>OW240916.1:132744838-133007032 GCA_933207985.1 Pelobates cultripes
AAGATGCGTTTTGAGGGAGTTCAGGGATTTCAGCATCCATGCATTGAAGGCTTCTATGTAGTGTAAAAAAAATAGTCAATGGATAATGTTGACTTAAAGGAGTTACTCTAAGCACCATGATCAGTTCAGAGATTTGACGTGGTTATGGTGCCTAGAGTCTGTATGTGAAGCATTTTGCATTCTGCGGATTCAGGGTTTAGCACCTCTGACTATGGCAGCATTATTAGGGAGTCATCAACCAGCCCGGAACTAGAGAACTTAAGTCAATTCTGTGCATAGTTCGTTGTCATTGGCTGAGAGTGTTCAGTTGCCGCTCTTAGTCAGTGAATGGTGATGACCACATCTTCAGGCCTCTGCGGCTGTGAAAAAGTCGGAGTCGCATCACGGATCACCAGGGAGCCACAGAGCCTGCAGGAGCCAGGTAAAGGGAGCAAACCATTGTTAATCATAACCGTAACAGCACTTGGAGTAACCCTTAACGCAGTGTCTTCTACCTAATACAACTGTCTCATATTGCCTTACAAGACTTCTCAGCATTTGCCATTTCCGACTTCTTAAAATGAAATGTCATAAAACACTGTTATGCAACATTTACCCCAGATTTAGGTTAGGAAATTGCAGCTATATTTCTTTTAACTGTGTCATGGATTGGGTCCTGCAAAAGTATTTAATTATCAAGTAAATCTACGAGAGGAATACGTGTGTTTAACTTGCGATGCTCGATGAAAGGAATTAAGGGAGGACTAGCGGATTGCATGTCAGACGCGAAACATAAAACTCAGAGAATAACATTCAATAGGCAGACAGCGTGGAGCCGGTTACTAATTCTGTTATTTCTCTACTGAATAATAAAAAGGATGCATTAAGGTGGCTTCCAGGAGACATGAACATTAATGTTGCAGTTATTGTGATTTGCGCGCTTAGTAGTAAGAATATTTTGTTCTATAGAATTTGCCCTTTAAACTGAAATTAAATTATAATAGGAGTGTTTACATTGATCACAAGGATTTTGGCATATTTCTAAAATATTACATGGAATTAATTACATGTAGCGCCAGTTACCATGGCATACCTTGTTATGTAATAGAGGACACCTATAAAAAGTAATAAAATAATTACATAAATAACGAAAAAAGTTGTAGGAAGGTCTCAGATGAGATCAAAACATTGTCTTGTACTGCAATCAAAAGTGAAGTCCCTGGAGTATTAGAATTGTCAGAGACAGTTGACATATCTCGTTTTTGATGTGCGTTTCCATAGTTATATAATTACCTATAAATAATATGAACAATGTTTCTTAGCAGCAGTGTTCTAACAGTGGGGAATGGGTGCAGCCCACCCCGGTGACAAACAGCACAGCGGTGCATAGAGCATCCCCTCTTGCCAGATCAGGTACCTGCGTACCAGTGTTTTACTGTGAGGCAGGCGCCTGTTCTGGTGTTGTGCTGTAAGTAGTTGTGGAGCATGAAGTGAGGGAGCTGCTGGGATCTCTATGTACTAATATCTTGCGCGACCTTGCACTGATGGTGGGAGCCGGTGTTCTTCAACATTCTATTCTCTGTAAAAATCTTTTTACCCGGACACACCATCGGCACTAACGCTCCCTCCAAATCACTATGCATACCTCCCAACATCAGCAGTTCCAGAATCGAGATCGCTGATGGGAAGGGAGTAAAGAGGGCGTCCAGTGATGCAATCATGTCACTGGCTCTGTCCAAAAGGGTCATGTCTGCCCACATAACTGGCATATCTGTACACAACAGACTGTCTACCAATAATTTTAACCAGCCCACTGAGTACAGAATAACTGTACAATTATCCCTGCAATATGGACAGTTTCAGTACTCCCTGCAGTGTCCTAGTGCCCTAGACATAGTGCAATCACTTCTAATGATGCGCTCATCCTATGAATGTTGGGCACAGTTCCCTGGTTTCCCAAAACCAAGGAACTAGGGTGGGACAGGACCCAAAAATCATGAATGTCCTGCCAATATCAGGATGGTTGTGAGGCATGACTATGACTGAAGAGGCTGCTCGGAAGGTTCCTGCTAGTTAAACAAGGTTACTGTTACAATGAGCGTTCAAGTTAGGGACTTCACTGCAGCACTGGGACTTAAGACATTTAGGGTTAAGGTGAGGGTTAAAAGAATGTGGCGGGCTGCAAAATAAGGCAAGTCACAACAAAAACTTATTTTTACTAAAATCGAAAAAGTAGTGGGTACAGGCTGCTTGCATGGCTCACAAAATATATTATAGCGAAATAAGAGTGTATGACAACACTGATAATTAAAAAGCTTACCAGCTAACCCTATGTTCAGTCCCCACTCATACCTCAAAAATGCTTTGGTTCATGTGTGCTTATACAGAAAGACACTATTTGCACATCAGACCGGTCTGATCCACATGGACAATTCAGAACAGAAATGTCAGCCAGGTGCTTTCTGTATGAAAGATACCCCAGATAATTGCTTCAGCCTTTCATTAGTCTCATAGGTGAGGTACGGCTGATAACGATGTAGGTGGAGGCAGGGCCAGCGCTACCTATCAGGTGGACTAGGCAGCCGCCTAGGGCGCCCCTGGGGAAGGGGCGCCGCCAGGAGCGCCGCCCCCCCTCATGCTGCAGCCGCCCGAGCGATCTGTAGAGAGCCTCAGGCGGCTGCAGCTTTGCCCGGGCGGTGCGTCCATGAGGGTGCACCACCCGCCGCAGAATGAGGAGAGGGGCTGACAGGAAGGAAGCGCTCAGCGCTCCCTCCTGTCACTCGCTCACTGTAGCGTGGCCGAGCCCTCTATTGGTCCGCGGGTACAGGGAGCATCTGTCTCCTGTACCTGGCCGGACTAACAGGAAGTGCACACTCAGTGTGCACTTCCCTGTGTCAACAGGCTAAGAAACACCTGTACCCTTCTTTTCAACCTCTAATAATGAGAAGGGGGTAAAATTGGCAGGAAGGGGTGGGAGTGACAGAGAAGGGGTGGGAGTGACAGGGAAGAGGGGGAATTGACAGGGAAAGGGGGGAATTGACAGGGAAGGGGGGGAATTGACAGGGAAAGGGGGGGAATTGACAGGGATGGGGGGGATTTGACAGGGAAGGAGGGAATAAATTGACAGGGAAGGGGGGGAATAAATTGACAGGGGAGGGGGGGGAATAAATTGACAGGGAGGGTGGGGGAATAAATTGAAAGGGGGATACATTGAAATGGAGGGTAGGGAATAAATTGAAAGGGGGATGGGGAATAAATTGAAAGGGAGGGGAGGATAAATTGACAGGGAGTGGGATAAATTGACGGGGGGATAAATTGACAGGGAGAGTGGGGGGAATAAATTGAAAGGGAGGGTGGGGAATAAATTGAAAGGGGGGAATAAATTGACAGGGGGAATAAATTGAAAGGGAGGGTGGGGGGAATAAATTGACAGGGAGGGAGGAATAAATTGAAAGGGAGGGAATAAATTGAAAAGGAGGGTAAAGAAATTCACACGGTGGGTGGGAAGAAATTGACAAGGAGGGGAATTGACGGGGGAGGGAGGCAGGGGGAATGAGAGTGGGGAGGGGAGAAGAGAGTGACAACGGGGGAGAAGAGAGTGACAAGGGAAGGGGAAGAAGAGAGGGACAAGCAGGGGAGAAGAGCGTGACAAGGGAGGGGGGAGAAGAGAGGGACAAGCAGGGGAGAAGAGAGTGACAAGGGAGGGGGGGAGAAGAGAGGGACAAGGGGAGAGAAGAGAGGGACAAGGGAGGGAGAGGGGGGAGAAGAGATTGACATCCATCACACACACAAAATGCACCCCTTACACACAAAGACAATGCACCCCTTGCACACAGAAAAACACACAATGCATTACACACAGACACACACACAAGCAATGCAACCCTTACACACAATGCATCCCTTACACACACAGAAATACACAATGCATTCCTTACACACACTCAATGCACCCCTTACACACACTCAATGCACCCCCACAGACACACACTCAATGCACCCCTTACAGACGCATACGCTGCATCCCGTACATACACAGAAACACACCATGCAGCCCTTACACATACAAACACAGATTCACACAATGCATTCCTTACACACATATCAGGACATCCCCCTACTCCACCCCTTGTGAACAAACTAATTGGTGAAACATGAAGGTGGACCCTGGGACCCAGACCTTGAGCTGTGTAAAGGGCCTTAAAAAAATGGAGCTGCTTCCCGTTCTCCCAGAACATTGATTTTTGTGACCACAGTTACAAACAGCCTCCAGAGAGCCTGTTCTACACCAGACCAGTTGAGCCAGACTGCAACTAGAGCCCATCACCAACCTCATCTGGTTGTAAGTAGGCAATCTAGTATATTATTTGTGGCACTAATCTCTAGTCCCCAGAACCACTTCAGCTTAATGTAGTGGTTCTGGTGTCCATAGCCTGTCCCTGCAGGCCTTTTAATGTAAACACGGCGGCACTGCAGCACTGGCTTTAGTTAACATGGCAGATCAGATGGTTGTGGCATTGTGATGTCACATGGGGGGGGTGGCAAACTTTACTTTTGCCTAGGGCGGCAAAAATCCTTGCACCGGCCCTGAGTTTACTAAATATGTTTAATGCATTTATTATGCCTATTTGTATAGATAAATATAAGTGATGAATTTACACTGATTGCGATCACAACACACTTTCTCTTTTTTTTTCTGTTTCTGTTTGTACTGGTTACTCTGGCAATAGGGAGATGCCTGAATTGGAACTTTCTTAATGTTAAGCTACACCCACTTACTGTAGGTGCAAACATTGTCTTCTTGCTATCAGATCAAATTCAGCAACCGTCCACTAGATGCACCCCTGTGAATATCTGACATTTAATGTTACGAACACGGAACGCAGAGCACTTAAAACCAGAAACATCACAGCAGCAAAATACATACTGATAAAGCAGATCCATTACAGAGAAATGCATATTTGAGGACATTTATTTGTGTATATTTCTTTTATTTATAGCCCAGTGGCTTTTAAATAAGTTCTAAAAGTTCTCTTTAAAGGAACACTCCAATGCTTAAATGGGCAGTAAATAAAGAATAGCTCACCGTTTAGTAGATATACCCCCAATGAATACATGCGCAAGTTTTTCATGTATGTATTCATTGGGGGCAGGGACGTATTAGCCGCGAGGCAAACAAGGCATTTGCCTTGGGCGGCATTTTTCAGGGGGCGGCAAAAAACGCCACTCCCCAAATGCCCAGGGCAAATGCCTAGTTAGCCTCGCGGCTAACTGACATCTCAGGCGGTCGGGCGGCCGGCGAGGGAGCACTTCCTATGAGCTGTCTGCTCAGCTCCCTCGCGCGCCGCACAGTGAGGCTGGGAGCCGGAAGATGACGTCATCTTCCGGCTCCCAGTCTCACTCTGCAGCCGGTGCGCGAGGGAGCTGAGCAGACAGCTCATAGGAAGTGCTCCCTCGCCAGCCGCCCGCCCGGCAGCCAATGGACCACCAGGGAGAGAGAGACCTCCCCCCCAGCACTCCCAAAGGTAAGGAGGTTGGGGGGGGGATTTAAATTTTTAAAAAAAGTTAATCTGTGTGTGTGTCTGACTGTGTTTGTGTATGTGTGTGTGTGTGTGTGTTTGTGTCTGACTGTGTGTGTGTGTATGACTGTGTGTGTGTGTTTGTGTCTGACTGTGTGTGTGTTTGTGTGTGTTTGTGTGTTTGTGTCTGACTGTGTGTGTGTTTGTGTGTGTGTTTGTGTGTGTGTGTGTCTGACTGTGTATGTGTATGTGTCTGACTGTGTGTGTGTGTTTGTGTCTGACTGTGTGTTTGTGCCTGACTGTGTGTGTGTGTGTGTATGTATGACTGTGTGTGTGTGTGTATGTATGACTGTGTGTGTGTGTTGTGTCTGACTGTGTGTGTGTGTGTATGACTGTGTGTGTGTTTGTGTCTGTGTGTGTGTTTGTGTCTGTGTGTGTGTGTATGACTGTGTGTGTGTGTGTGTCTGTGTGTGTGTTTGTGTCTGACTGTGTGAGTGTGTGTGTGTGTTTGTGTCTGACTGTGTGTGTGTGTGTGTGTGTGTGTATTTAGAAGGTGGGGCGGGGGGAAGGGTTGGGTGGGGGTGGCGCGGGGGGAGGGGGGTGCCTGAGTTTTGTCCTGCCTAGGGCAGCACAAAACCAGGATACACCACTGATTGGGGGTATATATTAAAAGAGCTTGCAAGGGCTGTAGATCTAATAAATTACAGCTTTAGCAAGCCCTCCCCTTTTTTTCCCCACGGAAGAGACTTCCGGTCTCTTCACAGGGAAATAACTAACCAGAGGCTTCCCATTGAAAAGTCTCTAAATTGGTGTCTACGTCCCTGCTCACATCTGGTTTGAGGGCTGGAAGAGCTGGTCTGAAGTCTGTGTGGAAGGAGGCAGGCATGCTCAAGGAGAGCATGCCTGCAACTTCTGTTAGCTCAGGGTAGATAACAGAAGGGGGCTAGAAACCTCAGTGGGCTGTCTAATTGACAGCCAGGGAGAGGGGTGTTCCCTAGTTTATAAACTGGGGTAAAACTAGGATACTCTTCACCCATTGGGTGTGGAGTGATCCTTTAATATGCACTGACTTGACTGCCCAATAGTTTGTTGCTGGACTTCTGTCTCTAGTTGAGGGTGGTACTATCCCTACACAGCATTTACCTGAGCCAGTACCCACAGGCTCTCATCCATGTGAGTGAGTTTTTTTTTCTTATCTTATATACTCATTTGCAATTCAGTACCATCTGCACTATTGGCTGTTTTTGTGTATTTATTTCTGATGAAATCATACTACAGAATTATTCATCCAGAACGTGTTGTGTAATCTGTAAACACACCATCTGTCATACTACCTAAAACCAGGTGCATTTAGGTTCTATTCCATGATATTTGCTTAATGTAAGTGAAAACACCATTTAGTAGATTTTCACAGAATTACACTATTTTCCTTTTTTTCTTTGTTTTTTTTCTCACACTCTCTGCTATATTTGGCTTTCAGTTTTATAGTACTGTTAACCAGCATTCATTTTGTGCGTATGGGAGGATATATTTGTTTGTTTTGGGGTGTGGTTGGGGGGGGGGAGGGTTTGTACAAAATATCACTACACTTTGCTGTTGTATTTTATGCACGGAATACAAATTAGGTAGCCTGGACCAGGGCTGGGTGTAACAAAACCCTGGTACAAAAGTGCAAATATTTCTATAGTAATCATAATGATTAGAGTAACCCTTTTATAGAGTGTATTGTTTCTACATTGTAGAAAATCATTGGTCCTTAAAGGGTTACTCCAACCCTTTTTTTGCAATAGTGTTTTGTTCTCACCCTTTATTAAAAGTAAAATTCTGTAAAAAAACATCTGTTTTGACATTGCAACACTGAATTCCACTCCATGGTCAAAACAAATGTATCTCTTAGAGAAGTGTTTGATTGGACATTTTGACTGGCTTAGAGCGCATGCATGGACACAGGAAGGGAGGGAATTTTGATTATTTTTTTTTTTAAAGATTAAGTCTGTAGCAAAGATGGAGGGAAGCAAAAATTAAAGCAAAGAGGGATGGAAGAAGGGAGAGGAGACAAATGTTTTCCCTTGCAGGTTTTACCTACAAGGAGGAAGCTAATTTTGTCCGTTGACAGTGTGCAGTGCTTGCCAACAACAGACTTAATGTTTGCACAGAATTGACATTAGACAACATGGAACAGAGTTCCAGGCTGCCAAATTCATGTATGTATGTGGTGTAACAGCACACAAGTGCAAATACCTCGGTATGTGCAACATTTCAAGCTGAAACTCTGCACATACAGACTACTACCACAATAACCACTTCTAAAAGCAGAAAATGATCATGGTGGTTTGAGTAACCCTTTAAGAAGGCAAAGTTGCCTGGCTGTACAATTGACTTTAGAGTAGAAAGACTGAATACATTTACAGACTAGCCTTTTTTTTAAAATGATTTGAATTTTTATTGTAACTTTGCAGAAACGTACAGTATTTTTTCACAAAAGCATGTGCAGCCACATTTTAAGTGCAACCTACAGGTCATAGCATCACATAACGTAGAGCATGTAACACAGGGATCGGAACCATACACATCAGTGCCTATCTATGAAGTCAGCTGGCTACCGTTTGGATGTCAGCTATAAGTTGCTTAGTAACATTGGAAGCATGCAAGGTCAGATAGATGGGACATTGTCACAAATGAAATGCAAAGCCTATAACACAAAAGCATATGTCAGTATAGTCAGGCTGGTATATAAATAGTCAGCTAAGGGGCTGCACATTTTTATGAGAAACGTGTGAGATCAAAGAGTAGTAACTAGAATGCTGTAAGACCACTGGGTTCAAATTGCATGAGAACTGCAAATAAATTAATAAACTGCTGTCCCCACAGTACCTAAAGAGACTTGCAGGAATGGGTAAAGACTCTACCTAAATCAGTCAGCCTATGCCACTAGTATGCCAGGTCAGGAAGGGCAGTGCTGCTTCTATTCCCCCCGCCTTCACCATTTGACACTGGAGTAGGTTGGCATGAAGAATAAGTCATATGTACAGCTCTTTGTTCCGGAGTCACTTACTACCTCTAGCCCAGACTATGTTGTGAGCAGATGCCTGATGTCCAGGGATCCTCTCTCTCCCCTTGGCAGGATCACGTTCCTGTGGAGGCTGCTTGTTCCGAAATGACCCTCGGGTGTGTGGACGGCGGTGTGGATGGCAGTGTGTACGTAACTCCATGTGGGCTCCCAGCCCAGAGGAGGCATATTGAGATGTCTGCAAGCAGGTCCCCAGTCCAGAAAGAGAACCGCACATTGAGTGTGCTTCATGGACCACATTTTCAGTATGTGGTTGGGGGTGGATGGGTCTGCTGTTGATGTATTGTCAGAATGTCTGGCAGATTGCTTAAAATGTCCCCTTAAACAGTGCCTTCCACTTCTGGCTCTCCAGACCCACAGAGCTCTGCTGCATTTCCAGCTTGGCGACCATCTTGGCTTTGCCACAAGGTATGCAGTATGATAAGCCTTTTGATGTCAAGTAAAGAGTTTATGTGACCCAGTGGGGACCAGAATATCACGCGCCAGTCCAAAGGGGGAGGTTGTAACAGGGTTATCTCTGATCAACTTCAAGGTATTTGCTCCGCGTCATGGGATTGGCCGCCTCTCCCAGCCGCCAGTGTACCTGTCAATGTAGGCCTCAGGCACGGACACGGAGCATCTGGCTAAGTGCCTCAAACTGGAACCAGGATGGTGGACTGTGTTTCAGAATCGGCACCAGGTAGTGCAGAAGTACCGCAAGTGGTGATTACTTAAGGAAAAGCCCACTATTATCCAGAGCCATCAGGAGCTACAACAATGTTTGTCTGTCCATCTTGGCTGTCAGGCAGCGCCCCCCAGACTTGCCTTTTTTGTTATGAACTGATTTCATATTCCATTTCAGTTTCAAATCTTAATTCCTGACTCGATTCTCCTTAGAAATTGAAGTTATAGATGTATATCTTGAAACAGTGTATGTTCTTCACATGTTATCTTGATTTTCTAAGAAGGTTAGCTTATTATCTAAATGACTATCTGCAGCCTGTCTAGTATAGCTGCCTAAACAGAATTTGCAGTGTAACAATTATCTATAGTTTATACAGGACCCTGATGAAAGTCCGCTTGATGTAATGTAACCGAGAGATACAACCAAAGATGTGATGGCACATCCTCTATAGGAAACTTTATATGACTTGCCATTTCTGCTCAGGTGCCTACCACATCATAGGAAAATATAATCCAACAAAAATCCAGAAATATGGGCATTTCATGCAAAAATATCACAAACGTTTATTCCATATTTAGCGTTTATTCCATATTCGGACACCTAGTGGTTCTTTCTCTAGATATTTCTGGATTTTTGTTTATATCTCTTATATTCTATATTTTTTTCATTGTAACCGACTTGTTACATTAATTTCCTAACTTGGTTTTCCCTTTTTGATTAAAAAAATGTTGGACTTGCTTCATTGGACTGTCTGTGTCATTCTTTCCCACCACAATATGTTTAAAGATATGTCCTATTACTACATATTAGTTGCTAATTAGACACATGGTACAACATCTGTTTCATGAGTAGGCTCCACTAGTTGGAGTCATGTCATGTGCATCTTAACCTGCCCATTACTAATTCAGTTGGGAGTCGCTCAAAAAGGAAAACTGTCTTTGCTATTTTATTTTGTGACTTATCAGACATCCGAGGTGATTCAAACTGACCTTTCACCTAGTAGTTTTTGATGGAAAGTTCACTTTAAAGTAGCAAAGGACGAGAAGTGAAAGTATGGTGTAAATAAGCATGTACGACCATAGTCTGTATGAGGAAAAACCTAGATCAGTCAGGTTCTGCCTGTTATCTCCCACTGTCAATAAATGAATTAACAGGAGGAAACTGACAAACCTGCCTTTCACCTCATATCGTGCAAGGTCCAGAATGTTGTTTTCCTTGTATTCCTTTCCTTGTCTTAATTCTTTGTTGTTTTGGTATATCACAAAACACTCAGTCCTGCTGAGCTCAAATTAAATACAGATGGAACTTTCATGTACAAATAATCAAGTTGCAATGCACAATATCTTACCAATCACTGCAACTGAAGTTTCCAAATTTGTTTCAGCTTCTGCAGTGAGCACATGCTGGACCAGGAAGTGGATAAACCCCCTCAGGCAATTTTACTTTGTCTGTATATTTATTATATGTTGCATATCTCATAAACCCGGCCACCATGGGTTTATAACTAAGGTAGTTCAGCACAGGACAGGGTTCATATTCAATGTTGTTGTGGCTTTTTATGAATGTAACTAGCTACAACTGGTATGAGTGAACTTGTCAGAGGTAACGACATACAAGTACAGTTTATAGTTTCATACGTTTTGGTGAAGTAGATGGCCAAGGAAGCATTATAAATTGAGCAATGAGCTTAGATTGCTGTTGTAGTGCTTCATATGGGCCTTTAGCTAGGGTCTGTAAAAACATCTACATGTGTATCTTTTTTCAGTGAAACAGAGACCCTCATCGGTAAGAAAATTATACTACTGCTAGGTCCTACATAGACAGACAACAATCATAATTATTTTATACTTTCAAGGTTTATCAGTTACTCTCCAAAATACGTATTCAAATTATTAAGGTTAGGCCTGAGTTGTACAGGCCCTTCTAAAAATTTTAGATTGCGCTGGAGGTTTGTTACACAGCACAGAAATGGGCTGCCAGTGGATATCTAAAATCTCCCTCTATGGCCCGGTATTGTTCTTCAATGGGCTATCCAGTGCCTATCATGTTTACTCTGGGCCCCCTGCACTTCACATGATCACTTTGGGCCCCCTGCACTTCACATGATCGCTCTGGGCCTCCTAGTACGTCACATGATCGCTCTGGGTCTCCTAGTACGTCACATGATCTCTCTAGGCCTCTCTGCAGCTCACCTCATTGATTTGTGCACTTTTAGCATAAGAATTTTGAGCAGCTTCATTATGTGCCTTTAAATAATGGTATGTGATGTCTCTCCAGCTCTGCCATCAATACAAATGCTCATCTGAAACAACAGAGAATGGCCTGAACAACCTCTCTATTAGTGCCCTCCCACCACTATGATTGATTGGGACATGGCCTTGCATTTTGCTTGTCTATACAACATGTCACTGAGGAGTGCACAAAGAGACTAGAACAAAAGGTGGGGGAAAAGAAATAGAAAAAAGCAGTTACAGATTGGTGATGGTATTTATACCTGCACAGAACATTTCACAAATGAAGACCTGTGCTGTGTACCAAGGAGTAATTTGGCCACAGATATGCATTTTACTATTTTAATAATGAGTACAATTCTTGTCTGTGGGTAATTAAGCATGTGTTTGCATCTTATGACTTATTTTTATTACAAACCAGTGATGGACATCTCTCAAATAGGTGCAAGGTGCTGGATATAATTCAGGGGTCAAGATATGGGTGTGGGTTGGGTTCTTGACTAGCAACCGTCCAGATTAGCAACAAAAAAAAATGTTCTGTATTCCAGCTCCGTCCACAAGTTAGCTGCACTGAAATTCCTCGTAAATAACAGATGGGCAGATATTTAAAACAAGTAATGTTCAAGATCTTTAGAAAGTTTCCCAATAGAAAGTTTTATGTAAGCGCCTTACACAGAATATTTGTCTTTCTAAGCAGATATCAGAGGTTGCAGGCTGCGATGCACACACTAAATTACATTTATACTGCAACTAGAACGAGTCATTTAAAAAAACTAAAATAAATCTCCATGCGTAGACGTTTAGTAGCTCTTGTAGTCTATGTAATACTTAGCAGTGTATAGAAAATCTATGAAAGAGGCCTTATCACATATAAGACTCTTTAACATCCTTGTAATCTAACCAATATCAAGTCTAAGTAAAAGTAAAGATGTTCTGCTATTACCTAGTTACATCTAATAAACTCAGATTAAGCTAATAATAACACAGCATAGGTGACTTGTAATAACAAACTCCCACGCCACCTCCGCTAGTGTCCTTCTGCATTGATCTTCAAAACACTCTTTGAAATATGAGCTAATTTTATAGTTTGACACTAGTCCTTTTAGCTTGGGGATGGATATTGCTACATTAGTTTTACTATTTGCTTCAAGCACAGTCTATTCATCCGTAATGGTATAGCCTAAGTAATTGTAATGTATCTAGTGACACGTGTATAAAGCAGGGCACTCGCATAAGAGGTCTCTTTTTCAACCCTAGGCTTTCCAAGAATCGAGTATTCCTTTTTTAATTGAGTCTCTAATTGATTTTGAGTAGTCTGTATTTGAATTGTTAGTGTTCCAGTATTAAAGCTGCACCTTGAGCTACTTGCTTCATAACTAATGTACATCTCTTAGATTTCATTTTGACACTAGCTCAGCAATTGTTAAATCTGTTCCTTCAAATAAGTGTTGTTCTAATAGCTTGTTTTCAGATAGATAACAGAAAATTAATTCCATGCTTACTGATATTTTCTTTTACCGAATATAGGCCATGGCAGCACTACAGATTTGTATAACTCCTTCCACTCCTAAATTGGAAAGTAACACCTCCTAACTAAAAGTTAAAAGAGATTCAATCCCCTACATTCTCACTTAGTCACAAGCCACAAGCAAGAAAACCAAGTAAGTGCAGGAGTTTAGTGGTACCATGGCCCATATCCAAGAAAAGAAGATTTCAGTAAGTATTGAGTAAATTTTCTGTTTTCCCGGATATATCCATGGCAGCATTACAGATGGCTAATACCCATGCTAAAGATATAAGGGAGGGACAACAAAAGAAACCAAGAAACAAAAGCATGATGCCATGAGAAAAATCTTTATAAGAAACGATATAAGAAAGGAAGCTGAAAAGACACTTCTGCCAAACACAAAGCTAGAAGATCTAGCCACATTCAAACAGTAATGATAAAGGTGTTAGATGAGTGCCAAGTTGTCACTGAACAAATGCGATCAGGAGAAACAATAGCTACAGCTGACCATGATGAAGCCAAAGATCTCATAGAATGAGCATGAAAATCCAATGGGACCAAAACTTCATAAACCTGAAGCTCCAAAGTCCTTCTGCCTGAAGTAAAAGCAACCTGTAGAACTGCCTTCAGAAAAAAATATAGGTAATGGAATGTGCTCCAGGAGTTCAAATGGATGGCCGGATAAGGCTTGGAGCACTAGAGGTCCAAGGGGGGAGAGCAATACCTCATAGGAGGATGTAATTTCAAAACAGTTTGAAAAAATCTTCCAATATCAGAGTCGAAGGTAAACTTCTTATCCAATAAAATAGAGAGAGAAAAGATTTGGACTCTTAGGGAACAAAGATTCGGTCCCTTGATGAATCCATCCAGGACAGACTAAAAAATGTTGCTAATCTCAGGAGACTTAGGAGGAACACAACAACAAAAAAACCCAAATGCGATAATTGGCCAAAGAGGTAGATTTTTCCTTGCTCTGAGCAAAGTATCATGACTGAGTCAGAGAAGCCTTTCTTTAAGAGGTGCTACCTTTCAATCTCCATACCATAATTTTCAAGGTTTAAGGTGCAGGATGGAAAACAGGGCCCTCATGCAATAACTAATGGTGGTTTGAAAGGTCTAGTTTCTGCACAGACGTTTGGGCCTATGTGGAATGACTGCCAAGATGTCTGCTGTTCCTGCTGAATCCTTTTCAACAGAGGAAATATATGAGGGGATGAGGGAAACACATGCCGTAAATTGAATTTCCACTTGCAAGACAGGTTAACCAAAGGGTCAAAGAAGCACAAGAAGAACCTTAGACCATGTTGTTCTGCCCCATTTCTGGACTATGTACTGGAATTGCTGAGAGAAGAGAGATTACTCTGTGGATCCAATGTCACTCTGCTTAGGAAATCAACCAATACATTAACTTTGCCTGGGAGATGCACTGCATCTAGGCCTTTTAGATTCTTCTCTGCCCATGCGATCAGAGGGGAAATAATCTTCATCAGACGTCTGTGTTTTGTCCTCCCTTGATGATTGAGATAAGCAACTAAGTGTTGTCTACCCTCACTTTCATTTTGAGTTCTCTTTTGTTTCCATAGTTTGTAGTGCGCTTCCATGTATTTGCACTGAAATCTGCTGTGATGCTGTGTGTACACATACATACTGTTTTTATATCATAATTTAAAACAAAACAAAAGCGAAGAAGTATGCTCTATAACTTGTAAGTATTACATTTCAAGTAAATGCACAGGTTTCTTGAGACATAGAAACATAGAATGTGATGACAGATAAGAACCATTCAGCCCATCTAGTCTGCCCAATTTTCTAAATAAAACAGTCTCTGCTCTACAGCCAGGACCACCTATGATGACTTAATGCTTATATGAAAATAAGTTTGTATGTTCTGTTAGCTGGACTTGTGGATTGAGGCCTAAGGTACACAAATAGTGATAAGGACAAGGAGGTAGGTATATCCAAGCCTACCGTAAAGAGAGGACTTCAAAAGAATAAATAGAGAGGGTTCACCACATAGTGCAAACTATTCATAAGCCTCAGAAAGGCCAGATTAGACTTTGCCAAAAAAACATCTAAAAAAGTCAGACCAGTTCTGCAACAGCATTCGTTGGACAAATTAAACTAAGATCAACCTGTACCAGAATGATGGGGATAAAAAAGTGTGGAGAAGGCTTGGAACGGTTCATGATCCAAAGCATACCACATCATCTGTAAAACACGGTGGAGGTAGTGTGATGGTATGGTCATGCATAGCTTTCAATGGCACTGGGCCACTAGTGTTTATTGATTATGTGACAGAAGGCAGATGCAGCCAGATGAATTCTGAAGTTTGTATGGATATATTGTCTGCTAAGATTTAGCCAAAGAGTTTTTTTTAAAGAGATGAAATATTCTGCAATGGTCGAGTCAAACAACTTATTTGAACTTGATCAAGCATGCATTTCCTTTACTGAAGACAAAACTTAAGGCAGAAAGACCCACGAACAAAGAACTGAAGAGAGCTGAAGTAAAGGCCTGGAAAAACATCACAAAGGAGGACACCAAGCGTTTGGTGATGTCCATGCGTTTCAGACTCCAAGCAGTCATTGCCTGCAAAGGATTTTCGACAAAGTGTTGAAAATTAACATTTCATTTATTATTGTGTTAATTTGTCCAATTACATTTGAGCCTCTGAAAAAAGGGTGCTGTATATGAAAATTGTTGCAATTCCTAAATGTTTTATACAATAGTTTTAAAGCTAAAAGCCTGCACTTCAATTACATCTTGGTTATTTAGTTTCAATTCCATTATGGTATCATGTAGAGCCCAAATTATGAACATTGGGTCAGTGTCCAAATATTTTCAGACCTAACTGTATATAGCAAGTACTCACTATATACAATTAGGCCCAGAAATATTTGGACACTGACACAATTTTCACGATATATACGCTGAACAAAATTATAAACGCAACACTTTTGCTTTTGCCCCCATTTTTCATGAGCTGAACTCAAAGATCTAAGACTTTTTCTATGTATACAAAAGGCTTATCTCTCTCAAATATTGTTCACAAATCTATCTAAATCTGTGTCAGTGAGCACTTCTCCTTTGCCGAGATAAACCATCAACCTCAGAGGTGTGGCATATCAAGATACTGATTAGACAGCATGATTATTGCACAGTTGTGCCTTAGGCTGGCTACAATAATTAGCTACTCTAAAATGTGCAGTTTTATCGCAAAGCACAATGCTAGGGCGCCGAGTGGAGCCCTGTTCAGGGCACCCCCAAAGCTGTGCTAGGTAAGGCAAAGCAGGCACCTGCTAACCTTGATGGAGAGGGGGGCGGAGAACCTAGGTGGCGAGGGCGGCTCTTCTTGCAGCCTCTCACTCAGGGCCAGACTGGGAATTAAAAGCAGCCCTGGAAAAATAATATTTACCAGCCCCATAATGCGTCGCGCCAGCATAGCGTGCAGATACAGAGTTAGAACAGATAACTTAAAATTAAAAAGTACTTCAACGTAAAAAGCGCACTCATAGGCTTCAAAATAAACAAAAGTGCAGATTTATTTTAAGCAGATGTGCCTTTGCATGTAATCAATGTTTCAGTCCAACTACCTTGACATATTAAGGAAAGCGTGTTAATGGGACTGAAATGGTGAATGTATGTAGGGCACAACTGTAAATTTTTTTTATTTTGAAGTCCTTTGGGTGTGCTCTTCACTTTAAATATGTTATTGTTCTGGAGTATGCACCTAGCAACAAGACTGGGCCAATATCTGCTCATTACATATGGTACATGTTAATGAAATTTCTCTCTGTATTATGCATTTATAAATGTACATTAATAGCTGTAGATATATATATATATATATATATATATATATATATATATATAACTAATACACGCATTAATATACATGTCATATACTAGTGGCGGATCCAGAGCCTGAGCCTGAGAGGGGCACTTGTAGATTATTTAAAGAAATATTCCATGCACAATAACCACTACTCCTCTGTGTAGTGGTTATGGTGCCAGGAGCGTCGGCACCCCCTCCCAGAGTAAGTCGTCAAACCGTTTAAGAACAGTTTGACAACTTACCTGGAGTCTGCTGGGATATGGGGCTGTAGTAGGGTATAGGAGCAGTGGTGCAATGTGTGTGAAAGGTTCAGTGTGTGGGTGGGCAGTGTGTAAATGTGTATGGTGTGTGTGTGGTGCAGTGTGTGAATGTGTATGGTGTGTGTGTGTGGGGGGCAGTGTGTGTATGGGGCTAGAGTTCACTCCTACTACTGGGACCACCAGGAAGTGGTGAGAGTGAACTCTAGCCCGTAGCTCCAGGGCTAGAGTTCACCCTTGTGAGAGCCGGAGCGTTGCCCCAGGTCCTCTCTTCCTCCCCTGTCGACTGACTGCACGGTGCCTGTGGAACGGGGAGGGAGATCGGCCGGCAGGGGAAAGCCTTGGGGGGGGACCCGTTGCCCCCCCATCCACCAGTGATATATACTGCCCCTATGTGTGTCTCTTTATCTCCAGCCCCTCTGTGTGCCTTTTTGTCTCCCCCAGTCACTCTTTATGTTTCTTTCTCCCCCTCACTGCTCCTCTGTGTCAATGTCTCCCCTCTCCTTCCCAGTCTCTCTCTTCCCCCTCTGCCTCTTTCTTCCCCTCCCCTTGTGTGTCTCTCTCTCATTTCTCCCTCTCTTGCCTCTTTCACCCCCTTTCCCTGTGTCTCTTCCTCCCCCCTTTCCCTGTGTCTCTCCCTCCTCCCCATCTCTCTCCCTCCCCCCTTTCCCTGTGTCTCTCCCCTCCTCCCCATCTCTCTCCCTCCCCCCTTTCCCTGTGTCTCTCCCCTCCTCCCCATCTCTCTCCCTCCCCCTTTCCCTGTGTCTCTCCCCTCCTCCCTCCCCCTTTCCCTGTGTCTCTCCTCTCCTCCCCATCTCTCTCCCTCCCCCCTTTCCCTGTGTCTCTCCCTCCTCCCTCTATTCCCCCCCTCCCTCTTTACCTGGAGAAGTCAGGGGGCCGGCCGCGTTCCTGGCTGGAGCCGTCGGGCCGGGTGGCAGCTTCCCCGGTCCGGCGGCCCTGCTCCTGTCACTGCTGTGGCTGATGGAGGAGGAGCATGTCTCTGTACCGGGAACCGCGAGGGAGCATCTCACTCCTCCCTCTGTAATGCCGGTAGTCGGCATATGACATCATTCCGGCCCTGACATACTAAACAGTGGGCGGGAGGAGTGAGGAGCTGCCTCACACTGGACCCCAGGGAGGTGGGTGTTTGAGTGTTTGACTGTCAGTGTGTCTGTGTGTGTGTCTGTGAATGTCTGCCAGTGTGTGTGTGTGTCTGTCAGTAAGTGAGTGTATGTATGTCAGTTTGTGTCTGTCAGTGAGTGAGTGTATGTATGTATGTATGTCAGTGAGTGTCTGTGTGTGTGTGTGTGTGTGTCTGTCAGTGAGTGAGTGTATGTTTGTCAGTGAGTGTGTGTGTGTCTGTCAGTGAGTGAATGTATATCTGTCAGTGAGTGGGTGTGTGTGTCAGTGAGTGTGTGTGTCAGTGAGTGTCTGTGTGTGTGTGTGTCTGTCAGTGAGTGAGTGTATGTCTGTGAGTGAGTGTATGTCAGTATGTGTCTGTGTGTCTGTCAGTGAGTGAATGCATGTCTGTCAGTGAGTTTATGTGTGTGTGTGTGTGTGTGTGTATGTGTGTGTTAGTGAGTGAGTGTATGTGTGGCAGTGAGTCTGTGTCTGTCAGTGAGTGTGTGTGTCTGTCACTGAGGGAGTGACATGAGGGGCGGCAAAATGGATCTTTGCCTAGGGCAGCAGAAATACTTGCACCAGCCCTGCACACTATAACCACTTTAATAATCCTTGTTGGCAAACTCAGGGTTGAGCCCTTTGGGTAGACTTAGGGGTCGACTCTGTGTGAGGACTCATGGATGAGCACTGGGAGGCAGAGGTCTTGAGCTGTGTAATGGGCCCCAAATTTTCTGATGACAGTCCTGCTGCTGATATCTATTAATAGGTTTTTATAAACAAATCTTACATAGATGCATATAGAAAGAGACAAAAAAAATGACATATTATCCAAGACCAGGAAAACTAAGAAATCACATTAATAAGAGTAAGGTATTTACATGCCAATTAAACACAGTTATGTGTTACATGTCAGCATGTTAAAAGCATAAATAATTGCATAGATGTTCTGAAAGAATGCAAGTCTGCGAAGCAACAGAATGACAGGGCCTCTTCCAGTTTTCTCAATGTTTCAGGATTATCTTCTAATGAAGAAATGATTATTTCTGCCAGGCTAAAAATATCACACTACTTAGAACACCGATTCAACAGCCGCCTTTTAGTGTCAAGCATCTAGGCATTGTAAAACCTTGTCAAGCCTACTAAAATGCTCTCAAACACTGTCCTATTTCTTCGTCCTTTCACTCTCAATGAGTTACCTGTCTAAAAACCTATTACTTTATCCCGATCTCCTCTTCTCCTCTGTGCCTTTTCTGTCAAAACAGAAGTAGAGTAATCAGTGGCAAGGAGACTCAGAGCGTCATCTAGAAATGTCTCACCAATATGCCTTGGCCCTTTTATCGCCCCTTTCTTAAATTCAGAAGTGCACACTAAGTACTCCACTTGTCAGATGCTTTGATGTCATACAGATAAATATTATATATATGTTGGGAACTCAAAAGAGGTGAGAAACGCCTCTTCTGAAGGTTTAATTTTCAATGAACCATAGCAAATCACAATGCAAAGAGACCTGACAGATTATTTGTCATCTAGGCTAAGCGGAATAATTTTGCAGCGCCGGTAAAACCAGCAATGACTGTAGATGTTCCAGTGGAAGACTAATAAAATAAAAGTATTACTTAGTTTTAGTTATATATTATTTTGCGTGGCTTTGGAATAATTAAAGAAGTTATTATAAGGCAATATTGAAAATTTGATGGAATTCCAGTGTGTCATGTAAATAGCGGAATGGAGTTAGGTATGGGGGTTAAATTCTTATTGAGAGCTTGATTTATGACATCCTTAGCCACTTTTTATGAGCTGTTGTCATCGTGGTCAAGATTACAACAGTATTTTTTAACTAACGCCTGGAAATAATCTTTTTTGGTATGCTTTTCAAATGATTTAGTATTTTTGGATTAACTTTTAAAATATTTTTTCCAAAATATTAAAATATCAGAAAATATCATATATAAAAAAATATATATTATAATATTAAAATATTTTTCAAAATAATGAATAATTTTAAACATATATTTAAAGATATTCAATAATAGCATATCCAAAAATATTAAATCACATCCTAAATTAGAGATTTCTGATGACATGCAAACCGACTTAAAAAACCAATGTGGAAATTAAGTGCTTCTAAACAACTCATCTGGCCTTAAAATTATACTCTGTACTTGCCAATTCTCCACAATTGACTGTTTAGTGAATAAACATATCACAAAGTACTCATCGTATCAGACATTCCATGTCACTCATAAAGCAGAAACAAATGAATCCAAATTTATTGTAGAAATAAGCACACAATAATACAGCATATTAGCTTTTTCATAATTAGAAGAATAGATCAGCTTGAAAGAAAACTTCACCCCCACATTTGGTATATTCTATCAAATGGTTACTGTTGGTTGAGAAGCGTGGACATTTTTTTTAAATAATCTTTAGTTTAAAAAAGAAACATCACTTCCTGGTTTAGTGTGTGCTCACAACTGCAGATTCACTACATGGGGATTTTTGTAAAATATATTTGTTGACTTCAAGCTTTAGTATATATATAGTTATTTATTTGTTTTGCATATATTTTTTGGGGAAATCTGTATAAGACACCCCCAACATCAACAGCCAAACATCAGTATCCAGGTGAGTAGGGTTGAAAGGGTTGAACCAGTGATGTGAACACTGTCACTGGTGTTTCCCAGAGAGACGGATCTGCCTAGAAATAGGGTCTGCTCAAAGTATGCTTATCCATGAGAAAGTATTGGAAGGCTACTGCGCTAATCAGCCTCTCCTCATAGTGATGCGTTAAATTAATTAATCTCTATTGGGAACGATCAGCACCTCCATGCAGAATGGCAGAATTTACAATGCTCAGACTTCAGGGACAGGCTTGAGACAACAGAACCATTACATAAAGCTGTAATGGTTCTGGTGACTATAGTGTCCCTTTAACACTATAGATCAAGGGCACGTGAAGAGTAATTATAAGCAATTATTTTTTATGTTTTATTTTTCTTAAATCAATGGACATAGAC
Source organism: Pelobates cultripes (assembly GCA_933207985.1). Taxonomy (NCBI): domain Eukaryota; kingdom Metazoa; phylum Chordata; class Amphibia; order Anura; family Pelobatidae; genus Pelobates; species Pelobates cultripes. The sequence goes on from OW240916.1 coordinate 132,766,040, forward strand.
CAGGAGCCTCAGCTCCTTTAGCCTCTATGTTAATCCGGCTTGGGAAAAGAGTTGTGCAAGGATAAGTAAAAGTTATTTTAAAGGGTTACTCCAAGCACCATGACCACGTCAGGGATTTGAAGTGATCATGGTGCCTGGAGTCTATGTGCTGGCGACAGGCATCCAATTGTGGCATTCCCTCCTCCCTTCCGTGCCTCCCTCTACATTCCTCCCCATCTACGGGGAGTGACATCCACAGAAGCGGATTGGGCTAAGGGGAGAACTTGGCCTCAGTGTAGGAACAGAAGTAAGTTAATGTTGGTTTTGCTTTTTTAAGTTGGGTTGGGATAGGAAGGAAGGGCTACTATAACCAAAACCAATGTTTTCTTATAACTGTTTCTTTGGTTGGAGTAACCCTTTAATTGTGCAATTGCTCCCATATAACATCAAATACAATAAAGCATTTTATATTCTCCTGGATTTTATTCGACTTACATCATTAAACATATTGACCAGGAAGTGTTTGTTTGGTTCCAGATTCACGCAAATCTAATTGTGTAATATTGAATTGAGTATAAATAAAATATAGTGAAGGATCCACATCTATTTAACCATTACCTGTATCACAGAGCAAGTCTGCTGGTGTCTGGCATCATGGTAATCGTTCTCCAGCTGCTCTAGAGCTGTCTGATGGTTGCCCCCACCTTTCTAAATATGCTTTCACTGGTTAATGCTTCCAGTCAGTCTGGAGCGCAGGTGCATTAAAGTCAAACATTAGTTGTACAATTTACACATTTTAGACATTATAATTGCTGAAGCAGGAACGGATGTGTGGCCTGTTTTGATGAACCATCTATGTACCTGTTTTTAGCTCTAAGTACACGATTACATTGCATCTGCAAGAAAAAGCTCATTCCTGTTCACTGCCTGGTTACATTTTAAATTGGTGTACTGAGTTGATAATGAGTGTATGCTTTTGAAAATGAATCTAGTACATCTCTAATTAACTCCTGCATTTATAGGGATGCTTTACTGCGTCAACATTAAAAATAGCACAGCGTCATTATAACACTCTCTATATTGATTGGCGTTGTCACAACACGGGGTGTTCAATAGGTTAAAGCTATTTGAGATTCAGGAAATATTTAATGCTAGACAAGCTGAAAATCCATACAGTTACAGTCCACATCATCTGGAAAGTGATTGCCCCCACCCCAACTCTAAGCTCCCATAACCATAAGTTCTTGTGGAATCTTAGGTAAGTCCTCATAAAGTACTATGTGCAAGTGTAGAAAGACAATATGACCACCTACAGCTTCATTGCCAGGAACTGAACACTAGAGGATGGCTGCTTTGCCTATTATGTAAATTTCTCTGGTTTCCAGAAAATATCAGAGAAGTAATCATGGGATATAGATTTAAAAAAGGACGAATCCAAAGACAATTGAGATATATAGTCAGCAGCTGCATGTGTCAGGATACAAAATGGTAATTTATTCTTGCTGTGAGAAAAAAAAAGACTACTGTGTCAAAAAATGCAATTCTTTCAATGGGATCCATTGTCTTTTTGAATAAACTAAATATTAAATTTATATATGTGTGTATGTGTATATATATTGTTTGCATATTGTATTTTTTTGTAATATTGTACATTGTTGTAACGATGCAATGTTTTGTGGACCCAGGGCATACTTGAAAACGAGAGAATCTCAATGTATCCATCCTGGTAAAATATTTTATAAATGAATAAATAAAACATTGAAACATCTAAACATTATATGGAAATGGGATGGCATCCGTGTTCAGCTGCACATACTAAATGTTATATCTTGTGAGTTTTTGCTGAGTAATTGGAAAGTGTTTTCTTGGATCCTTTTTTTGTTTGTTTGTTTTTTTGTCAGTCTCTTTTTTATTGAGGCAATTTGTAAAGACAGTACATGAGTTAGAACAGGCATACAAAAGCATAACATAAAAAGGTTGGGAACCTTTTTTAACCAGATTTCAAACCAATGAGTAAATTAAAAGCTAGGAGCATTAGACCCTATTAACAGTGTGAGTGACAGCCTTGAGTGAATGTATCACTTCACCACAAAATACATATATTACAGGCATTCAATACAATCCTTGCCTCTCACTCATGGGAAAAGCAGATCAGGAGAAGACCTCAGATGCTTGGAAGCCTCTTCCTATTTGCTGTTCCAGCGTGCTTCTCACGTCAAGGCTTTCTGTTCTGTTCTTTTAGCAAAGGCTTCCACATAATCAAATTTGGACTCTTTGGTCACCAACCTTATAGAATGTAAAAGTTGGGATTGGGTGCCCTCCCACATGTAGAACAAGTAGCAGTATTATGCTTACAAAACTGTATATTGCTTTAGCTTTATTTATTAAATATATAAGGGCTTCTTCTTTCTATGATTTGGTGGCAGGTGCTGGGATAATGAATTGCATGTTATTTTTCTTTGGTTTCTTTGGCTTTGTTAACACTGTTTTTTAATAGTTGCCTTGGGAAAAGTTAAGCCTTTGAGTGCTAGAGAGGCTGGCAGAATATTTTTGCACAATACATTTGCTAACCTCTGTGGCAGTCGAGCAGTTCAACGTTCTTGTCAGTGTGATGTTCTGCTTCTTAATGCTATCTTGTCTTGAGCCTTTTTTTTTCAATGAAATCTATTATCAGATTGAAATGGCGATTGAGACACTGCAAAAGTCTGACGGTCTGTCGAGTCACAGAAGCTCTCTTCTTAACAGCCATGTAAGTCCTTCCTGTGATATGTTCTTGTGATTGTTCTGCATGTTAAATTCTGTTTGCTTGCTCTTTCTCTTTAATTCTTTTTGATCTTTTTCTTTTCCGTTTCCTTTCTCAAAAGCACAATTCTTGTACTACTAGACAAAGGGATTCCTTGTTGTTAACTTTAATTACATTTTAATTAAGCAGTAAAAAGTACACTTTATTGGTTTATCATGGATGACAAGTGCCAACATTTTTTAAACCATTTTTCTAAGTTCCACTACCAGGCCAAAAATCAAATTTCTTTTGCAATTTAGTCCCTTGGGGGTTTATTCTCCCATCAGTGAATTGACGATTAATTTAGTCTAAAATAGCAAATTTAGGAAAAAATCTGGACCTACGGCAAGTTGGAGATTTCTTTCTAACTATGTTACTTTCACTTTAATATCGCATGTTGGCTGTCATCTCCATGCTTAACTGTTTTCACAAATCCATTGTGTGCGGTAGATAATTCAGAGAACTGTAACAAATTGTAAAGCAAAGCATATACAGGTTTGTCTGGGAAAAAAAATGTTTCTATTATAAAGTTTGTCTAACATTCTTCTGTTCAAACACTATCATTAAATGTCATTAGAAGCTGCAACTGTTGAATCACCTGTGTTCAAGCAGAGACAAACCCTGGCTAATTAGAAATTTCACCAGGTGATAATATTATTGTCTGCATTGTTATTAGTTTGCGGTGATATAATACAATCATTTTGAATATTTATTTTTAACTTTAGAGTGTCCCCTTGTTGCTTAAAATCCTGAGCCCCTTACAATGCAATTAAATTATTAATTGTGAAAAAAGATGCCTTTAAACATACCTACAATCCAGTGCCCACACTGTCTCCTCTTTGAGGAACTTGGTGCAATCCACTACTTCTCAAAGAGAATCATTGGGATGTACGGCACATAAACAGCAAGTGCTGCACTCAACTAATTGGATGCTTCTCACAGAGAAGCATTGGGTGCGTTGAACATCATTATGATAAATTTTAAACCTCTCATAAGCCAATGAGGAACAATTAGATTAGCACTACAGATTAGCATAATAATTTTTTTGTCTAATCTATTATTTAACACTATATATATGTATGTATGTATCTAATACTGTGTAAGAGAGTATCAGCAGAATAAAATAATTATGTGTAGAATATAAACAATTTCTACACTGGCAAGTTCCTAATTAAAAAGGAATGGATGAGCATGCAGTATTGATTATATTCCAGGTTATACTTGCCAATGCAATTTTCATGGTAAAACATATCTATAAACAAAATAATTGAATATTAAAATCTATCTTGACTAACAACATTGGGGGATGCCAGGTCACTCCTGGCACCATAACCACTACAGTGCACTTAGAGTGTTCTTTAAAAAAAAAAAATTATTTGTTGAAAGAAATGATACTTGTACCTGAATAATGCCATGGGGAGCAAATTTGTTTCTGTTGAAATTAGATTGATCTAACATTATTGCTAGCACATTGGTACAGGACTGCTTCCTTGGCTTTCAGAGCCATTCAGTTACTTGGCCACCACATAATAGTAACAACCTTCTATTTGAACAAATAAAATGCATGTTACGCCAAGCTTAATCCAACCTGACATCATTGGAGACATGGATTTTCAACCAAACTTGCTAGGGCTTTGTGGTTATCAATTTCATGCAAAACTAATCTCACCATGGACCTAACATTTATGTATACCCTGTAGGGTCCAACTCATACAGTAATCCTAGTAGGGCCAATGACTAAGCCCAGTAGTACAGTGGCCATGTTTTAGTGAATAGCTGGATTAATTACTGCATGTGTTTTATGTGATGGTTATCAACACAGGAATAGAGTTGGGGTTTATTGAACACGTACAACTTTATAGGGTCTAATTTCAGCAAGAGTTGTTTGTTACTGATATCACCGATAAGGTCACAATATGTAGGTAGGTTAAATTTTACTCTCTTACCCAAATATCTTATAATGAAAAAAAATGAGATAAGTCTTTGCTTCTGGAAGTATACATACCTTGTTAGTATACATTGCAGGCAAGCCAGGTGGATGTTGACATGGACATAATAAGCACAGTTTTTAAATTGTTTGTGACAGGTCTTTTAGCTCAAATTTGATCATTTACCTCTTCTTTCTAAAGGTCTCATGATAAATTACCTTTATACTGTACCGGTCATCTAGCAAATACAAAACTAGCCCAGTTTCAATAGTAATTCTATTAAATAAAGTTCTATGTTGCCTTTTTAATATTTAACTGCTAAGGTTTAGACATATGTTATTTTTAAAATAGATCTTAAAACTAACAGATGTCATGTGCTGTGAATGCCAAAGTCCACAGATATCAGATATCCTGCCTAACCTGTTAATGACATTTGAGTGTTCATTGGACATAAAATACCTTCTCCCCCCCCCCCTCCCCCCAATCCCATTCTGGGGTGTCTGCGTAGGAAAGATTTGCAGAGAGGATCTCTTGTGCAACCTGATGTGAAGGGAAATAACATAAAGAACCGTCAGCTCTTTACTGTTATTATTCTGAAGGCCTTTGATTTCTTGTAAATTGAATACAAGTGAAGGCTACCTCCTGGGATTTTCTACAGCTATATACTTACTTACAGATAATAGTTGCTCAGGCTGTGGATGTGAGCGCTGTAAGAGAGCTGTGGGTAAGCAAGCTTTTAATACCTAGTAGTATTTCAGTGGATAAAATCATTCAGTCACATTGTCACGTACGTGGTATAATCACAGGTCTTGATCAATAAAGTTCACTCAAGTGTCCATTTGTTAGAGCACGGCAGGCTTATTGGTGGCCTACAGTCCTACAGTGGCCAAGGTTTTCTGTGTCTGCTGGTAGGCTTGCAAATATATTCAATCAAAATAATGATCTGAAATTGTATTGTGCAAATTTTTATTTAGGTTTATATGTAAGTAAGTCACACAGTGATGAGTTGGACAATAATTTATCCATGCTGTTTGCAGACTTGTGCACAAATCCTTTTCACCTGCGTCGAACGAATGGCTATTATTCTAGGCATGAAAAAATCGTTCCTTCCTGTAAAGATGGGATCGTTTGGGCAAAGATGAACAGGAACTGAATTTGTTCTTTGCATGTGAAAAGGATATGTGCAGAAGCGTACTCTTAAGTGTGTCTAACTAATTTAGAAGCAGCTTCTGAACAAATTGCTGGTTTACATATTAATTTTTAACAAAATTCATTGAATTTACCGTCAACATTTAATTTGCCATGGAAAAGATATAAAAGTATAATAGATGCATTTTTAGATTAACTGAACTTTTTTCTACACTGGTAGCTGTCCAGGTGCTGTGAAGTTATTTGACCCTTAATGATCAGCCAGCCAAAGGTTTTACAAACATACTCTTTTTGGTGACAGTAACACTTACAAATTTTCTTTGGGGCTCAGCTAGGTATTGTTCACCTACAGATATATAAAAAATGTATAAAAATGTTGTACAGTCCAATTATCTATATTCATACCACATTTCATCTAAAATTATATTATTTTTAAATACAGGTTTAAATACTTTTTTTTTTTTTTTTAATTGAATGTTGGCCGAATAGAAAAAAGACAGCAGAGTAAGCACACGGATCAGACATTACAGATTTTATTTTGGGCATAAATTCTTTAAAAATCTCTCTGTATCTTTGAATCTAATGGAATAGCAACTGTAAGTGTTAGGTATATTATTTCTGATAGTTTTATTATTAATTTTTCAGTACAGGAAATACTTTTCAGTTATTTGAAGTGGTCATGGTGCCTGGAGTCTGTATTTGCAGCGTTTCATTTTGATAAACAACACCTATGACAGCATCATTGGGGTGTCATTAGCCAGCCTTGAACAAAAGTGGTCAGCTGACGCTCTCAGCCAGTGGATTTAAAGCTGCAGAAGTCTGTTGTCGTTAAGGAAAGAGAGCAAATCATTGCATAATGATTTGCCCTATTACTGGGAAATGCGGCAAGGGTATCATCATTAATCACAGCAAAGCTGCAAATAAAGAATCCAGGCAACATTAACAAGACACTGAAGTGGTCAAGGTTCTTGGAGTAACCCTATAAAGCAAATTTATAAAATAGAAATATGTTTGCACACCACCGTAAAAACAAATGTTAAAGTTAAAAAAAATCAAATAAAATATGTTTAGTCCCTAAAACAAGCAGCAGTTCTCAAAACTGCCATCTTCTCCTCTCAAGTCTTGGCAACATTGCCATCCCTGCATGCCAAATACACAGTTACTGCAAGAGTCAGATGCTTTCACCTGTCATTCAATTCACACAGTGACAGCTCACAAAAAAGTGGCAAAATTCCATTTGCTGTTAATACTTCCAAATGTGCAAAAGTTCTATGGCACTTAGTTTTGTTTTGGGGTTTTTTTTTACACCCAATTAAATAAAATCATCTGGACAATAAAATCTTTGAACGTTTATCTTAAGATAAACAAAAAGAAAACATTTATTATTATTATTATTTTTACTAATTTTTATTTCCTAGCAAGCATTTTAAATAAAGTTGGGAAATATTTTTTTAGCCACAACAGGTTTATACGCAACTGAATATATAACAATATAAGTGCTCCCACTAGTTGAACTGGTAACCTTTTTGCAACTTTTATAGCAAAGAAAATATGTTATCTTGTTTGTACTTTTCTTAATGTAGATATAATGGAATAATTGTTTAATACAAGAGGTTTACGGACTGACCTGTATATAATATTGATTCTGCATTCCTTTTCTTTTCTTCATATCCAAGGCTTCATCTTTTGTGATAATTATAGATACAGTGCATCACAGCCTTTCTCTATACAGTCATGTTCAACAAGCTGCCATGTCAGTGAATATTGCAAATTGAATGTAAAGCAGCACATTTGTAGTCATAGTCATTATTAAAAGCTATGGTACTGAAATCATGGTGCAGTTAGGTAACTGCTTTCAGAGTTGCAGATCCATCAGCCCCATAATTAGCCCAGATTGGTGGAAGCAGTAACTGCTGCTCTTCTTATAATGTTTCCTGGAATAAGAGCTGAACTTGATCCATTTCAGGTTTTGTACCAAATGAATAAATGCACCCATTACCTTACAGGAAATAGCATATGCAAGAAGCAATATCTCAAATCTCAATGCACCATAACAACACATGCATAGGTTATGGTGCATATAGTTCCCTGTAAATACATCAATACACGTAGTGGCTAATAACTGCAGACATTTGTAAAAATTGCTGCTGCTTTATGACTGGTCCCTTGGTTAATGATGTCAAAGGATGAATTCCAGATCCAATCTACGTGCATGTGATATGCGTTCAGTGGGTGGGCGTACGCTAAGCCCATCTTCCACCAAACATCTCTGGCTTTGGAGAGAGCCTGAGATGTGGCCAGATTCATGAACTGTCAAGGGCTGCCCTGTTCCCAAAACTGTGAATGTGACTGTGATTAAGCTTATAGCGGTACCAATATGTTTGTCCCTTAGTTTATGGAATGTCTGAGAGATGCTGGACAGGTGTTTATAGATTTAGAAATACCCATTCAACAGAATGAGAGGCTCTGGGTTGGTGAGACCTTTTGCTGATCTTGGATTGGACTATTTGGTGTAGATACTTGACCATGCAAATAGTACAGTATTAGGAACTAAAGGTGAACATTCCTGTATTTCATATTAAACTGCTTTGCAGTTTATTAATGCATTATCTATATAACGCTTAAAAAGGATGCAGTTATGTAGTGTCCATTTAAATTAATTATATGTATTTTAAGTGCAGCTGAACTGCATATCCAAGCACATCTCCAATTATTTACTAGATGAGATGCCCTGCACATGTGTTATGTGAAGTATGTGCATGACTTATTCCCTTGGTTTAAATGGGTCCCTAGATAGTTCTTTGTTGAAGTGAACTAAAGAGAAGGTGGATCAAAGTAAAACGTTAAAGATATTAAGAGATATGCGTTTTTATTGTTAAAACCAATGTGCACTTCAACATGTCCCTTTAATATCCAAAAGTAAAGACATACTAAGCGCTTCAGACTAGGTTTTTTGCCTTCTTTTGGATCAACAGCAAAAAACAAATGTGAGGAAGGCTCAACTTGATGTAAGTAACTATGTAAGTAATCCAAGGGCTCCTTTTAAAGTACACCTTAGCACTGGCGTACATACCAGGGTCGCAGGGGTCGCGACTGCGACCGGGCCCGGCCCACCAGGGGGCCCGGCCGCCCCTGCGACCCGGTATGTACGCCCAGGGCCAGCCTCTTCCCCTGGGGGGCCCAGGAGCCGACCACCCCAGGGCCCCCCTGAGGCTGGCCTTGCTGACCCCGGGTGGCCGGTCGGGCAGGCAGGCGGGCGCGCGAGGGAGCACTCCGTGCTTCCTCTTCAGCTCCCTCGCGCACCGCAATGATACCGGAGCCGGAAGATGACGTCATCTTCCGGCGCCGGCATCCCTACGCGGCGCGCGAGGGAGCTGAAGAGGAAGCACTGAGTGCTCCCTCGCGCGCCCGCCTGCCTGCCTGCCCGACCGGCCACCCGCCCAGGAGCCCCACTGGACCCCAGGGAATAATCCCCACCAGCACTTCAAGAGGTAAGGAGGCTGGGGGGATTATATTAAAAAAAAAAAAAAATCATGTGTGAGTGTTAGTGTGTGTGAGTGTTAGAGTGAGTGTTAGTGTGAGTGTTAGAGTGAGTGTTAGTGTTAGTGTGTGTTAGTGTGTGTGAGTGTTAGAGTGAGTGTTAGTGTGTGTGAGTGTTGGTGTGTGTGAGTGTTAGTGTGTGTGAGTGTTAGAGTGAGTGTTAGTGTGAGTGTGAGTGTTAGTGTGTGTGTCTGCTAGTGAGTGTGCTACTGTGTGTGTCTTACTGAGTGTGTGTGTGTGTTAGTGAGTCTGTTTGATGTCTGTTAGTGAGTGTGTGTTTGTCAATGAGAGTGTATGTTTTGTAAGTGAGTGTGTATGTATGTCTGTCGCTGACTGTATCTCTGTCAGTAAATGTGTGTGTCTGTTAGCTGGTGTTTATGCGACTGTAAGTGTGTGTGTGTGTGTGTCTTCAGCACTTAACTTTCTCCAGCGCCGGACTCCCTTGGCGCTGAGGATCCCTCAGCCTCTCAGCTCCGAATGTGACCGCGCACGCATTCAAACCGCCCATAGGAAAGCATTACTCAATGCTTTCCTATGGACGTTCAGTGTGCTCCTCTAGCGGCTGTCAGTGAGACAGCCACTAGAAGCTGGATTAACCCTCAGTGAAACATAGCAGTTTCTCTGAAACTGCTATGTTTTCAGCTGCAGGGTTAAAACTAGAGGGACCTGACACCCAGACAACTTCATTGAGCTAATGTGATCTGGGTGTCTGTAGTGGTCCTTTAAACATACTCGTTTTCCTGGCACTATAGTGCCCTGAGGGTGCCCCCACCCTCAGGGACCCCCTCCCGCCCGGCTCTGGAAAGGGGTAAAACTTACCTTTTTCCACCGCTGGGTGGAGAGCTCTCCTCCTCCGATCCTCCTCTTCTCCTCCCCGTCGGCTGTATGCGCACGCGCGGCAAGAGCTGTGCACGCATTCAGCCGGTCACATAGGAAAGCATTCATAATGCTTTCCTATGGACGCTGGCATGCTCTCACTGTGAAAACCACAGTGAGAAGCACGCAAGCGCCTCTAGCGGCTGTCAATGGGACAGCCACTAGAGGAAATAGGGGAAGGCTTAACCCATTCATAAACACAGCAGTTTCTCTGAAACTGCTATGTTTATGAAAAAATGGGTTAACCCTAGCTCGACCTGGCACCCAGACCACTTCATTAAGCTGAAGTGGTCTGGGTGCCTAGAGTGGTCCTAGTGTGTGTGCATATGCAATGCACTGGCGTACATACCGCGGTCGCAGGGGTCGCAGCCCTGTAACCCCTGCGACCAGGTGCCCACCGCCATGTGTTGCGGCCCGGCCCGCGCGGGGAGGGGGCCCACGGATCAATTTTCGCACCGGGGCCCCATGGGTCATGTGTACGCCACTGCACCTTAGGTATATGTTGAATATTGCTTGATGAGCCACATTGGTTAGAGTTAAAGTATGCATATCCTTCCTAATATTTAGTAGACCATGCCCTCTCAAAACTGAAATAATGCAAAGGAGGGTCTATGTACTCAGGAAGCCCACCATGTAAAGTCTTACCAAGAATAACTACAAAATACATTCCTGAGATTAGAGAGATTAGAGAACGCTACCAGCCCTTTTAAATTACTTAATTCTAAATTTATTGTATGCATCCAGCCCTAGAGAAGAAGCTTCATAATCTAGTGGTTTATGAAGTCTTAATCATGCTTAACATGCTTCTGGAAACAATATTAAACTTCATCTTTGACGTGCACTAATATATAAATGCTGAGCTTATCAAAGAAAGTGTGTTACAGACCTATTCTGCTACTAAACTCATTCATCTGTTAGAAAATAAAATTAGCCTTCGCTATTTGAATAGTGACAATCCTCCCTGTGAAATTCACACAACAATGATTTTTTTTTTTTTGCTGCAGAATGGATCCAAATGAATTTAACTTGATAATTGTCCTGGTCTCCCCAGTAGAAAATTGTATCCATAATTACAGCTGTCTTGGGAATTATTTAAATAACTTAAATAATAGGGGTTTGAGTTAGCATGGGAGCACAACCCTCATCTCCCAAATTGGTAGCAAACACTTGGGAATATCTGCACACAACCTGAAAAATACTAATTAAGAAATGTGCATCATTGTAGCATAGTTTAGAAATTAAGGATGTTCTGCCATATTTTTATTTTTAATATATGGTGTATATATTAAATATATATTGTGTCATTGTGCAAGCTGCCATGGCTATAAAATTAATGTGTCCCTGCTAAAGGAATGGGCAATAGCATTTTGATTTAAGAACCTCAATATTCCTGCCGTGATTCCCCTCAATAACATCTGTAGCATGCATTCAGTCATTCTGTAGTAATGAGGTCTTTAGGGAAAGAGTGGAGCTTGAGGACACAGGTACAGGCTTCCTTTTGCAAACTCCAGCTAATGTTCTTTTGCCAGTGCAAGGAGAACCTTATAAATGCATCATAGAGTATCCTTGCTATTTTTGTTACAGTCGTTGGATCCATTGTAACTATGTATAACCTCAGCTTGTACATTGACTACTCCTTATTCCTTGGTACTGGATTGTATATTCTTAAGATTTGATGTTGGAGCTATTAATGAGCCAGATACCCTTTGTTATCTCTATTTAGTTTCTTCAATAAAATCTCCACACATATTTGGGATACAAGACAGAGATACACACTCCTGGATATACCCCAATACACACATTCCCAGAGAAACATACTCACTGACACACACACACATACAACACTTTCCCCTGAAATACACATACACTGATATACACATACACCTCAATACATACAGCCAGACACACACAATACCAAACACACACTGTTAAACATACACACAATCACACTGATAAACATATATAGAATTCTTCACTACTCCAATTTGAGTTATTCTACAGGAACCCAGTGTGGTGTCATTTCTATTTTAATATGCATCATTTGAAAAATCTATAGAATATAATTGCATTATCTAAATAATGCAAAATACCAGTGTGTAGCCCAGTGTTTTTCAGAGAATAATGAAGCATTATAGGATGCCACCACATTTGTATGACTCCACATTTAATTTGTCCTACAAAGACCTTTCAATCAGTAAAAATTATGGTCCATGAACCACCACTTTGCTTAACTTTGTTAATTACAGGCATTTTCCCCTCCAGTTTTACCATTAATTTTTCTGTTATTTCACGTTCAATATGTATTGTCATGTTTAATATAGTAGCAAAGGTTTGATCGCTTGTCTCCTTTTATTTTTACCTGGAACCAACTTTGTTCCCATCTCTAAAAGGAAATTTTGTACGCCTCTATAAACTGTCTATAAAAGTCCATTCTAATTTCTTATTTTGTTTTACACTTTCATTTCTTCTATTTTTTATTTTATTTTAATTATTTCTCCATGCCATTTAAAGGAATTTACACATTTTCTTAATTAGCTTGCAATTATTATAAAGTGTACTCTGAGATGTGGTTAACTAATAAAAATTCCTAGACAAACCAGGACCATTTAAACCCTTTATTAAAAGTTTTATAATTCTTGTAAACTTTAGCCCTTAAATACATTAGAACTGTTGGCATATCACTCAAAGAAGAGCAAAATATTGGTCTAGTGTACTAGTACCAAAGTATAATTCACAAAAGCTAGATTTTTTTTTAGTAATCAAACTTTTAAAGCATGCTTTTTGTTGTTTAGTATATTAATCCACCTGCCTTCGCTATAAGCAAAACTGCAAAAAAAATAAAAAAAAATTATTCATACCATGTTCTCAATTATCCTCTGAAAATATCTTTTTTTAAATATCCTCGTCAATATATAAAAATCAAGGGAATTGTTTGTTCTATTTTATCACCTAGCACTATCCACCCACATATTATGTTTCTTGTTGGAACGTTGGGTCAGTGTTAATACAGATTTCTGAAGTTACATGCTCATCTAGTTCAAACTTCTTGAACTGTGATGAAGTCTTACTTTGTAGGGCACGCCAATGGGAGTCTTACTATACGTGTGGGTCTTATAAGCACTACGAAGCTTATTTTAGAAATACTCTTTTAAAGTAAAGAAAACTGTAAAAATCACAGTCTAGCCAATTTGAGCTACTATAGCAAAGTAAACTTATTATATAGTAAACTTGTTATACTTTATCAAAACGTGTGTTTTTCTTGCTTTGTACTCATAAAACATACATCGAAAATAACAATCCAATTTCTGTGTTTTTATTCTACAGTTGTATTAGTTTTATTCTGTAAATAAAAAGAAAAGTGTGCTAAAATGTCATCAATACACCAATTGCAAAAACAACTGGTTCTCCATCGGGTATAATTAAAGGGATAATACTCACAAGGGGAAAAGTAGAACTTGGAAGCACTTCCTGATAACTGGAGCAAAAAAGATTAAATTGCCGAATTCCAGCTGTTTTTAAATGAAGGCAGTTGCACTTTCTGGTATCTTTTTCATTTGAAATGGTAGTACATTAGCAATAAAACATGGAATACTTTCATTAGTGCTTTTTTCATTTTGGTCTTTTATTAGATGAGATCCTTTAGTACACATTTCTCATTTATGTAGAATTATTTATTTTGAGGGATTCTTTTTGTTTTTTTGTGATAAAAATTGAAAGAATATTCCCCAGTGGCATTACTATCAAGTTTGCCACATTATGCATGAACACAATGAATGAATATATGCTTTATAAAAACAATAATTAAAAAATATTTGTGACTCCCTCTGATTTTACTGTGCCGTCTATGTTAGTGAGGTTTATTTACCGAATGTAGCCAGGAGCTAATTATCCTTATCTTAGTTTGTTTCCCTCTTCGTATTGGTAAAATAGACAAGGTGCTTATTCTGTGACACATTTCCTTTGCATTTTAAACAAAACTTTTTTTACTACAGCTGCCTGGAGGATTCCAGTTTATTTTGTATTTTTTTCATTATTATTATTTTTTTTATTTGTACTTGATTTAAAAATATAACTGTCACATTAATTATCATTAAAACTTAATTATAATCATATTAACTTATCATTCTTTGTTTCATCATTTGCATGCAATCTTGTATTTGTTTTCTGCGCCTTTGTTCATATTTTTGGTAGTTTTTATGTTTTGATATTGAGTATATTCCTACTTCTGCTATAGCTGCAGTGGCTGCTGGATAACTATGAAACAGCGGAGGGAGTAAGTCTACCCAGAAGCACTCTTTACAACCATTACCTTAGACACTGTCAGGAGCACAAACTAGATCCAGTCAATGCTGCATCCTTTGGAAAACTCATACGTTCAATATTCATGGGGCTACGAACCAGAAGACTTGGAACCAGGTCAGTGTGAGAACTTTGTTGGATCTTAAATTCACACTCTGCTCAGCAGCAATGGACTAAGTCTACTTTATAACTAAACTCAGTGGTCGAGATACCAGCCGGGAGTATCAAGCTAGTAATGGAGGCAGAAAATTCCAGTCAAATTATCTCAAATTAGGGAAAACACCATATCTGCATTTGTTCTGATTTGATTCTGTTTTTGAGAATAACTCATCTCCCAAATAAATGGTAAATATAAAGTACCAAGGCAAATATTTTTTATTTATTTATTTATTCTATTAACACCACTATATTATGTGAAACATATTGAAATAAGAGATTTAATAAACAAGTATAAGTTTTAAGGAAAATAATGATATTCTTTCATTAATGAAGAGTACAGTCTAAATCTGTGATGGCCAGGCCCTCTGTGTGGGCACACGGCCATAGGTCGCCGGGAGAGGGGGCCGCTGGCTGTCTGCAGAGTAGGCACCTGCCTGCCCGAAACGGCAGGCGCCTACTCTGCTTCCGGGTCGGGAGGCAGGGGGAGAGCTCTAGGAAGCAGCTCTCCTATCCTCCTGCGAGCAAGCTGTGTGGAGCGTTGCCGCGCGTTACCATGGCAACGCTCCACACAGCATCGCACGTGAGGACAGGGGAGCTGCTTCCTACAATACTTACCACCACTGGACCACCAGGGATGGCTGTGTCCCCCCTCCTTCACCAAAGGTAAGAGGAAGGGAGGGGGGATACAGAATTAATATAACTTTTTTTTTTTTAATGTATGTTTACCCCTACCCCACACAGCACAGTACCCCTACCCCCTTACACAGCACCCGTACCCCCTACACAACACCCCTACCCCCCACAGCATCCTTCCCCCACAGCACCCCTACCCCCACAGAATCCCTACCCCAGAGCACCCCTACCCCCCAGAGCACAGCACCCCTACCCCCACAGCACCCCCACCCCCACAGCAGCCCTACCCCCACACAGCACCCCTCCCCCAACAGCACCCCTACCCCACAGCCCCTACCCCCACACAGCACAGCACCCTACCCCCGCACAGCACCCCTACCCACACAGCACAGCACCCCTACCCCCACACACACCCCTACCCCCACACACACACCCCCACACAGCACCCTTACCCACCACAGCACAGCACCCCTACCCCCACACACCACAGCAAACCTAACCTTTACCCCCACACAGCACATCACCCCTACCCCACACAGCATATCACCCCTACCCACCACACACACAGCACCCCTACCCACCACACACACAGCACCCCCACACACAGTACCCCCCCCCACACACACAGCACCCCTCAGACACACACACAGCACACCACATCCTTACACACAAACACATACACTGCACCCCTCAATGCAGTATGTACATGTGTATTCAGCAGTCTGTGTGTATGTATTCAGCAGACTGTGTGTACTCAGCAGTCTGTGTGTGTATGTGTGTGTATTCAGCAGTCTGTGTGTGTGTATATTCAGCAGTCTCTGTGTGTGTATTCAGCAGTCTGTGAGTGTGTGTACTCAGTAGTCTGTGAGTGTGTGTACTCAACAGTGTGTGTGTATTCAGCAGTCTGTGTGTGTGTGTGTGTATGTATTCAGCAGATTGTGTGTATGTACTCAGTAGTCTGTGAGTGCGTGTACTCAACAGTCTGTGTGTGTGTGTGTACTAAGCAGTGTATGTATTCAGCAGACTGTGTGTGTGTATTCAGCAGTGTATGTATTTAGCAGTCTGTGTGTATTCAGCAGTCTGTCTGTATGTGTATTCAGCAATCTGTCTGTATGTGTATTTAGCGGACTGTGTATGTATTTAGTGGACAGTGTGTGTGTGTGTGTGTATTTAGCGGACGGTGTGTCTGTGTATTTAGCAGACGGTGTGTGTATGTATTTAGCAGCCGGTGTGTGTATGTATTTAGCAGCCGGTGTGTGAATGTGTTCAGCAGTCTGTGTGTATGTATTGCATTTGTTGGAGATACTAATAAATATAAGCTTAATTTTATCTATTTATATCATAATTTAAAATTTGTATCATTGGACTCTCTGTTGTGTTCTTCTTTTAAAACAAAAGTTGTTAATTAGTTTGGACAACTGTACGAGTAGTTTTTTTCTAAACTTAAACCTCAGTATTCAGGTTTAATTGCCATGTTGGCACTTTGAGGGGAAAAAAGTTGGCATGTATTGCGGTTTGGTCACTCGGGCTCAAAAAGGTTCGCCATCACTGGTCTAAATCATTATGAATTCCATTCCGAGCAAGTTGGCTATCTGATTTTCAGAAAATGTATACATGGGAATGTGTTTTCCTTGCAAGTGGCTTGTGTTTAGATCTCTTTAGAGAAGACAAAAAGAAGATAAATATTTAATTCATTCAGGATTTAAAAGGATGTCAATGAGCCATGGGTTAGGTTGTCTGACTCAAATACTCTGTTTCATCAAAAAGATGTTGATTATGCTATGTTTTCAGAAACCTAATCAGATAACACCTTGAATAGGTTTTTCTTAGCAGAGTGGAAGAGATAAGGAGATTTAAACACAAGCTATTTATTCATAAATGACATTCAAGGGGTTTAGATTATATGAGATCTGGCATCTTAAAGCAATAATACTATACTATAATGCAATCTGTGCTTAAAGGTAAATCTCATAATAAAAGATTTTCAGTAATTTCCCTTTAAGGTCTTTTATTTTTGCGATATCATTTTTTGCAAGCTGGAAATGGAAGCTTCATGAAATAACACTTAAACAATGTGACAATCCGTAAAATCTCTCCAGCTACTCACTGCCTAGTGCAGCAGGGTTTTCTTTGCAAAAATGTTGATAATAGTATCTCCACCTACCCATGCCTTATATAATACAGCATCCACGCAGTAACTGTGCCATTTCAAGGGAAGTATACAACCCTTTTGGAAACAAAGTAAATACAATCCCTGGGTCGAGTAATTATAATTAATTTGCTTATTTTATGAAGCCTTCATGGTGACAGTTACTACTTATTAGTAGATTAGAAGAATGGTTTCTCATCATTCTCAGTATAATTAGAAATATGCTGAATACATTATCTTGCCGTTTATGTCACAGTGTGAGTTCTTTTACATACGTTTATACCATTAATGACTGTTTTTAGAAAAATAGAAATAGCAACAAATTGATATTTAAATGTAAGTAAACCTCAGTATTCTTTAACACTTCAATCACTTTCTGTGCTCATCTAGTAATACATTTTCTTTTTCCAAAAAGGGGAAACTCCAAATACCATTACTATGGGATCCGTGTCAAGCCAGACTCCCCTCTTAATCGGTTACAAGAGGACATGCAATACATGGCTATGAGACAGCAACCCATGCAGCAGAAACAGAGGTAACCAAAACACTGCATGTAGAGGCATACCTCCTGCAAATAAACAGTATAAATCAATGCATAGAGGTCACCACATAGATACATTCAAGGCACTTAGACATCAATAACGCAAATGCTATGTGAACAGCCACACCACCTTCCATTGCTTATTATAAAGGATTCTTAGTGTTTGAAGGTTGCCACGTAGACACATTGCCTCAATGTATTGTGCTCACTGTGGCAATAACTGTTAATTAACTTAAATAATATAGTGTCACTC
Organism: Pelobates cultripes; assembly: GCA_933207985.1. Lineage (NCBI taxonomy): Eukaryota > Metazoa > Chordata > Amphibia > Anura > Pelobatidae > Pelobates > Pelobates cultripes. The sequence goes on from OW240916.1 coordinate 132,784,328, forward strand.
TAAAGTCAATTTTCTATCTAGCACAAAATCAAAAGATTTCAAAGATGACCCTAACTGCGCCAAGATGGATGTGTGTTATTTGAGTTCATTTAGTTTTGCTAATTTCCCAAGGACTAATTTAGGTTCTCCTAAATCTGAAAATTGTGGCATCTCTCATAGGCTATACATTTCTCGTGTTTCTTTTTGTTTCTGCCTCTCTGACTTCACTGTATTGTGCTGTGAGCCATAACTCTCAATTTTCTCTGTAGGGAGATTATTTATGTTTATTTTTGTGCCCTTTGTTCAAGCGATTTCTTGTCAATGTTCTATTACATGAATGCAAAATAATAATTGAATGTAAATATCTATAGTTATATATATATTAAGTTGTCACATTAAGTATTTCTGCCCTTCCCACAGTGTTTTTAGATGAACATACCTGGGATATTGCATGGTTTCAAACTGAGGCTCCTTGTATGACCTAGACTCGAAAACCTATGCTCTCTGAGCAGGGGATCGAAGTGTTTAGAGTTTATTGTCATTGATGTTTGCTCTGCACTGCTTATTTCTTGCACAGAACAGCTTACTCTTTTTTTTTTCTTTATAAAACAAGGAAGCAATGGATTTCTGGAGTATTGATAAGACGTAAAAAGAAATAAAGGGCATGACAGGCCCAATACCTGTTATGTGTATTTCTTTACATATTATACCTTAAAAATCTTCCTTTTTATAGTTCTATTTGTGACATGAATGATTTTCTCCATTATGTACTTTTTAATCACAAGTGATGTATATTATTTCAGTAAGTGTAATCTTGTCCATCCCCCTTCCCAAAAAAATACATTTTGTAAGAGCCAAACTCAGCATGTTGGCTTTATGATAATTTTGCAGGTACAAGTCTATGCAGAAAGTGGATGGAGTGGGAGATGGTTTTGCAGGCAGCGGACCACAGGGTGGAGCATCAGTTGAACAAACCGTAATTGCCCAAAGCCAACACCATCAACAGTTTTTAGGTACGTGGCTCATGTTGTGAGGCTAAAAGTATCTGTCTGGATAATTAGAACAAAATTAGTGCAAAAGGGTTCTCTTTCTATTCTAAATTATTTAGGTTTGCTACACAAATCATAAAAGCCTTATTTGTCTTAATGTTTATTAGTTGCCAGTAAACAAAATCAAAACAGCTTTTATTTTATTTTTTGCTGTTCTGTTTTTCCAAACTGAGCTCGCTATCTAAAAAACACTTCAGTGGGTTTATGTGTGCATTTTACGTTTGGATTTGAACTAAACCAGCAGATAAAGATAGCACGTTATACTAAAAGTCAATTAATGAAAGTCTACTGTGCACTATTTACACATTAGGGTTTTGCATGCTGTTGTACGTTTTCGGGCATTTAATTGGTAACTGTGATTTATTCAATGCAAGGGGATATTTGATACTTTGAACGAAGATTTAGAAATTTCACAGTACAATTTGTACATAAATTACTTCATAGCATAAGGTTATATACTGACTGTAATGTTAGGGTAGGCTGATGTATTGTAAATTCTTCTGTTTGTAGCTTTTTATTTATTGTTGTATGTTAAATCTATATTATAAAATATTCTAATATATTTGATGTAATGCAAAGAGCCCTCTTACCATACAGTAGAGATGAAGTGGTTAGTTTACAGACCCTAGTCATTTGACGAGTTAAATGATTACAGTTTGATTCTAGAAAGGCCAGATATTCCACCTTTTATTTTTTGTGTGTATCTTTCTTCTGTTTGAGTCCTTTATCTCAGAAATACAAGGACAGATTTAAAGAAAGACTAGATCACACATACTTATGATGCTATAGTGCATACATTAGCATAGCACAGTAAAAACATATGTACTGCTAGTCAAAGACCTGCTACCCCCTTAGAGGAAGCACACAGCACACAGTCCAGAAGAGTAGGTTTTCAATAGCTCACTTGGACTCTGGCGGTCGTTTGGTACAACCAAAGGAATTGTATTCGTACAAAAATAAAATTAAATTAAACAATACTGGGTAAAAGGAAACTTTTGGACTAATGTGTTGTTCTGTATGGACCAGGGACCAGAAATCACATGAAAACACTTATTGATACAGTCTAAAAAAAACCTGAGCCTCAGTCGTATTTATTGACTCACATAACCAAAAACACGAAAGAAAAAAAGAGCCTACAAGTTTGTGGGAGAATATATTTTATATTTATTTACATATATATGCTCGCACGAACTCCTAGTCCTGTTTTTCTTTTGTATCTTTGGCTACTCAATTTACCCCCCTGCCCCCTAGGAGTTTTGTTCTACATTTTCATTTAGGCTTGATCTTTCTGTTTTGTTTTGTAGTGGCTCAGATATTTTCGGATTGGGTTAAGAAAGCCTTTAATGCTTGTCATTTGCCATCGAATCATGACAATTAAGTGTTTAAACCTAATGGTGGGCTATTGGTTAACAGCGGTGGTGGATGTTGGCATTTAAAGCATTAGTGTTAACTGTGAAAACTGAAGTTGAATCATTTACCAAATTGCTTCATAAATTCTTCTATCAGTTATATAGATCTACTATTACCCCGAAAGCATTGTCCTTTACTAAACGGCCTATGCATTACACATTACTTCTCTGAGATATGTTATTTCTTTTTTCTCAGAACATCAAAAAGTAGCCCGCAAAAAGGTTGCTGCGGTATTTATTTCCCATCTTGTAATTTCTTCTGTATTCTGCTTTTATGAACAAGTGATTCAGACGTGTTAGATTCGATTAGCCATAACCAATGCATCTGTATTTTGTCTAAATGACTCTGCACACTATATCTGGCAAATTATGTAGTTATTCCATTACAGGTTAAGTGGGATTGAGTATGTGTTATGAGGCGCTGTGCTGAGCTGTGACGTTTATCAATTAAGTGGCTCGTTCAAAGTATCAAATATCCCCTTGCATTGAATAAATCACAGTTACCAATTAAATGCCCGAAAACGTACAACAGCATGTAATGTTTCCATAGCAACTTAAACAGCATTCCCACAGTTTAATATGGGTGAAATAAAGATCAGTATACAAACCCGTTTCTAGATGCTGTATGCTGAAAATGCTCCACCGCCCTTAAGAACTACAGCAATGCAACAAAGTGATGGGGCTTCCTTCACCTAATTTTTGAGACCTCCTCTTGATGCCAAGACCTTCAGAAGGTTACCACCCATTACACGTTCAGGTATCTTTACTAAAGTGAGAATTGTCAGTTATACAAGGTGAGTTTCCATTTTAAGGCCAAAATAGGCAATCTGGAAAAAATCTCCAATTTTAGTTTAGCTATTTTGGTCTAAAATTTGAAATTAAAATAAAACCTAGAAACATAGAATGTGACGGCAGATAAGAACCATTCGGCCCATCTAGTCTGCCCAATTTTCTAAATACTTTCATTAGTCCCTAGCCTTATCTTATAGTTAGGATAGCCTTATGCCTATCCCACGCATGCTTAAACTCCTTTACTGTGTTAACCTCTACCACTTCAGCTGGAAGGCTATTCCATGCATCCACTACCCTCTCAGTAAAGTATTACTTCCTGATATTATTTTTAAAGGACCACTCTAGGCACCCAGACCACTTCAGCTTAATGAAGTGGTCTGGGTGCCTGGTCCAGCTAGGGTTAACCCATTTTTTAATAAACATAGCAGTTTCAGAGAAACTGCTATGTTTATTAATGGGTTAAGCCTTCCTCCAATTCCTCTAGTGGCTGTCTCATTGACAGCCACTAGAGGCGCTTGCGTGCTTCTCACTGTGATTTTCACAGTGAGAGCACGCAGCGTCCATAGGAAAGCATTGTAAATGCTTTCCTATGCGACGGGCTGAATGCGCGCGCAGCTCTTGCCGCGCGTGCGCATTCAGCCCAGGAGGAGGATCGGAGGAGGAGAGGAGGCAGAGAGCTCCCCGCCCAGCGCTGGAAAAAGGTAAGTTTTTAACCCTTTCCCCTTTCCAGAGCCGGGCGGGAGGGGGTCCCTGAGGGTGGGGGCACCCTCAGGGCACTATAGTGCCAGGAAAACGAGTATGTTTTCCTGGCACAATAGTGGTCCTTTAAACCTTTGCTCCTCTAATTTAAGAGTATGTCCTCTTGTTGTGGCAGTTTTTCTTCTTTTAAATATAGTCTCCTCCTTTACTGTGTTGATTCCCGTTATGTGTTTAAATGTTTGTATCATATCCCCCCAGTCTCATCTTTCCTCCAAGCTATACATGTTAAGATCCTTTAACCTTTCCTGGTAAGTTTTATCCCGCTTATTAGCCCTTCTCTGAACTCTCTGTAGACAATTCTCACTCCAGTGAATGACCTTGTTTATTTTTGAACTGTCTAAAATGTAATCCCGACAGGCCAAAAAGATGACTTGAGAAAACTACCTCTCTTGAGCATCAGTTGCTTTGCAGTTTGGTTCTGGACTTTGCTTATGAGTTGGACCATTCTGTTAATGGTACAGATATTCCTCTGTAATGGCACAAGTAAACTAAAACTTTGTTAAAGGAAACACTACAAGCACCATAACCACAACAATGTGTAGTAATTATAGTACCAAGAATGCATTGTAGTAGCTAAAATATTTCAGAGCAGTTTCACTTCTTACCTGTGGTCCACTGGGCACTACTTCCTAACATATACTGGAGTTTCTACTACTTGCTGTTATTTTGGTCCTTTTTGTTTTTATTTTGGTTCTTATGTTCCTACCAATCTATTTCAGCTAGTTTAGGATAACCATGGATTTTACATTCTGAGTGTATCTACACCTTTAAATTTGCACTAGAAACCTGAAAACTTAATTATTCCTTTTATAACATTACTTTATACAGTGATGCTTTACTTAAAGACTTATATAAACGTAATGTGACACACACAAGGTATGTCGTCACATATGGCAGCAAAGTCCTGTGATATTCCTTACTTTGAGTAATAGACTAACGCTTGAGCAATTGAACATGCATATATTAAGTAGAATATATGAAAAACTAGAGGTACTACAGATTTATCTCATTTAGTGCACAGATTTATGATTGCAAAGAAACAAAATATTTTTTATATAGGAGATATTTGGGGTATTTTACTTTCTATAAAAGCAACAAATATTTTCAACAAATATTAAGTATCATGGAGTGAGCACTTGACCAACACCAATATTAAACATTTTTATATAGATTTTTATATTGTTTTGTTTTTTACTTTTTTTTTTTTTAAATCATTTGTTTGGTAACTGTGTTGCTTATAGATATAATTGGAGCATATTCACCTGGATTATATATCTTGTTAAATAATATTCAGTACAACTGACACCGGCAATTTTACTATTGATGTCCTTCCCAATGTACACATAGTAGAGGACACTGGCATGATATTGCATAAAGACAAGCATTTCTAGCAGACATATACAATTTTGCTATGAGAATAGACTAGACTTTGGACTGTCTTTTAATGAGGTGATAGTTTTGAAGTGTCGTGCCTTTCATGTACTGTTTAGCATTATATTCTTCTGCCTTCAGAATTTTTCACATTACTCTTGGTGGATAATTGGAATTTTTTTGTTTTTGTTTTGTTTTTGGTCCAGTTGGAGTGGTCCTACATATATTTTTGTTTTTACTTTATATTGTGATTGATTTCTTTTTTTGTCCAGTTATCTTCTTTTATGTAACTGTGTCTGTGTGAATTAGCCCTCATGCACTTTTTTGGCTCCCTGACTCCTTGCCATTCTTGTACCTACTTCCCTGCTCCCTTACTGCACTATTCATTGTGGGGAGTTACTCTTTGTTTGTAACTACACTCCAATTCCTGCAGTTGTTCAATTCTTTGTACATGCCAGCTCCTGAGTTTGTTCCCTCTACGTATTACAGTTTTCTTTATTTACCCTGCAGGACCTTATGACAATACAGCATAGAAGAAGGTTTAACAAAAGATTGTTGCCCGCACCCTTTAAAATAACTCCCACTATTGTCACATGCTATTTATAGCTGATTTTTTTTCTAAACATAAAACCACTATTTACTTATTTCCGAGGATATTTCCAATATTATTATTTTTTAAGGCGATGTACTTATATGTCTTTACTGACATTATTAGTGTAGAATCGTCTGTTTTACAATTATTGACATTCCGGAAACACTGATCATTTTTAAGATATTACTTGGAAACACTTTTTATTTTTTACAGTGCTTTGTTTTCATGTAGGAAATATGTCGATCAAGCACCAAAATGTATGTGGAACAGCCTGTGATGCTAGGTAGCAGAAACACAATTAGAGATCCCTTTTCCTTAACAAAAATTAGTATTAAAAAATGTATTGTTTCCCTTAATTTTCTTGTGGTGGTTCTCTAATATCATAGATAATTCAGAATATGACATTTTTCGTTCACAGATAAGTTTCCCAAAGGTATCTGTAGTTAAAATGCCATGCTGTTAAATAGCAACAGGATTGAAAACTATAGGCTTTTTTGTGTTTTAATAACTCGTGAACACTTATATGTAACATAATATTCTTTTATTTCTTCCCCCAAATATTTTTCTTTCACCCGAAATATGCAGAAGTAGAAGACATTGTTGCCCCAGTAGAATGATTGTATGGATTCATAATCCCCACATGGATACTGAATCATAATGTCTTCTGCCAAAACGTCATCGTGTCTCTAGAAGCATGTTCTGGAATCTGCACATATAGGGCTGTAAAAAGATAAAATTCTTACTATTTGCATCATACCGGATAATTAAATTATTAAATTTAGGGATGCAATCATCCCATCTTTGCATGAATTTTCTTTTCATGGCTATCTTTAGAACTCTTACCTGCAAGCGCACTACAGACAATTCTAATACATGTTATTGTTATTATTATAAATTTTATTACCATCATTTGTTAATTAATTGAATGGGTGAGCTGTGTGCTATTAGCTGTTGTTATGGTGTATTAAATTAGAAACAGAATTCCAGGTATTACCAGATGTGTTAGTCACTCTATTGATACATAATAAACAGGCAGCAATGATAGAGGCGTGAGTTAGGGTTTTTATGTGGGTGGGGGTGAGATAAAAGGATTTGTAGAGTGTGAGAAGCGCAGATGTTGTTTAGGGAAAAAAGGTTAGAGTGGAAGGGCTATAAATGGTTGGTTTACGTACGCATACCTACCCTCACCCCTCCCCCCCCTTTTTTTCTTCCCCTTTACTCTCTCATCTTCGCTCTTCCCTTATCATAGCTTTCCCTCTAGGTTTCTTAACCAATACTAGCTTTTCTCCTCACTTGACTGAGGGTTACACATATTCTGCTGATCTGTAATGTTATTCTGTCTTCTATCATTTCTCTATGTAAAACTCAAAATAAAGATTGTCAAAAAATAAAAAAAACAAAAAATAGAGATCTGTTTTAAAAGGATCTGCTGAATATGATATAAATCAACCCTCTGGCAAAAAACAAGAATTCCACAGTATTTGTTCTCACCGTAAAGAATCCTTTGCTGTAGTTAAAATCTTCTTTCTACAAATGTCATTGGATGATCTCTTATCATTTTTACAGTCCTGTAAATTAACAGGTCATCAGAGACCTGTCTGTGCTGGCCCTGTATATATTTTTATAATGTTACCAAACCCTCTTGAAATAAACATTCCAGGCACGATAAATACTTAATCTTAATGAAGTTCTTTTGGGGCCATGAAGTCTTGGGTGCTGTCTTACCTTAAGGAGTTAAACCATTTACTAACAATGCGAAGACAGTGCCCATCCATTCCGCCCTGTGTTTCCATGCTGCTGATATGCTGTAAGTGTCAGCTGATGCTCTCAGTCTATCACTTGATAGACCTTGTGTGAGAAAGGTATGTAGCTATCATTAATACTCTCAGCAGCACTCAGTTCTCAGCTTCTTGAGGAAGCTTTGGACATCACTGGATGACGTATTTTCTAGATCTTTCTTCCCCCTGTTAATTTATTATCCACTTCTTTACTTTTACCAATTTCCTAATATCCTTCTTTAAAGTGAATTTGTCATGACTGATTTGGTTTGCAGTTTTCTAGCTATCTGGCTTGACTCATGTTATAGAATGAAGTGTTTCTTCTCTTAATACTATGAAAAGCTCATATTTTAATGTGTTTCCATTTCCACTGTCTCCTGTTGAGAGCATCAAACATGTTTTCAGCAGTGTTACACTTGCTGAAAGACACACTCCTGCATAATGCTGCCTAGGAAGCAGAGACTTCCAAAAACAGGTTAAAAGTTTCCAAAACTGTATGATGATTTTGTGTTAATAAAACATAACTGTTATCGTTCTCCATTCTCAGAATTACTTGTCCAGATCTGCTGCAATTAATCAATCAGGTAGTTTCTCACTTTACTCTGCCCTGGTGCTGCTCTCACACATAGCTTGCCCCTTTTCCCTACTTCCCCTTGCAGGCATTTCTTTCCCTTAGCCTAAATTCAAGCAGGAGAAATGACCCAAAAGATTTCTCTTATAACAGACATGCAGAGCACAGCCTTTTTATCGCTTAGCTGATCAGCACAGACTGAATTAGGTGAGCAGATGGGAAAAAGGCTGATTTTAAAGAAATCTAGACATTTGCAACCAATTTTATTTCTGCACAATATATAGATAAAATGTGATTCTCTCTCATTTAATATTGAGTTGTGTTTGTCCAAGACAAGGGTGTGAAAATGCACTTAATTCCCTATAACATGTATCTGGGTGCAACCAGGCTAGTTCCAGTACCAGGAACCAAGCACTTGATAAAATAGAAAATGATCCAGGCACTCCAGGATACAAAATGGCAAATTTATTGAACCCACTGCCACTCACAACGTTTTGACCTGAACGGTCTTTGTCAAGCTATCAAATGCATACACAAATACAGTTTTAGAAGAATACAAGTGATTAACAAAATTAACATAATTAAGCAATTAATAAATTAAGTTCATATACTTCAGTGTAGCTTACCCATTAATTGAGGCTGACAGCTGTGCCATAAATGAGAAGTTCAATCAAATAATGATTAGATGAGAGGATACTGGTAGAGTTAAGATAATTACGTTTAAACCAGACAATCTGGTAAATTCCCGCCGGAAGATTACTTCCTCTTCGTGCGTGACGTACGCGTAATGACGTTCAGCGCATGCTCTCCACTAATGGGGATTAAGACGTTCAGGTCTAGACGTCCCCTTGTACGTTTAGCGTCATTACGCTGACTGTCATTACACATACGTCACGTACGAAGAGGAAGTAATCTTCCGGCGGGAATTTACGAGATTGTCTGGTTTAAACTTAATTATCTTAACTCTACCAGTATCCTCTCATCTAATCATTATTTGATTGAACTTATAATTTAGGGCACAGCTGTCAGCCTCAATTAATGGGTAAGCTACACTGAAGTATATGAACTTTATTCATTAATTGCTTAATTATGTTAATTTTGTTAATCACTTGTATTCTTATAAAACTGTATTTGTGTATGCATTTGATAGCTTGACAAAGACCGTTCAAGTCGAAACGTTGTGAGTGGCAATGGGTTCAATAAATTTGCCTGAGTTGTGTTTGTCGTGACAGGTACTTTTTAAAATATATGCTCAAAATTGCACCTCATAATGAAAAAAAATATATAGTTTTACCATTTCAATTCAATTCTTTTTTAATAACAGGTCCATTCAGCTGTGTGCCCATGCTGTTTAGTGTTTCCTAACTTAGGATAATGGATGATTTTTGGGAAAGAAATACAGCATCATAAAGCTACTGTTTGGTCCTTTTCTCTGTAGCTTTTTGATTTACTAGTTTCCTTCACTGACTGTCAGAACACCAGTGTAACAAGGTTGCATATTGGCTGGAGGCCAATATACGTATGTCCTTCATTTTATTTTAATTCCCACATCCACGTAGCAGAGATGTTGTATATGGCTTATGTCAAATAGAAATTATTTAGGAAGACAAAATAATATGCTATCATGCCAGGTTCAATTAAACATAAAACATCTCCCAAGACTATAAATATATCATTTATCATAGTGATAAATTACATAATTCTAAGCTGTTATTTTAGTATTAAATTGCTGCCTCTCACTCCAGCTTGGCCATTGTTGGAAGTCCATGTTTTTTACTCTGTTGCAGCACCCACAATCCATTGCTGCTACCTATCTGCTGTGACTGGTCTGCTGAGGGATATCTCTCCCAGCAGGGCAATGTTCTGATGAGCCAGAAATGTAGGCCAGCACCTTGGCATCTGAGCAACTACTTTTCCAGCAAGCTTGACAGATGTGCCACCAGCATACATTGATTCATAGGTTTAAATGTGGTGGAAGTGGCCTTAAAGGACATTAATATAAAATCTATACTATAATTCTGCTTGCTATAGATTAAATTAAATGTTGTTTAATTTAACATAGGTCATGTGTATCATGACAGATATACTTTAATATACCTCAAATATGTCATTTTTGTAAAAATCCCTATACAGTCTTATTTATATACCAAATAAACTAATTAAATGTTGCATGCCAAAGCAGTCTCCGTATATTAAAGTATAAAACTGTTTCAGTTTGATTAAATCACTAAAATATTAATTTAATTCTGGTTTCATGCTAATATTGCTTTTGATATACACTTACCTGGTCATGTTGTGTGCGCGGACATTTATTTAAAAAAAAATAATTTTATTTAGCCTGAGCGGTATACGTTTACAGAATTAAATAAGCGTAATCAGACATAGTTTTTTCTTAAATTTTGTACACTACAAAGAACATATCTTATCCAAAAGTTTGTTTAAAAATATTACCTATTTTTTTATAACAACATTAATAAAAGAATAAAAATAAACTCTCGCCAGCCTCTGCTCATTAAGTAATGTGACCTTTTAGAATGTCTGTCTTGCTATGCTTCTTAAATATTTTCCTAATGAAGCTGTAATTGGCACCATCCACATTATCTTTCTTGCATTATGTTGTTATGGCAACAGATACAACTCGAGCACTTCCAGAGTTTGTAGAAGTTGAAATATCTTCTCTACCAGATGGTACAACCTTTGAAGATGTCAAGTCACTGCAGAGTCTTTATCGGGAGCACTGTGAGGTAAGACAGCATATTTTGCGCTGTGGCTACAAAATCAACATTACGTGCCTGTTCAATGCTGCTACCACGCAAATGTTTCCTTAATTGGACAGTAAATTTCACCTGGCTGAGCTGCCTAGTACATAATGACTCCTGTATAAAGGATTAAATCCCTTACATAAAAAAAATTCAAGATGTATTACAAATATGTAGAATACATTTAAAACTATATAGATAAATAGGTGAGCATGGAGCTCACATTTGCAATCAAATCGTTTACTTTTTAGCCCAGACGAACAACTGAACCTTTTTATAGAACACTAGTTACAATGATTAGTATTTTTTGTATCTCTTGGCTAAATTCTAATGTTATTTTATGTTTCATTTTATAGGCCATATTGGATGTTGTTGTCAACCTACAGTTTAGCCTGATCGAGAAGCTGTGGCAGACTTTCTGGCGTTACTCCCCCACATCTTCAGTTGATGGTTCAACCATTACGGAATCAGGGTCCGTTAATTACATTTCATCAATGAGTTCAGCAAATAGTTCAAATATACTATATCTTTATATCTATGTAGTAACCTTCTAATATTTTTTTATGTTAAGCAGTTATTGTAATTGTCATTTCAGTGACAGTATGAAGCAGCACAATACAGTACCAAACCCTGCATTTTCAAATAGTGCTAGGAATTTGTTTATTAAATATTGAATTGCAATATTGAGTTGAGAACAAAAATGCAAACATGAGGCTAAAACAGATACGTTGGGGGAAAAAACTCCAACCCTATTCAATTGTCTAAATTTAGTGAGTCATATGTTATATCATTTTAGGAAGTTAGGCTGATCAATCCAGCAATAATTTACATATGCAAATCTGATGCTCATTAGTAGCTTTCCTATGATATAATTTTCCTTTTAGTTACTATATGACCAGGCATAAGGAAAATTCATGTTTAGAGAAAAATCTCATGCATTTTAAACAAGTATAAAACATGTGAAAATAAATTGCAGTTCTGTGAGTACCTTAACTTAAACTATTTAATTGATGGCTATTTAAACAGGTTGGTCAATTTTCTTCGTCACAGTAAGTCATACGAGTTTAAAACCCCAGTATGATCTGATTTTGCTTCTAGGGAGTATCCTCTTCAACAGCTGAGCACAGGTTTCTCTCTCTTTCTAAAATGAATATATTTGAGCAAAGTGTGGCCACAGCTGGTTTGGAGAAGCACATAATGCTGTGACCCAGCCCTTACTTCTTTTAATGCATTTTTTGTGCTATGTACATAATAGATGTTCCTTATTTTTCTCTTTATATTTCCTCTTTGCCACATAGCAACCTGAGTGAAATTGAAAGCAGGCTGCCCAAGTCGAAGTTGATTTTGCTCTGCAAAAACGAGTCTATTCTGAAGTGGATGTGCAACTGTGACCATTTGATGTATCAGACTTTGGTGGAGATCCTCATTCCTGATGTCCTAAGACCAATTCCTAGTAGGTTCCACATTTACAAACATGTGCTGTCTAAAATTTTAATAAAAATGACACTTGCAAAAACATATGGAGCAAGTAAAAGCTAGGACCAGCGATGATTACATGGTGACATGGTGCATAGTCTCGATCTATACATTTAGCATGGTCTTTATCAGAATTAGCATTTAAAACATGCTTACAACTGCTTAACTGCCTCTCTCTGTAAAAGTACAGCCTGTATAAAGAGTCTTCGGGTTTTTGTTTTTTTAGGCACAAATGTGTTTTGTTTTTTTTAGTCCAATCTTCATCCACTAGGTAGCATGTTATTGTTGACTTTCATGTGGCTTTAGAAAAGGTATCACGACTCAGGCATAATCCCCATCTGAAAGAGTAGAGGTGCGATAAATCCTGGCCCTGAACATGATGTTTTCTGTGTGTTCTCTGCTTCCCATAGTACAAATATTAAGTACCGTAACTTGCTCAGGGTGTCACTGAGCTTGGCTAGTGCACTGTACTGATTCACTAGCCAATACGCCCACATAATATTTCGGTCAGCATGCTTTAATTATGCACTTTGTGTTGCGAAAAAACATTTTTTTTTTTAAACACATACATCATCCATTTCAAAAGCAGGTAATGTTACTAATAGGGGATTACAGATAATCTTTTTTTTTCTTGTATGAAGGTAGTTTTTGTGCTGATAGCTTACAGGTTATGGTATTTTGTCCTTTCAGTCATTATTGTGCAGGCAGCAGCCGTGTGTCTGTGTTCTGCCTATGAGCCAAGCAGCAGGAATTTGAAAGTCAATGTGATTTTCTGAAAAGCTGTAATCCCAAAGAACCTTGGGGCAAACAATGCTACCTCCAATTGATGTGTATATCTGTATTGCACAAGACTTATTACGTGCCGTATAGCGGGGAACAATTTAACGCCTACGGCTTTGTACTACGTGAATAAGCTGGTGACCTTCACTTTGCAAAATATACATGGAAAAATGCAGTTTTACTGTTCACATTCTGAATTTGGTAATCTAGCTTCCTTTTTGCTGAAAGCAAATGAAAGCATAGTTATACTGAACAGACAGCTAATGTTTCTTTTCTAATCCTGACCTTTCATAAAGTACATTGTTAAAATGTACAATATTTTTGTATATGCTATGTCATTGGAAAATGTACTTCCTCTCAATACCAGGGGGATGTGTAAAACAAGATGTTAATTCCTACCCCCAAATCACCCCGTCATTTTAAATCTTGCACTGGACCATTCGCTTTTAGTAGTGATAACTCCATAGATGTGCTTGCATGTATTCTGTCTCTGTTAGAGGACTTTGGTATAAAGAAGTAACATATGTTATTCTGCTCTTTATTTTGAAGACGTTCCCTGGTTCTTATTTTTGTCTATAATGATTTTATGTTTCTGTGATACTTTTTAAAAATGTTGCCTTCAAAATGTTCATTATTATTGTTCTGCCATTTAAATGCCGGTATTTTCTAGTGTCACACCATTGTACTTGCAATGCTTTGTAATTTCCATGCATAGTGCATGGCCATTATGGCTGTACTGAGATCATTGCGGAGTAAGTTACATCAATGTTTCTAAAGTTGATATTGAATCTAGAATTTGCAAGTACAATGGCGTGACACTAGATGAACAGGATATTGAGGAGTTTAACACAAAACACTTTCAGGGTTGTCTGGCAAATAATGATGTGAGTTGCAGTCTATAACATTTTTATAGGACAGATCTACCCATGACAACCCCAAACCACGTACCTTCTCACCCAAGCAGCAGCATTATAAATGGCAGCAGCAGGAAAGTACTAATTGTTGCTTGACCTAGTAACTGCACTGCTTTTTATCAACAAAACACATATAGAGAGAGAATATTGTGTAGACTAGGAAGTATATAGAAACTAAACTCTAGATCATAACTGTCCACGCTCTAAATCTTTTAACCTTGAAAACCAAAAACACCTGTGATAGTGCACAAAAGAATGATATGATGAATAACAGTTCAATATACAATATAATGACATATCTCGCCCAAGTCACAGCCACAGTCCTACATATACAGAACAATTCTGTTACATCTTCTTTGAGCCTCATTGTGACTGTGTATACAATCAGACACTGCTCTTCATCAGAAGATGTCCATCAATGTGATTCTAACCTCTTGGCTTAATAATTCACTGTGTCAGTAACCAACATTAGCGAGTGTCGACTCATAGTTTAAGGTATAAAACATGTACTGATACTTAAATCATCTGTGTTTCTTTATGTGAGTAGTGGTCTAAATTACCAGAGCTTTCATCCCTCTATCACTTTGATTGTACAGTAACAGTGGTTGACACAAGTGTCAGTTACCAAGTGCACTTCCCAGCATAGAATCATCCATTTAGGGCAAAGAATGCAATGAAAAAGAGTGAGCTTGATGAACTAGCTGCTCAAAGAAACAATGTGTTACTGTTTGAAAAAGGACCCCTGTGATGCAAGGAGATCAATACTGAGATCATCAGTGAGAGAATGCTTCATCTTATTTTTATAAAGTTAATGTTCCAAGCTGGATAATCATTTAGAGTTTTTCGTCCTGTCTAGGTGCCTTGACCCAAGCCGTCCGCAACTTTGCAAAAAGCCTTGAAGGTTGGCTCTCTAGTGCCATGAGTAATATTCCACAGAGAATGACACAAACCAAGGTGAGTTAGATGCAGACCAAGGGTGACCACAGTTTAGGGCAAGAGGGGGCAAAATACGCATCTTAGAAATTGGAAATAACCTTTCCTTTGATTTAAATGGTCCCTATATAGATAAGAGGGACAGTTACTGAGGAAGTTCACTCAATGTGTTTATATGATTGGCATGCCCTTTACCCTCAGTAATGCATGGAAAGTTGCATGCCTTGCTGAAGGGTTCTAAAGATTGTCATATATATTAAATATAATTGTGTTGACAGGTTGCTGCTGTAAGTGCCTTTGCCCAAACTCTGCGAAGATATACATCTCTCAATCACCTGGCTCAAGCAGCTCGTGCTGTTCTCCAGAATACATCTCAGATAAACCAGATGCTCAATGACCTCAACCGCGTGGACTTCGCCAATGTCCAGGTAAGACAATACCTCTGGACATCAAGCTTTAATCTGGTATTATCATGATAGGGGTTTGTCAGGGGTGTTGCAGTTGTGTTTGTTTTCCTTTGATTAGTAGAGACTGCGGTATCAAAATAACATGTGTGTTTGTTTGTAGCTTTAAATCAAAAAGTGATTTTCCCAGATATAGTAAAATAATGATTTCCTCTCTTCCCCTGCATCAACTGTCACTTTGTGAAGTGCTCTAGGGTGTAAGTGTAGATGAGGTCTGTATTATGTTATTCATAAAGAAAAAATAATTCTGTGGGAGGTGGGTGGTGCTGATGTAAGTCCTTGGTATCATCTCCAGTAATTAAGGAGTCTGTAATTTGTATTGTAACAAGTTCTGCATCACATAACCATACTATTACCAGCGGTTTTTGTCTTCACATACTATATTTGTGTGCACACATGTCTGTTGAAAATGCTACAGCACACAGGCATTCTACAGTGCTTCCAAACATTTTTTTTTTTTATCAGTCTGTGAAAACATACACATAGGTTTAAGTGAAATCCATTATGTGCTCATTTCCATGTTTGCTGATAAATACAGCCATTAAGCATTGTTAATACCATTAACCAGTAGATTACTGCAACTAAAACCACCCTTGGTTCACCCTGTCTTTAAAAAAAATTGCACACATTTGTCTTCAGTACTGGCCAACAGTTAATGTTTGCCATTTTTCAGATTGGACAAAAAAGGAACATTTTGCAAAACATTGCCATAGCCACTCCACCAATACACTATAAAAAGGTTGCATAGAGCAAATACATGCTTCACCTTCATGGCAACAAGTTGCCCTTAAAAGTATATTTAAGATGCAGTGAATGAAAACCAGAGATACAGCTTAGTTTTTTTAGCCACAATGTTGCAATTTAGTTTAGTGAATTAGCCACCTTGTTTTTCCATATACCATACTTGTGACCATTTATAAGCATTTATTGAAAACTGCATACACCATACTTATAGTCTCTATAGATGTTAGTGTTTAGGTGTACTTATATTTTTAATAAATATCCTTTTTCCCTCTATGATGTATTGTGAGTTTTCAGTTGCTAACTTGTATCTTCCACTTTAAACCAAGCTGAATTAAGTGTAGTTGAGTAAGTTAGCAAATATATCTGACCTGCTAATATTTACTGTTCATAATGGAAACCTGGTTTTACTTTGCATTTCTTATCTCCTATTAATTTTATACAGGAGATATTAGAAGTTATGGCAGCCACTAAATACCAGTTGTTTAAGTAAAAACAAGAGTTATTAAGCTTACTGACATCCATTTAAGAATGGCAGCGCGTGCCTTAGACCTCCCTATAGGAAAGCATTATTTAATGCTTTCTAATGGGGAAAATATGATGCTGGTGGTCCGTTAGGACGTCCAGCGTCATATAACGGACCAAAAGTCCTATGAATTCCGGAAGCCCTCTAGTGGTTGTCTGTTAGACAGCCACAAAGGGCAGACTTAGAGTTGCAATGTTTAAGTATTCAAGTGATGTGTATCCTTTAAATATTGCTTTTTGGCACCTCATAAGTCTGGGAGATGTAGTTCAGTAGTCAGCTTTCTACTGTACCGTAGCTATCTCCAACTAGTTTTGGTACAAAAAGGGAATCTCTGAGGACTTGAGGTGAGAGAAAGGGTGGGTTTATTAAGCAAAAAATTAATTTTATAAAAATAAAGAGGATTAATAATAAAAACTGTACTGTGCATAACTAATTTTAACCTAATCTGCACATGCACGAAACGTGTGGGTGCAGGGCTCTTTAATCATTGCAAGGTATGACCTTGCGTTACCTGCCAATCTCCTACTGTCTTGGGTGGTTCACCACTTGTAGATACACAATTGCAGTTATTCTCACTTTGATTATTAATCCTTTGAAGCTTGTTTTTGTCCTGTTCATTCTGCAACAAAGCTTTAATCATGCTTCAGAAAGAAACTACCTGTGTGGCTATGTGAATGTCAATTGCTTTCTGGTAGGAGCAGGCTTCCTGGGTATGCCAGTGTGATGACAACATGGTGCAGAGACTGGAAACAGATTTCAAGATGACTCTTCAGCAGCAAAGCACTCTGGAACAGTGGGCTGCGTGGCTCGAAAATGTGGTCACACAAGCACTGAAACCGTATGAAGGAAGACCAAGCTTTCCTAAAGCAGCTCGACAGTTCCTGCTTAAATGGTCGTTTTACAGGTAATACAATGCTTTAATAATTAGAAAAAAATCTTATTCATGGATTCCTAGAATTAAAGTCAACTGGCTATCTAAAACATGTTTTTACATTGACAAGTTTTATATCCTGGCTGCATATTACAATAGAATATATCAAGCATAAATAAAAGAACTATGATTTAATACATAAATAGAAGCATATGGAAAATATTGTTTTGAGGAAGGCTCGGGACACTGCTTTCTCTTTGTGTATCCCTATTGTTATTGGTAATGATTCCATGTGAACTCAAATATATCATAAAATACTCAGGTTGTACTTCTCCTCCCTAGGAGCTCCCATGCCAGTCCTCTCCTTCTTACTTGTCCAGCTTTTTTCAAAAATAGTGATTTTGGTATTTCATGCAGTCTTAATATATGCAGAATAAATAACGGTTCAGGTACTCCGGGAGAAAAGAAATAGCAGCTTTATTGGGGCAAAAGCAGCAATGTTTCGACCCTACCGGGTCTTTATCAAGCTTGATATTGAGTCTTTATTAAGCTGTTTTTGCCCTAATAAACCTGCTATTTCTGTTATCCCAGAGTGCCTCAACTGTTATTTATTCTGCATATCTTGGAAGGGAGGCCTGGCCAGCCCTGGCTTCAGAGCACCTGGTTTATTTGGGGAGTGCAGCATCCAGTACGTCTCTACTATTAATATATGCACAGTCCTTATTTGCTTCTCATTTTGCTTTCAGTCCATATGTATTAAAGGAACACTATAGTAAAACATGTATTCCTGATACTATAGTGTTAAAAACACTATTTATGTCCCCAACTCCCCTCCAACCCTTTAAAAGGGTGAAAACTAGCCTTGGCAAAATTGACAATCTCAGCCAATCCAATGCTTTCCCAAAGCATTAGGAGGCAAAGCACCGCGTTGCACCAAATAAAGATCTTCTCATTGATTCAATGCATCTCTATGAGGAACGTCAGTGCCTCCATTCAGAGTGTGGAGACGTTAAACTCAAGCACTGCACATTTTACATCACTGACCCAGGAAGCACCTGTAGTGGCCATCTGAGTGTTCCTAGGCAGTAATGTAAACACTGCCTTTTCTCTGAAAAGCCAGCGTTTACATTAAAAAGCCTGCACAGCTACAATAAACTGTACTTGTTTTGGTGACTATAGTGCTCCTTTAAGCCTAAAGCTGAACAGTCACATCAGAGGGATATATTCACTAAATGGCAAACAGAATACTGTTCACTTGTCACAATTCTGCTGTTTTAACACATGCAGCATTTCTTAAAAGGCAAATTCAGTTGTGTCAGCAACATTTGCAGTTCCATTTGGTGTTTCTTACATTTCAATGTACAGTGTATCCTGGTACAGCCATACAAATTAATGTAATCCCCTTGGTGATGTATATACCGGCACATTCATGTATATTATTATTAGCATTATATGGTGCCAATATATTCCGCAGCGTTTTACTGTGTTTAAAATGAAGATGGGAATTTAACAATAAAATTGACACATCAATAGGTTGATGAGAAACTTAGAATCTATATGATACTATGGAAGCAATGCTTGAACCTATCTATATATATTTAAATATAAGAACAACCTTTCAGATAATAATATTGACTTTAATCTGGGTCTAGAAATATAGTGTTACAATTATTGTTGTAGCACAAATCCTCTGTAACCAGAGATCCTTTAAAAAAAATGCAATGTTTTTAATTTAGCCATGCTGCATACACTTTCCATAAGCCAGTTCCAGTTAAATGGGTTGGCTTCTAGTTTGGCAAATTTGCGCCTAGACTAATGTTTCCTAACTTTATTGATTTTTTAATACACTGTTTTTTTATGAGTAAATGGGGTTTATCTATATCTTTGATCATGGTGTTTGGATTATTTAAATTGTGTTCTGGAGTCATTCTGCTATACTAGTAATACATAAATGTTTGATTCTGTTTCACATAAGTAGAATTATTTTTCTTCTTCATTTTGGCAGATAATCAATATAGTGAGTTTTTAAAGACTTTAAGGAAGCAGATATAAACAAATGTATTAAGTATTGCAATCTAAGTATTCTATAAACAGAGTTATATTTATTTTTGGTAGAAACACCCTGGGCATCATAACAACTTAATCTCAAAATAGTTGTTATGGTACCTGGAGGTTCAAGGCACCATCTAACCCAGGGGTGTCCAACCCGTGGCTCATGGGCCGCATGCAGCCCGGGACCACTAGCAGTGCGGCCCGCTTGCAGCCAGGCGGCAAGGGAGGCAGGGAGTCCTTTACAATTTGTGCTCCCTTGGACAGCTCCCTCGCCGCCCATCAGTCAGCTGGTCACTGGAATAAAACGTCTTTACAGCAGCGGCATCACTTCTGGTGTGCACAAGGGGTCCCAGCCCAGCATCAACCGCTAGCTACAAGGGACAAAGTATCAATTTCAGCTCTCCCAGATCAAGGTAGAGGGGCTGGGTGGACCTATTTAGCACTAAATGTGTGTGCATGTGATTTTTGTGTATGTTTTGTCAGTAATTATATATTTGTGGGGGTTTCTGTGAATATGTCTGTGATTATAGGTGTGGGTCTGTGATTGTGTGTGCATATCTGTGATTATGTGTATGCATATCTGTGATTATGTGTTTGTACATATGTGATTGTGTGTATAGGTCTGTGATTTTATGTGTGTGTGGGTTTGTGATTATGTATGTGATTGTGTGTATAGGTGTGTGATTGTGTGTATGTGATTGTGTGTATGTATGTGATTGTGTGTGTTGGTCTGTGCTTGTGTGTGTGTATGTGATTGTGTGTGTGTGGATCTGAGTGTGTGTGTATCTATGTGTTTGTGAGTATTGGTCTGTGACTGTGTTGGTATATCTGTGATTGATTTTGTGTATGTGTGATTGTATGTGTGTGCGTGAGTGTGTGTCTGTGATTGTGTGTATGTCTGTGTGTGTATGTGAATGTATGTGATTATGTGTGTATGTATGTTTGTAATTGTGCGCATAGGTCGGTGATTGTATCTGTGTGTGGGTCTCTGGTTGTGTGTGTATAGATTTGTGATTGTGTATATAGGTATGTGATTGTGTGTGTGTATCTGTGGTGATGTGTTTATGTATATACATGTGTATGTGTTTATTAGATAGCTCCCTCATTTGGTTTCCTTAAATATGCCAATCCAACATAATGATAACAAACAAGGAAGTTATCTACTAAACAATTAAAATATAAAAATTAAGAGATGGGCTTTTAAAGTTACATTACGTATATCCATTATCTATATTATTTATATGATGTGTGGCCCAAGACAATTCCTCCGCACTCCATGTGGCCCAGGGAAGCCAAAAGGTTGGACAGTTAAGCCATTTACAAACCAATTTTTTCTTGTGTCATATCTTTTGTCACTCATTTCATTCAGAGCTGGTGTAATGTACACACACAGGGTTATTCACTAAAGTGAGAAATCTCAGGAATTCAAAGTGAATTTCAATTTTTAAACAGAGAAAGCTGAACTGGAAGCATAGCTACATGGATTTTTTTTTCTAATTCAACTTTTGGCCTTATCTTTGAAATTCCCTTTAATTCTCAACAATTCCCACTTTAATGAATAACGGTCAAAGTAGTCATCTTGTGAGTTAGATCACAAAAACAACAGAATTAGCATTTAGTATAGTAGTCTGAGAGCATCCCTTCAAAAAAAAAAAAAAAACATTATATAAAGGAAATAACATTAATAATAGTAAGAAATAGAAACAGTAATAATTCTAGACTGCAGATGGTATAGAATGGGGACAATTGTTAGTAATAGTATGCTTAGATGTTATAAAAATTAGCCGTTTTATACAGACGATATTGTACATTATATATTTTTGAAGTACTAGAAATACACTATGAGACAATATAGTAGAACAAGGCCTTATAGTGAGCAGGGTTATAGTGAAATACATCACCAGTTCCTCACCAACCATGTTATCAGTATTATTCCAATGTTTTACAGATGACCCAAGCAGATTCACATTGAACCTTCTAAGTTTATACTAGGAAAAATATATGAGGCAGGGAGTCCATGGAATTATTCAGTAGCCAAGGAATATTCAAGAAAGTCCACTTGGACAGATCCTAGAAAACTGTTGGCATGTGAGCAGCAGGATTTTCCATAAAATGACAATAAAAATGACAGACCCCTAAATCATGGATAATGATTCTGGTTTGTTAGTTATCTCATTCATGAAATGAAAAAAAATGAGGTTTTTCTCTGGTTTGTCAAAAATGATCACTATTTCAAAAACAATATTGCCAGTTAAGACTTGCTAAGTTTTCCTGATGTTTTTTTTTTTTTTTCTAAAGAACTCTAGGAAGAATATAAAGGGAATATATGTTGCTAGCCACTCTTTTTACTTCACTCTGTTACTCCACACCACACATTAACCATGCTGATCCATCTCCTGCTCCACTCCACATGTCCTAACCATGCTGCTCGATCCATCTCCTGCTCTATACAACACGTCCTAACCATGCTGCTCCATCCATCTCCTGCTCCATACAACACGTCCTAATCATGCTGCTCCATCTCCTGCTCCAAACAACACGTCCTAACCATGCTGCTCCATCTCCTGCTCCACACAACACGTCCTAACCATGCTGCTCCATCTCCTGCTCCAAACAAAACGTCCTAACCATTCTGCTCCATCTCTTGCTCCATACCACACATCAAAAACCTGCTGCTCTATCTCCTGCTCCACACCACACATCCTAACCATCTTGCTCCATATCATGCTCCACACTACACATTCCAGCCCTGCAGCTCCACCTATTGCTCAGCACTACACAATGAACCTTACTGTTCCATCTGCCACTGCACACATCATATTCTATCCATTTCGAACACATTACCCTTCTTTTCACTATACCTATCTCTGTAATGTAAACCTGGTATCTGTTACTTAAATGTGCAACATTTTCTTATTACAAAAGTGTATTTTAAGCTTTTCAGCTACTGTTAAACTTGGAATGCTGCCTTTGTTAGACCAAAAGAGGGAAAAAAACAACAATAAACTGTAATCATAACTTATTATGATTTTGTTTGGTTTTCTCACACCCATTCAGAAGAGTACACCCAAATACCAGCTATGGGATACGTTAAATTTTTTCTCATTTAGTTTTTTTAGCTTCAGGTAGCCATTAGATCAGCCGTCCCGAGAAGCCACCCTTTGGAATATATGGCAAGCAAAGATGCAAACATGCTTGGCAAACAAATAGCATGCCAGTTTATATTTAGTTTATCTTTGTCAACCACTGAACTGTGGCTAAAACATTTACATTATTGTATTGAATTTTAATATGTCATTTTGTGCAGTGGTTATGCGAAGTTAACATGTTATTTTACATGCTTGAAGACTTTTTGTGTGCTTGTAATAATAGGCAAGCTTCTGTCTGTAGAATTTAGTCATTTTTGAAAAAGTGATTTTTTTTTTAACTTCATCTGCTGCATTCACGACGTAATTATTGGTTGTTGACCTTTAATAATTGTTCCATGTCCTTTAAACAATGATATTGGGACCTGAATGCTAGGTTGTACCTCCTTTTATCGTAATGAAAATGTTACCCGATGACCATCTAATTAATAAAATATCATACAGAGCATGCAGCCTCGTTATATTTCTTCATTTGATTTATATAGCTACAGACAATACTGAGAATGGCTATATATAGCAGGCTGCACAGACATTGTGCATGATATCTCATTTTGATTTCTTATTTAGTCCAGTTGTATTGATAGATTTTAGCAACAGTGTGTATGTGTGCTGAGTACTAATATATATTAATATGTCTATTTTGTGTTGGTTTCTAATCCAGGGATATTTTCAAATTTAAAAATGTTTTGACTGAAAGTCATGATAATCATCTTCCTACTTGTATGTTCTATGTCCTGTATAACTCTGCACATTCTATGCCTCCTACTCCCAATCCTGCATCACACTGTGTATTTTACACCTGACGCTCCATCTTAACACTACACATTCTATATTTTCTGCTTTTCTTTTTACTTCACTCTGTGCATTCTGCTACTCCACACCACACATTAACCATGCTGATCCATCCATCTCCTGCTTCCATTAAACTTGGAATGCAGCCTTTGTTAGACCAAAAGAGGGGAAAAAAACAACAATAAACTGTAATCATAACTTATTATGATTTTGTTTGGTTTTCTCACACCCATTCAGAAAAGTACACCCAAATACCAGCTATGGGATATGTTAACTTTTTTCTCATTTTGTTTTTTTAGTACAACCAATTTCAACATGCAATTGAAATGCTGGGTTCAAATGTGCAAATGTTATGGGACTAAGTTCTGGGTTTAATATTTTTGGATATGCTTTTCAAACGATTCAAATATGCTAGAAAAAACACTTTCCAAATAATTTGTGTAACTAAATTCCCATTGTGACTTTTAAATTGTAAAAAGCATATTCAAAAAATTTGTATCAAAGCCCAAGTCAAAGCCCAAGTCCTTGCCACTTGTAACAGATGCATTACTCTGTTGGTACTTGAATTAAATATATAACTGCACACATTCTTGCACTGACATAAGGGATCGATCAACATACGGCTAGATGGTTTTCATTTTCAAAGAGCTTGTTATAATAAGCCGAATACACAATGCATTTCCAATGTAGTACAAACTGTTGTACTCCTCCCCTTCAGTTCTGTTACTCCACATGATTGTATAATCGCAGGTAGGAAGATAAATAGATACATAGATTCTATATACTATATTTAACAAGATTGTTTGACTCTCCATGGCTGCACAGCTGTAAATAAACCAAATAATCATATCAAGGTAAACATCACTTTACTAGAAGAGATTTCATTCTGGCAATTAAGATAGGTATTATGATTTCAGTGAGCACGATTTTTCTTAAAATTACAAACATTTTATGCCGCCACGATATTATAATGCGCAAACATCAACCAGTTCCATCTGGAATGCTGCTGATTCATATTGTAACCTGCCTAAAGTAGTTGCTATAAATAAGGTATATTTTTAGATAGACTTCTGGATTTGCTGCTGTTTAATGCAGAAAAATAAGAGAGATTAAAATCTTGTTTACATATTAATGTTTAGATTGTTAGATAAATTAAACTTTTCTTTTCTCAACAGTTCAATGGTTATTCGAGACTTAACCTTACGTAGTGCTGCAAGCTTCGGCTCTTTCCATCTGATCCGCCTTCTCTACGATGAATATATGTTTTATTTAGTAGAACACAGGGTCGCCCAAGCGACAGGGGAATCGCCTATAGCAGTCATGGGAGAGGTAAGTTGCCAGCAAATCAGAAAGCATGTAATCAGAATACGCAAGTTTTCATGGTTCAAAGTAAGTGCATGTGCAAAGCAAAGTTCTATACAGATGCTATCTGGTAAGTTTTCATTTTAGTTACAATTCAATATGTGATAGAAGTGAGTTCAGAAACATGTGTGTTTTCATCAGCTTCATCTTAGTCAATAGAACACAGTTAATGTTAGGGTATATAGACACACTTGGAAGAACCTGTTATAAATGGTTACTCCAACCCTTTTTAAATAAACTTATTTTTTTTTTTAATTTAAATTTAGAATGCCATATTTGGCATTATTCAATATTAAAAAAATAATTTAAAAAAAATTGGTTAATTAGACTTAAAGTCATCCTAATTCCAGCTCTAGGTGAAGTGCCCCTCATTGGTCTATCGACCCTGACAAGCATCACTCCTTGCCTCTCTGTGGTCCTATCAAATTCTTCTCTTAGAGAAACATTTGATTGGATTGTTTTCACTGGTTTAGAGTGCATGTGGACTCTCTTGGGGGAGGAGAAAGAGTTGGAGGTAGAGGAGGGAGTGAAGGTATTAAACAAAAATAATCTGCAAGAATGATAAGAATGCAAGGAGGGGATGGTGGAAGGGCTTCAAGAGTAGAAATTGATTATATCTCTCTCCAGCGCACTGAGTGTGCTGACAACAGGTGTAATTTTTGCACAGAATTAACATTAGGCAGTCCAGAACAGAGATCACATTTGCCATGAGTGTAACTAGCCACTGGCACAAAAGTGCAAATAACTCTGCATTAGCATCATTTCAAGATTAAATGCTGCACATACATATTGCTACCACCATGACCACTTCTAAAAGCAGACAAGGTCATGGAGGTTGGGATATCCCTTTTAAGTCTGTCTAAGTATATATCGGACCTTTCTGTCATGGTCAATATTTGGTTTTTCATCAATTGGAGCTACAGTAGCACCTCTCTGTGATCTGACTGGACGGGCTAGCTTTGGCTCCCCATGTGTATAATTGAACCTTGGGTGCCCATGACCCTGATGCCGGTTTACCAGTTGTCCTTCCTTGCACTACTTTAGGTAGGTATTAACCACTACATACTGGAACACCCCACAAGACTTGCCATTTTGGAGAAGCTCTGACCCAGTCATCTAGTCATCACTGGAGATCAAACTCTCACAAATATGAATTAACTGAGGAACCATATTAGAGTCACATATAATACCATTACTCCTGGAACCATATTAGAGTCACATCTAATATCTTATCCTCATCTAGTCATCACTATTTGGCCCTTGTTAAAGTCACTCAGATCTTTTCGCTTCCCCACTTTTCCTTCTTACACATGAAATTCAAAAATGGACAGTTCACTTGATGGCCAATATATCCCACCCTTTGGCAGTTACCATTGTATCAATATAATTAATGGTATTCACTTCACATGTCAGTGGGTTTAATGTTGTGGCTAATCAGTGTATCAACTTAACAAGAAATATGCCCTTATTAAAATAATAATAATATTTTTTAAAGAACCCAGTCCTATACTATTGTGATCTAGACACATCTATAGAATTAGTGGTGGCAGTAGAAAACCAAATAAATGGCAGATAAACTAAATGTATGTATGTTATCTTCTATTTAGCATGTTACTCCACTAGACTGTAAAACCTCATACGATCTGTTAAAAATATTTTCAGAATATGTATCCATACATATTAATCTTCCTCTGTAATATATAAAACATTGCATTACAAAAAAAGTTTAAAATATAAAAAATATTCCATAAAGATTATTATTTTTTCAATCTCTGGTACATGATCTCCCTAGATCTACATCCCACGCATCTCATCCATACTCTGTCTTCTTCTCTTTCTCTACCTCTCACTAAAATTCTCAATCTCTCTCTCATATTTCCATCGCCCTTCAAACATGCAACTGTAACCCCAATTCTAAAGAAGCCCAATCTTGACCCTAACTCCCTGTCCAACTACCATCCTATCTCACTACTGCCTTTTGCATCCAAGATCCTTGAAAGAGTTGTGTATGCAAGATTGACAGACTTCCTGGAGGCCAATTCTCTGCTAGACCCGCTTCAGTCTGGTTTCCGCGCTAAGCACTCTGTAGAAACGGCACTGACCAAAGTATCCAATGATCTACTCTCTGCAAAGTCTCGTGGTCACTACTCTATCCTAATTCTCCTTGACCTTTCTGCGGCTTTTGCTACTGTTGATCTTCAACAGCTTCTTCTCATCCTCTTCAATATCGGTCTACAAGATATTGCTCTTTCCTGGTGCTCCACCTACCTCTCCCAGTGCTCTTTCAGTATTTCTTTCTCTGGCTTCTCCCCAACTCCTCTCTGTTGGTGTCCCCCAAGGTTCAGTCCTTGGCCCCCAAGTGTTCTCCATCTATACTGCCTCCCTTGGTAAACTCATTAGCTCCTTTGGCTTCCAATATCATTTCTATACGCAAATCTATCTATCCTCTCCTGATCTCTCCCCGTCCCTCTTGAATAGTGTCTCTGACTGCCTCTCTGCTATTTCTAACTGGATGGCTGCCCACTTCCTTAAATGCAACTTGACCAAAACTGAAATTCTGGTCTTTCCTCCCTCAAGTGTTGCTACTCCTGTGTCTGTCTTTCTCCAAGTCGATGGTGCAACCATCAGCTTCACCACGCAGGCTTGCTGCCTAGGTGTTCTCTTTGACTCCGACCTCTCCTTCATGCCTCATGTTCAGTCTATCACCAAATCCTGACGCTTTCATCTCAAAAATATTGCGCGCATCCGACCCTACTTAACGCAAGATGCGACTAAGGTGCTGGTCCATTCCACTGTCCTTGACTCACCTTGACTACTGTAATCCGCTTCTCAGTGGTCCTGTGTGCTCCCAACTTGCACCGTTACAGTCCATAATGAATGCGGCAGCCAGGCTCATCTTCCTGTCCGCCCGCACCGCCCACGCCTCACCCTTCTGTCAGTCCCTACATTGGCTTCCTGTAAGAAATAGGGCTCAGTTTAAATTTCTTGTTATTGCTTTCAAATCTCTGCATAATGCTGCTCCCATCTATCTATTCTCCCTAATACACAAGTATGTCCTGTCCAGGCCCTTACGCTCTGCTGAAGACTTACGTCTATCTTCTGTCTGTACTCCCACCTCTGATGTTCGCCTTCAAGACTTCTCGAGGGCTGCACCATTCCTGTGGAACTCACTTCCCTCCTCCATTAGATGCTCACCCAGTCTTCACTCCTTAAAAAAATCATTAAAAACCCACTTCTTCATAAAAACATATCAATTAAACTGTTAATAGCTCCCGACTGATTCCTCTCTTGCAACTGTCATTAGTCTTATACTATCCTTACCTTTTGTGTCCCTTTACCCTACTCCCTCTAGCATGTAAGCTCATTGAGCAGGGCCCTCAACCCCTCTGTCCCTGTGTGTCCAACTTGTCTGGTTACAACTACATGTTTGTTCGTCCACCCACTGTAAAGCGCTGCAGAATTTGTTGGCGCTATATAAATAATAACATAATAATAATAATGAATCATGGGTTTTGTTTAATTTCATATGTTAATACTTTTAATAGAATATCGTTTCTATTAGGATAACTGTTGCATATAAATTTGAATAATTTGGTATTTGGCTGGAATAATCTGTTATTAAGTTACTTGGTTAGAATTATCTGTTACTGTGGTACTAGTAAGAAGGTTAAAATTTTACATCCTGTGCCACCTTAGTTCACTCTTTCAACATTTAGTGTGAAAAATTCAAGTTTAACTAACGCAACAAGCGTTAGCAAAGTATATCATGAAATTGAGGTCATATTTTCTGTAGCAGAATAAAAACTGCATCTGCCTTACATTTCAAATGCATATTAATGGTTTATGTACAGTCCCAACTATTAGTAGCAATTGTATGACTTTGGGTTGTCTGGGTGTAACTGGATCCCAGGACTGTGTATTTTAACCTTAAAGTGTCTACATATTAAGCATAGTTTAGAGTACTGTAATCTGAAATTAGTTTTTCCTCTTTTTCCTAGTTTGGTGACTTAAATGATGCATCTCCTGGAAATATGGAAAAAGGTAATTATTCCTCTACTCTAATTAATTAATTTTATTATGCTAATTCATTCGACTAAAAAAGCAATTACAGCCTGAGTTTTAAAGGAACACTTGAAGCACCATAACCACTATATTGCGTGTTAGTGCTCATGGTGCTTGGAGTGTTCTTCTAAGCAATTGTGACATCCACTTCTATACGCAGCCTCAGTTATATCCCCGAATGCCATACCATTGTGAAGGAAGATTTCAAAAATTTGGCATCATAACTCTTCAGAGGTCAAGAGTTATGTTTAATCGTGGACACCAGTAGTTTTAGAGGCAGTAAATAGTTATCTAGTTGACAATTATGTTTATTCATTGTTCATATTCTATGCTATGTTTCATATATTTTAAGCTCATCCAGAATATTTTACAAAGATTAGTGAGTAGATAATGCAATCAATGTAAATAAACACAGAATTAGACATAAGGCTATGTACCATGTACATCACTGACCTGCATTTTGAAGCTAGTTCGTGCTTACTAGTGAATAATGATAGATACTAGATATGTTTTCTTACTGTATAAGAGCACACTATGAAATGTCTGCAAATAAGAGAATGTGACAAGTGTTGTGTTATCACTATGATTATCAATTGACAAATGTACTTTATGAATGCCTAAAAACATGTATGACACTCCTGCAAATTAATGTTATTAATGATTTGTATTGAATATAAAATAAGTAACATGTTGGTGGGTAAAAACGACAGATCATGGCTTTAAAATTGTGAACGTATTAAAGCAGGGGAAGCCAAAGGCAGATCCTCCACTGCTTTAAAACTACACGTTCCACTAAAGGGATAATTGTTGGGAGCTAAAAGCGGGTTTCAAATTTAAGGTCAAAGTAGCCAACTGAAAGCATAACTGACTTGGAGAATTTTTTTCATTTAATCTATTTTGACATTTTAATGTTTTTGGATAAGCTTTTCAAATAATTTCTTATTTTTTGATAAACATTTAAAATATTAAAAATATAAATCACTGTGCCACGCAATATCAGAATATTAAAATACTAATATATTCGTCAACATACTATATAATGTAAAATATTTATCAAAAAATGTTTAATTATTTGAAAAGCTTATCTAAAAATATTAAATCAAGGTCTAAATGAAATCACTTTGAATACCTGGCAGTTCTCACTAACACGAGGATTGTTGGGAAGTGAATTTCAAATGTAAGTGCAAAACTGTAAAAATTCTCCAAGTCAGCTTTGCTTCCATTTAAACTATTGTGTCCTATACTTTAAATTCACTAACTCCTGACAAACCCTAACTGTGTTTAAGTGTAGTGGAGCCTGGGAGTATCAAAGAGTATTGAACACCAGTCCATGGATACAAGGCATTTGTTAAAGAAAAGTCGCTTCTTAAAATGTAATGAGTGACCAGCTGTTAAAGGAATGAGTGACTTTTGTAAGTGACTGACGTGCCAACTGGTAGAGAGTTCTGGCCAGACCACAAGTGTTCAATATAAAATCATAGAAACAATGCCGCCATCTGCTATTCAATACGTGGTGTTTCAGTTTCAAAAATCTTTTTTACTGGTTAAAATACTACACCGACCAGGCATGTCTCACTAGAGAAGCTATACCACACCAATGCAGTGACATGGACTGCTCTCCCTTGTAACACTGAAAATGAAAGTAAATTATACGTTCTGAGCATTTAATAAGAGGCTCTTTCACTGAGAACAGAACGGGTCTGTCCATTTAAATAACAAAATAGAAAAACATGTGGGTGCCCTGGGAAAACATAAAACAGTAAATGCCTGGTGAGGGGTCTCTCCTCTGTCTCCACACCATGGACTACAAGGCGGAGAATATTACATTAAGTAGAGCCCAGATGATGCCCAGCGTGCTATATATTTATTTTCTTTAGAGAGTGATGAAACTTGGTAAATGAATACACTAATATTTTATATAACAACAATTCTCTAATAATGTCTATATTTCTGAGCTATGTGTATGTACATTATATACCCTTTGTGTTTTGTTTAAACAACTGTCATTGATGAAGATATGCTTTAGACAGTCAGCTAAAAACAATAACTCCTAAAGACTACAGGTGATACTCAAAAAATTAGAATATCGTGCAAAAGTTCATTTATTTCAGTAATGCAATGTAAAATGGGAAACTAATATATGAGATAGACGCATTACACGCAAAGCAAGATAGTTCAAGCCATGATTTGTCATAAGTGCGATGATTATGGATTACAGCTCATGAAAATATTCTAGGCTCACAGTGTCCCACTCTAATTAGCTAAGTAAGCTAACACCTGCAAAGGCTTTCTGAGCCTTTAAATGGTCTCTCAGTCTGGTTCAGTAGGAATCACAATCATGGGGAAGACTGCTGACCTGACAGTTGTGCAGAAAACAATCATTGACACCCTCCATAAAGAGGGAAAGCCTCAAAAGGTAATTGCAAAGGAAGTTGGATGTTCCCAAAGTGATGTATGGAAGAAAAAGGTGCACAAGCAGCAGGGATGACCGCAGCCTGGAGAGGAAAAGGCCAGGAAAAGGCCATTCAAATGTGTTGGGGACTGAGGCTGGAGTCAGTGCATCAAGAGCCACCACACACAGACGGATCCTGGACGTGAGCTTCAGATGTCGTATTCCTCTTGTCAAGCCTGAGCAACAAACAACGTCAGAAGCATCTTACCTGGGCTAAAGAAAAACAGACCTGGTCTGTTGCTCAGTGGTCCAAAGTCCTCTTTTCTGATGAGAGCAACTTTTGCATCTAATTTGGAAACCAAGGACCCATAGTCTGAAGGAAGAATGGAGAGGCACACACTGCAAGATGCTTGAAGTCCAGTGTGAAGTTTCCACAATCTGTGTTGATTTGTCATCTGCTGGTGTTGTTCCACTGTGCTTCATTAAGTCCAGGGTCAACGCAGCCGTCTACCAGGAGTTTTTGGAGCACTTCATGCTTCCTTCCGCAGACGAGCTTTATGGGGATGCTGACTTCATTTTCCAGCAGGAAACCTGCCCACGCTACCAAAAGCACCAAAGCCTGGTCCAATGACAGTAGGATTACTGTGCTTGATTATCCAGCAAACTCGCCTGACCTGAAATCCATAGAGAATCTATAGGGCATTGCCAAGAGAAAGATGAGAGACATGAGATTGGACAATGCAGAAGAGCTGAATGCTGATATTGAAGCATCCTGGTCTTCCATAACACCTCAGCAGTGCCACAGGCTGATAGCTTCCATGCCATGCCGCATTGAGGCAGTAATTGCTGCAAAAGTTGCCCAAACCAAGTTCAGAGTCTATATGCATGCTTCTACTTTTCAGAGGTCTGATATTGTTCTATGTCCACTCCTTGTTTTATTGATTGCATGTAATATTCTAATTTACTGAGATTGTGGATTTGGGGTTTTCATGAGCTGTAAGCCATAATCATCGCACTTATGACAAATCACGGCTTGAACTATCTTGCTTTGCATGTAATTCGTCTATCTCATATATTAGTTTCCCCTTTTACGTTGCATTACTGAAATAAATGAACTTTTGCAGAATATTCTAATTTTTCGAGTATCACCTGTAGGTGAGAAACACAATGAGCACAGTGTTTCAAAATGTATAGCATTGAAAAACATCTGACAGCTTATGGGAATGGTAGACTTGGTAAAAAAAAAAAAAAACATTTATTAATTGTGTAATCTTTAAAAGGGGCACTACCATGAAAAATGAACTGTGTGTTTGTACTATATAATTAAAGCACAACTGTCACCTCAAAGCTATTTTTAATAAAATTATAATTTTGATCAAGTTGTGAAAGGAAATACATTTTTAAAATGAAGTATACTGTATGTAAATGAAAATGAGAAAAACACATCCCTAACTTCACAATCTGACAGCCATATACATACACCTTTGGTTAGACAGTGTGAAATCAGACATCTAGTCTCTATGGTCTTTCCTGCTTCACTCCCTGTACAGTGCATATACACCATCAGACCAGCCTGACTCTTAAATACAAACACTGTCTGACCCAAGGTGTATGTATATGGCTGAAGGATCCTGTCTAAAGATAGGAATGAGATTTTCATATTTTTTTAAAAAGCCTAATTTAAAGAATGTGCGCTTTTCCTCCTTCTGTGTTTCTAGAGTATTCTGCATACAGCAGTCAGCCTGCATAACTGTTGGTAACACTGTCAGTTTGGTATGCAGAGGGGTACTCAACTGTGGTCATTTAAATGTTTTTCAGTAGTATCATCGACACATGTTGGAGTAAAAATTAAATGACTATGGTCATTATATTATCATATGTCAAAGAGCCAGTTTAAACACCATAACCACTACATCACATTGTAGTGATTATAATAATATTATGGATACCACCCTCTAAAATGAATTTTATTTTTAACAATGTAGTAGATATAGCCCAACGAAAACATTCATGCATTTAATTATGCTTTTTTTTTCATTTGGGTTTATCTCAAAATATTTATTTTCCTCAACCTTTGTAAGTCCTACAATTCTTCGCCCCACCCAGACATCCTCTGACTGTCCAATCACAGACTCCCACTGCAGCTCAAGGAGAAGTCTTTGCGAGGCAGGTGCTCTGGGCAATTGCTGCCTCTTGAGTTTATCTCTACTGAGCTAAACAAACCAGGAAGTGACAGAATCGGTTGTCTGATTGACAGCCAGAGGGTGTAGCAAGTTACATTTATAAATCTACCAATTTCTATTGAAATGTGCACTTTTTGTAAAATAAAACTAGATGACACCCTCTTGACACTAATGTGCTCAGCCTATCACTGCTGTCCCAATAAGGAATACATTTATATTGGAACTATTATATTGGAAATTCCATATTAACAAACATTTGTGTACCAATGGTTCCCTGTGGGACCCCCTGTGTTGGTCATACTGCTTGAAAACAGTTTGGGTGACTGTGCCCACAGCTTACTAGCACCATAACAACTACAATGATATATAGTGGTTATAATATTTACTCACAACATATGAGAAATACATTTTTATGATCCCTTTAAATTAGGCTTACATGATATGTTGCACTGTCAAAGTGCAGTCTTTCACATGCTAGTCTATTAAATAGGTTTTTAAGCTAAATATGTATTTATCATTTTGCTGACACTTGGTGATGCCATGTTATATGTGATTTAAAGTATGGGTTATGTTGCATGAGAACCTTGAGCTGTAATGTTAACTGCAGTCTATTATCATTGTGGTGCATATTGCTGGTTGACAATGAAAAACTTGTCTGTCTCTCTTACACTCTCCTCCTTTCTCTTTGTGCTAGTTTCATGGTTGTTTGTTTGTGCAGATGAGGGCAGCGATGTGGACAGTGAAATGGATGAGGAGCTTGACGATTCTGGAGAGCCTCCAGCAAAGAGAGAAAAAACAGAGCTAAACCAAGCATTTCAGGTGGGCTGCATGCAGCCATCACTGGAGGGAAGTGTACAACAAAGTCTGGTCCTGAACCAACTGCACAGCGAGCACATTGTCTCAAGCACTCAGACCATTAGGCAGTGCAGTTCTACTGGGAATACCTATACTGCAGTTTAGTGGATGAAAAAGCTCTCAGAACAGAGGTGTATAAATATTTGTATGATGGTCTTAAGATTACGACAGTAGAACAGATCACGTCCGATGGTCGGCTCTTTTCAAACATTACTTTTTTGACCTTAATCTTTTTGTCAACCTTGCCCCAAGCCCAATTTCCTCCACCCTCTCACAGTGTACAAAACAAACCCAGATTGTTCTGGCAAAGCCTTTTTTTTGTTATTATTTTTATTCAGTTTTTAATATATTCTTTGTGTATTATAAAAAAAAAATATATGGTTTGCCAGGTCCTAAATTGCTATTGTTCTTATAGGGTTGCCCCCTTTTTATTTTCATTTGCTATTTTATTCTTAACTTTGATATGTGTTTTTAAGTATTTAAAAAAAAAAATCCTTTACAATGTTGACCATGTACTCTGGAGAAATTTATGTGGAAACAGAAGCGTGAAAGGCTACAAGGGAATCACCCTTAATGTATCAGACGCTATGTAAGATATTTATATGTTTTAGGGTAAGTGTTTTGGCTATTGTTATGTAGTTCAAAGGAGTATACAAGCTTTTTCTCCTATGTTCTATGAATCAATATCATGAGCTGCATAGTGTAATGCAGTAAGCTAAAGTTGTGAGCTGTGATACAAGTGAAAAGCATGCTATTGTCTTAAGTCAACAATGCAAGCACCTTCCGTTAATTGTGTCCATCAATTTAAAAATAACGTTTGTAAACTATGGGGTCCAACCTAAACATTCTGAACTTGGATCATGAAATGCTTTTTACCAGCATATCACCTCAAACCCACTGTTGCACTCAATATCTCTAAGCGTTTCCCCTACATCTCTCCGTTGTAATACTACTGAATCCTCAGTAAGCACCATTGCACAGATGCTGTGTGCTGTTAATGGATCTGATATAAATAGGTATAAATGCAAAAGATAAAGAAACAAACAAAAAAATAGAAATAAAAAAAATAACTTTTAACAAGACCTTAATCTTTAACCTCTTCGCCCCTGAGGGCTACCTTGGTGGAATGGCTTGCGACAAGTGCATAACAACATGAGGTTATCAAGACAGCAAGATGAATCTGGGTTGGGGAAAATGGATAAAAGTTACATGATGATAACCAAATGTCTGCGTCCAGACTTCAAACAAACAAAAATAAAACTCAGGGAAGACGGGGTTAAAGAAACATTTGTTTCTGGATTAGAAGGGGCTGATTTTAGGAGGTTGTATCCCTTCTATTCCAGAAACCCTTTATTTCATAACAGTAGTTCATTCTGCTGCTATTATATATAAATATATATATATAGATTCATATATATATATGAAAATATAATTTATAGAATGCAAGGAATGTAGCAACCTGCATAGTATTTGAGATAAAGAACTATTATCTGGTTCTTAGGTCAGTCTTTCTTGATACCGATGTTAAAATATTTAAATTGTTTGAGGATGTCATTCAATTCAGCTTTCTTTTAGG
This sequence comes from Pelobates cultripes, assembly GCA_933207985.1. NCBI lineage: Eukaryota > Metazoa > Chordata > Amphibia > Anura > Pelobatidae > Pelobates > Pelobates cultripes. Next base: position 132,820,512 of record OW240916.1, read on the forward strand.
TTATTTAACCTTATATATTGCTGTTACTAGGGTTTATCAATATCTATTTCTAGACTCGCCTGTTGAGTAAAATTGAAAAACAAGATGCCCTCTGCCACAATGTCTTCATTTTAAATTCTTGGAGAAAGCTAGCTTTCTTAGCTAAATATATATATAAAAAAAAAGATTAAAAAAACCAAAACTTTTCTTTATACTTCCTGTTTTCAGGATTTTTTTTAACAATTGTTGGCAAAATGCAAAAAGGAACATCATGCAAACACTGTTTCATAACAAAGCCTAGATTTTTAGAGATACATTTGTCTCATAAAATAGCAGCACTGAAAACAAATTAATGTATATTTAATGTGAACCATTGAGTTTACTTCACAGCTATTTATGAAGTGTTTACATACTAGAAGTATTGTGTCATCTGGTAATTTATTTTCATAGAGAGTGTAAACAATGGAGAGTGTTATACTCCTTAAATAACTAATAGTCGGAAAGTTTTTTTTTCTTTAAGTGAATTATGGGTAAAGAGTTCTAAGTCACAGAGCTTTACCTTGACGGTCATAAAGGAGGCTGTATTGGATGTAGTTCTCTACTATTTTAGCCCCGGCATCATAGACTGCAGCATTAATGTGATTTAGATTAAAGTGTGTGAAATTACTAAGATATGTGTAATACATTTTAGGCAGTGTAGCTGGCACACCTCACTGGAACTTATCCCCATTTCGTGTAGGATTTGAACAGGTGGCTAGACAGAGCATTGCCATTTAAGAATGTACATCAGGGATCACTGTACCTCGCGTATTTCATGGTGCCTTAAACAGAGCTGAAGCTAAGCTGTAGTAGTTTTTCTTTGTTCCTGTTAACATTTCTCTGCAAGGTGTGCCTGTTGTTTTTAAAAACCCCATAAAGTGGGAAGAGTCCTAATTTTTGTACTGGTAATACTTGTTGCTAAATAGTCGCACCCGTTCCCCCATTTTGTATCTCAGTGATTTTCGCTTTAGTACAAACAGTAGTATTTTGGAATTGTGAGCATAGTCCTGATAGCCCAAGGGCTAGCTGCAGAGTTAGGAAACTGAATCGGCCAAGTCTTATCCAAAACAACATGAGTGCCCTGTACGTATTGCTGGATTCAAGTTGCAGTCAGTAGACAAAACAGAAATGTGCTATTATGTCAGTAAAATTGCTATCCAGAGCAACTGTTAGATGGGTCATAATTTTTGCAGCCTTTCAGTGGGAGCATGGAACGCGTTAGGAGCCAAAGTATGGCAGCCTATATAAGCCTTCGCCACATGGTTTGTCCATGCACAAAGCAATGCAAACATAATACATCATTAATAAGGATCTAAAGTGAATCATGTTTGGTTTAGTTCAAGACATAGCGATAACTGTCATTTTGGTGAGTCACAAACAACAAAAAAAGATTTTTTTTAAAACTAATACATATACATTTTCTCTGGCCTTTAAGGAGAAACAAGATCTGAGCACAAATCTGTCATTTAAATTTTTGTGATCCATGGGAGGCAATGACCTGTCCTTTAAAAAAAGAATTGCATAGCTGTAGCTATTTCTTATTCACATAAATATTTTTTTTAACATGTAGAATATAAACAAAAACAACAAACCACTGAATGATTATAGATTTTATATTGGGATCTAGTCAGTGATATTTTGTCGATATGTTTGGACTCCCGCCTATTTTTCATTGTAACCAGTTGCTTTCCCTATTTCCTCATGTGGCTCACCTAAAGATTGAGTATGCAATATAACCTGCATTCACACTTACACTGCAATTTAATATGAGTGTAGTTTTCATTACAATGTGTGTGCATGTATGACTGCATATTTATGTAAGGCTCATAGACTGAACATATTACATGTAAGTAAGCAGTCTCCCATATAGCCACTAATACACATTACAGTAATATAACACAAATCAAATATAGAGTCATACAAACACATCACATTTGTAATCACATATGTTGCATGTACTCTCGATCACACATCACATGTACATTGATATATATAAATCACATATAAAATCACATATATATGCATAAACACACACACATTTTACACATCCACACAGATGTCTGGCAAGGTGTGGTTTGGGGCAGGAAGCAATGCCTAATTTAGCTGTGTCTCAGCAGTAAAATAATGGGGGAAAACTTACTTAATCTAGTGATGACCTGGAAACCAAAAATAAGTAAGTAAAATAGGTTAAATGGCTTAATTTGGAGAAAAAAATTGCTGAGCTCAGTGAATAAATCCCAAAGAGTACTGGAACAATACATTGTCTAATTTGAAAAAGGTGGATTCTTTGCAAGTAAAGGAAAACTATAGTATCAAGAACAAAAACACATTCCTGACACTATAGGATTAAACGTCCCCAGCCCCCCTCATATCACTTTGAAAAGGTTTTAAACTCGAAGCATAGAAAAGCTGAATGCCAGTGCTGCACACTGTGCATCACGAACTAGGAAGCATCTCTAATAGCTGTCTGAGTGACTGCCACTAAAGGTGTTACTAAGCAGCAATGTAAACACTGCCTTTTGTCTAAAAAGGCAGTGTTTACATAAAAAATCCTGCAAGGACTTAAGCTGTAGTGGTTCCGGTGACTAGTGTCCCTTTAATGTTGAAAAGAAAGAGGGGCATATGGATCAATTATTACTAAAATACATAAATATTGCAAATGGCCACCCTAGTAAACAGATGTGAACAAAACAAATGTATTTTGTTAATCCTATTGCAAGGAATACATAATAGTTTTTTCTGTAATAATTAAAAAAAAACTTCTTCAAGATGACGTGTAAAAGTTTGTGCAAAAGTGCAACATTCCTTAAATTACTCAAGGGTAATACAGTTGTCTGCCATCTCGATGTGGCTTTGTTAGAGCATATGGTGTATCAAAATAAAATCACAGTGTCCCATTCATACGTTTTAATCCAGTCTGTACAATTGTACAGAGAAGTATCCTTTGCTTGTTTATCCATTTTAAATTCCTAGTACACAACAAGATGGGAAAGTCATTCGGTCATATAAATAAATCCTCTCCAGTTGAAACAGAATGTTCAGTTATTTTTCAAACATATATTAGGCCTAAATGCAATTACTAGTTAATTTGTTGAGAAGGGGCTTAAGTTTTACTGATTAGTTTCCACTTTGCATGTGAGTATTGAAGAGCATACACTCAGTAGATCAATTATGAGATTTCAATTATATCAATGGCATATTGAGTGATGAGCCTCTCCTCTATCTTCATCAGTGATTTAATTTAGATTTTTATGTTTTGGTTGGGCTGTGATTTCATGTTAAGCAGAAAGTGTAAGAATACAGCATTTTATCACTGGGCTGATTAATTAATTAGGTCCATGCTTGAAAGTAGAATAATAAAAAGTTAACTAAACTTAAAAAAACAAACCTGAATATAGAAAATGTGCTTTTTGAGCCAAAAATAATTAACATCACATTTGGCTTAATTTCCGATGGGATTGCTATAGTCCATGCACTGTTAAATCACTTGAATATAGTAGAAGATGAGTTGATTAAATTTAAAATAAAACAACATTTTAAATTTACAATTATTTGTTTTAATCAAAAATACATGTCAAAGTAACCAGATCTTGAAATATATTGGGAGAACTTGAAAAAAAAAAACTTCTGTCAAATTCTATGCTTCAATGTTTTAAAGGCTCAAGATACTGGGCTATAATTTTGATATAAAACATCCACATATACTAAAAGGGAAAATTCTTATTTGTATTTAATATAGTTTGTATTCATACTTCGCGTCAACTCTGGTATGAACCAGTGGCCATTTGCTTGGCTTAGTTGGAATTAAATAAGCCACGCTTTGTTTGTCTTGTGTCTGTTTTTTTTCTTCTTCTTTTTAATGTTATGGGACTTTTTTCTTTTTTCTCGTTGCATGGCCTACTTGAATGTTGCTAATTAACTGATATTTTCTTAAAAAATATTATCTTGATTTGTATTAATGACACTTTCCGTTATAACATTGCATGAAACTTTTTAACAATGACTATAATCTTGCGTATACATTTTTTTTTATTGCTCAACATTTCCCGTATCACCTTTAATTTGTTGGTTAATTTATCTATTTATTTTGCTTAAATGGTGATACTTGCTGTAGGAGAACATTGCTCCAATATGCACTGGATTGCTGTTATCTGCTTTATACTTATGCTTTGCACCTCATCTCCCCACACCAGTACTTTTTAGTGCTAAACCTTAATTTTAGTTTTCTCCTCATGTCTGCCTTTAAAAGTAAAATTTGCAAAGAACACTTTAAAATGTCTCATAGCTTAAAATCCATCTAAAGCAGTGGTTCCTAAATCAGTCATCATGGCCCACCAACAGTCCAGAATTCATGTGTTTCCCCTTTTTTAATCCAATTAAATTAATGGAAATACGACCAACAGCTGACTGCTGTTGGGTCATGAGGACTGGTTTGGGAACCACTGACTTAGAGGAGGTAAAAATCTACCTAAACAACAGTAAACCGGTTGTAATCCACTAATCGTTTTACTGTGCAAAAGCACACAAAACATAAAACATAATCAAAAAATAGAGTTTTAAGTATCAGGTTGTGTTGACACTGAGACATGTTATACGAAAGAGTTTTACAGCCAGCTTTCTTTGTGTTTTACACTTTTCATTCACCAAATACGAATATTATGTTCTTTTATTAGAGCATTACTCTCCAATATGATTTGCAGTGCTCTCAGATTTCTATTGGATAGGCTGGTTTAACCCTTTCTAGACTCAAACATGCAGCCCTCAGGTTGAAACAGGCCCATCGGATGGTTTATTAGTCAGCTGAGCTAACTCAGTAACAGATATTTTTTAACAAATGTTTTATAAATGCATTGTGTTGGGCACTGCTTTTATGACACCGTATATCATAATTTAACTGCAACACTGAAAACACAATTTTACCTTCTGTTGTAATCCAATCATGAAGTAACTTTGCAGTTTTTCTTTTTAATAGAGGTATAGATGTTTATTTCTAAAGAGACTTGCCATTTGTGCTAAATAGCAACTCCCTGTTCTGTAAGGGTTAAGTATATATTTAAAAAAAAAAAAAAAACACCCAAAAATACATTCAATTTCTTTCAAAATATATGACAAGTAAGATTCCAAACACCTGCACTAAATATTTTAAGTATAAAAAGACAAAAAAAAAAAACTGGAATAGAAACATAATTGTGTAGTAGTACTAGAACACCTTTGAATAACCCTTTGAGCATTGTAAAATTCAGGATTAGTATGATCTATAGAGTGATGGTAGACAGGTAAACATATGTTGGACTATAGATAGCCCCATTTACAAACATTCAAAGCCTTTCATTTAGGCTCATAGGCTGCATAAGATGCAACTACTGAGTATACTGTGTACTGCAATCATTTATCCACACACATTGTAATGCAGATATGCAGTACAGATTGGTACAAAATCCATTTTTTTGTTTTTCTCTAGAGCCATTAATATTTTTATGAGTAATCGTGTCAGGTACACAGTTAATTTTCTCTCCATGCAAAATATGTTCAAATAGTACAATGGTTCTTAACCTTTTCTTGACAGAGACCTAAATTATCTTGGTAATGAGTTCAGTGACCCACTGTACCATAGTAATAAAATATATACAGATGTAATCCTGCAAAACACTTTTAATGAACTCTTTGCAGTGACACAAGGGTTTCCATTGTTCCCATCACTGGGGACATACAGAAATAGCAGTGGCCCTCCATGTTCCTACGTAGAGAGTAAGAACCACTGACCTAGTAGCATGTTTATTTTATCTATGCCCATTTCATTATCGGACATTTATTTTCATTTACTAAATATGATGCCTACATGGATAATTTTCTGTGTTTTTTTTCATGGTTTTTCTTTCTTATACATATCCTTGGACTTTATGCAGGCCTATTAAGTGTTGTAAATGAAAATAGCCACAGGACAGCCTTGTCTGCATAGCACAATTTTAAGTGCTGTGATAACAGACTTGTTTCATAGGATCTTTTCAGTTTATTTCATTTTCAGGCAGTTAGTAAAGTTATGTTGGTGTCTTCTGTAAACCTACTGAAAAAAATTGTTTGTAACACTACCCTTCATGTATGCATTGGAATTATTCAATATCTGTAAAATAGAGCACTGTTGTCTATAGTACATGTGCATATTTTTTTGTTCTTAGAACAAAAAAATAAAATTCACATATTCATACAGAGATAGCCTTGAATACAGTATGGATAGCAGAGTACGGCTCAAAGTAACACCGACTGTAACCAAAACACATAGGACTAACACAGAGCCATCCAAAGACAGACTGTTTACAGTTTATGCAGAAATTTAGACCTTATTTAAATAAACAATGCAGGATGCATTGTATAGATTGCATTAGCCTCACTGACTCCATTAAAAGTTTCACTCTGTAGTCTTCATAGTACTAGGTCTTGGTTAGATCCCCATGGCTGCTCTCTACATTACTTCATGCTTCGTTTCATGCAGCTGTACGATACTCAAAGGGTTGTAGTTTTGATGATTTATTATGTTGATCTTCACAATGATTTACTGTAAATGCTTCTCAGTTTGCATGCCTTGATCATTGCTGCTAGTGGGTGTACGTGCCAGTATAGAAATGAGTATAGTTTACCTATTTTTCGTAGTAAAAGCCACTTGCAAAGTGACTGCCTGGTTTAGTTTTGTTCTGTTTGATTCTTAAATGGTTTATTTATGTAATGTGCAACTTGCCTTATTTTAACACTGGCGTTTAAAATCTTGGGAATGAAAGCCCTGAGTTCAAAACTACTGACAAAAGAAGTCTAAATTGTCCATCCCAGTGTCCCCATGGAGCTAACATGCTCAAGTTCACAAGGATGAGACATTAGCGTGGCACAGAGAATGGCCCTTCTGCTTCTTCGCTACCTAAAGATGCCATGGGCAATACTTGATGTTTTTCTAGATTTCTTAAATAAACTTTAAAAAAGAACAAATATTGGCACAGCCATCAAATCGTAAAAATCTTGGTGTAGCTCAACAAACTTTAATAGTTTATGCCCCACAAGTTTTCTTAATGCCTACGTAGAAAAAAATACAGATGAAATTATTATTTTTCTTATAGCCAAGTATCAGTTGACTATAACTGCTACCCAATTAATCAGGCTTCTATCATACACACACACGCACACATGTGGGGCACCTGGATGTTACCACAAGCAATCAGGGGAACCTATCTAGAGAATTAATACATTTTGTACAACTCTAGATCATTGACAACAGGTCATCTAGTGCATGAAAATGACTGTATTAAATTTATGAAGAATGATGTGTCTTTCAGAATGCATATGCCTTAAATTAAAATGCATTCTGCTTAAAATTGGCTACTCTGATCTTGGTCCCTCTGAAGGCTGAGGAACCATTGATGTGTTGATATCTTGCCTGGCACCAGCACTGAAGCCAATGCTTTAATTCACCTGAGAAAGAGATAACACTGAGTGCCTTCATGGTAGAAGTAAATGAGAAAACACCCTGAACAGTTGGTGCCTGTACTTAGCTGTCCATGGTATCTACCTACACAATATTCCATGCCATTCATCCGAGACTCCTCAGGGCTTTCTTACCCTAGAAACTTCATAATATCATGTTCTTCTGTTTTGTTAAGTTTTTTTTTTCTTTTAAGTGCCATTTTTTCTTCACTTGGTAAGTAGCAGAGGACATTAACACAGTCCACAAACACAGAAGCATAGTAACAGTGAGATATTTTAGTTAGTTTTTTTTGGCATATGGAAATAATACTTTACAAATGTAAGGTAACCAGCTTTTACTTTTCTTCAGTAGCGATTGTATGTGTGTGATAATGTAATGTTCTTTTCCAGTTTTTGGATTACAGTTGAATAAGCATTTTATTTAAGACTTATTGGAGAATACCATGTGATGATTTTCTTGTTTTCTTTCTTTTTTTTTGTATAATGTATTGGGTTTTGTAAATACGTATTTCCTGATGTGATTTTTGTGAGAAATGCTAAATCTTTTAGTATATAATGTCCTCTCCAAATTGGCAGGAGCTAAATGATAGTTTGTGGGCAATTTGTATTGTGTACTGTACAATAACTGGGGAACTTTTATAATTATAAAAATATATATTAACTTTTAGTGTGTTGTTTAAAAAAAATGACTGGAACATACTAAAGATATTAGTAGGATTTTTCTGAATATTTCAGACTTGAACTCAGGCTAGCTTTCTTGTGTTGTTTTTCAAAACAAAATTGTGTCTTGTCTTTTAAAAATTAATAAATTTTGTTTTCTTGTTACAAATGTGTCTACATTATTTGTTGTGTTACTGGGGTGGGGAATAGCTCTAATTAACTTATTCAGAAAATGAAACTGATTTTTCAGCAACATATTGTAAGGACAGAACTTCTATATCTGATATGAAAAGGTCTGTGTCGGACAATACTGAGCCCAGACGAGTTTGAGTGGCTTTATGTCACAACCACTGTAGTATAGTAGTAATCTTGTAGTAATCTATTCGTTAGAAAGTAACAAAGAAGAAAAAAACAGAATATGTCCCAAATGATACAGATATACGCAGTGATAGAATTTCCAATGAGTATTCAGAAGTCTAAAGATCGCAAGGAAATGCAGCCTGGGACACATAAAACCAAAAATCACAGAAAACATTAACACCAAACAGAAAGCATGAATAACTAGAGGTAGATACGTTAGAAGGCACTCATTTATAAAGCCAAAGATGCGTGAGTTAAAAGGTGCAAAAAAACCCACAAAAAACATAACAGTGATTTTAAAAAATCTGAACATATTAAGATGTGTAAGAAGCATTCAAATGCAAACCATAAATGGTGTGTGTAGTCCTGGCTGCAAAAAAGTAAACAATGTATTAAGATCCTGTAAAATGTATGACAATGCGTAACTATCATATCAACTAAATTTCAATAACTGGGATCTACTTTTCAAATATCATTATTAGTAACAATAATAATCACTTATGAAAGAATCCCACAGAAGAAGCTGTAAAGAATGTACTATTTTGGGAAGAATTTAACCTGATGGAGCTCTCTTTTCTGAAACACTTGGACATGCTACTCATTTCAGGGAACCAGCATTCTGATTATGTTCATTCTTTCAATATCTGCCACATCTAAATGATAAATAGTAAGCTGGACAAAACATCTCCCCAAATTGTTTGTAACAAGGATGGATAACAAATTTTGTAATTTAAATGCATTTCTAAATATACTTCCCACTACAGCCTCAATTTAATGATTCAAATCTGTTTGAAATCTTTCCAAATTATTTATCTACAAAAATTCCCATAGGCTTTAATAGGGACATCAACAGATATATCTATTGACTCATTTGAAAATCTTATCCAAAAATGTAAAATCAAGTTCTCTCTGTGTGCAGAAAAACAAATACCGGTAACTAAAAAATAAACAAAAAAAAAACTAATAGTATTTTGAATCCCAAAGATACCACTTTTTTAAGCCCACCATAGCCATTTATTAAAAATGTATTATAGTTACTGAAGACGTTAGCCAGATATACCTAAAGGATATCAGTGATGTATTTCAATGGGATAAAATGTGGGGAAATTGGAGTTAAAAAATATTTTATGCATTGTTTGTAAAAAATCTAGAAGATTAAATTTTCTCTGGAGATGATGATTAAATTATAATCCTTTGAAATGAGAATGAGTTTATCATAAATGGTTTTAGATAATGAAAAACGAAAGGTCAAATGAAAGTAATTTAGAAGCTGGAAGAAGTACTAATTATTCCTACTACCTTGAACAAATATTCTTTTCTTTGAAGGAACATCTATTGCAATAAAATTTAGCTTTTTTTTTTAGAATTATTTCCTATTGAAAGATGCTTTTACACACAGAAAGAAGTAAAAAAAAAAAAATACTGTTAATAAAAGTATATGTATATTTCCTGCCTTTTATTTGTCAGTAATAACAAAGGTTGTAAAAGGGAAGTGTACTATCCATTGTTATGTATTCTTAGCACTGGCATTTTTTTAAATTTTTAAATTTTATTTTTTTATTATTTTTGCAAATTTTACATATGTAACATCACAGACAAAAACAGTTCAGAATTAGACATATAGACTCTGATTTACAATAGAAGGATATATGAACTGTTGAGTAAACTTCACACACAAAAAAACAAATATCACAATTTAAAAGAACTGAGCGGATTAGGTGGGCCTAAACTATAATAATTAGGTTACTTCATAACTTTCCTGAATACAGTACCATAGGGAAGAACTAGAGTGATCTTTATATATAAGGATATTCATAACAGAGAACGCAATAAAGTATATAGTTGTATCAGATTATCTAACCAAGTTAACCATTTCTCATCAAATTTTAAGAGGCTATCATCTTGAAAAGATATTCCCCTTTCCATATCGTGTTGGTATTTAAGCTGAGTTAGCACTTGGGTCCAAGATGGAGTCTTTTTCTGTAGCCAATATCTTGATATTTCCATTTTTATGGCCATCATAAGTTGGATTATTAGATATCTATTTTGAGTTGAGAATCTTCTTAAATTAAAATGAAAAAGAGCAACCATTGAGTTATCTTCCAAATCGTCTCCCACTAAATCTGATATAACTCTAAATGCTTTATTCCATATAGGTCTTAAAAGCTTACATCCCCACCAGATATGTTTAGAGCTACCTTCAGCACAAGTACACCTCCAACAAAGTTTGGAATTATCAGGGTTGATTCTATTTAGAATTTTTGGTACCCTATGCCACTGATGAAGAATTTTATAGTGGAGCTCTATGATATTTAAACAATGCAACGATTTTTTAACTTCTTGAATTGATCTATACCACTGCTCTAACTCGATTGGAGACCCACTTTCTTGTTCCCAGTTTTTCCAGGCTTTTGGTTTAGGCTCTTTTTCTTCCTCTCTCAATATTTCATACCAACTAGATATCGATTTAAGATTAGTATTATTTTTAAATAGATCATTTAATTTTTTATTTATCCTAGTGTGGTAATCCAAATAATTTTTGATTCTTAGGTATGAGAATAACTCTCTTGAATTAAGGTCAAGACTTAACTGAAGATATGAGAAAGACCTTATTTTATTCAATTCTAATAAATCATCTATTTTAGTTGAACCTAATTTGATCCAGTTACCTAAATTTAGGTCATTAATATTATATTCCATTGTCTTAATTGGACTACACTTAGAACTTTTATTTAAAATGTGATTTCTTTTCCTGTATTTTACCCAAATTTCATATTGTAGTTGGGCCCTGCCATCTCCACAGATGGTACAGCCTAGAGGCTTTGTAATTAGTGATGTTCCGAACAGTTCGCAAACGGTTCGCCACGGTTCGCTGCGAACAGTTCGCCATGGACTCCAGTCAGCAGACACATTCCAGCCAATCAGCAGCAGACCCTCCCTCCCAGACCCTCCCACCTCCTGGACAGCATCCATTTTGAAGCTGCATTCTTAGTGAGCTGTCCAGGAGGTGGGAGGGTCTGGGAAGGGAGGGTCTGCTGCTGATTGGCTGGAATGTGTCTGCTGACTGGAGTCCGCGGCGAACCGGGACAGCACTGGGATTTAATATACAAAATTACAACTAAAGTATGCATCAAAATATAAGAAAAATATATATGTTCTGCGACATTACTATATTCACTGATGCAGAATGATGACAAAACGGTTCATGGAATAGAAACTTGAAGTATAGCACATTTTTTTATGAACATGTCTCTATTTATAATCTATTAAATTAAAATGTAGAGATCATATTGCTGTGATTTCATTAATTTAAAAGGCAACAATTATTTCTTCATTGTAACAAAGTATTAAGAAAAAGGTGAGAAGAAAAAGTATCTGTCTCTTCTCAATAAAATTAAAAAAACCAAGGCTGATTCAACAGATTCACAGGTTTACAAAAAGTGCTAAAAATATTTTATTAAAGGACACAGAACATATCAACATTTCAGATTGACCCTTTCTGAATGCACAGTGTCCTCCGTGTTTTCGTCATGATTAAATTGATAATACTTGGTAATGTTCTCTCCAAAACAGTAACTCATAGCAGACAATAGTATCTCGATTTACTAGTTGGTATCAGGCAAAAAAATCAGTTAGAGTTAAATACCTATTGAGGCAACAATAGTAGCTGCAGGACTCAGTGTGAATGATAAAAATATTGTATATTTGCAACAATGTGTAGAAATATGTATCAGCTCGTTATTACTTTACTCCCCATATGAGGGCAAGAAGAAAAAACGATAACTGAAAAGTTAGTCTAGTAAAGGTTTTGATAATTTGTTAAAAAAACAATACATTTAGAGATCACTAAGAAGAATAACCATATAGTAATCCTACTTAAGTAGAATTCAGAGAACCATGTCATTTATAAAGTGTAGCTGACAGTTATCTTGTGTAAAAAAGATTTTTTTACATATACTGTCTAACATGCACACATAAAAATAAATGACAAACAAATACCCCAATTGAGGAGAGCAATGTTCGCTTCGTATACAGTCTGAGGCTCCAAAATGGAATAGCAATCTCTCACCGGCCGGACGAGATCGAGTGTGGACCTCCTCGTGCTGTGTCGAAAACTGGCTGTCAGCCGCGTGCGTTCCATTGCGGCTTTGGATGCGTTCCAGCTTGCTCTCCTGGGGACCAGTGTAAAGTGCCGCCTTATGCGTTTCGTAATCATACGATCACTTCATCAGTGGATGAAATCAGTAAAGTTACACCATTCTAATATTTACTAGCAGGCGTAACTCATCCCATAGAAATGCATAGAACCGGTGACACCAATACCAATTTACTAGTTGCCATTAGATACACTTTTAAAACAGTAATATTTTCTGGCATAAATCATACAGTTCATATAAAACTGTAAAATGTTCCTGCAATAACCACAAACATGTCCATGGTTTGTGAGATCCCATCCTATAACTAGAGACACAATGGCCTTTCCAACCTGTTTAATTAAACTAAAATAATAATAAGAAATGTGTGGAGTCCTTTAAGAGGGAAGGGCTCTACATCAACCTCAAATAATTACCAACCCCAAGAACTATCTATCTTACCTCCTCCTTTTAATAAATATTAGGAAAGGTGGGGCTGATAAAATAATAAACTGTTAAAACAAATTTGTAAACTTATCTAGCAAGGTGTTGCTCAAAGATTTTTTTCATCCATAAAAATGTAACCAAAGAGAACCAATATATCCCAAACTAAATGTGAAATAAAAAAATAAAGCACACAAAACCCAACAGAATAAAACATGGAAATAAAAAAATAAATAGCAATAAAACAATAAAGGTACAAGAATAAAAAGTTGTGAAAACATTAATTGCTGTTGATATATACATACAATCCAGGCACACTACTTCAAATAGTGCAGAGTGCAGACTTTATTTGAAATACCAAGATACAAGGACAACATTTCTGCCATGCTCTGTGGCCTTTGTCATACAGTTCGGGGAAAACGTATTTGATCCCCTCTGATTTTGAATGTTTGCATACTGACAAAGAAATGATCAGTTTATACGTTTATAATTTTAACGGTAGGTGTATTTCAATGGTGAGAGACAGAATAACAAAATCAAAATCCAGAAAAACGCATGTCAAAAAAGTTATAAATTGATTTGCCAAATAGTGAAGTAATAGTGAAGTAACTATTTGACCCCTTCGACTTAGTACTTGTGGCAAAACCCTTCTTGGCAATCACAGAGGTCAGACATTTCTTGTAGTTGGCCACCAGGTTTGCACACATCTCAGGAGGGATTTTGTCCTACTCCTCTTTGCAGATCCATTCCAAGTCATTAAGGTTTCGAGGCTGATGTTTGGCAACTCGAACCTTCAGCTCCCTCCACATATTTTCTATTGGATTAAGGTCTGGAGACTGGCTAGGCCACTCCAGGACCTTAATGTGCTTCTTCTTGGGCCACTCCTTTGTTGCCTTGACTGTGTGTTTTGGGTCATTGTCATGCTGGAATACCCATCCACGACCCATTTTCAATGCCCTGGCTGTGAGAAGGAGGTTCTCACCCAAGATTTGGCGGTACATGGCACCGCCCATCATCCCTTTGATGCAGTGCAGTTGTCCTCTCCCTTTGCAGAACCCGCTCCCCCCTCCCTCTCAAAATGTAATGTTTCCACCTCCATGTTTGACGGTGTGGATGATGTTCTTGGGGTCATAGGCAGCATTCCTCCTCCTCCAAACACAACAAGTTGAGTTGATGCCAAGAGCTGGATTTTGGTCTCATCTGACCACAACACTTTCAGCCAGTTCTCCTCTGAATCATTCAGATGTTCATTGGCAAACTTCAGAGGGGCCTGTTCATGTGCTTTCTTGAGCACGGGGGCACTGCAGGATTTTCAGTCATGCCTTCACGGCGTAGTGTGTTACCAATTATTTTATTGATGGCTATTGTCCCAGCTGCCTTGAAATCATTAACAAGACCCTCCCGTGTAGTTCTGGGCTGATTCCTCACCATTTTCATGATCATTGAAACTCCACAAGGTGAGATTTTGCATGGAGCACCAGACCATGGGAGACTGACAGTTATTTTGTGTTTCTTGCATTTGCAAATAATCGCACCAACAGTTGTCACCTTCTCACCAAGCTGCTTGGCGATGGTCTTGTAGCCCATTTCAGTCTTGTGTAGGTCTACAATCTTGTCCCTGACATTCTTGGACAGCTGTTTGGTCTTAGCCATGATGGAGAGTTTGAAATCTGATTGATTGATTGCTTCTGTGGACAGGTGTCTTTTATACAGGTAATGAGCTGTGATTAGGAGCACTCCCTTTAACCTCTTGAGGACCGATGACGGTCCTGAACCATCATAATGGTCTGGGGGTACTTACCTGATTGCCGTCGTTCCCCCTGCGGTGATCAGCATTCCTCCCGGTCCAGGGGGACTGCCTGTCTGCACAGACAGTCTCCCTGCGGCCACGTGATCGCTCAATCACGTGGCCGCAATAAGTGCCTGTGTATCTGTGCTGACAGGCAGTCTCCCTGCATCTGTAAAATAAAAAAAAGTTAAATAAAATCAATCAGTGTAAAAAAAAATTATATATATATATGTGTATATATATATTTAAGATATATATACATGCATTATATCTATATATAATATATGTATATATATATCATTTATATATAATGTCATACTAAGTGTATTTTTATATTTATATATATACATATATTAATATAAAAATACACGTATAATTAAATTACACACGTATATATATATATATATATATAATATATATATATAATAATTATATATTGTATATATATATTATTATAAAATATAACTAAGTAAATAAAAATAAATTAAAAAATTTTAAAAATAATTCCAGAGAATTTAATTTGCTAGCACTGTGTTTAACTTTGTGTAACTTTCTATGACACCCTAAAACCTGTACATGGGGGTACTGGACTTCGCTGAACACAAATATTAGTCTTTCAAAACAGTAAAACATATCACAGAGATGATATTGTCAGTGAAAGTGAAGTTTTTTGCATTTTTCACATACAAACGGCACTTTCACTGATGATATTATTGCTGTGATACGTTTTACTGTTCTAAAACATGAATATTTGTGTTCAGCGAATTCTCCGAAAATAACAGTACCCCACATGTAGAGGTTTTATAGTGTTTTTGAAAGTTACAGGGTCAAATATAATGCTTGATTTTACTTTTTCTTTTTTCATTGAAATTTGTCAGATTGGTTAGGTTGCCTTGGAGAGCGTATGGTAGCCCAGGAGTGAGAATTACCCCCATGATGGCATACCATTTGCAAAAGAAGACAACCCAAGGTATTACAAATGGAGTATGTTCAGCCTTTTTTAGTAGCCACTTAGTCACAAACACTGGCCAAAGTTAGTGTTTCTTGCATTTTTAAAGCGCAAACAAATATAAATGCTAACTTTGGCCAGTGTTTGTGACTAAGTGGCTACTAAAAAAGACTGGACATACCCCCTATTGAATACCCTGGGTTGTCTACTTTAAAAAAAATATGTACATGTAGGGTGTGATTCAGAGATTTATGACAGATAATAGTGTTACAATTTCACAATTGATAAATTTAAAATATATATATATTGAAACAGCAATTTCCTACTTGTACTTATAGCCTCTGTGATGCTTTTGTGTAATACCTCTTTAATTGGAACTCAACTGCAGAATATTCTGAGGGCAGGAACAGTAAGTTTCACCTCCTATTATATTGGAGTGAAATCAGTGGACTGTATCTTTAAATAATAATCAGGAAAATGCCAAGTTAGTTCCAACTTGAATTTTAATAATGAAGTTTTAGCCTTAGCAGCAATCCTTATTTGACAACAGAGAGTTTGAAGAAATTAAATACTATAATTAATTGATATGACTTGCTTTCCTTGACAAAAGATTTACTTAACTTAGAAGCACTCTGGCACTGGAAGGGTTAATTCACCCAATGGAGGAAGAGGAAGGAGTCTCTTTTAACAAACTGCAGTTTAGTAGTGAGAGAAAGGAAGTCCGTTTATCCAAGCCGAGGTCTGAGAGAGGAGAAGGTAGAAATCCGTTTACAAGCCGAGGTCTGGGAGAGGAGAAGGTAGAATTCCGTTTATAAGCCGAGGTCTGAGAGATGAGAAGGTAGAAATCCGTTTACAAGCCGAGGTCTGAGAGATGAGAAGGTAGAAATCCGTTTACAAGCCGAGGTCTGAGAGATGAGAAGGTAGAAATCCGTTTACAAGCCGAGGTCTGAGAAGTGGAGCCGGTAGCATCGAGTAGAGCAGCTGATCTCACTGCCGCACCTGAGTGAATAATCCAGCACTTTGAATCTGGCGCGGTCTTCCTAAGTATCGTGGAAAGACCGCGTCAGAAAAAAGGGGCGGAGCTAAGCGCCGTGAACCCGGAAGTGGGTTCCGGCGGCAGCATGAATGTTAGGTATACCTGACAGTACCCCCTTCTCATGGGGCATCCTCTGGGTGCACTTATTTCGGTTTAAAGGGGTAGCGTTTGTGAAAAACATCAATTAATCTCTTTGCATGAACATTAGATGAATCTTCCCAGGTATCTTCATCAACTCCATAACCTTTCCATCTGATAAGGTATTGTAAAGAGCCACGGTGGATACGAGAATCCAAAATCTTATGAATTTCATATTCTTCTTCACCTTGGACGATGATAGGTTCAGGAGTTGTTACTATTTCTCTATGGAAAGGATCAGGGATGTGTGGTTTAAGCAAAGAGACATGGAATACTGGATGAAGTTTAAAACTTGGAGGAAGTTTTAATTTAACAACGTTATCATTGATGATTGTAGTTATTTGAAAAGGACCAAGAAAAAGAGAGCTCAATTTCTTTGAAGGACGGTTTGTGGTAATATTTTTTGAAGAGAGCCAGACAAGATCCCCTACTTTGTAAGGAGGGGGAATTCTTCTTCTATTGTCAAAAAACTTTTTCTGGTAGTTTTGAGCGAGTTGAAGATTCTCCCGTAATTTGAGGAATAGAGAGGACATAAATTCATTTTTTGATGTAACCGTAGGATTGGATGAAGTAATAGTTTGGATGGGAAATGAGGATGGATGAAAACCATAGTTGGAGAATGAATGGTATTGTTGTAAGAAAATTCAGCCATAGGTAACCATGTGGTCCAGTCATCTTGCAGGTATGAACAATAACATCGGAGATATTGTTCCAGACATTGATTAACTCTCTCTGTTTGCCCATTAGTTTGGGGATGATAGGCGGAAGAGAGTTTGCGTTGAATTTGAAGAGAGAGACACATCTCCTTCCAGAATTTGGAGGTAAATTGTGTCCCCCTATCAGAAATAATTTCTTCTGGAAGACCATGGAGTTTTATAATATTATCAATAAAGACTTTGGACAATTCTACGGAGGAGGGTAATTTTTTTAAAGAGATGAAATGGGACATTTTTGTGAAGCGGTCCACAACAACAAGAATAGTGGTGAAATGTCGAGATGGTGGAAGGTCAACGAGAAAATCCATAGAAATGGATTGCCAAGGTTTTTCTGGAATGGGTAAGTTAAGTAGTAATCCAAAAGGTTGATTATGTTCAGATTTGGACCTTTGACAGATAGGACAAGTTTTGACATATAATTCAATGGTTCTATCTTGGCGAGGCCACCAATAATATCGTGAAGTTAGTTCAAGAGTTTTCTTTATTCCAGGATGTCCAGCTAGGGGTGAATCATGAACCATTTTGAGTAATTTGTTCCTGAGAATGGGAGGAATATAAATTCTATTTTTAAAGTAAAATATACCATCCTTTTTTGTTAAATTAGGTGTTTTGGGAAGTTCAAGATCCTTTTGATTCAAGTTCCTTAAGTCATCCTGAAGAGAAGAGAGGATCCCTATTATTTTGTTAGGAGGATAAACATCAATAGAAGTTTTAGAAGGAATTCGAGAAAGAGCGTCAGCCTTTTTATTTCTAGTTCCAGGTCTGTATA
This sequence comes from Pelobates cultripes, assembly GCA_933207985.1. Lineage (NCBI taxonomy): Eukaryota > Metazoa > Chordata > Amphibia > Anura > Pelobatidae > Pelobates > Pelobates cultripes. Next base: position 132,838,991 of record OW240916.1, read on the forward strand.
TTAATTGGAAGTTAAATCGGTTAAAAAATAGGTTCCATCTAACTTGTCTAGCCGTAAGGGTTTTATTAGTATAAAGATATTTTTATGGTCTGTATAGACTATGATAGGTTGTTTTGTATCTTCTAATAGATGGCAACAATTTTCAAAGGCAGCTTTAACACTTAATAATTCCTTTTCACCAATAGGATAATTTTTTTCAGCAGAGCTCAAGGATCTTGAAAAGAATGCGACTGGATGAAGTGGATCTTGAGGAGTCTTTTGCTGAGAAAGAACTGCTCCAATAGCTGAATCTGATGCATCAACTTCTAGGACATACAAGAATGTTGGATTAGGTAGCTGTAGAATAGGTGCAGTTGTAAATCTTTTTTTTAAACTGTCGAAGGCAGCTTGTGCATCTTTATTCCATTTGAAAGGACGTTTAGTACTGTTAAGGTGGTTAAGTGGATGTGATACCTCTGAGTAGTTTCTAATGAATTTTCTATAGAAGTTTGCAAATCCAAGAAATCGTTGCAATTCTTTTGTAGTAGTAGGAACGGGCCAGTTAATAATACATTCGATTTTAGAGTTATCCATTTTCAGAGAATGAGGTGAAATAATGTATCCAAGAAAGGAGAGTTCAGTAACTTCAAAAAGACATTTCTCTGGTTTAGCGTATAATTTGTGAGTTCTCAATCTAGATAGAACCCATCTTACATGCTTCCTATGTTCATCCAAATTGTTAGAATATATTAGAATATCGTCTAAGTAGATAATAACACAAACATCCAAAAGATCTCTAAAGATATCATTTATAAAATGTTGGAATGTTGCAGGGGCATTACAAAGCCCAAAAGGCATCACTAGATATTCGTAAAGACCATATCTAGTCCGGAAGGCGGTCTTCCATTCATCATCCTGTTTTATTCTAATGAGGTTATATGCGCCTCGGAGGTCGAGTTTAGTGAATATAGTTGCAGTTCTTAACCTTTCAATTAATTCATTTATTAGTGGAAGAGGATAACGATTTTTTATGGTTATTTTATTTAAGGCTCTGTAATCTATAATGGGTCGGATGGTTTGGTCCTTATTCCTCACAAAAAATATACTAGAGGCAGCCGGTGAAGTCGAGGGTCTGATGAATCCTTTACGTAAATTTTCATTAAGATATTCTTTTAAGGTCTGCAATTCCTTTTCAGAAAGTGGATAAATGTGTCCATAAGGAATGGGAGCACCAGGTATTAGATCTATTGGGCAATCATATGCTCGATGAGGTGGAAGTGTTTCCGCTTCTTTTTTACAAAAGACATCTGAAAAATCAGAGGAGAATAGAGGTATAATTGATTCCTGAGTAGTTTGGAGAATAGGAATATGTTGGAAGCAGGTTTTTTTGCAAAAGTCAGAAGGAAAAGAAATGGAAAAGGGTGACCATTTAATTAAAGGATCATGAGTTTTTAACCAATTAATTCCTAGAATGACGGGATAAAGTGGAGATTTAATAACATCAAATGTAAGGAATTCTGTATGTACGTTATTGGTAATCATTCTTAGAGGAATTGTCTCATCTTTTATGGGTCCTGAGGATATAAATGAACCATCAATAACTCTGATTGGAATAAAATTGGTTTTTCGAACACACTGAATTTTATTCTTTGCAACAAAAGAAAAATCAAGGAAGGTTCCATTAGCACCAGAATCAATAATGGCTTCAGTCACGATTCTTTTTGTATCCCATTGTAATATGAGAGATATAGAAAAATAAGTCGATGTTTTCCTTTTTTGAAGAACGTTCAATATAGAAGTAGATGAATGAAGCTTACCAGCTTTCGAATGGATTAGTAGGGGACATTCTGGGATTAGATGTTCTTTTGAAGCACAATACATGCACAATTTTAGTTGTCTCCTTCTTATCCTTTCTTCCGAAGTAAGAGGGCTTCTTATTATACCAACTTCCATAGGTTCATTGTGAGGAAGAGATTTTTCAGGAATTTTTGGAGTAGTAAAATGTTTTCTCCAGTTAGAAGTAGTGTGAACTTTTTCAGCCCTTCTTTCTCTTAGACGTCTGTCAATACTAATGGAAAGTTGAATCAATGCATTTAGGGTGGGAGGAAGTTCAGTACGAGAGAGTTCATCTTTCACAGCTTCTGATAATCCGAGACGGAATTGATTGCGTAGAGTGATGTCATTCCATTGGGTTTCTGTAGCCCATCTTTTAAATTCTGCAATATAATCTTCAACAGGTCTGTTCTTTTGGTGTAGAGTTCTGATGTTTAAATCAGCAGTAGCCTGTTTATAAGGATCTTCATATAATAAAGACATAGCTTCAAAGAATTCATCCAATGAATCTAATATGGGATCATCATTCTCTAAAAAGGAATGGGCCCATGCCATAGGTTCACCTCTTAAAAAAGAAATTACTGAACAAACTTTTGATCTTTCAGTGAGATAAGATCTAGGTTTTAAAGCTATCAGAAGTTTGCAAGAATTCAAAAACTCTCTGTACTTTGTTCTATCTCCATAAAATTTTTCTGGATTACAGACAGCAGGATCACCAGCCGATTGAAGAGCGGCATGAGGAAGATGGCCTTGCATGTCTCTAACATAGGTTAATATTCTCTCATTCGTGATTTGCAGTTCCTGTAACCCTTGAGCAATCGTATCCACTCTATTGGTTAGGGCAGAAACTTGTGAGTTAATATCTGCTGGTTCCATTAAAATGGCTGGATTATTCTGTGATGCTTTTGTGTAATACCTCTTTAATTGGAACTAAACTGCAGAATATTCTGAGGGCAGGAACAGTAAGTTTCACCTCCTATTATATTGGAGTGAAATCAGTGGACTGTATCTTTAAATAATAATCAGGAAAATGCCAAGTTAGTTCCAACTTGAATTTTAATAATGAAGTTTTAGCCTTAGCAGCAATCCTTATTTGACAACAGAGAGTTTGAAGAAATTAAATACTATAATTAATTGATATGACTTGCTTTCCTTGACAAAAGATTTACTTAACTTAGAAGCACTCTGGCACTGGAAGGGTTAATTCACCCAATGGAGGAAGAGGAAGGAGTCTCTTTTAACAAACTGCAGTTTAGTAGTGAGAGAAAGGAAGTCCGTTTGTCCAAGCCGAGGTCTGAGAGAGGAGAAGGTAGAAATCCGTTTACAAGCCGAGGTCTGGGAGAGGAGAAGGTAGAATTCCGTTTATAAGCCCGAGGTCTGAGAGATGAGAAGGTAGAAATCCGTTTACAAGCCGAGGTCTGAGAGATGAGAAGGTAGAAATCCGTTTACAAGCCGAGGTCTGAGAAGTGGAGCCGGTAGCATCGAGTAGAGCAGCTGATCTCACTGCCGCACCTGAGTGAATAATCCAGCACTTTGAATCTGGCGCGGTCTTCCTAAGTATCGTGGAAAGACCGCGTCAGAAAAAAGGGGCGGAGCTAAGCGCCGTGAACCCGGAAGTGGGTTCCGGCGGCAGCATGAATGTTAGGTATATCTGACAGCCATATAACTTGCAAAAAAAAGCAAAAAAGCACGTAAACACTGGGTGTTTTTAAACTCTGGACAAAATTTTGAATCTATTTAGCCGTTTTTTTTCATTGGCTTTTGTAGATAAGTAAAAGATTTTTCAAGTAAAAGTCAAAAAACATGTTTTTTTTCAATTTTTCACCACATTTTATTATTATTTTTTAAAGTAAAATATATGACATGATACAAATAATGGTATGTAAAGAAAGCCCTTCTTGTGATGAAAAAAACAATATATAACTTGTATGGGAACAGTAAATGAGAGAGAGGAAAATTACAGCTAAACACAAACACCACAAAAGTGTTGAAACCGCTCTGGTCCTTAATGTACAACATCGCAAAAACAGGCCGGTTCTTAAGGGGTTAAGAGAGTGCTCCTAATCTCAGCTTGTTACCTGTATAAAAGACACATGGGAGCCAGAAATCTTGCTGATTGATAGGGGATCAAATACTTGTTTCACTCATTGACATGCAAATCAATTTATAACTTTTTTTACATGCATTTTTCGGGATTTTTTTTTTTTTTTGTTATTCTGTCTCTCACTGTTAAAATACACCTACCATTAAAATTATAGATCAATATTTGTCAATGGACAAACGTTCAAAATCAGCAGGGGATCAAACACTTTTTTCCCTCACTGTATCTCTTTCCTACAAGACTTCCATGATAACGTATAATTACATTACTTTTTCTATTATTTTAGTTTAATAAAGCAAGAGAGAGGAGGTCAGATTTATTATTACATGCTTGGATCTGAAGGATCCCAGAAATGTTTTTTTTCCAACATTTTTGGCAATTTTATGGCTGCAAACAGCAAAGATATTTCACTGTTTGTAGCTGTAACTTGCCACTTACATCATGTTTTTTCCTTATACTTGGGCCTTGATTTAATACTTTGGATATACTTTTCGAATTATTAAATATTTTTAAATAATAGTTTAGAATTATTTAATATTTTTCAGTATTAGTTTAAAATGATTTAATAATGTTGGAGACATCTTCAAAAAGTTTTTTTTCCCAAAAATATTAAAATAGCAAATATAGACCATATGTAAAAAAAACAAAAAAAAACATGTGATTATATAATACAAACATTAACATATTTTTCAAAACAATAAATCATTTAGAAAGTTTATTAAAAAATATTAAGTCATTTGAAAATGTAATGCAACTATATTAAATCGAGGCCTATATCCTTATACAACAAATCCATAGCTCATTTATCTTGGTAAGTTATCATTCAGACACCCACTAGAGGCACTTCCTGCTTGCTAACCAACTTTAGGTCACCTGACTGACGCTGGACGTCCTCACTCTCTGCATTAGGACATCCAGCATTATTTAAATCCCCACAGGAAGTGCCCTTACACTGCCAGGGAGGGAAGAAGGAGCAGAGGGAAGTATAGTTTAAATAATACAGTTTTGTATTCCTTGCACTATAGTATCCCTTTAACTAACATTTCTTTTCAAAATTTATTCTAACTAATGGTAAAGCACCTAAAGCTATAAAAAGCTTACTTCTCTGTCATATCACGGAAATAAATATTTTTTATACTTTTTCCCAACTGCAATTATATTTTAATCATCTCGGTCTCTGCCAAAGGGCACAGCGAGAGGCCCACTGTTAGGAACATGGTGACACGGTCATTGGCATTATTAAAACACTAAGGTTAGTCTCCCTGATTAGTTGTTATAAATTGTTAGTTGGAGTTACGAAGGCAGCATCAAAGCAGGTTTTGATCTTGGTAAGTTACCTCTGAACACCTCTCTTATCCCAAATGAACATCTCGCTTTTTTTCCAGTCAATCTGTCTGAACCCAAGACCTCAACACACTCCTTCATGTTCCTTAATTATTAGGATTAGTAAAGAGCAGTATGATCAGATTTTTTTTAACACACTTTCCATGTGATTTTAACATGAGGCTAATAGTGTATCTGCCATTTAAAACAACATAGATACACCTTAATGAATAGCCAGATATAACAATCCTGTACACTGTTAATGATCCGAGTTAAATGTGAACACCAAGCAGTAGTCATCCATTATGTTGCAAAAGTATTAGGGAAAGATTATTGGAGACATAATAGTTATGGTTTTATTCTCTGGTTAGTATAAAATTTTGCTCTAGAACCAATATTACTGCTGCACCATCAGGACATATCTATTGAATTTACATCAGGAATCAAAATCTACCACTATATACACACACATCAATGGAGTCCATATGGGCCATTTTTTTGTTGCAGAAAAATTTTAAAAAAACTATTCGCATTGTGGTAGTGACAAGTGTGTGTTAGAAAATATGTCAATGATGGCTATATTTGCAGTTTCCATTCTCCCCTTGATTGATGACTGGAGGTGCAGCTGGTGCTGTTTACTAAATGGGTCGAACCCAATAAGACAGGGGGGCTGCCATCTTTAAACTGGCACTGGCACACATTGCTGACACTGGCACACATTTCAATAAACACAGGAGTTTATCACCTGAAATAAGAATTGTGGAGAACAGGGAAGGAAAAAATATATAATGCTTGTATTCCAAATCATCTAATTTGCTCTAATGTTTATTTATTGTTAAAAAAAACAACAACTGTAGGGCTTGTTCATTAATGTGAATTTAAAAACAAATTGCACAATTCCAGCTAAAATAGCCACACAGTATAGTAGAGATTGTTTGCTTTTTCCAAATCAGCTATTTCAGCATATACAGTTGCAAGAAAAAGTATGCGAACCCTTTGGAATGCTATGGATTTCTGCACAAATTGGTCATAAAATGTGATCTGATCATCATCTAAGTCACAACAATAGACAATCACAGTCTGCTTAAACTAATAACACACAAAGAATGAAATGTTGCCATGTTTTTATTGAACACACCATGTAAACATTCATGTTAAAATCACAGCTTTCTGTTTTAAAAGATTTAATGAAAATATTTATGTTTTTGTGTGGTTTATGCAAATTGTGATATTTTAAATTAAATTATTTCTTAAAGGGAATCATTATTTAAGGATCTTAAAATATTTTCTTTCAGCGGAATTGAACTACAATTTTTTTTCATGTGATTATTCTAGTCATCTTGTGTTATGTAAAATTTGACTCAACTCGACAGACAAACATATCAACTCTACATACACAAGCAAACAATGTATACAATAGTGAAATGTGCATTGGCATTTTACTCTTGATTTGCCTTCTATAATTTGATTTGCCTAATATAATTGAACTATACCTAATGTCTGTGAGATCATTAAGTGTATTTTAGTGAATTTGAATTCCTCAAGAAATCAAGTCACTAAATGAAGGCACTGTTTCTTAAAGAAAGAAAAAACAGATGATGTCCCAGTCTCCCACTATACGCGCAAATCAGATGGCTTGGACTTTTGTTGTATTATAAGGTCTACATATAGGAACTGCATAGGTAAAAAAAAAGTGCATATCTGTTTTATCCACACCAACAGTAAACCTACTGTTAAGCACTTTACCCTCACTAATGCTCTTGATTAGTTCTAAGCACACCCCTTGCCAACTAAAACCAAACCACTCAATCTGCACCATCGAGCACAGAAAGCCCAGCTGTATGCCTTGATGACAAACTGCAGCTCTCCGTTGTGCCCAGTACACATACGAGTGTTTCATCACCCACTCAATCCAACCTGTGGAAGAAAAAACGTGTTACCAACACAGAACAATTATAACCATTTCAACCAAACTTAAACTAAACACATTTGACCGCACTCTCACCAATTCCCACCTCCCAATCTTCTTGACCAGTTCATCACGCAAACCCAACCGAGCTGCTTCTGTTGCAGCCCCAATCCTGAACGAATGTGTCCCGAACTGTAACAGCTCCAAGCCCAACCGACCCAACTGAAAAACCCTAAGGAACTGAAATTTGGACAACAACGAACCATCGGCATCTAACAAAAACGACCCTCCAATCCCAGAACAAACTGCCTGGAAAGCCATTGTACATGCCATTGCACAAATGCCGCAGCACACTTCCCGAATTCGTCCATTTTGGAACAGTGGAGATATAGCACCACCCTATTCTTCCACAGTTCCATGTCAGAACGCTGTAATCTGCCCCCGCCCAGCTGGTTGTTGCTCACTACCTGACTTATCCTAAACACCCCAAAAAAGGACCAACTAAACGCTATGGAAAACAGCAAAACCTCGTACTCCGAAAAACAAACAAGTTTGTTTTCCTGGTACTATAGGATCTTTAAATAAAAACGCCAATGCAGTCATGTAGCACCCTATGGCAGATAGAGTTGTGCCCAAAGCAAACAACTTGTAAATGAACCATAACAACGTGTCAAACCGAGCCACAGCCGAGTCCTGACCTTTCGCACACACCATTGCAGCATCCCATTCTTGCCAAATCTTGACGTAGGCTGCCCATGGGGATGGCGCCAAGCAAGATGTCCTGAGCTGCCACACTTCAGGAGGACGGTGTACTCCCTCCTCCTGAGTGCTCAGAGCTGCTGCCTGAAATCATTCCCAAAGAAAAAGGGGAGAGTGAATCAGCCACTACGTTTAACAACACAGGCATGTGATGTGCCTGAAACACACCATTAAATTGCATGCAAGAGAGAACAAAGTGGCGAAGGAGCCAAATAACTGGGATAGAAGAAGCAGATAAACCATTAATAGCCCCAACCACCGACATGTTGTTGGTAAAGAAGATAACCTTCTTGTCCCTCAGCTGTCGCCCACACAAGGTCAGCACTATTACTAAAGGAAAGAATTCCAGAAACGCGGGCTGGCCTTCCACTCATCCGGCCATGGTTCAGCACACCAATGCCTGTGTTGTTAAACGTAAATAAGCCCCAAACCCAATGCTCCCCGACGTATCTGTAAATAATTCCAAGTCTGTTGAAGATGCTGCCGGCACCTGGAAATATACTCGCCCATTAAATTCCCTTAAAAAGACCTGCCACACATCCAGATCGACTTTCATGGATGCCGACACCTGAATGAAGTGATGTGGTGACACCACCCCGCTGGTTGCCCTGGAGAGGAACCTATTGAACACCCTCCTTACCGGGATCACCCAGCATGCAAAGTTGAGGCGACCCATTCCAAAGTTCTCAACCCTATGAGGCACACCTCTGAACTCGCCCAGACATGACACAAAGGAAATCATCTAGGTAATGGACCACAAATCTAGTGCCCACCTCATAATTGACCACTCACTCCAGAAAGGTACTGAACTTCTCAAAGTCGCACACGAGATGGCACAGCCCATTGGCAAACACAGATCGATGAAATACTGCCACTCGAAAAAACAGCCCAGTAAATGATGAGTCTGGGTGGATGGGCAATAATTGAAAAGCCACTTCCACGTCTGCCTTGGCCATCAATGTCCCCTTGCCTGCACACCGAACCAACCCGACCGCTTGGTCGAATGATGCATACAGATACAAAGCTGGTCGAAGCTCCATGTGGATATAATAAATGATGAATAAGCTTGTAATTACCGGGCTCCTTTTTCGGCAAGACCCCAAGTGGTGAAACCTGCAAATCGCTCAACGGGGGCTCCTCCCTAACTGCATCTCCTTAAATAGCTACTCCCACACCACTTTCGGGAAGTCCCCCACAGACTTCAGATTCTGCAGATAACGTACCCCCTCTCAATGCCGAAACGGAATCACCAGGGCCAGATTAAGAGCCCAGTGGGCCTGGTGCTGACCATTATGATGGGGCCTAATTACAGAATGTCATGCCAAAAGCATGAGTTGGTGTTTGATGTATGTTTATATATGTTAAGAGTTGTTTTTTTGTAAACCTTGGGATGACATTTATTGTGGTCTTTGATCTTGCACCAGGCCTAGACCATAAAACATCTAGATAGCCATCACCAGAGCTGGTCACAAGGAATTTCATAGAGTGGGCAATAGACTGCCAGACCAACCCCGTCTGATCCCCCCCCCCCCCAGGGGTCTGCCCACTGAGAAACAACTAGTTTAGATATATGAGGGTGTTGGACTATCCAGGGAGTTCAGTTATTCATTTTTCTTTTGTCAGTAACTTCTAGGAGACCTATACCATCTAAGACTCCCACAAGAATTCTATATGGGGTAACTACATGCAAGGAATTTCTTGTGTTTTCTCCTATTTTATTTTATGTACTGTTTTGCAATTTGTTATCTGCATGTCATTTATTTCTGTATTTTGTACTCAGCACTGTGAATCCTTTTTGTCAGATTAAATGTTTACTTAATCAGCTTGTGTCTCTGTTCTCTATGAGCTTCACTCTCCAGAGGAAATCTCAGGTATACACGTTACCAAAAAGGGTTAACTATATAGGTTTGATCAGTAAAAGTAGAACTGTGATACTATAATTCTCCTGTGTGTGGGGTAACCTAAGATGCCCGGGTTTAAACGTCTTGGTGGTGGCAGTAGAGTATGTACTAAGGGTGTTAGTGTAGAAGGGATTGCAGGGGTTAATTGAGTGGTTGCTGGGACTAGCAACAGGTAACCAGGGGTCTGGTGTCATTAACCCTGTCACTTCCACACTCTCCCCACTGTCTCGGCTAGGCCTATAGCCCACGCTCGTGACACAGAATCTTATCGACCAAAAACACAGTCATACCTCTCAAGCGTCATGTATCTGATGGAGATGGTGTTGGAGGGAAACTCAAAAGATGCAGCTATAAGAAAACACATACTCTATGTATGCTAATCTCTCTCTAATTTATGCTTTCATCCTTCAAGTAAATTCATACCCCCTAACAGCAGTGTCCAGTGAAGCAGGAAGCCAATTGGCGGGGTAAAAGGGTGGGCCACTGACGTGAATCACGTGACCAGAACTGCCAAAAGGGGTGAACATGCCCAAAAAGGGGGCATGTCTGTCCAAAGAATTGGAAGCCCAGCCTGGCATCAGTGTCCTTATGTATCACAGTGTTGCCCATGTCACCCAGCTTCTGTGTCCCCATTTCTCCCAGTGTCCCCATGCCTCAGTGTGTCCTGTGTCGCTAGGATACTAGGGGACATTGAGAGACACACAGTGAGACCCGGGGACACTAAGACACTTGGGGACACTGAGAGACCCGGGGACACTGGGAGACATGGGGACACTGAGACACTTGGGGACACTGGGAGACATGGGGGCACGGAGACACTTGGCAACATGGGGGCACTTGTGGATACAGACATGGGGATACTGGGAGACATGGGGACACAGACACTGGGAGGCATAGGGACACTGGGACACTGGGAGACAAGGGGGCACTTGTGGACATAGACATGGGGACACTAGGAGACACGGGGACAGACATTTGGGGACAATAAGGACACTGAGAGACATGGGGACACTGAGACACTAGGGACACTGGCTGGGAGACATGGGGACACTGAGACACTAGGGACACTGGCTGGGAGATATGGGGACACAGACATTTGGGGACACTGGGAGACATGGGGACACTGATAGACATGGAGACAGACACTGGGAGACTAGGAGACATTGAGAGCCATGAGGACACTGAGACACTAGGGACACTGGCTGGGAGACATGGGGACATGGGGAGACATGGAGACACTGTGTCCCATTGTGTGTCCCAATGTCCCTATTTCTGACAGCGTCCCCATATGTCTCAGCATCCCCATTTCTCTCAGTGTCCCCATGTCTCCCTGCTGCTTTTCCCCTCATTCCTCACTTTCCTGAGCTGTAGGCTGTCTCTGCAGGCTGTGAGCTGCTGTCTGGACTCTCTTTGCTGTGTAGCTGCAATCTAACTCAATGAGTAGAGAGAGGCAGGGGGGGATATGCTGTAACTTCCTATCCCTGCCTCTCTCCACACACACAATGACACCTACTGGTTGGTGCTGGTATTGCAGAATAATCTCTGTTTATACTGAGAAAAATATCTGCATTTGTATTGCTGGTATTACTGCAATACCGGCATGACCAGGCAGTCTCAAATACCAGCTGTGCCAGTAGAATACCAGCCAGGTGGCAAACTTAAGAGTAATGTGTAAAAAAAAAAAACTTTTTTTTTTTTTTAAATGGGCCTATTCCATGGGCCTGGAGCTGCAGCTCCATCAGCCCCTATGTTAATCCGGCCCTGGGAATCACAATCCCCCTCGTGAATCCATCCCTTAACAACACTGCATCCACATGGTTACCATAGCTGTTTAGCCACGGCAACATCACGCAGACCTTCACCGTCGATCGCCCCAGCAGCAACGGGTGCCCCCGAACCACCTGTCGTTCCTCCAGTGGAAGAGGACTTACCCTTCTTGAAGCAGCGGCTCCACAGCCAGAGCACTCGTGTTTGAACCAGCATGCCACACCCCACTTACACTGCCCTTCATTATACGCCCAGCAGAACCCTTTTTTATGGACGGCCGACGAGATGGAGGAAGATCACATGCCGGCCCTGGGCTGAAAGGGGGATGCCTTCTGTGCCATCATAAGCTTCATCCACAGCGGCAGGTCCATCTGGTCTCACCTCATGTCCGGATTAACCAAAAGCTTTTGCCGAAACGGTTTCTCGTACCACCACCACACCAAGCCTCTGTAAGTGTGGTACGCCTCCCAAATCCCATCCAAGTAGCAGAATAGTTGAGAGCATAGTTCCGGGGATTTCTCGCCCACAACACTCACCAAAATGCAGAAAGCCCTCAACCGATTCCCAAAAGTTATAGGTATTTTCTGATAACGTCACCTTTTCTCTTCTTCCTCCTTCTTGACATCTTTCTTTTCCTCTTCCTTCATGTTCAAGTATTCGTCCTGTCAGGGTATTTATATCGGCAGACATCTTGTGCTATGATAGAAATTAAAAGTGTATATTCTGAGTCACTCTGAACAGAGCAGACTCCATTTTGTTATTTCCAAGTTAACAAAAGACACAAGATTTCTATCTGTAAAACTAACCACTTTCCCAGAGCTACAGGAATGCATAGTATATACAAACCAAGTGATAAGGAGAACGGGGGTTGGACAGACTGTCTAAAATGTTAATGGAATAGATGCATATCTAAACACAGACATTTGTGACAGAGAAGATTAAATAATACAATTTTACTTTCTATATGTACAAGGTCCCATTGTAAGTTACGGGTCAAAACTCAGATTTGCCAGACACATAGTCTGGACAAAACTTAAAGAAACTGTTTGAAGTGACAGCAAATCTAAGTTATAGCAAACATAAAGATAACGCAAAATGACGTCAAAATAGCCACCAGGAAAAGTTAACTCTTTCCTGGATAGGTATGTTTAGTGGGACAAGACTGCCTTCTATAGACCAAATACCTAAATTGCGATCTGGAAGATAACCACACCCCCAGTGTTGCTATTGGTTTAGCAACTAGTGAATTTTCCCTTTAAAAGTTAGGACAAAGGGAAGGGGAGAGGACAGAGACGAGAAATGCAAGGGTATGCAAAGGAAAGCAAAGAAGTGAGCAGTCGGAAGCAATGCAGAGAGGCCTATGACAGATATCCACTCTAGGACACTCAGAAATTCCTACACACCTCCATGCAGAGAGACATCCAAATAAATTCCTGAGACTATCTACCAATCGGATGAAATGTCTACTCAACTGGTAATTATACTGGTTTCATTTAATTAATTAAATTAATTAAAATGTACTAATAGCATGATATATGACTGGATAAATCACGGTCAGATTTCCATATTAAGAAATCTTAGTTAACTAAAGAATATATAGTTATGAACATTCCATTCTGCAGGTGGAATTAAGAATAATTATATATTGATGTGATATTATCACGTGTTAGCATACCGCTGTTTTTATCAAGGTGTATTGATTTGCTCTAATATAAGATAAAATATATTTTAGACAAATTAAAATCTGCTTATATAATATGGTAGATTCTCTTATTGGATGGTTCCAGGAAATGACTAATGAACTGGTTTTAAATGTTATTTTATTTAAAATTTCATAAGAATAGATCTTAATTACCTAGGAGATCTAGCCAGCATTGAAAGGGTTATTCAGTTATTCTAACTGTTAGCCAGGGTTTTATGGCCCTTCGCTGTGAAAAGTTTCGCTTTCTCTCTGTGAAAGATAGTCATAAATCCTGTAAGTCTTGACAGAAAATGCTGTTTAGCCATTGAAACGTGTATAGCCATTCCTTTGTATTGCATACCATTTTATACTGGATATTCATTGATTATTGTCACGCATGTTACATATTATTATTAATTAATTTGTTATTATAAAATAAATCTATTTTTATAACATTGTGATTTATTTATATGAAATACTTTTCATTTAACACGATAACGATCTTTGGGGTCTGAGAATTGAATTAGTGGGCAATTCTCACTGTTTACTATTATTATTCCATAAATATCCCCACAGTCCACAGGAAGAAGAAAAAAGATCTCCAGAAATTCCCCCTTTCCATATCCTCTCCTTCACTTCTGGTTTAAGGTGACACCCCAACGGTCCTGCAAAGGAGAAGTGAATAATCTGCCTAGCTGTGTCCGCGATGCCCCCAACCAGTTCTGCCCTCCCCATCTCTAAATCACCTGTGGCCACCGTCGACAGAACCCCAACGTCCCCGGCAGAAGTGCTACTCGCCTCTGGAACTTCCACTGCCACCACCCCCGTACTCTCCTGCCTAGGTGCCCAAACGCTGCCCCCCGGACCCCTTCTCCATGAGCACAGAAACGACTTGAGATTCTCTAAAAGGTCTCTAGAAGGTTTAGCAGCAGACAACTCACTACCGGTTGGAACTCCTGGCGAACCATCACTCCATATATCCTTGAGTGGGGATCAATCCACTTCACGCGCTTTATACCAGAGCTGGATTTTAGCTCTGGAAATTGTGAGTACATTATATGATTTTATATATATATATATATATATATATATATATATATATATATCTATGTATAAACTGACGTATTGCACTATTGGATCTTCTCTCCATTTCTCTCCACATATGGCTGACTGAAAGCTCAAGTTTCCATTGGGAAGAACTTCTATCCATACACAAGAATCATCTCCATTCACTGTGGACTTTTATCTTGGACTTGTAATTTTGTATATATTTTTTTATATTTTTTTTTATATTTTTCATATTTTTTTATATATTAAACATATTTTATTCTTTCCTTATATTATATATATTTTATATTTTTATAAATTATATTATTTACCTTTTATTTTCCCTCTTATCATAATTTTATAGTGTGTTTATCTTTGTGATACATACAACATAAAATGCGCGCCCCTTCTTTCTTGTTTTTTATGTTCTAATTTATTGCAGGGGATAGAAGGGTATTTCCCCTTTTAGGTGTGCTGCTTTTACACTATTATATATACTTTTCTAGTGGTATTACTAGCGCTGATCCTATCTTGATCTTTTTCTCATCAACCAAATTGTATCTAACACTGCTCTAACACTAAAGTTAAAAAGTACAGATTTTGATTTCTTATACGCTTTGCTTATTTAAATAGAACGTTTCACTTATAGAAGGTCATAGAGTTCTAGATTTAATACTGGTATCTCTCTGCACAAAACCATACATCCTGTATAAACAGAATTCATATGTTGCATACGCAGCTATACTATACTGAGACTCTATTAAAAGGTTGGCCAGTTATTTACATAAATCTGAGAATGTGTTTGTTTTGAAACCTGCTCTCTATCCTGCATTAAAAAGATACCATCTCAAATCCATCTCTCGTTAGCAGAATGTACACGTCAGCGTGACACTATATAAACTGAGTGCGAAGATGGCATATTGAGGACACCACAAATGCTGTATTTTGGCTAGATAAATAAAATAATGTCATTGACTAGTGACAGCACCTTTTCACATCCTGCCTACTTTAAGGGTTGAGACTGAATAGAAACGGGAACTTGCTGCACAAAAGAACTATTACAGGATATCCATTTTCTCTATTCAATGTCTTATTGCTCACCATTTTATGTCAGACCTACAAATCAAATGTGTTTCCAGTTAAACCCAGCAAATATGGAAATGAGAAAAACAATGCCTTAAAAAGCCTGGAGTGGAGAGATGGTGGAGATACATCCAAAGTGGAGATGAAATGGTTATTGATCAATGCAACTGTTTTACCTTAGTCTAGATCAGTGATTCCCAATCTTTTTAGTGTGTGTGTATTGAGGGGTATAGTGTGTGTATTAAGGGGTATAGTGTGTGTGTGTGTGGGGCAGTGTGTGTGTATGGGGGGCAGTGTGTGTGAAGGGTACAGTGTGTGTGTTTATGGCGGGGCACTGTGTGTATGGGGGGCAGTGTGTGTGAGTGTGTGTCAAAATTCAATGAGAAAATGTGCATAATTGATTTTCTAGTATGATCTTATTACATTTCAATAAATGTTATCCTTTTTGTTGTAGGTAATTCAATATGCAACCGGAGAGCTAAAATCAATAAGGGAGGAGAGTGGCCGACTGAGCAACTGCATAAACGCATGTATATAGTGCTCCGCACCTGCTCTGCATAGAGACAGAAATACCCAAATTATAAGCTCAGTGGACATCTCTACCTTACTTCACCCTCAGATGACATTATTGGGCGCAAGAACAGAAAGTTTCACCTACCTGAGAGAGCCTAAAAATGCCTGGTATTTGGCTTTCCTTTGTGAGGTCTACACCGCGAGCACCTCCCAAGATAGCGACTGAGACACGAATAGAGGATATGATATATCAGGAGACTGAATCTGCTGGAGGAGAAGGAGGATATCAAAAAATTGCTTCTGGACATGCAGAAAGTTTGGAGAGCTGACCTCCAGGATACTCAAAAGGAAATGAGAGTAATCCATACGAAGATCAAAAGTGTGGATGAGAGAGAGAGCACAGGAAGTCAAGATGACCCATGTGGAGGGACAAGTCCAACAAGTACAGCGGTTAATACGAGCTGTGGCCGCACTAGAGTCTTGTCACAGGTGCAGGAATATCTGCTTGCAGGGAATACGCATACTAGTTTCACTCACTATTTTGGCTCTATTTGATAGTAGTGGGTTAGCAGTATCAAGTTCGTCCATTACTATATGGAAGGTATAGGTATCCCCATCAACATGTGTCTTCTGATATTTTTTCCTCAGTGTTAATCATATGGTGGGACACAGACAGCAAGAGAGTAAAATCAAGTATAATGTTTTTTATTTAAAATATAATAAAATCTTACATGTACATGCTTACATGCTTAAAACTATCCACATAAGCACAAGCACAACACGTTTCGACCTGAGTCTTCATCATGGTACATAACAGTGAATTAGAACAATTTCTCTTTAAGAGTCTCATTGAAATGTTAATTTTGTTCAATTTCGGCTGTATCACGGCCATGTTTTTGGATCTGTTGGTGTTCCAGCTAGGGTTAACCCTTTTTTTTTATAAACATAGCAGTTTCATTATGAATGCTTTCCTATGAGACTGGCTGAATGCGCGTGCAGCTCCTGCCGCGCATGCGCATTCAGCCGAAGAGGAGGAGAGGAGGCGGAGAGGCGGAGGAGAGCTCCCCGCCCGGCGCTGGAGAAAGGTAAGATTTTAACCCCTTCCTCTCCCCAGAGCCCGGCAGAAGGGGGTCCCTGAGGGTGGGGGCACCCTTAAGGCACTATAGTGCCAGGAAAATGAATTAGGGATAATAACACACAAAAAGGACTTTGGAATAAGTCTTCCAGGAAATTCCTGAACTCCTGGGTGATTTTTGACTAGAGGGGGATGCTGGGATTTAGTATATGGGAGGACATTGGGATTTAGTAGAGAGGGGGATGCTGGGGTTTTTCTTATACTGTACTTTTCAAAATAGACCTATGTTTCTATGAAAATGTTTGTTTTTTTTTGTGGCCCACATAAACTTAAACCTTGTTTATATGGCCCTTGCCAGAGTTTGAGTTTGACATGCTTGATATACATTATCTGTGTCACACAAAGGTAGCCAGACAGTGTCTTTCTGTTTCCAGTCTATAGCTGAACTGTATAGGTACACTTTTTGCACTTTCCCTTTTTTTAAGCAAGCAGTGTGGTGTGTTTTGCTGACAATAAAAAAAAAAAAAAACTTGGATGCAATCTTCAGTTCAGCCAAAATGTGTGTTTATAGAGTATGCAGACCTGACTGTATTGAAAATGAGTTAATACTTTATGTTAAATCCCTTCACGACTGGGATAAGTGATCCTATGCTGTTTATACCGAGCTCTTCATATTTTTGTGCTTTCTTGCACAGTACATTTACAGAATAATACCTAAAAGAAATTCAATCTCGGAGTTTAAATTTCACATCTATTTCAATTTACTGTTGACCTCAGGTTCAACTCGGAAAACAGAGTTTTCAGGTCAGTCACAAATCGCTACGAATAATTCAGTGAAGCCTTAACCAGAGAATTCTCAAACTCACAAGAACTCTTTTTCAAAGATGACCTAGTTTGAGGCAACCATAGAAAGAACTCTAAAGTTTACAATAATTAAGTGTTCTTGCATAGCAAGACCACTTAATGTTATCTCACATATTATTCTTATTCTTATTATAGCCAAATTTACCACCCTAACTCCTCCCACAGTTTTTACACTATATAGACAAAAATTTACCAAAACGCGTGGATTGTTCCCGATTGAATTGCTATTACTTTGTGGAACGGTTCCCCGAATGGGTCACGGAATATCGTCGTTCTTGTGGCGAAATTGGTCCCATAGGAATGAATGGCAAAATGTTCAAAACTAGAGTGGGAGCTGGCAAAAGCTGAAAAATCAGGACATGATTTCTAAACTGCCACCACTCCCTCATTTTTAAGCCCACCTACACAAATCTTATATCAAAATGTTCAGCTATCCCTGCTTCCACTAAAAATTTCCACGACTAAGCCATAGTTCTGATAGTTTTCACAATATGACCATTTGTTTGCAACTCACGCCGTCCATTGACATTCATTGAAACTGCACTCTAGCCAGCTCAAACTTGAAGGACAATTTCTAAACTGCGACTGTGCCTTCATTTTTAATACTTCAGAGACATACTATGCATCAAACTGTAGGTCTGGGTCTTGTGATTCTCACAATATAAGGCTCTTTACTGTAGGCTGTATAGCTTTTAAAATACGACCATTTGAAGATGGCAACTGCCAAAATACTCTGACCTGTGCCAGGCTGGAGCAGCAAGTGATGTCATAGACAGGGCCTTTTGTACACCTGCTAATGTTTTTATAAATGTATGTTTTAATTTAACTGTGAAGCACTTTGGGCAACAACGTTGCAATTAAATGTGCTATATAAATAAATAATAACAGTTACTCCACACTCACACTCCAGTTGTAGACTACTGGTGGAGGCAAGAACACTTCACACAATTTCCCCAGAAATTGTAGCTTTTCTAACTTAAAATTATAATTCAGCTACCAGCTGACAATATAAACACACAATAGTCTCACTCACTTAAGACTGTTCTTTCATTTGCATATAACAGCAGCATGTATCTCTGAAGCTAGTCATGGCAATATATATGAACATCTCTTTTATATGCCTTTTTCTTTTTATTATTTATGACCAAAATGTGCACTGAGAGATTAATAAGATTAATAAAAGATCTAACAATTCTTTATTTGGAAAGTTAATGATTTAAAAAAGAAATTCTGTTTAACATTCTTATAAATAATAGACGGTGATGGCTTATTTTTCCATTTTTATCTTTTAAAAAAAATAAATTAATATCCTATAACTTGCAATTTCCCAGTGTACATACATATTTGCAACAGTTGCAATTTCCCCAAATTCCATATATTTAGTTACTAATCTTTATATGATAACCAGGATGACCATCTGCTCTTCATATATTCATGACATTCTGGAGTTTTTTTCTAATCACTTTTCTTTCATAAAAAAAAATTGTCGTTATCCACCTGTGCCTTTTCAAAATATTTAAACTAAATTTAACAGATAGGCCAAATTATTTTAAGGCCTATGGGGTCTAGTGCAGCAATTTCAAACTCAACCTCTGCCATGGTGAAACAGGATTACATTAATAGCTATATGCTTCATGTGCACCCAAAGATTTGCATTTTGAACAAAATGCATACATGTTATAATGTCAAAGAGTTTAAAACTGGGTCATTCTGAGTCCCTCACCCATTGTTCAAGGGTAATGGCTGGAAAGGAGATAAGGAGAAAAAATGGACTTGCTGCCCACCTGCGTCCTACGACATTCCCCTGGACTATGGGGTTCCCCATGCGTATAGCCTACATATGATAGTTAAGAGGTTAGAGTATTGGAGCAGATGGGTAGCCTATCCACTTCTACCCCCATCCTCCAGCCCATGGGGCTGGGGGCACATATGCTAACATATGGGATCTGCCCATAGACTCCTCATTCCGTTTACCCATTAAACTTCTAAAATGTTAAAACAAATTAAGATAGTGGCCGGCTTTGCAGCTAACCCATGCCAGCCATTATCACTTATGCTGTAGCTTGGTATGCAATGAATTATTGGGAGACTTGGCTACTGATTTCCAGTGTTAAGCTAGGAATTCTTCCCATGCTAAAATTAAACCACCAGTCATTCCCTGACTCCATCAGTGTGTGTACAGTGATTTTGCTATTAAGGAATAATGCTAACATAAAGCCCCATTCTACCACCATGCCCTAGATATAGGGAAGAATGGAGAAGATTCTTTGCCTGTTACATTTCACTTACTCAATCCAGCATTGCTAAACAACGCCATTTTAATTAACCATTATAGAATGTGACGGCAGATAAGAACCATTCGGCCCATCTAGTCTGCCCAATTTTCTAAAAACTTTCATTAGTCCCTAGCCTTATCTTATAGTTAGGATAGCCTTATGCCTATCCCATGCATGCTTAAACTCCTTTACTGTGTTAACCTCTACCACTTCAGCTGGAAGGCTATTCCATGCATCCACTACCCTCTCAGTAAAGTAATACTTCCTGATATTATTTTTAAACCTTTGTCCCTCTAATTTAAGACTATGTCCTCTTGTTGTGGTAGTTTTTCTTCTTTTAAATATAGTCTCCTCCTTTACTGTGTTGATTCCCTTTATATATTTAAATGTTTCTATCATATCCCCCCTGTCTTGTCTTTCCTCCAAGCTATACATGTTAAGATCCTTTAACCTTTCCTGGTAAGTTTTATCCCGCAATCCATGAACCAGTTTAGTAGCCCTTCTCTGAACCCTCTCTAAGGTATCAATATCCTTCTGAAGATACGGTCTCCAGTACTGTGTACAATACTCCAAGTGAGGTCTCACCAGTGTTCTGTACAATGGCATGAGCACTTCCCTCTTTCTACTGCTAATACCTCTCCCTATACAACCAAGCATTCTGCTAGCATTTCCTGCTGCTCTATTACATTGTCTGCCTACCTTTAAGTCATCAGAAATAATCACCCCTAAATCCCTTTCCTCATATGTTGAGGTTAGGACTCTATCAAATATTCTGTACTCTGCCCTTGGGTTTTTACGTCCAAGATGCATTATCTTGCACTTATCCACATTAAATGTCAGTTGCCACAATTCTGACCATTTTTCTAGTTTACCTAAATCATTTGTCATTTGGCTTATCCCTCCTGGAACATCAACCCTGTTACATATCTTAGTATCATCAGCAAAAAGACATACCTTACCATCAAGACCTTCTGCAATATCACTAATAAAAATATTAAAGAGAATGGGTCCAAGTACAGATCCCTGAGGTACCCCACTGGTGACAAGTCCAAGCTTCGAATATATTCCATTAACTACAACCCTCTGTTGCCTGTTACTCAGCCACTGCCTTACCCATTCAACAATATTTGAATCCAAACTTAAAGATTGCAGTTTATTGATAAGCCTTCTATGTGCAACAGTGTCAAAAGCCTTACTGAAATCTAGGTAAGCAATGTCTACTGCACCACCCTGATCTATAATTTTAGTTACCCAATCAAAAAAATCAATAAGATTAGTTTGGCATGATCTCCCTGAAGTAAACCCATGTTGTCTCTGATCTTGAAATCCATGTGTTTTTAGATATTCATCAATCCTATCCTTTAACATGGTTTCCATCACTTTCCCCACTACTGAAGTAAGGCTTACTGGCCTATAGTTGCCCGACTCCTCCCTATTACCTTTCTTGTGAATGGGCACAACATTCGCTAACTTCCAATCTTCTGGGACTGCTCCTGTTAACAATGATTGGTTAAATAAATCTGTTAATGGTTTTGCTAGTACACCACTAAGCTCTTTTAATAGCTTTGGGTGTATTCCATCAGGTCCCATTGACTTATTTGTCTTTACTTTTGACAGTTGAAATAGAACCTCTTCCTCTGTAAACTCACGTGTAATAAATGACTCATTTATCCTTTTTCTCAACTGAGGTCCCTTTCCTTCATTTTCTTCTGTAAATACAGAACAAAAATATTCATTGAGGCAGTCAGCCTGACCTTTATCCTCTTCTACATACCTTCCTTCTTTTGTTTTTAATCTAACTAATCCTTGTTTTACTTTTCTTTTCTCATTTATGTATCTAAAAATGTTTTATCCCCCTTTTTTACTGACTGTGCTATTTTCTCTTCTGTGTGTGATTTGGAAGCTCTTATAACTTGCTTAGCCTCTTTCTGCCTAATCTTATAGATCATTTTGTCTCCCTCACTCTGGGTTTTTTTATAATTCCTAAATGCTAACTTTTTGTTTTTAACTATTTTGGCCACATCTGCGGAGTACCACAGTGGTTTCTTGAATTTTTTGCTTTTACTGACAAGCCTAATGCAATTTTCTGTTGCCTTCAATAGTGTAACTTTTAAATAATCCCATTTCTCTTGGACTCCATTTAAATTGCTCCAGTCTGATAATGACTCCTCTACCCATATTCTAATTTTAGAAAAGTCTGTTTTTCTAAAGTCTAAAACTTTTGTTTTTGTGTGGTGTGACTCAGTCACTGTTCTTATATTAAACCACACTGACTGATGATCACTGGATCCTAAACTTTCACCTACAGTAACATCTGATACCAAATCTCCATTTGTTAACACTAAATCTAGTATGGCCTCTTTACGAGTTGGCTCCTCAACAACTTGTTTTAGAGACAATCCCAGTAGGGAGTTTAGAATATGTGTGCTCCTGGCACAAGTAGCTAATTTTGTTTTCCAATTTACATCAGGAAGATTAAAGTCACCCATGATGATAACTTCCCCCTTCATTGTCATTTTAGCTATTTCCTCAACTAGTAGATTATCTAACTCTTCAATTTGTCCTGGGGGCCTATAAATCACACCTACACGAGTTACTGTGTGATTACCAAATTCTAACGTAGCCCAAACGGACTCTATGTTTGCCTCACTAACTTTTATTAGGCTAGATTTTATGCTATCCTTCACATACAAGGCCACCCCTCCCCCTTTCTTGCCTTCCCTATCTTTCCTATATAAAGAGTACCCTGGTATTGCTATGTCCCAGTCATTTTTCTCATTGTACCATGTCTCAGTAACAGCGACTAAATCTACACTATCAGTTGCCATTATTGCCACAAGTTCATGGATCTTATTCCCTAAACTGCGAGCATTTGTAGACATGACTCTAAGCTTATCATTTTTTAACACACTTGCTACAGGCACCTTCTGTCCTTGTTTTGGGGGACAATTGGATTGATGTTTTATCACCCTTTTGCCCCCCCCCCTCCTAGTTTAAATACATCCTAGCAAAAGCTCTGAACTGCTCACTGAGAACATTAGTCTTA
The DNA here is from genome assembly GCA_933207985.1 of Pelobates cultripes. Classification (NCBI taxonomy): domain Eukaryota; kingdom Metazoa; phylum Chordata; class Amphibia; order Anura; family Pelobatidae; genus Pelobates; species Pelobates cultripes. The sequence goes on from OW240916.1 coordinate 132,862,148, forward strand.
GTGCCTCTCTCCACAACACCACTAGCCTCAGTGCCTCTCTCCACAACACCACTAGCCTCAGTGCCTCTCTCTACAACACCACTAGTCTTAGTGCCTCTCTCCACAACACCACTAGCCTCAGAGCCTCTCTCCAAAACACCACTAGCCTCAGTGCCTCTCTCCACAACACCATTACACTCTGAAAGTGCAGAAAATGAATTATGAAGAGCAACAGACTGTGCAAAATGCCTTTTATCCACAACTCTAAGTCTACCAGATCCTACAGTAATCCATCTGCCTTTCCTAGCATGTCTCTGCGGCAGTGGCTTTGCAGCAGTTCCAGTCTGAGTTTCTACACCAGATAATTTACAAATCTCAGACTTCAAAAATACAATCTCCTGCCGCAAGATAGAGAACTGTCTACAGATTAGACAACAACCAAACCTCCAAAAAGTGGAACGTGAAACAAATGCATAGCAATTGTTACACTGAACTAAGCCTGCCATTCCAATTATGAGAATAATTTAAATCTAACAAATCTTAACTTTTTTCTTTATCCTCCTGAATACCTCAAATTACCTCCAGGTTATCTCCAGAATATCTCCAACTAGACACTTAGAAACAGCACTTGGAAGTAGCACCAAGCTATATTAAACAAGCTAATGAGACCAAGCCTTATATAACTCCTTAAATCACCGCCCACTAGGAATGTTTAACACCTGGGTAGGCCTCTGCTTATTTGCAAACAATAGCTAATTAACCAGCAATCAACAGCAAGTAACTAGCTTAATCAAATCAAATGCCTTATAATTACCAACAGGAATTCAAACCTTGGGCAATCAGTAACCTTTTCCTACAGATGAATCTTACCTGTAACAGTAGAAAAGAAAGCTCTTAGCACAACTCTTAGACAGTTGAAGCTTCTGTAAAACTCTCCAGAATATCTCCAACTAGACACTTAGACACTTTAGAAACAGCACTTGTAGCACCAAGCTATATTAGACAAGCTAATGAGACCAAGCCTTATATAACTCCTTAAATCACCGCCCACTAGGAATGTTTAACACCTGGTAGGCCTCTGCTTATTTGCAAACAATAGCTAATTAACCAGCAATCAACAGCAAGTAACTAGCTTAATCAAATCAAATGCCTTATAATTACCAACAGGAATTCAAACCTTGGGCAATCAGTAACCTTTTCCTACAGATGAATCTTACCTGTAACAGTAGAAAAGAAAGCTCTTAGCACAACTCTTAGACAGTTGAAGCTTCTGTAAAACTCTCCAGAATATCTCCAACTAGACACTTAGAAACAGCACTTGGAAGTAGCACCAAGCTATATTAGACAAGCTAATGAGACCAAGCCTTATATAACTCCTTAAATCACCGCCCACTAGGAATGTTTAACACCTGGGTAGGCCTCTGCTTATTTGCAAACAATAGCTAATTAACCAGCATTATCTCTGTGGAAATGGGTACCCAGAATATAGCAAACCTTTAAACTATAAATAGCATAAAAATCATTACGTGTCATACTTGATGTGTCCTTTCTGAAGTGCCAGTCAGGAAAACCTGTGTTTTCCACATTATTGGTGCTTTTTCAGATGAAACGCCAAGCTGCCAGATTGGTCTACTGTAAAATTACATTAATTTTCTTATCTATCTTTATATTCCTTGCCCCAAAAAGTTCTTCTGTGTAGTCAAGTTAAACACAAAAGTTGTAGCAGTGAAATGGAAAGGCCAAGCAATCTAACAAAAAGTGATAATTCAAGTGTACATATGGGGGGTAACGGGGGGATAGGGGTGGGGGGAAAGCACATTTCAGAGTTCCATCTGCAGGTTCTGTTTATGCTCAGTTAACTGTTTTTCTGTTTTCCTCAAGCAACAATGGATTTGTTGCATTTTTTTTCGTAGTCTCTGTATATATTATGGGTATTTGTGAGCCATACCCTCTTGGTCTGAATCAGCACTTGTTAGGAATTGCTAAGAGACCATCATTAATATGCTGTCCAAGTTACCATATAAAATGAATTAATGAGACATCTCATTAATTAAACTTGCATATTTCATAATCGGGCTTTGGCCTAATTTGTGTCTTTTCATATCTAGGAAACAGTGACTCCCTCATTTATATATTCATTTTGTTTGCATTATGCAGTAATCCATGTTGATACACCAGGACCCCTGGGGCACACTGTATAAATGAATTCCTATAAGGGATATTAATTAACACCTTTATTTGCTGAATAATAGCTTAAGTACTTGAAGCCCCGTAATCGTAACCTTCAGTACATCTAATACTCTGCTGTTAGTATTGTGCCCAATTTTGTATCCTGCCTTAACATTGCCTTGGCAAAACCTTGAATAGCTACAAAGTCTGGGATAATCCACTTAAAATGTCATTGTCAATGGCAGTATTTTTTATTAAAACAGAATTCCAACAGAGCCTCAGTTTAATTATATAGACAAAAAACAGTCGATACTTATCATCTGTTTTCAGCTGTTTTTTTTTTTTAAATTGTGGCGGGGTTTAATGTATGTCTGTAGCTCGAGAAAAAGAAAAAAAGGTTAGTAAACATACCTGAAAAAAACATTTATTGCTTTTTTTTTCTTAACTAACCCTATTAGTTATTAACCCCTCCAAAAAAGACCATGGGAGTCAATATGCCGCTACTAACCATGCCATGGGTACAGGCATGTCTAATAAACGGAGCAGTCAGTGACTGCTCACCGTAATAAAAAACTAGCAACTTGGAAGCTATTATTGTCAAGTTGCTAATAATATACAGGGCATACCTGGCACAAGTTCCCCCATGTACCGCACCCGTGGGCATCATGTGGGATATGAAATAACAGTTACCTGTTCACCTCCCTGCCTATAACCACCGGCCAGTGGTTTGGGGATATTAAGGAAAAAAGCTGGGGTGACAGCCTAGAGTCTTATCATCCACTAGCTCTGAGTGGCTACTAATAAATTGCACATAGGAAAGGGGTGAGGGATATTAATTTAATAATAAATGGGGGGGACAAAGTTTCTCTCCCAGCCCACACTCATTGGCAACAGGAGCGAGCTATTAATTTAATAATAAATGGAGAGACATAAGTCGGGTAATACCCCTCACCACAAACTATGGGTGGGAGCTGAGGGACACTTGTCAGATATTTTACTGTTTATGTCAGGTATTTCACTGGCAGACATTTTGTGATAAGATTGAAACTAAAAATGTATACTGTGAAGTCATTACTGAGCAGATGTGACTCCATTTTGTAACAGAGAGATGCAAAGACAGACACGTTTTTTTGTTTTTCTTGTGCTCTATTCACTAAATGACCAAAGGAATGCGGCTAACGTAAACTGACCAAAGATAAGAACCTTTGTTTGCAAATGTTTATATATAAATCCATAACTATAATTATGTTTAATCATATACAATAGTACCTATGCTAATGATATTGAATATTCATATATAGAATTCCAATGAATAAATTTCATATATATAAAACTAATATTAGCTGAATGTGTGTAAAAGACATGCATATTTCACATGCTATCACATTACTAATAGACACATAGTTTCACAAGATGAGACAGTGTAACTAAGAAAACCAGACACAGGATTACTGGAAAGAGATTTTACCTAAGTAATTCATTTTACTTTTTAAAGTTAATGGATTCCTACAAGAAACCATTGTAAGATAAAGTTAACCAAAGTTCAGATGCATTACAATTATATGGCCCCAAAAGGAGATGACCAGTCTACCAAAGAGGACCAAAAACCGTGTTAAAGGGACACTATAGTCACCAAAACAACTTTAGCTTAATGACGCAGTTTTGGTGTATAGATCATGCCCCTGCAGCCTCACTGCTCAATTCTCTGCCATTTAGGAGTTAATTCACTTTGTTTATGAACCCTAGTCACACCTCCCTGCATGTGACTTGCACAGCCTTCCAAAACACTTCCTGTAAAGAGTCATCTAAAAATTATCCTTTCTTTATTGCAAGTTCTGTTTAATTTAAATGGTCTTATCCCCTGCTATGTTAATAGCTTGCTAGACCCTGCAAGAGCCTCCTGTATGTGAACAATGAGTGAGTGGAGCCAAATTAGATACACAGTAGAAATGGGGGGTAACCCCTAGTGGAAAACGAAAAGTACAAAAAGAGGAATGTATCTAATACATGATGCGAGATATATGCATCAAGAAAAGGGGTTTCAAAATAGCCAACAAAAAGCCTGCTATCTAGGCCAGACAGAACCACTAAAATAAAAGAACAAAAAATAATAAAGATTTATTGAACACTACAAAAATGTAACCCAAATGTGTGCTACCAAATAAACACCAAAAAATAAAAATATATAAAAATAAGTCGTTGAATATGATAAAAACAAAATATAATTGCAGATCAAAATATGAAAAACTATTGCTATCGGTAGTGGCTGGTAATTAGTCAAGCTAGAAAAGCAGAATGCCGATCTGATGGATCAATGATCAGTAGTGTGGTCTGGTACTATGGAAACCAAAACTAAGCTTGTAGATCGATATAGGTCCTATCAACAAGTAAATGTGACACAATCTAGAAAGCTGTTCCTGTCCATAGTGGCTAATAGTGTGCCATACATTCAAAAATCCTGGTGGCTCAACAATGAATTATAAAGTCTGTTGCTTTAAATGTCAAAAAATGCTATTGGACTATATGGGTCCTTTAAATATCTGAGACATTTATTTTAATGAACTAATGAAACCATAAATATCGGTAAATGAAAGAAAAATAAGATCATTAAATAAACGTTGAGCTGATATTCAAACCAGTATTGAAGTGGCTAGAGTGGTAATCCAAATAAAAGGATACCACTAATTGACTAGATATAAAGGGTATATATAGAACGGCAACAGCCAGAAATCACTATACCGACAGTAAAGCATACATAAGAATATCTAGGAGGGAGAGAGTAGAACAAAAGACACATGTATAAATCAAGTAGCAATAACCCGTGCTACAAAGTATCATATACCAGGAACGTCCAATGATACAAACAGTTGATAACAGTATGATAAAAGGTAACACCCTCTATATGAATATGTGTCCCGTGCCTTCGAGGGCACCTAGCTCCAACCCCCCAAAAGATCTATTTGTCAAGATAGAGCTATAAAAAATATGATCTGCAAAAATAGAAATAGATGCTATATATGTTTAAATAGAAATATGAAATGAAAACAGCGCGGTCGCTAGTCTGTGTGCTGCCCTAAGGATCCAAGGAGTGCAGCACACCACAATCCTCTGACGCGCGCGTTTCGCTACACCTAGCTCGTCAGAGAGGAAACAAGGGGTGCGTGAGCACCGGGTTTAAAATTCCAAGGAAGTCGTTTGATTGGTCCGAGCAGGCAGTTCCCCATTGGTTGCCTGAAATGACGTAACGGAAAGCATTTGGAGGGGTAGAATGATCTTTGCGGCTGCAGTAATTAACCCTTTGGTGACAGAATTGGAATTCCCAAAAGCAATAAAATATAACATGTAGACTAAGCTACTAAACAGATATTTGATAATAAAGACAGATTTGTATGTGTAATTATTAAATACGTTTGAATATATTCTGAAATAGCTCCATGGATAGAGGTCAAAACACACCTAAAATAAGACCCAGAAACGATTAGATTCCATAACATATCATAGGGACAAATTCTTATGTAAATAATACCATTCAATGGTCAATGATATAAATATGATATCATTCCGGAAGCCACTAACAATATTATTAAAGATGAAAATCAGACATAATCAGCCTTGTATGGTACATAAGAAAAAGTACAATGCAAGGGTGTCCTAGTAAGTCTTAAACAAGGCTTAAATAAGGATTTGTCTAAACAGAAAACACTATATCATAGATGTAGAAAGAATACTGATATATTGAACTTAAGATAGTGTCTAATGTATCTAAATAAGACATAATAAATAATTAGTTTGTATGGCTATCCCTTGGAACGCATTCTAATTAGAATAGAAATAGGTCACTAATAATGGCTATGGAAGAAATATGTTAATATGCAGATAGACTATTAATGATTCATTATTAATGTATGAAGGGGGTAAAATTAAATTCCTCATTGAGCCCATCTGGTGACAATGTCTTTAAAATATATATCCATCTGGACTCTTTCATGAGTAATATCTTATTGAAATTACCCTTCCTTGTGTTTAAAGTGAGTTTCTCCAGGGCCTGGAAAGTTAATTTTGTGGGGTCTGCCTCATGATAGTTGCGAACATGATTGGCTATTGGGGTCGAAATGTTCAAATTGGTAATTGAACAGACATGTTGAAGTATCCTCCGTTTAAATTGCTGGTAGGTCTTTCCTACATATTGTATACCGCAGCAACAGGTGATTAAATATATCACCCGTGTTGAGCTGCAGTTAATGAATTCTTTAACCGTATATTCATTTTTAGTTCTAGAACTTCTGACAGTTTTTGTTGGTTTAATATACTGACAGGCTTTACAATGCCCACATCGAAATACTCCAGTAGTTTGTTTTAACCAGGTGGATTGTAATGACTTGACGGGTTCTGTGTGACTGTGGACAAGAATGTCTTTCAAATTTCTTGCTCTACGAGAAATTTTTCAATACTGTCACTTAGATCCATATCATGTTGTAAAATGGGCCAATTCCGAGAGATAATTTTTCGTATCTTATCCCAGTAGGGATCATAAGTGCCAATGCACCGAGTTGTCTTTGTTTCAGTTCTAGATCTGATGTTTCTCAGGCTATCACTCCTGTTGGTCGAGAGGGCTCGTTGATAGGCTCGTTTAAGAACCCTATTAGGATAGCCCTTCTTTTTGAACATTAGTCTCAGTTTCTTTGCTTCCAATTGGAAGGTTGATTCATTAGAGCAATTTCGTCTCGCACGGAGATATTGGCCATACGGTATCCCAGATTTTAATTTCATTGGATGATAACTTGTCCAGTTTAGTAAGCTGTTAGTTGCTGTATCTTTTCTGAAAAGTGTGGTTTCTATTTTACCATCCTCATGTATCTGGATATCTAGATCCAGAAAAACCAAATGTTCCGAATCTATCACATGTGTAAGTTTAAGGCCAATATTGTTGATATTAAGTAGATTCACTAGATCTTGAAATTGTTTAATCGACCCCAACCAAAAGACCAGGATGTCATCGATATATCTATGCCAACTATAGATATACGTGTCATACTGGTCTTTGGTGATAGCTGGTAAAATGGTCTCTTCCCACCAACCTAAGTAAAGGTTGGCATAGCTAGGGGCACAAGCCGTGCCCATAGCTGTGCCCTTTAACTGTAAGTAGTATTGACCATTGAATACAAAAAAGTTATGAGTGAGGATATATTCTAGTAACTTGATGATAAAATTACTCTGTGCAGATGTAAATTCTGATGACTTATTCAGAAAATAAGAGGTAGCTTGTATGCCTATGGTGTGTGGAATGTTATTGTAAAGAGCAACAACATCCAAACTACCTAATAGGCAGTATGGAGGTACCATCAAGTTTTCCAATAGTAACAATGTCTGTTTTGTGTCCTGGAGATAGGACTTTAAATTAACCACTAATGGATGTAGTAGCTTCTCAAGAAATTTGCTACCTCTTTCTGGGATTGAGCCATTGCCTGACACGATAAAGTTCCATTTACAGAGCAGGAGATAAAATTGTTTAAGGTAAATTACATCTGATTGAAAGTGAAACCAGTTTTTTTGTCATGCAGTCTGTGTCAATCATAGCCAGGGGAGGTGTGGCAAGGGTTGCATAAACAGAAAAAAGTGATTTAACGGCATTATCTATACACTAAAACTGCTTCATTAAGCTAAATTTGTTTAGGTGACTAAGCTAAATTTGTTTAGGTGACTATAGTGTTCCTTTAAGTTTGACAGTTAGCTTGACAAATGGGTCATAGCGATAAGACAACTGTGATGTCATTCAAAGTGGTTGTTGGAAATTCAGAGTGGTTGCTGGAATTCGTAATGAGAAATTATTGTTGTGACAGATCCATCTGTCTAAGGTCTTTCTGCTGGTTCGCCTAATTGCTATAGTTTTGTGGAATTACCTGCCCGTACACCCCTGTTCGTCTGTTTCAGAATGTACCGAATAATACTACCGAACGGACGGCCACCCAGAGGAGAAGTGTGCTGCTGGTTAACCTATTGGCCTCAATTAGAACGTTGTGGTTAACCGCAGACACCTCTTGATTAGAACCGTATGCAGGGTGGTCGTCGTTCGCATGTCGACCACGAGGCGGCGGCCATTTTAAACACGCAAATGCACAGCGGTGTTCGGCACTCAAACTATGTAACTAAAAACGGACACTTTATCTACCGAACACTGCTGAAACTGCCGACCACCCCTCTTATCCGCAGGCATGTGAACGCCAGTCCGTTCGGGACTTTTAGTACACGAATGGACTTAACCCATGGAGTCAATCGTATACCGAAAGAACAGTGTGAAAGACTTTGATTCCATGGCGATTGAACTGTGTGCATTGGGTCTGAGCGCTATTCAGTAGTTATGTGCGCTCAGACCCAGGCTATCTGGGGATACATTACTCGAACTAGAAGCATTCGGTAGTTTTATAGTTATTGATTTTTATGTGTTTTTATTATGCTATGTAAAATGGCAATTTGCCTCTATCCCTGGAGATAATTGGATTTCTTCCCAATTATCTCCAGGATAGAGAGAAGGGATTTACCTGTACAAAGGGGAGTGTTTATGCCTGAGCCACTGTGATTGGCCACTGTACTTCAATTGTCCCAGTCTCCCATCTGGTCCCCTAGGGGAGTGTCCACCCGGCGGGAGACCTGCATAAATACCGGGCAGGTAGCCCTCATTAAACCGTGTTTGGGGGGATTGATACTTGGAAGTGTTATTTCGCTTATTCTAGTGGAGAAGGAGTTCAGCTGATTCTTTGGTCGGGAGTTTGAAGTATTCCCTTACACTCCGTTCGGGAGTTTGGCGGTCCACAGCAGCAGAGCCGGTGTCTCAAAGGGGGAAGATCACCTAAACGGCGGTTTCACTCATTTAAGCTGAGAGTGTCTTAACAATTGTGATGCTACAACGCCATCACTTGATCAAAGTCTATAAGACAACCAGTAGAAGAAGGTACAGCCATCTAAACCCATTAGTCACTTAAAACTAGTGACATAAAGAAACTTAAGATAAGGGTTCTTTAAAAATTGAGGATAGCCAGGAAGAAAAAAAAAGAAGGCAAAAAGATTATGAGAATGAGACAGAAAAAGGAAACACTCTCTGGACAAATCTAACACTGTCTTTTCCAACCGAATCCTGGACTTTAAAAACCTAACGCTCTGCTCCTTTCCATCTGAGGTTCTTTAGTAGTCAAGTCAATTGTGACTTAGATATCTTCCAGAACCTCCCTATATTTCCACAATTCTCTATCTAAACAAAACATTATTGCACTCACCAGTCACAAAATATATATCCAAGCCTAAAGAATGTCTACCAAGAAAGCTGGCAAATATGCTAGTCTAATTGAATTGAATTTAAATTAATTAAATTTTACTAAAAGCAAAATATATCTGGACAATGCTGATCAGTTTTCCAACCTTTTAAATCATAGATAGCTGAGAAATATATGGTTCCGTATTCCATAACTGCAGGTGGAATAAATTAATAATATATTTACTGGTAATTTGCCAAGTTTAGCATATCAAGCTATTATCCAGAAATATTGACCCATCTGAATTTAGGAATAATTCATATTTAATCAGAACAGTTAATAATCTGCTGTGTAAAACTTGGTTGAATTCTTGTGTGAGAAATATTGTACCTTTTTAGGTGCAATATTAGAGTGTCTTTCCTATGAGAATTGTAGCCAGCAGTAAGTGAGTTAACTGTGTGATTCAGACTGACAGCCTCTAAGATTTTTAAGACTTAAAGCTGTGCTGCCGTGCTCTGTGACGTTCTGTGTAAAGGAATTTTTAGCTGAACTCTGAAAGTTTTCTGTAGTCTTTTGAAAAATGCGCCTATGTTGGATATAACCGTTACTTAAATTATTTGTAATCTTGCATGTAACTCCTTTAGAAGTTATCATATTGCTGGATATGTGTTTATGCTATCTTGTGTCAAAACTGTTGTCATGCTGTATACTTATTGTTATACCTACATATTCACTGATATTGTCATGCATGTTACATATTATTATTATTAATAATTATTTATATTTTTATAATCAATTGTGATTAATGTGTGAAATACCAATACTCTAATAAGTGTACTCAGGCGCGTATTAGCCGCGAGGCAAACAAGGCATTTGCCTTGGGCGGCATTTTTCAGGGGGCGGCAAAAAACGCCGCCCCCCAAATGCCCAGGGCAAATGCCTAGTTAGCCTCGCAGCTAACTGACATCGGCTGGCAGCAGGCGGCTGGCCGAGGGAGCACTATCTATGAGCTCTCTGCTCAGCTCCTAAGCGCCAGAGTGAGGCAGGAGCGGGAAGATGGCGTCATCTTCCCGGCTCCCCGGCCTCTCCTGCAGCAGCCTTGGTGAGCAATCAACTATAGGAAGTCTCCACCAACTGCTCCTGCTCAGCACTATAGCCACGGGACCTGGGGAGGGGCCCCAGCACTCCCAAGGTAGGGAGGTTGGGGGTCATTAAAAGGATTAATGTGTGTGTGTGTGTGTGTGTCTGACTGTGTGTGTGTTTGTGTCTGACTGTGTTTGTGTCTGTGTATGTGTCTGACTGTGTATGTGTGTGTGTGTGACTGTGTGTGTGTTTGTGTCTGACTGTGTTTGTGTCTGACTGTATGTGTCTGACTGTGTGTGTGTGTATGTGTCTGACTGTGTGTGTGTGTTTGTGTCTGACTGTGTGTTGTGTGTGTTTGTCTGTTGTTTTGTGGGCTCTGTGTGTGTGTTTGTGTCTGTTTGTGTTTGTGTGTTTGTGAGTGTGTGTGTGTCTGACTGTGTTTGTGAGTGTGTGTGTGTGTCTGACTGTGTATGTGTGTGTATTTGTGTCTGACTGTGTATGTCTGTCTGTGTGTGTGTGTTTGTGTCTGACTGTGTGTGTTTGTGTCTGTTTGTGTGTTTGTGAGTGTGTGCGTGTGTCTGACTGTGTATGTGTGTGTGTGTTTGTGTCTGACTGTGTTTGTGTCTGACTGTGTATGTGTGTTTGTGTCTGACTGTTTGTGTCTGTCTGTGTGTCTGACTGTGTGTGTGTGTGTGTGTGTCTGACTGTGTATGTGTGTGTGTGTCTGACTGTGTGTGTGTGTGTTTGTGTCTGTGTGTGTGTCTGACTGTGTGTGTGTGTGTGTATTTAGAAGGTGGGGCGGGGGGAAGGGTTGGGTGGAGGTGGCGCGGGGGGAGGGGGGCGCCTGAGTTTTGTCCTGCCTAGGGCAGCACAAAACCAAGATACACCACTGAGTGTACTCCAGGGTATATAAGAATTAAAATAGTGGGTAACTTTTCACTTTAAATCAATCAAGGGGAAACAGTGGCAATGTATACATTTTTTATATTAATAACAATTATTAAATTATTTCTTGCTAATTTTTATAAAATATTATTTTTAATATTTATTATCCCATGAATATCCTCACACACTAAGTCCCCCCTGTGCATTTTAGTAATAGCCCCCATCCATAACTCATGGGTGGGTGTTGGGGTGGACACTAAGATGTCCCCCCCATTTATTTTATTTAACAGCCCACACTCATTGACACAGGTTGGGACAAAAGACGTTGATCTGTGCCAGGTCCCCTTTATATTTAACCGCAAGTTTTTAATAACAGGAAGCATCCACTGGATGCTCACTGTTTATTAGACATGCCCTCACCAATGGCATGGCGGGTGAGGGCATTAGGGATGTTTAAAACCTATCACCAATGTGGGAGTCTTGTTGATCCCCATAGCTATTTGACCAATACTGCTAGTACTGTGAGCAGATATGGTGTTGAATTTGATCAAGCCATTTATCTGGGATTACGTGCCTAATAAATTGAATTTAATCACCAATGGCAAATTTTCTATGTAAAATATAGTTGTGGTCAGGAAAAAGGCCCAGAAAGAGTGTGAGCTGATGTGGTGAAAGTTGGTTGTGGTGTGTCGAAACTGACATTTGGGTAGGCATGTAAATAAAGCTAGCCAAACAAGAGATGTTTAATAAAGGGAACTGTGGGAACCATGTGATAACAGCCCATAGGAGCAGTTGCCCTGTGTTTAAGTAGGCTTGGTAACCCCTCCCACAATTCCAGGCTCCACCTTAACATTTGTGGTCAGGGGAAAAAGCCAAAAGAGTTTAACCCCTTAAGGACACATATTCAGAAATAAAATTGAATCATGACGAAATATTTCTGTCATGTGTACTTAAGGGGTTAAGTTGATGTGGTGAAAGTGATGTTCGGGTAGGCCTGTAAATAAAGGGGTCAAAAAGGTTTAACAATGCAACACTTTAATACGTATAACATTACATAGCCAGATACTTAGATGCTTGTCTTAGGTCCCTCTTGGGTTGAGGGATATATCTGTTATATGCTGTAGATTTTTACTGTCCTAGTTTGTTAATTATGCGTACAGGTACATTCTTACTTGATACGGCTTAAGCTGCCCCAATTCTAAATGAATGGCCTGAAAACTATGAAAGGTCACAGCCAAGCCTTATAAATAAAGCCCTGACATAAAGGATGAATATATTTATGATTAATGGGTTACTGTGTAACATTAACAGAGATATATTCCCAATATGACCAGTGAGCGAAAGGCAAAATTGATTTAGTATTTTTACTGGGCACAATTTATTGTCGGTAGTATATAGATGTACGTCTGTAGGTGGTCCCATTTAAATTGTTTTCGAATGTTGCAAGGTAAGTGTGTAATGATCCTATGATTTTTTTAAGATCAATGATTCTGAGGCATTGGGATGCACCTGGTGATTTTCCTATGGTAAATTAGTTTGGGCTTAAAAAAACATAGAATGCTATGTACATGGTCTGTAAGGAAAATAAAAGGAAAGAATAACCAACAAACAAGTCAAGATTATTGTAGTCATCAGGTAGACAGTACCTCTGAGTATGGAGTCACCGCAGGATTGCAGGTGCTGCTCTGTGGTATGTCCGAGGGAGACTCCGTCTGTTGTCTTCACCTTCTGGATACATTTTAAACTGGTATATTTGTTTTTGCCTCCGGCTGTGGAGAAAAAAGAGTCTCTGCGTTATGAGCAGGGTTGTAGGCTATGGGTCTCTTAGTGAGTCAGTCCAGGTTGCATCAGCCAATGCCCGTTCTGGAGGCCTTGATTGCGTGCCTGGGACAGAAGTCTAGACTTTTCTGTGGGCACAGTCCATGGGGGCAGGTAGATTCAGTGGCGCCTCTATGCTGGGGTTCGGTTCCGTCATTGGGCGGTGTTCGGTTCCGTCGATGGGCGGTGGGGTGGTCCCCCGCACCGTGATCCGGTTGGCGGCTGTGACCGTTGGAGGCAGCTGTGAGCCATGCTGGATCCTGAATCTTGGGTCTGGTGAGGTGCGTGAGTATGGGGCTTGTGTGGCACTCCACCTCTTGCGTGTGTGGGAGTGAGTGTTTGTTCCCATCTACCAGGATGCTGTTTCCCGTTTTGCTGATCTTTTGTAGTCGCACCACCAGTGTGCTGCACTGGGGCCCATGGCAGTGTATCGTAATGGCGGCGTCTGGTGGCTGGTCGAATCCACGGGGCCACTGTTCTCACCTCTTGATAGTGTTTTGCTCCGCGGTTGCGGATTATTGCCCAAAAGCTTCTACATAGCCAGTCAAACGCCTTCTTGGGCTGTAGTGGTGGCTGGGTGCTTGTGTCGTTTGGCTGGGGCCTGTGCTGGGCTGCCATCTTGGTTGTGCCTCGATGGTGCTGTAACCCTGTAGGCTGCATGGCCAGTTGGTCCGTCCTCGGGGTTGCTTAGTGTGGCTAGGGGGGACCGGGAACCCCCTTCGGTCCGAGGGGGGAAGGATGTTTGCCTGGTCGTTCCGGAGTTTCGAGGTCGGAAGAGGGGCCGTCTCGCCCCGGCTCTAACTCCTGTAGGCCGCGTTTGGCATTCAGTGCCGACGGGCGTCGGAGTTGCGTCACTTGCTTCAGTGGTGCAATCCCAGCATAGGTAGTGCATCCTGATGTGTTTGTGGGCTTTGCAGCTGCCGCTTTTTCATCAGTTTTTGTCCATTGGGCAGGAGCTCATGCGACCCAAGTTCACTCTGCTTGGCGGTAAGGCTTCGCCCCCTAGTTTTATAGTTTTGTGTGATAGTTTTAGGTTGAGGTGGAAAAAGGAAGTGAAAGCTACCATGTATGTCTTGCTAATGTGGGGTGTACATGGAAAAATAACTGTAGGTTAGAACAAGAAAAGGCATCAGCTGCTGTGTTGTGACAGCCTGGGACATGCACACAGTAGAGGTAAAAGTGTTTTGTTGCTGTTAGCCATTTCATGCCTTGATGTTTCTTGATCAGTCTCGTTATAGTTAAAGAAGGATCTTCCTTTGTTAATAATTTCACAGGCAGCTATGGTGTCAGAATAACATTTAACTGATTTCCCTTGCCATAAGTTCCCTGAAACCTGCGCAACTGTCACAATAGGGTACATTTTGAAAAAGGGCTGATATTTTGTTAAAAAAAAGGTAATCCTAATGTCTTTGTGGGCCATGGATGTCTGAACCATCTGTCCTTATAATTACTGCAAATCCAGTGTGAGCAGCAGTGTCAGTTCAGATAACAGGGGAATCATCTGACAGTGGTGGAATGCACATGGTATCTCTTGACTGGGTTGGAATTTCAGTGAAATCCCAACACAGTCAAAATGAGTGTTTAATAAAGATTATATCTCATACTCATTTTTCGGGATGGGGATGTGCGACAGTGTCGCTTTAAGCTTAAGGCTTAGACTACCTATTTATTAACAATAATTCAGCAATATGAAGGGCAGATATGTTATCTATGGGTAGTAATAGTATTTAGTAGTGCCAATTTGACTTTTATACTGTTATCATTTTAACTATAAAGTTGTTAGACAAGACTTTTCCATGGAAAATTGTTTAAAAAAAATTAAAGCTTTTTTCCCAGCAGATGTCACTAAAGATCTGTGTATAGTTTACCAATGGCAGAATGTTGTTTGCTGCATACATGTCTGTTCACTGATAATTATATTTTTCTCGTGAACCTAAAACAGTAAAAAACTAAAGTGAATATTTCCAGAAATTCAAAGTGAAATTCAAAACTTAAGCCAAAATAATCGAATTGGAAAAATTCTGCAAGCCAGCTCAGTTTTCAGGTAGGCTATTTTTAAATTTGAAATTCACTTTGAATTCAGTTTGAACTCCAGCTTTAATGAGTATCCCTGCCAGTTAATTTCTAGATGATTAAAACAGTGCTGGGCCAGATAAGTTAGGTTTAGTTTCAAAACATTCTTAATCAGGCCAATAAAAAAATGAGGATGTTAGCCAAAAAGCACATTTCAAGTTGAAAACAAATCCTCTGCTATTAGGGGAATGCTCTTAAAGGAACACTTTCATGGAGTGGGGGGGGAATATATACATATATTTTTTCATTGGGGGTATATTTAAAAACAGCTTGCAAATGCTGCAGATCTCTTTGCAAGCCTGCCCCTTCTAACCCAGTGCAGACTTTCTGTGGCTGTCCAATCAATTTTTGTATATAATTCAGATTCAAAACCATTGGTAATTATATATCTGCACATATTTATTTGTAAGATACATTATATATATCTGGCATAGTATTAACAACTTATTCTCTTTTTAAAGAGCTTTACTTTTCATCCATATATTGTGCTAGCAGATGTATTAGCAAATGTTTAGACTGGGAGAAAAACCTATTCTACAAAAAAATTCACCTGTCACTCTCGGCTTGTCAGTTACTTGTGTCATGGTGCCACCCTCAGGGGCGGGCTGGGAAGGGGGGCAGGGTGGCAATTGCCCCCCAGGCCGCCCTAAACCCAGGGCCGCCCGCATCCAGCAAAAAAATTAAAATTCGGAATCCCCTGCCTGACATCATCAGGAGAGGCCGACTTCACTGACTGCTGCTGCTGTATGTTGGCTGCTGGTCGCTGCTGCCCACCCTCCCTGGCCTAAGGTAAGACTCAGGGAGCGGGAAATACACTTTGGGTTTTTTTTATCCCCCTTCTCAGCCCTGTCCCCTCCTCAGTCCCTGACCCCTTAGTCAGCCCCTGTCACCCTTCCTCAGCCCCTGTCCCCTTAGTCAGCCCCTGTCACTCTTCTTCAGCCCTGTCCCCTTAGTCAGCCCTGTCCCCTTAGTCAGCCCCTGTCCCCCTCCTCAGCCCTGTCTCCTTAGTCAGCCCCTGTCCCCTACCTCAGCCCCTGTACCCGTCCTCAGCCCCTGTCACCCTTCCTCAGCCCTGTCCCTTAGTCAGCCCCTGTCCCCCTCCCCCTCCTCAGCCCTGTCCCTTAGTCAGCCACTGCCCCCTCCTCAGCTCCTGTCCCCTTAGTCAGCCCCTGTCCCTTACTTCAGCCCCTGTCACCCTTCCATAACCCCTGTCCCCCCTTCCTCAGTCCCTGTCCACCTTCCTCAGCACCTGTCCCCTCCTCAGCCCCTGTGCCATCCTCAGGCCCTGTCTACATTCCTCAGCCACTGTCCTCTTTTGCCCAGCCCGTCTCTTTTCTCAGCCCTGTCCCCTTCTTCAGCCCCTGCCCCCCTCTCAGCCCCTATCCCACACTTTTCCTGCTCCTTTCCCTCTCAGCTCCTGCCCCCTTCCTCAGCCCCACTCCCCCCACTACAACCCAATAACATCCCCACTACAGCTCCTCTCCCTCAATTGCAACCCATATCACTCACACCACAGCCTCTTTCCCAAATTGTAGCCATCAACCTACTTCAGCCTCTACCCCCCCTACATTTCCTAAACCACTAATTATAGCTTATACCCTCCACTACAGCCCCCGTCCCCCCACTACAGCCCTGTCCCTTTACTCAGCCCCTGGTTTTAAAAGTGTAAAGTTTGGGTGTATGTGTGTGTATGAGTATGTCTGTGTGCGTCAGTATGTCTGTGTGTGTGTGCGTCAGTATGTCTGTCTGTGTGTGCGTCAGTATGTCTGTCTGTGTGTGTGCCAGTTTGTCTGTGTGTGTGTCAGTCAGTATGCCTGTGTGTGTGTGTCAGTATGTCTGTCTGTCTGAGTCAGTATGCCTGTAACAGTGTGTCTTTCTGTGTGTATCTGTGTGCCTGCCCCCCTTCAATCACATGGGAAAGGTGTTTTTTCTCTCCTCTTGGTGCAATGGGCCACGTGACTGGATTTGCCCCCCAGGCCTAAGGCTGCCAGCCCTCCCCACCACCCCTACCCCTTGCCTCCTTATTAGAGTACAGATGCAGGGATGCAGGCAGGCAGGTTGGGATAGAGGAGATTGCACCCCGGTGCAGTGGCCACACACTATTCCACATGGTAGGGTCCAGAAACAGATCTTAATTTGGTGCATGGAGAGAAAGGTCACTGCCCTACACTGTCACCCACCCACACACTGCCCTCTACACAGTCACACTGCCCTCTCCCCCACACTGTCACCCACCCACACACTGCCCCCACACTATTACACTGCCCTCTACTCCACACTGTCACCTACCTACACTCTGCCCCCTCTCCCACACTGTCACCCACACACACACTGCCCTTCCACACTGGCCCCCACACTGTCACCCAACCACACACTGCCCCCAACACTTTCACACTGCCCCTTCCCCCACACTGTCACCCCCCCACACATCCCATACACACTGCTTCACACACACTGCCTTTCCCATAGCTTTTGGTTGACTAAACACTGCCCTTCCACACTGCCTCCATCCCCACACACTGACCCCTGCAGAGGAGGGTCAGAGGATCCTGGGGCAGACGAGGGACAGGGGAGTGTGGGGCTGAGGAGCCTGTGGCAGGGCAGAAGAAGGGGAGTGTGGGGCAGGGGAGGAGCAGGAGAGCATAGGGCCTGGGACTCTGGGGAAGATGATGTGCAGGGGATCCTTCAGAAACTCCTAACTTTTATGTCTTCATGTTTGTATACTTGTAAAGTGATTTAAGTCTCACAGGGAAAAAAGCGCTATAAAAATTGAAAATTACTATTATATTATTATATCCTGGGACAGAGAGGGACAGAGAGCATGAGGCAATGGAATGACAGGGGAGCATGGGGCAGGGGAGCCTGAGGAAGAGGAGGAGCAGGGAGAGCCTGGGGCAGAGGAGAAGCAAGAGATCCTGCAGCAGTGGAGGAGCAGTGAGAGCCTAGAGCAGAGAAAAATGGGAGATGGGGCAGTGAAAAATGTATATATTTGAAATAACAGCAACTATATTAATTACAAACATTTTGCTAATATGAGGGGTACAATTTATGGAAATGGCCCGCCAAGGGGTACTCAAGCGAAAAAGGTTGGGAACCACTGGCTTGGACTATCAGCTGACAGCTGCAGCCAATCAGCATTGTCCCTGTCCGGCGGCATTCCGCGCTTCCTGAAATTCAAATTCAGAAGCAGGATGCTGCCTGGGGGAACTGCAGATCCAGCCCTAGAGGCAGCCTGTGAGGTTAAAGGGAAACTATAGTGCAAGGAAAACAACGTTTTCTGTCAGATCCTGATCCCAGCGCTCCTCGTCAGCCAGCGCGGGAGACTAATGCATATGTACAGTGAGCACCGCATACATGTACCCCTTACCGCTGGTTTAAATTTAGAGGAATTCACATTAAATATTTTTCTATACCTTCCAAGTTGCTATTATAATAGAATGCACAAATGAAAAATGCAGTTTCTTCTGGGGCACTTTGCAAACATATCACATTTCCTTGCTGTACTGGCTCTCAAACGTGTGAGTTAAGATTAATGAATAGAGCTATTTTTAATAACTTGGTAATATTCCATACACCTGCACCAATTTGTGATCATAGCAGACTGTCTCTCAGACTTGGTCCCTTGGAAATATGTTGTTATCTCATGCAAGCTTAACAAAATGTCAGTTATGACAGCTGTATTACTTGCTAAATCCGCTTCAGTTAAGCAGTAATATAAATATGTGTTTAAGGATTGTCATTTGCTACAATTTCCCAAAGGGAATAGATACAGTAATGAAATAAAGCAGTTTAATAAAATGCATCTGCTTAAGAAAAAGCACAGACTATCATTTGTTATTAGGCAATCATATGAATAAAAACTCCTTTGGCTTGGCAGTGCTGGCTAATATTTCTTTCAACGGTAACACCTCATCTGGAAATTCTCAGTTTAATAACTGCGGTGCATTTAATGTTTATTTCCTTCATCTAAAGTTAAAATGAAGTAATCACCCCTCAGGGCTGGATTTTGGTATTTTCCATCAATAGGTATAAGGTGAATATAAGAGATTGACTTTGCATTTCTTTTTTTTATTCATACTACTAAACAATATAGCCATTTGGTTGCAGGGACTCAAATTTCATTCAAATGTACAAAATAAGCCTTTTCTAATGAAGAGAGGTGGTGGAATATTTGCTAAGAGTGGCAGATGGATGGAATCCTTGCAAGTGCATCGTTGTTGCAAAATTTTATGTACAAATCTCCTTACCTCCTTTTTTCTTCTTCCCACCTCCTTTACTTTTTCCCTCCTCTCTGACGTAACGCCCTCTTTCTCCTCCTCTACCTGTAACCGCAGCTGGTTCCCTTACCACTATAACATCTTAAAGCATAGAACTTAGCAGGGCTAAGCATACAAATATCTTAGCTAAAATATTAGATAGTTAGTAAGAGATCCTCTATCTAAAATACATATAAGTAATTGAGAATACAATATAAAATAAGGATTGTCTTGAAAGCAATAAAGTTTGGTCTTTTTTTTTGCATTTTGTAGTATCAACATACCAAAAATCATCTTGTACAGTAGGAGATTGTAACAATGGATAGAATTTACATACATATATCCAGTAGTACATATGTCATAAGATTGCTACCAGTTGATACGTTTGGTTCCATTATAATACATCGAACAATTCAACAGTAACATAAGGGGGGGGGTAGAGAGGAAGGGATCGGAGGAAGGGGGGAGAGGAGGTCAGCATGCTCAGTTAAGAGCAGATGGAGTTGGAGTTGTGCCTAACCCAGTGTGGTTCGAGTCCCACTATGTGTCGCCCATGTCGGGTTTGGACAGTATTGGTCAATATGGTAGGAGGGGGGTTGGGTGTCGCTATGGAGGTAGTCTGTGCCTCTCAATTTTGTATGTTGAAGTGGTGTCCTGTTTAAGTGGTGTCATGTTGCGGTGATTCGGAGGTTCCCCCTTTTGTTGGCCCCATCAAGTACGTTTCCCACATGTCCCAGGCTACCGCTATGAATTGTTTAGGTGGTGTATTTTTACGTGCCATTAGTTCGTATTGTCTCGTCATCTGTAGTGCTTTGATACATTGGGACAGGTGTGGTGGAACTGGATTTCGCCATAATCTGCTTATCGCCTGTAGTGCTGCTACAATGATGTGGTAGATGAGGTATACTTGGGGTTTCGTGAGATTTTTGGGAAGTAGTTGCAACAGATAGACTTCAGGGTTCTGTGGTAGGTGGATACCTGTGCTGTCTTGGATTAGTTGTATTATATCGTCCCAGTATGGTTTCAGTTTTGGGCATGTCCACCAAATGTGTATCATGGACCCTTTGCCGTCTGTACAGCGCCAGCATGTGTCCGATATGTTTGGGTTCCCTTTGTGGAGCCTTGTGGGGACCATGTACCACCTATATAGTATTTTACGCGTGATCTCTGTGTGGGAGGCACACAATGAGAGGTTCCTGTGTCCCTTAAATATTTTGGCCCATTGGATCTCAGATAAGTGAGTCGTCAGATCACGGTCCCACGCTTTTGTGAAGGTGAAGGTATGTGGGCCTTTTGTGGAATTGTATATGGCGTAAATTAATGAGATAAGTTTTTTCTTTGGTTTTAGGTTGAGGCATATTAATTCTAGTTCTGTCATTTGTAGCCCAGCCTCAGGGTGATAAGAGCAGATCGTTTGCGTCCTGAGCCATGACGCTAATTGCCTATATGAGAAGTGAGCTGTGTCTGGAAGCCCATATTGTTTTTGGATCTCAGTGAATGTGTTCAAAGTTGGGCCCTGACATATGTGGTATAGATGTTTAATGTCATGGTCGTGCCACATGCGGAGTTGGAATCCCGGTATGATCAGGCTCAGTGTCTCCAGTGGCGTTGCTAGAGAGGTGCCCCCTTTCATTATGTGTGTTTTACCAAAGTGGTCCCAGATTTGTAGTGTTAGCCTAGTGGTGGGGAGACTGTCTTTGTGTTTAGGCCTTAGTTTCCTGGACATCCAAGCCAGAGCGGGGATTGTGAAGTTATTTGTGTAACATGCTTCTATTCGTACCCACTGTGGGGGGCTAGGGTTACCCGTAACTGCCAGGATCGGGCTTATCATGGCCGCTTTATAGTAGTGAGCTATGTTTGGCAAGCCCATACCCCCTTTCTGAAGGGGTTTATGTAGTGTGGCTGCTGCTATTCTAGGTTTGGTGTTGTTCCAGATGAACGAGGATATTAGAGTCTGTATTTCACTCAGGTAACGCCTGGGGATTGCAAGCGGGATGGACCTGAATAGGTATTGTATCCTTGGAAGGAGCAGCATTTTCACTGCAGCTATCCTACCTACCCACGCTATAAACTTCCCTTTCCAACTGTGTACGAGGGATTTGAGCTCCGTGAGAAGTGGTATGTAATTTGCTTTGTGGATACCCGCCAACGTCTTTGTCAAAGCTATTCCTAGAAATGTTATTTTGTCTACGCGCCATTCAAATGCAAAGTTCGTTTTAAGGTGGCTCAGCTCGGGCTGCAATAGATTGATGCCTAATGCTTGTGTTTTGGAGACATTCAATTTATAGTACGAGCATTTCCCATATTGGTGTATCAGCTGTTGTAGCGCTGTCAGGGAGGAGCTTGGGTTTTGTAGTGTGAGAAGGATGTCATCCGCGAATAGCGCGATTTTATATTCATCGTTTTTTACCTTAATTCCCTGAATCGTGGGGTTCGTCCTAATCATGTGTGCAAGAGGCTCTAGGGCAAGTATGTACAGTATCGGGGATAAAGGGCAGCCCTGCCTAGTGCCGTTTGTGATGTTGAAATTACTGGAGGAGAAGCCCCCATTCGCTACTTGTGCCGACGGGTTGGAGTATAACGCTTCCACCAATGCCTGGAACCGTGGGGGGAATCCAAATCTCCCTAGGACCGCGCGGAGGAAGGGCCAGTGAAGGCGGTCGAACGCTTTCTCAGCATCCAACGACACCAGCACGCTCGGTGTTCCCCCTCCCCGCAGTCCACCCAGCAGGTCCAACACTTTCCTCACTCCATCCGCCCCCTGGCGGCCACTCACAAACCCCACCTGGTCCGCGTGCACCAAGGTAGGGATTATTGTTGACAGTCTGTTGGCATAAATTTTGGCTAATATTTTTGTGTCCGTGTTGAGGAGCGAGATTGGGCGCAGGTTCTGGCATCTATTTGGTGGTTTCCCTGGTTTGGGGAGAGTGGCTACATGCGCCATTAGCATCTCCCTCGGCATTTTACCCGTGGTGGTTATGTGGTTGTATAATACTGTCATGTGCGGGGCCAGTATGGTAGCAAAGGTTTTATAGTAACAATTTGTTAGACCGTCTGGGCCTGGGGATTTACCAGGCGGCAATGGCGCTATGGTGTCGAGTATCTCTTGATTCGTTATTGGAGTCTGGAGTTTTTCTACTTGTGCATGCGTCAGTGAGGGTAGTTGTGTGAGGTCTAGGAAGTGTTTGATTTCAGTATCTGTGGGCTGATGAGTCGCCGTGTCTTGTTGTAAGTTGTACAGTGTGTGGTAAAATTTTGCCATCTCGTTGTTGATGTCTTGGGGGTTGTAAAATTTTGCCCCGCTATCTGTGTATAGGTAAGGAATTTTAGATTGGGATTGTTTTTTCCTTAGCATTGCTGCCATGACTTTCCCTGCTTTGTTACCCTGGGAATATTGTCTTATTTTTAAGCGTTGCATAGTGTAGGATGATTTGGCTAGGTGTATGTCATTCAGCCGTCTAGTAGCGGAGTCTATGATGGTAAGGTGAGCAGCGTTTGGGTTTAGTGCATGTGCGGCCGTGGTGTCTCTAATTGTCCGAAGTAGTGTCATGTATTCTTCATTGGATTTGCGTTTGATGTGGGCGGCTCTACTAATCAGCAGCCCTCGTATGGTCGGCTTGTGGGCCTGCCACAAAGTGCCGGGGGATATGTCCGGGGTGTTGTTGGTCTGGAAGTATTGTTCCAGATCCCGCGTCAGTTGTGCTCGGAATGTGGTGTCGTGCAAAGTTGAGTCGTTGAGGCGCCAGGGTGGGCGCCCTCTGTGGGGAAAGGAGTCGCTTAGAGTCACCGTAAGCGGCGCATGGTCCGACCACACAATGTCTCCAATCTGACACTGGGTAGTTCTGGACGCCAGTGGCCCCGACACCAGGGCATAATCTATTCTGGAGAACGACTTGTGTACTTGTGAGAAGTAGGTGAACCCTTTTTCCATGGGGTGGAGCATGCGCCAGGTGTCATATAGGTTGTGTTCTGTTAGTAGATGGTGTAGGGCTTTACTCTGTGTCCTCATTGCGGAATGTCGCGGGGAGGTGTTAGGAAGGGACGTATCCGCGTGGGAGCTCAGCACGTGATTTAAATCACCGCATATAATTATGTTTCCCGTCGTGGAGGTGGGTAGTTTGTTCATGACTTTCTTGAAAAATTGTGTTTGGTTTGTGTTTGGGCTGTATATTCCCACCAGGACGTATTCGGTATTGTTAACTATACAGTGCAATACTATATACCTCCCCTGTGCATCTTTGCGTAGGCTCAGCAATTCAAACGTCAGTGTGTGGTGTATCAAAAAAGACACCCCTTTGGATTTAGAGGAGTGGGTTGCGTGGAATTGAGTTGGGTAGTTCCGTAGCCCAAACTGAGGGACTCTATTGGTCACAAAATGAGTCTCTTGGGCACATAAGATATCTATTTTGTCCCTATTTGCCTCTTCTAAGAGAAGGCGTCGTTTATGGGGGTGATTCAACCCTCTTGTGTTGTGGGATCGTATCGTTAGAGACATAATTGGAGGGTGAGGTGCTGAATTAAAGCACATGGTGCCATTGGGGTTTGCTTCCGCTGTAGTATGGGGTGATGGTGAGTGCTATAATAGGTAGGCTGGTTAGCAATGAATCCTCTCTTCTGTGGAAAGGGGTAGGGGGGGGGGGTGTAACTTGGATAATCGAACTTGGATATGGTAAGCGAAATTTCCTCCAGGGAGGAGTTGGTGTGGTAGGTCCACACCTCGGGGGTGGGAGTTCCTGGGTTCTCCCGTGATGTGGCTGTTGAGCTCTGTGAGTTGTGGTCAGTCAAAAAGGCTGAAATGCGCCTAGCATATGGGTTTCATTGTTCCCTGAGTAGAGGAGTTTAGCGTTTTTTTTTTTTCTCTCCCATGCGTCTCAGCCCACTCAAGTTACTGTCACTATGTGTGCTGTCGGCACTCGCCGTGGCCTCCGCCCGGCCCACGGCCGATATGCACGGCCAGATCTCCGCCGTGCATAGGGGCGGTGCTAGCCTGCTTCGTCGGCCGCGTAATAGTGTGCTCCCCACGGCGGGGACTGTGTTAAGTGCTGAAACTTCCCTGCGCTCTGCAGAGCCTCAGGCCTCGCCAGGGCCCGATTATTCTGGGCTTCTTTTAATGTCTCCTACAGGGTGTCATGTCATGTAGCAAGCTGTCATGGGGGCCAAGGGGTCCTCCTGGGCATGTTTCCATATCTACATCAGTGTATGTAGTTTTCCGTGTAACATATTTCTAAGCCCCCAGTACCCCCGACAACCCAATAACATATGCAAAGTTTGGGTAGGTTATGTTAGAAAGGAAACAAAAAATTATAACCATCTTGAAAGTATTGAGTGGCGGACCACTCTTGGGATGAGTCGGGCCGTAGCCAGTTCATATTGGGTCGAGATTCAGGGAAGTGTCCACAGTGTGCAGACAGACACTCTGCTTTGCGGTCCCCAAAGCGGGTCATCCGCTATAGTGCTTTGTGAAGTGTGGTGGTATGTGCGTGCGTGGAATAGATCGCTTAAGAGAGCGGCATCTGTAGCAGGTGTGTGTAAATAAGTTGTGTGATGCAGTGAAGGGTAGTGTAGTTGTGGTGTTGTGTGCTGACAATACTTGCGACCCATGACTTCATGTCCATTAGGTAAGTCTCTGGCGGACGACGCTCCACTCCCGTGTTGTCTTCTTAATCGGCTGTACAGTAGGCTCCGACTGGCCAAGCGGTATCCCCCATTCTTTTAGAAGCCGGACTCCTTCCTCCGGGGAATGGACGGGTTTGAAGGCGCCTCCACGTTGAATCAGCATCTTAGTTGGGTAGCCCCATCGATATCTGGTGCCATGTTGTCGTAACGCTTCTGCGACCTGTTGGAATGTCCGCCGTTTTTTCAATGTTGCTGCCGAGAGGTCATTGAATATCTTTACTGTGGGGAAGTCTTCGTGCGGGTGGTTGCGGTTACGGCTCGCCGTGAGGACCAGCTCTTTGACATGAAAGTAATGGGCCCGCAGCAACACGTCTCGTGGTGTGGAGTCTGGCAGGTGAGCCGGCTTGGGGATTCTGTGTATCCGGTCTATTAGCATCATGTCCGTCGGTATGTCCGGCGCATAGGCTCTCATTAGGCCTCGTGCGTAGGCCTGAAGGTCTACTGGTTGCACCGACTCTGGTACTCCTCGAAGCCGGATATTGTTCCGCCGTGCCCGATCTTCTGCATCTGCCATTTGCGACTCCAGGCGTTCCACCTTCTCCTCCAATTGTTGGACATGATCCGCCATGTTGTTGTGGGCAGAAGCGAAGTCCCCCATTTTGTCCTCAATTTTGGATGTGCGTGTTCCCAGTTCCTGCATTTCCTTCCTCATGGCATCTGCCGTTTGTTGCCAGGAGGCTATCAGTTTGGTGGACAGATTGTTCAGCGCGTGCTCCAGGAAACTTTTCGTAATTTGGTCGGACTGTGCTTTATCCGCCATGGTGAGGCTCGAATCCGAATCTCCCTCGCCATCTTGGGCGTCCGGCTGTGAGGCCGTTTGTGGAGTTTGGCTTTTGTGGCCAAAAAAGTTGATTTTGTCTGTTTTGGCCGTCGTTTTTTTCGTCCTGTGGGTGGCCATCGCTTTGGCGCCGTTATTTTGTTTATTTCTGTGTTGTTTTGTGCCTTTAATAGCTCATGTATGAGAGCTCAGTACCGGAGCAAGTCCTTATGCGGCCATCTTGCTCGGTGGTCGGCCACGCCCCCCAAAGTTTGGTCTTTTTAGATATTTTATTAAATAAAAATATAAATATAGACATATAAAATCCATTACAATAATGTATAGCAGAGTTGTATAGCAGAGTGCTTGCAATATCATTAAAATAGAATAATATACCCTCTTGAACATGTCAACATCTCTCAGTCATTATAATATGGAGCAGTGTCTCTGTCTCCAAATCTCTCCTCTGTGCGTTAACATTTAAAAGGTACACATATTTTTTTCACTTTAGAGTTACCGCAGTTCATATATGAAAAAGTTAAACCTCTTTTACTTTATTCATTATAGGGTTACCGCAGTTTATGTATGAAAAAGTAAAAGTTCTTTTACTTTTCATTAGAATTCAGTATGACGTAATATAGCCTTGAAGATGTTTATGCATTTCTTGTTATTGAATTAAGCTTAAACAAAACGGCGTATGTTAGAACTACGCAGCATGTTATGCACTGAAAGTAGGTGAAAGGTTATTAATTAAAGAAACATTGTATGAAAAACAACATGTTCCATTTCTAGTGACAAAGTATACAGTTTAAGAAATACAACTTTTCATTCAAAAACTTGTAATATTTGCATTTGCCCATAACACCCTCTCCATTAAACTATGGGCATTGTAGAGCATTTCTTCTTTAATTTAGAAATCCAGAGTTCTCCCAACAGTCTTTAAGTTTTTCTGTTCCCAATGTCTTTGATCATTGTTGTAACGGTAAAACATCCATAGTGTGATCTTTGCATGTAAAAGATGGTTGGTTTAAAAGAGAGCAAAGCTTTTGTCTGGGAAAGAATTAAAAAGAACATTAAGTTCCAGAGTAAGATATTCTTGGATGGATTCTGATAGTAATTTTAATCCAAATTGTGATTGTATTTGTGATCCAAAGTCCTGTAGACGTTTACATTCCTTAGATACCTTTCTGGAGGTTGTGTTTGTAGCATACCCGGTATTTGTTGTAGAGTATTGGTTGTAGAGTCCAGCTTTCCAAGTATTTGGCTAGAATTGGTTGCAGATATTCTATCAGCATCATCCGTTATCACTGTGGTGATGAAGTTGGTATTGATTGTTGGTATTGATTGTAGCCATGGCATTTGTTTTTGCTTGTTTTTTTTTCCATGAAACATTTTTACACCGTTTATGATATGTATAGATTGGATACCCTCTGATATTCTTTTACGGAATAAATTAATTGATAGCATTTCCAAGACATTGTCTTAAGTGACATGGATCCCATTATAGTTGATATAGCAATCAAAGTGGTATCTCAAGAACGCCTCTTTTTACTGGTATTGGAATCTTGGTAGCACCTCTACATCTCACTGATAGACATCTCACTGAAATCAGGTACTGTTGTGCTAAAAAAGATCAACAGGTAAAATCTGTGGAAAATCTTTACATTTGTTATACTTTGTATAATAATGATAGATGAAATAGTAGCATAGTTAATCTTTATAGTTTTTTGTTTTAGAGATAAACACCCTTGTATATGATTTAGATATATAAGGATAATTTGAAGCCGCAAAGTATTTAGCGCCTTT
This sequence comes from Pelobates cultripes, assembly GCA_933207985.1. NCBI lineage: Eukaryota > Metazoa > Chordata > Amphibia > Anura > Pelobatidae > Pelobates > Pelobates cultripes. The sequence goes on from OW240916.1 coordinate 132,889,897, forward strand.
GTTCACAATGGTATGTACAATTACATTCTCTTGAAATGTTAAAAATACTCTTTTATTCAAAATATCTCAATCTATTTAGAATAGTTGATAATTGGAAACATGACATTATTCATCTTTCTTTGTCCTGCTAGGGAGAAGGCAACTTATTCCCTAAGTTATAATTAGTAAATATAATAACTACAGTTATTAGTTGCGTAAAACACCAGAAACACCCAAAAACTGTCTTACATTTTTTTTTTTACCAAGATCTGACAGCCATTGTGGAAAGTCACGTTTGTGAGATTGGATGCTTAACAATGTGAATCTTATTTGTTTAAGTATATTTTCCAGCAGCTGTTGGGTGGAGCTTAAGGTGCTTTGAATTTTTTATTATTTTTAAAAGTGAGTCAAGAAAGCACTCAGGTACAAGGTATTGAAGGTATTTATATTTTAACTCTACATTTATATAAGTGGTCTTACTATATATATATATATATATATATATATATATATATATATACATATATATATATATATATTTTTTTTTTTTTAAATAATAATAGATATCAGAATCTGTTGTAACTATAACTGGCTGAAGTGAGGGTATGTTACAATTAGGATATGAATTAATAATTATATGTATGATGTATTGATTAAAGAATCAATAGATGTGGCAGGATCATTACCACAAGGTATGTGTACCTTTTTATCATCACAAACCAAATGACATTTTCTTGACAAACAGATAAATAAAATATTTGATCATATGTACATACTGTATAGTGGTATGGATGTTGAATTTATATCTTTGACATCTTTTCACCTTTTCATCTTTTATTGCAATAGGTGACCTAAGTTATTAATTTCCAAATTCATCATGTATATCACCTGGAAGGGTTAATCCATAATACTCTTTTACCTTCCATTGACTGACCTTAGCTCTGGCAGACTGAACATGTTCATCATTATAAATAAAGGTTTGTAATAAGTGAAGTAAAGTTTCTGCCTGTCTTTCAGTTAAATTTTAACTGTTGAAGTACTTCACTTATATTAATTAGATTATATTAATCATACCACTCTGCAAACTTAAATGAATACTGAGTAGTTTCTGATTTGATAAAACATTTTTTTACATTTTCTTCTAAGGCGAAAACATTATGCATTATTGCAGTTGTTTTTGTAATCATATGATCTTTAACAATCATGATTCAATTATGTAAAGATACATTGTTAAAATCAGATAATCTGGCCACTGCTTGCATTCAATTTACAAGTAAATTACCAGTATATGTAAAGCAAGCATTTCAAACTTGCGACCCGCTGGTCGCATGCAGCCCACAATGGACATCTTTGTGGCCCGGCGAGCCGCGAGTACATGCCTTGTTATTAAAGCAGAGTAGGCACCTGCTTTCGCCACATTGCAGGTGCCTACTCTGCTAAAACGTACCCGGCCGGGGAGGAGGGCCAGCAAGGGAGCTCAGTATTCCTGCTCCTCACTGCTCCCTCGCACCCGCCATCTGTAGTGAAGCCGGGCGCCGGAATATGACTTCATATTCTGGTACCCGGCATCACTAAACTGCGTGCGAGGGAGCAGCAGATAGAAGATTCCCAGGGAGAAGCCCGGTAGGGAGCAATAAAGAAAATGATGTGTGTGCAAGAATGTGTGTGTGTCTGTCAGTGTGTTTGTCTGTCAGTGAGTATGTGTGTCTATGGCTGTGTCTGGCTGTGTGTGTCTGTGAGTGTGTGTGTGTGTGTTTCTGTCAGTGAGTGAGTGTGTCAGTGAGTGAGTGTGTCAGTGAGTGTGTGTTGCATTGGCTGCGACTGGGCAGTTGAGTACCTGGAGGTGCATGAAGGCACGCAACGCCACTTCACATTTCGTGACATCAACCTGCTTGTTGACTAGAGGGGGATGCTGGGATTTAGTAGAGAGGGGGACTGGAATTTAGTAGATGTGGTGGACTGGGATTTAGTAGAGGGGGTATTGTGGTTTAGTAGAGGGGGTGCTGGGGGCTTTTTTATACTGTACTTTTCAAAATAAACCTACGTTTCTATGAAAATTTAAGTGGTTTTTTTTGCGGCTCACATAAACTTAAAGCTTGTTTATGTGGCCCATGCTATACTTTGAATTTGACATGCTTGATATGCATTGTTTCACTATTTCCTTTTGCTGCAAGACACAGGCATTAATGTAAATTGATCTGGGCAATTAGCTGTTATGCTCTTATACTTTATGTCTAATAGATATTGTTTGTAGTCCAGACCGCAGCTGCATATGGCATTTTAGCAATATTTTTCAATTAAGTGTCAGATATTAACAAAGTCTAACCACCTTTGCAATTAACACATTATGTGTTTTTTTTTTTATACTATTAATTATAGTATCTGTATTATGTTACATATTCTCATTGACCCATTTCTGATACAGGGAAAAAAATAGCATTGCTTTAGTAATTATATTTTTAATGTCCATGCAAACTATATTCCTGGAAATCCAGAATATAGCAAGAATCCTTTGTCAATGATCTAGGGAGCCATTTAACGTTTTGATAGTTATACCAAAAACAACAAGGAGTACATCAGTAGATCACATCTGAAATAGAACCATTACAGATTCCTTGTTGTATCAATGTCTCTGTGTTTATATTTACAGTAGTTCCTTGCTTTGCAGGTATGTACATAATATGTAGAGCAAGCATGTCAAACTTAAAGGCTAGCAAGGGCCAAATAAACAAGTTTATGTGGGCTGCAAAAAAACAAACGTAAATTTTCACCCCCTCTACTAAACCCCATGCCCCCCTCGTCTACTAAACTCCAGCCCCCCTCGTCTACTTAATCCCACTCCCCCGTCTACTAAATCCTAGCCCCCCTTGTCTACTAAATACCAGTCCCCCCATCTACTAAATTCTAGCCCCCCTTGTCTACTATATACAAGTCCCCCCATCTACTAAACCCCTGCCTCTGTTTAAAAATAAATAAATACACAAAAATAAACAGCCTACAAGCAGTGTCCGGAGTCCGGCCTCTGGCATACCACCAATGGCCCCATCTGCACCTTAAAAAAGCGGATCCTCCTGTTACTCCTTGAAACTCTCACACACACTCACTGAGACACACACACTGACAGACATACACATTCACTGACAGACACACAGGCTCCCTCACAGACACTGACAGACACACACAGCCAGCCATGCACACAGCCAGCCATACACCTATACACACACCTATACACACACACACACACACACACAGACATCCATACACCTATACACACAGACATCCATACACCTATACACACAGACAGCCATACACACACACACAGACATACATACACCTATACACACATACACCTATACACACAGACAGCCATACACCTATACACACAGACATCCATACACCTATACACACAGACATCCATACACCTATACACAGAGACAGCCATACACCTATACACACAGACAGCCATACACAGCCATACACCTATACACACAGACAGCCATACACACACACAGACATACATACACCTATACACACATACACCTATACACACAGACAGCCATACACATAGACCTATACACACAGACAGCCATACACATACACAGCCATACACATACACATACACAGCCATACACATACACACACAGCCATATACATACACACACACAGCCATACACATACACACACACAGCCATACACATACACACACAGCAATACACATACACACAGACAGCCATACACACAGACAGCCATACATACAGACAGTCATACACACACACAGAGTCATACACACAAACTGGGTTGGTTTCTTACCTGGGGTCTAGTGGGGCTGCTGGGCAGGCAGGGCGGCGGACAGGCAGTGAGGGAGTGCTGAGTGTGAGCTCTTCCTGCTCAGCTCCCTCGTGCACCGCAGTGATGCCAGGAACTGGAGTGACGTCATATTCCGGCTCCTGGCATCACTGCAGGGAGCTGAGCAGGGAGAGCTTACACTCAGTGCTCCCTTGCTGCGGCCCATGGGCCACATAAATATTAGTTGTGGGTTGCATGCGGCCTGTGAGTTTGACATGGCTTTTGCAGAGTTTAGAAAAGCTGCAAATTGTGCTTTAGTACAAGTGTCCCATTATGTCAAGTTTCTAAAAAGGCTTTGATGGCCTTTTATATTCCATTCTCTTGGCAGGGCTTCTGCTCTTAGTAGGCTGGTCTTGTTATTATTTATTAATTGCATCAAGGTTTCTTTCGTTAATTGATGTGTTTCTTCTGAATTCAAATTCACATGCCACCAAATGTCATTGTAAAGTTCATTATTACAGAATATGTTCCAGTATGGTTTCTCACTCCAGTAGGAAATCTATATTCTTCTGCTCCTTCCTATTTTCCGAGTTGTAGGTAACAATCTTTCAATTTTTTTCTGAGCTGTAGGTAACAATCTGTGTCTTTTTTTTAATCTTTATTTTTTTTTTCTTTCTTTTCAATTATTTTAAACATTTAACAAATTGTAATATTTGTACATTCTATGATCAATGTTCATTTTCTACAGATCTTATTTGCAGGGAAAGAGGAATATATAGACCTCTTGAAAATACAATTTAGCATTAAATATTTGATAATATTATACAAATTTACAATATAACGCAAGACAGTGGAGCAGCAAAATATGGACCAAAATTACTATAGAGTGGGAGGGGGATCAGGTATAGCTGATATGTTTTCAATGTTCAAGGTATGTATATTGGCTTCAATCAATCACAAACAATTTCCATATCGATCAGCTTAAGACATTTCATCCAGACAGTTGTTTTTTTGCTTAATTTTTGTTTTCTCAACATCAACTCCATTTTTATCTGAAACTCAAGTTGGTTTTTTACATTCTTCCAGGGGACTTCTAAATCTTTTTTCCACCATCTCGCAACCACTATTTTAGTAGCTAAAAAAAGGTGTATAATGATTACTTTTAATTCATATGCCATAGGTGGCCAATTTAAATGTAGTAAAACAACCTCTGGAGAAATTTTCAACTCGAGTTTTAGATTTTTGAATATGAATTTTTGTATTGTCGACCAAAGGTTTCTTAATTTATGACAGTCCCACCAGATGTGTTTAAAATTACCTTTAGCACATTTACATCAATAGGATTGATTAAAGAGTATATTTTATTTAATTTTGCCGGAACCAAGTACCACCTATTTAAAACTTTGAAGTGTGTTTCCAACAAATTTAATGAATGTATGTTCTTCTTAACATCTATCATTGAGGAACCCCATTGTTTCATACCAATGTCAATACTCAAATCTTTTTTCCATGCTAGTATGGCTGTTGGATTTGTATCCTTAACACTAGATTTGGTTAATATTAAAGCTTTAGAGAGTGGTTTATTGATTTTTTGTGAGTTGAATAATAAATCGATCAAATTGCTTACGTTTGATTTTGGTATAATAAGGTGTGTGGACATATAACTTTTGAGTCTAAGAAAATTGAACACTTCTCTAGATGGAAGATTACATAGACTTGTTATTTGGGCAAAAGTTTTGATTGTTCCTTCTGTCAATAAGTGCTGTAGTCGTAGTATTCCTAATTTTTTCCAATTATTGAGATTTAAGTCTTCCACTTGGTTTTCTACGATATTTAAATCTAAATAGCTCGGGACTTTTTTTTCTATGTTTAATGCTTTTTTTATTTTAAACCAGTTTTTTAATAGTTGAGTCAAGATAGCATTGGGATATTCTTTTTTTTTTGAAATTTTATCTATGTTCCAAATTAAACAATCTAAGCTTCTTAGGAACTTCTCCTGCTCTCATTTCCATCTTATACCATCCCTCATTTTTATTTTCTTCTATTTGCATTCTGTAGATATGCAGAATAGTAGCTGCTTTAGAGTTATTCACTATGGATGGATAAGCAAGTCCGCCTTTATATATATTTTGTACTAATATTGATTGTTTTAATCTTGGCTTCTTACCTTTCCAAATATATTGGGTGAAGCTTTTTTGTAATAACTCAAGCCAGTGGGTCGAAATATGAAGAGGTAGCATTTGAAACATATAGTTCCATTTTGGTATTACATAAGAATTAATCACATTTACCCGTCCCCAGAAGGTAATTTCTAAATTTCTACGATCTTTTAACCATTTGTTAAGCTCCAATAATAATGCCAGAAAGTTTATTTCCATAATCCTATTTATCTCTCTAGTAATTTTAATTCCTAGGTAATCCATACTTTCCTTGACCCAAATAAATTCGTAGCTGTTTTTGATTTCTTGTTGCGTTTTTTTATCGAGATTAATATCTAAGATCAAGGATTTGTTTACATTTAATTTATAATTTGATATGAGACTGTATCGATCTATTTCCTGCATAATATGATCCAGTGAGCTTTTAGGGTTTGTAACAGTGATTAAAATATCGTCAGCATATAGACTGATTTTTTGATCTTCATCTATAACTTTGTAACCTTTAATCTTCTTGTTATTTCTAATATTTTCGGCCAGTGGCTCGATAGATAATAAATAAAGTAGTGGTGAAAGAGGACATCCTTGCCGAGTCCCATTATTAAGTTGGAACCACGGAGCAACAATATTAGGTCCAATAGTACGTGCAACTGGGTTTACATAAAGAGCCATAATGGCTTTCTTTATCCAACCTTCTAATCCATAGTGTGATAAAACAGCTTCTAAATATTTCCAGCTGACTCTGTCGAATGCTTTTTCAGCATCAATCGACAGAGTCAGAACTGGAATCTCATTTCTGTTTGCATCATCTAAGATATTTACAATTCTCCTCATACTTGTATAAGAATTTCTGCCTGGAACATATCCTATTTGATCTTTATGGATAATTAGTGGAAGAAGTTTCTTTATTCTAACAGCTAGAACCGAAGCATATAACTTAGTGTCTACATCTATCAAAGATATTGGACGATAATTTTTAACATCAGTAGGATTTTTATCATTTTTTAAAATTGGCAAAATGTTGGCCTTCAGCATCTCTGCTGGCAAGAATCCTCTATTTGCCGCTATATTAAAGGCATTAGTCAGATACGGACATAGTAGATCTTTGAATGTTTTATAAAATAAATTATTAAATCCATCAGGGCCTGGTGTCTTTGATCTTTCTAGCTCATTTATGGCTTTCATAATCTCATCCATAGTTATCGATTTATTTAAAAGTTCATTATCAATTGCTGTTAATTGAAACTTATTTATAGTTTTCAAGTATTTATTGATGTCATCATCTGTAGTAGTTTGAAATATATTATATAAATTACTATAGAATTCATTAAAGCCCTTTCCTATTTCTCTGGGAGTTGTTACTGTTTTTCCATTATATATTAGTTTTTCCACTTTGTTCTGTCCTTTCTGTTTTCTGAGTTTTTGAGATAGCATTTTGTCAGCTCGATTACCTTTAGAATAATATTTGAGTTTTAATCTATCCATATTTTTGGCTGTTCTTTCTATTAATTTTTGCTTTATATTTTCTTTCAATTCTAATATTTTCTCATAAATTTCAGGGGATGGGGATTGTTTGTTAATATGAGACGTATTTCTTAATTCAGTATATAAATAGGATAGGGTGATGTTCTTATCAAGTTGACTTTGTAATTTAATAAAATGACCTCTTATCACAGCCTTAAAGGCGCACCACAGAATAGATGGATCAATGTTTTCTGAAGTATTTTCTTTAAAATAATTTTTTATATTATTTTCTATATAGGTTTTATTTGTTTCAGAACAGAGCAAATTATTGTTCAGGCGCCAAGTGAAAGATTCTCCTTTAACTATACGAAAGGCTATTTCACAGAACACCCCATTATGATCCGTCCAGACTATTTCGTTAATATTTGTTTTTTTAATCATATCAATAATACTTGGATCTACCCAAATCATATCCAATCTTGAATAAGAAAAATGAACTTTAGAGAAATGTGTGTAATCTCTTTCATTAGGATTATAAATTCTCCAGATATCAAACAAATTATACTCATCTTTAATCTTTTTTAAGGCTTTGGCTTGTTTTATCACCGTTTGATTTAACTTGTTTCCTTTCATTAGTTTTTTGTCTATCTGTGGGTCTAGTACAGCATTGAAATCCCCTGCTAATATTAACTTTCCCACTTTAATTTCATCTACTTTTTCCAGTATTGTTTTTAAATAGGAAACCGGTGAACAATTTGGAAGGTATATATTACATAATGTAAAAAGTGTGGAATCAATTTTACATATTATTATCAAATATCTGCCTTTAATATCTTGTATCTGGTGAATAATTTCAACCTTGATTTTTTTCTCCAAATATAACAGCTACTCCGCATTTTTTTTAATCCTTATTAGAGGCTTGAATTATAAGCGGAAATCTTTTGCCTCCCCAAGTTTGTTTATCTGTTTGCCTCCAGTGAGTTTCTTGTAAAAATATTAAACTTAATTGCTTTTCGATCAAATATCTATATAATAGAGCTCTTTTTGTTATAATATTCATACCTTGAACATTGAGTGTCAGCATTTTTATCATGTCACTTCCCAAGGCACCTCCACATCTCCATCCACCTCATAATCGCTATTATCCTTCCCTATTGCTGCAAAAACATATACATGACAACACCAATAACATAAAGTTAAAATCATTGGAGGAAATCCTCCCTTCTTAGCACAAAGACTATAAATTTTCATTTAGAAAAATCAGTCTTTACTGTGTCTTTAGATCAGACACTAAGTAGGCGTGACTGGAAAGAGATAATATTATTTACACGTTTACCCTCCCCCCCCAAAAAAAAGTAAACTTTTTCTCTCTTTTTTTTTTTTTATATATCTTACTTTCCATCTTCCCTTTCCCCCCTCCTCCTCTTTTTCCCAATAAACATATTTCTTCTTAAGCTAATTTCTATACTTATTCCAACAAATTTGTGAGCAATTCTCTCATTAGTCTTCGTGTTATTCAAATACTAGTATATTCAATCCTATTATCTACTGCTGAAGTGTGAATTAATTTAATCTTTTTCATTCTGTGCACATAGTGTTCATTAAACTATTATTATGAATTTTAAATCTATTTTTTCCATCTAACTTTTATATCCCCTTAATACTATATGAAATAATTTTCTAAAAAAAGTTACTCTTGTACAGACTTTTCTATAATAGTGAAGGCTTGTGAACCATACAAGTGAAAATTACAAATAAAATCTATTATATTAGTGAAAGCATATGAGCTATCCAAATGAAATTTCCAAGTGACACCTTCAAACCAAAATTGCTACTTAGTTATATTTAGAGATGTCTATGTCATGAAGAGAGGGGAGAAAAGAAAAAAAAAGTTTCCCTTTTTCCTTTCTTCTTTTGCTTTTTATCGTCTGTCGCAACAGTCCTTTTATCTTTCTTCTTTAATGCTAGTTAACCAACTATTTGCTTCATTTGCGTCCAAAAAAAAGTTTATTTTCTTGTTTTCAAATAAACTTTAAGGATGCTGGAAGGCTCCATTGGAATCTGATCTCATTTTTTCTTAGAAAGTCTGTCACGGCAGAGAAGGATTTTCTCCAAGACCTAGTAAAATAAGATAAATCTTGCAAAAAAATGATATCTTTATAAATAAAGTTAATTCTGGGTTTAATACGGCTGGTTTTCATTAGATTGTCTCTCATTGAGAATGAAGAAAAACTTACTATCACATCTCTTGGGAGATGTGAGTCAATTGTGTTAGGTTTATAAATTCGATGAGAATTTACTGTTTGATGGTCGTCTGAAGGCATTTCAGGTAGAATTTCTTTAAATAAGTTGCTTAGATATTCCTTTAGTTTTTCGTTAGTAATTTCTTCGGGAACTCCTCTTATTCTTATATTGTTTTTTCTTGATCTGTCTTCCAAAGCGGCTATTTTTTTTTCAAAATCGTCGGCTTTATTTGTTAAAGCCTGCATTTCTGTTTTAATTACTTTTATTTGGGTTCCAAATACTTCAAGTTTTTTTTTCCACTTCTACCACTGATACTGCCACACTTTTAATATCTTGTTTAATATCATTGAAGCTTACATGCATATCTTGTTTTAATATATTAAGTTGTAGCTCTAATAATTGCTTGAGCTGATCTTGTGTGCTAATTGAAGCAATTGCTTGAGATTGTAGTGGAGATTGTACAATTGGGACTTCCAAATTAATGTTGGAGGTATTAGCCGGGTGTGTCATACATTCAATTCTCTGATCTTGGACATCTTTAATGGGGGTTATAAAAAAGCCAGACAGCCTCTTTTCTGTTTGTTGTGCTGATTTAATTTCTTTCTTTTCCATAGTTGTTTTTCTAGTTGCCATTTTATTTTTTGCTTCTTTAATTAAATGATTTAGCTTATATATCACTTTTATTTTCAATAATTATGTATGGTAATCTCCTTTTTTTGTGCTATAGAGATTTTATCTCTAGCCAATGGTTATATACAGATATATTAGTATATTGCAATATGTTTGAAAGTACTTACAGTTCTGGTTTTTTTTTTGGAGATTACTGAAGTTTCTTTTATTCTTGTAAATCTTTTTTTTTTTTCCTCCTTCCTCTTTTTCTTCTTGTTTGTTCGAAAAGAGGAGACCCCTCTTATTCCCTACTCAGGGGAAATAAACACCCAGCCCCTCTCGTCCTCACCAAAAGCTTCAATATATCAATATGCTTCCCGAGCATCAAGTGCCGCTGAATTGTCGCACGCTAGCCGCTTCAATTCTCCACTCCACTCAGCTCGTTCACCAACCCCCAGCCAAAATGCAATCACGGAGCGGCGTGGTTAGCTCGTCTCCGCGGTCGCTCTCACCATCTCCACTCCGGACACGCCCACCTCCAGCACGTGTGGCGTCTTACGTCATCACGTACCCACCTGTTCGTCACACAGCAATCTGACAACAATCTGTGTCTTGTACTGTGAGGTGCTTTGATAGTCAATCAGGTATTCTCGGTACTATGTTCCATTTTGACAAATAGCTGGGTGTTGACAGTTATCAGCCTTTTTTTTTTTTTTTGGTCATCTTCTGTCTGCAAACATTATAGCAATATCCAGAATTAGCATAGGACTTCTTTTCAGCATATGAAGGCTGTTTGCTGTAGTCATTCAATGATAAACTTTATGGCAAAGTCTTTTCTTGCATCACCTTCATATGTGCATCCAAAGCATTTCACAAGCATCTGTCCCGTCTTTTTCCTGTTTTCAGCATGCTTTGCCATCATTGTTGAGTCCATTATTAGGATTTGAAATAGTCCAATCACATCTTTCTCATGTATAATCGGTTTTTGGAATGATCTTCAATAGGTTCCTTGTGAAATACCAGTGTAGGCAATCATTTCACTGTGAGCTGTGCCTCTCCTTTTGAGATGGTTCTTGGAGGTTGTCCTTGCAATCACAGAACTTGTATAGTGTGCAGTCCAATTCAGTTCAGGTGCTTCCTGCTTGTTAACATAATCCCAATGCAGTTTTAAAACGACAGCTAGGGTTGATGTTATGATAATGTTGCAGATTGTAAGAAGGAGACACCATAACAAATTTTCTAGCATCCTTTTGCTTCCATCTTTGCATTTCTTTCTCACTGTATAAGATAATTCAGGTACAGTCTGTTTTCTCCAGAGTCTTTCAATAATGATGTTGATGGTTCATTTTTCATACATTCCATGTTAACTGTGAATGTATCACGTCTGTCTGTTCATCCTTCTCCTTCACATTTGCAGGTTCAGATGTCAGATCATGATTCGATCTGTTACGTGGCTGTGATTCTGGAAGCATTTTGGTCATCTTCTGTTTGTTTTTTTCTTGCTTTTTTAACAGCATCCATTGTTTCAGTCAGTGGTTCTGTGAACTTCCTGGAAGTATTTAGCAGGTTTTAAAATATCAAAACTTACTGTTACTTACTGTTTTCTGCAATAAAAGTTCTTGGAGTCACCCTCACCAGGACAAACTGGCCAACAGTAGGAAGTAGGTGGTGGTGCATGGTGTGGTGGGCTGGAAAAAAATAATTCTCTAGATTTCTCTAATAGAAACTATGGTTCTAATATCTCCCTGGTGCAGAAATATGATTGTCAGCGAAAAATGTGTAACATTCCATATGTTGTCTCACCGTTTGTATTATCAGGTATTTTGTTAACGCTCATCGGTACCATAGAAATAAGTAGATACCCCTGTGTGGGGGCAAGCAACTAGTAACTTGGTTAATAGTCATTTTACCTTGGAACGTTTGTTAGAGGAAACAAACGTTCCTATAAAAGATATATACTTTTAACAAAAATGCCAGCTAAAAACAATGACAAATAATTACCCTAGATGTATTAAATAACTCTTAGGTGGGACATATAACACACTAGATAAATGATGTATCCAATTCTAACATTGGTTCATAACATATACTTCCCAAAAACTGCAACAGTTTCAATTATTCCAGAAGCAGCATGTTGCAGTCCAAAGGGAAAATAGATGTGAACACAAAGGGGGTTGTGCCACCTTTTATAGCATTGCATGTAAATTGTATAAAAACTGTAGGTAATGTAAGATACTGGATAAATACCCCTATCTAAGAGAAAAATGACCAAATAAATATACAAAAACAGCAATATTTGTATTGAAAAGTATGTAAAAAAATATAATAAAAATGTGCAAAAAAAATATAAAAAATCCAAAAGTTCAAAAGGTAACCGCTGATATAACAGATGTAAAAGTACCTGACCTCAGGGGGGCCCCCAAAAAATGAGGTGATGAAACAGCAGCTCTAAGATCAAAATGTGGCGATAAAAAACTGCTTGACTTGTTGATGAATGGTAGAACACATAGGATCTCAATGAAGGCAGTCACACAGGCAGTAAACCTGGCGTGGTGTGCTGATATCCATCAAGTATATCTACGGTTTACTGCCTTCATTGAGATCCTATGTGTTCTACCATTCATCAACAAGTCAAGCAGTTTTTTATCACCACCTTTTGATCTGCTGTTTCTATTTTTGAATCATTTGGATCGTCACCTCATTTTTTGGGGGGACCCCCCCTGAGGTCAGGTACTTTTACATCTGTTATATCAGTGGTTACCTTTTGAACTTTTGGGTTTTTATATTTTTTTTTACACTTGTCAATACAAATATCACTGTTGTTTTTGTATATTTATTTGATACTTTTTCTCTTAAATAGGGGTTTTTATCCAGTATCTTACATTACCTTCAGTTTTTATACAATTTACATGCAATGCTATAAAATGGTTTTTCACCAAGGTTTGCAACATATAGTGGCACAACCCCCTTTGTGTTCACATCTACCTTGCCTTTGGACTGCAACATGCCACTTTTGTGTATTAAATATTTGTATTTTGTAAGTGAAACTGTTGCAGTTTTTCGGAAGTATATGTTATGAACCAATGTTAGAATTGGATACATTGTTTATTTAATGTGTTATATTTCCCACCTAAGAGTTATTTAATATGTAATTATTTGTCATTGTTTTTAGCTGGTATTTTTATTAAAGGTATTTATCTTTTATAGGAATGTTTGCTTCCTCTAATTATTTGTGGAGTGCGTATGCTATATATTTTTAGTTATTTTTCCTATTTGCCAAGTCGTTTGCTGGTTTGTAGCTGTCCAAATTTATTATCTATCTTGGTTACCACCCCCTTGTTTAAGTCAATTCTATATTTCTTAAATAACAGATTTTCTAGGGGGAGTATAATTTTCAACTCTGTTTATGTAAAAATATAAGCTAGTAAGCACATACTATATAAAATATATGCTGCAGTGTAGTGCATTGTACTGCAATGAATGCTTTTTAAAAGCCATGTCTTTTTCTTTATGGCTGTGTGTGTAATAAAGTTATTCATAATTTGGAATATTAAAAAAAAAAATGACTTCTCAATTCCTTTGAATGGAAGCATTGTTTATCTGTCTCTGTAACTCTGTGACCTTGTCTGGAAATGCAAGATTTCAAAATAGTATGCTGTTATAATTCCTGATTTTTTTTAATCAACAGAAAGTGTAACTGACAATATGGAAATTATCACTGTTTTATAAAACTTTTCATATATAGTGGATAGTAAAATCCAGTAGGCAGTAATGCAATAATTAAAAATCCTGTCTGTTGCATTTGTGGCATGAATGTATTCATTAGGCCATAATGCAATTTCTTTGCATTCTTGGAATTAGACTTTGAAATCTACTAGCAATATAATAGCAAGTGTTGCATTCATCGCTTGTCTTATCACTTGCATGACGACAATGTATTGCATTAATCTTTTTTTTTTTTTGGGGCATGCAAACTATGCAGCTACAGAGAGAACATGGCCCCACTGCCTACAACCCACTGTCCTGGAACTAATGAACCATGCTGTGTTGGTGTATTAGGGAGTTTACCAAACATGTACTGTATATATGTTTTTCTTATGACATTAAAGGAGCAATATAGGATCAGGAACACAAACATGTATTCCTGAACGTACAGTGTTAAAACCACTATCTAACCCCTTGGCTCCCTTTGCCTCCCTAAAGATAGTAAAATCTTACTTGTAATCAAGTCTGAAGCTGCTGCCTCTGCCTGTGAACTTCCTCTGACATCATAAGAAGTGGTGGCCTGATCCAATCACAATGCTTCCTCATAGGATTGGCTGAGACTGACAAGGAGGCAGATCAGGGGCAGAGCCAGCATGATTCAAACACAGCCTTGGCCAATCAGCATCTCCTCATAGAGATTAATTAAATCAATGAATCTCTATGAGGAAAGTTCAGTGTCTGCATGCAAAGGGAGGAGACACTGAATGTTTGGATGCATTTTAAGCAGCCATGACCCAGGAAGGCTCTCTAACAGCCATCTGAGGAGTGGCCAGTGAAGTTATCACTAGGCTGTAATGTAAACACTGCATTTTCTCTGAAAAGACAGGATTTACAGCAAAACACCTGAAGGTAATGATTCTACTCACCAGAACAAATTCAATAAGCTGTAGTTGTTCTGGTGACTATGTTGTCCCTTTAATTAAGATCCACAATTTCAGCATTGTATGCTAATTACAATGTACCTGGCACCTGAAATCCAAGTGCATTGTGCAAGTTCAAATAAAATCATTTCTTCATGATGATCTCTCTCTGAGTCTGGGCTACAAATGGCTCATTAGATTCTTGTGCCATGACAAAGTATTGTGTCTTCTCTTACGTATAAGAGGTTACCTAGATATATGTATATATTATTTTATAGTTAAAGCTTCCTAGTACAAGCCCCACTTTGGGTGCCAATTGTAACCGCAGCTGGTTCCCTTATTTACCACTATAACGTCTTAAAGCATAGAACTTAGCAGGGCTAACCATACAGATATCTTAGCTAAAATATTAGATAGTTAGTAAGAGATGCTCTATCTAAAATACATATAAATAATTGAGAATACAATATAAAATAAGGATTGTCTTGAAAGCAATAAAGTTTGGTCTTTTTAGATATTTTATTAAATAAAAATATAAATAGACATATAAAATCCATCACAATAATTTGTGGCAGAGTTTATAAGATTAAACTATATGCTTGCAATATCATTAAAATAGAATAATATACCCTCTTGAACATGACAACATCTCTCAGTCATAATATGTAGAAGTGTTTCTGTCTCCAAATCTCTCCTCTGTGCGTTAACATTTAAAAGTTACACATATTTATACTTTTTTTCATTTTATGGTTACCGCAGTTCATATATGAAAAGGTAAAACTTATTTTACTTTATTCATTTTAGGGTTGCCGTAGTTCATGTATGAAAAAGTAAAAATTCTCTTACTTTTCATTAGAATTAAGTATGACGTAGGATAGCCTTGAAGATGTTTATGCATTTCTTGTTATTGAATTAAGCAAAAACAAAATGGCGTAAGTTAGAACAACGCAGCATGTTATGCACTGAAAGTAGGTAAGAGGTTATTAAAGAAACATTGTATGAAAATCAATATGTTCCATTTCTAATGAGTATACAGTTTAAGAAACACAACTTTTCATTCAAAAACTTTGCCCATAACATACCATTGCACGCTATTGGTCGGTTATTATATTCTCCCTTGAACACTTTGTTGCCCAAATTTATTACAACTACTGTCAACTGGGTTTAACTGCTAGTTTTTATTGTCCTCTTTAGTTTGCTCTCTGATACTCTATTAATAAGACTTGTCTGATTATCATTCCTCTTCTTACCACTTTTGCCCCTTTGGTGGCATTTGGTTCCCATTCCAACCCATTCCAACCCATCCATGACTACAGTTCTTTATATGAGGCTGCTTCCTTCTCCTTACCAGGGGAGGGGCCTTAGCATGTCTTATTTTATACTCTTTTTACTATTTATAGCGGCAAATAGTGATGAAAGGTCACTGTGGGCAATTATATTTCACAGGTGTTGTGTTTTCTTAGTCATGAATGAGCTGGAATGGGAACAGCAGGGGACATCATCCACGTTAGTAGCGATGTCCATAAAGCCCACCGACAGGCAGCCTGGACACCCCCCAAGCTATCAGGACCATGCATGGAGCACTGATAAAACAGTTCCGGCATGGTCCTAGGGCCCCCTGCATAGTGTGAGTGCGTCTAATCATGTGTTTGTAGTGTGTTACCTGGGGACAGTGTCCTGGTGTCCCCAAATGCAGGACGCCAGGGATCTGAAGCAGGACAGGGACTTTCCCACCAAAATGCAGGACTGTTGGGAGGCATGAAATAACTCTGTTATCTGAGTTTATTAAAGCTCAGAAAACAGCCTGTGAGACATGACAGTAAATATCACATCTTTAAACTAACTTCAAAGCGTAACTAAATGCAGCAGCAGCAGCACAGCTATTTACACCACTTAGTAAATCAAACTGAATGCATTTAACTTATAATAAGTAAAGTGACATATTTCAAAACTGAACACTAAATAAAACTGAAAAAAATAAACATAACAAAACCTTAAACGTTGATTATATGAAATAGTCCAACATATTTTATCAATAATCGGGGAAGTAGTCTGTGAGATTTATTCACTAAACTTTGAATTGTAGGGAAATTAAATCAGAACAGCAACATTTAGCCAAAAATATATAAAATTATAGTCACAGAATGGACTTTAGATCATGAATTTTGCCATTCAGATTTTAATTCGATGCAAGCCAGCATTTAGCGGATAAACCCCTGTGAGCTTAAATGTTTGATTAACAAGTAAAACGAGTACAGTCGTGTTGGGAAGCAATCAGTGTTAATTATCTGCCCAAGCTCTGTTCCCACAGTGGTAAGTGCTAAATGTACTGTTATTTGTCTCTATGACATGCTGTGCTTTAATACACATTGTACTACTCCATTGGGAGCCCCATTAGATCTTATCAGCAGTCATTAAATGAATGGCTTTTAATGAGTAATAATAACTGTAATAATGTGACCAGGTTACTCAATTACTAAAGACGTAGATATCTGATACCTAAACTAGATGCCAACCTTAGTGTCATAGGGTATGTATGAAAGTCTTGTAAATTATCAACAGCTGAAATGTGAAAATATGGTTTTCATTCATTAAACACTGAATTGTGATGGAATGAAAACCTAATTAATAACTTTTAGACCAAAATAGAAATGTTATCCATTTCCCACATATTACCAACTTGACTATTTTCACCTAAATTATGAAAAAATGTTTTTATTGAATTCACTGCTTCAGCATTTATTACGTATACATTGTACTTTTTATCAGTGTAACAGCTGAATGGACTTTGTTTTCCATAGCAAAATCCTCCCAAAACAGGTCAGGTTCTACAATGAAACAATTTGTTATTATGCTTGAGTGTAATGTTTATTCTAAGTAATCACAACATTAACATTAGCAGTGGGATCTGTTGTATAGTATATATTATAATGCAATGATGGTAAACCAGCTGTTGTTACACAGGAACTTTAACCCCTTAAGTACACATGATGGAAATATTCCGTCATGATTCCTTTTTATTTCAGAAGTTGTGTCCTTAAGGGGTTAATTCACAAATCCTGAATGCTAAATAATAGCCAGGGCTGGCATAGTCTCTACTTTGCACATATTTCACCATTATCTACCACAAAGCATAAGACATAGGGGTTTATTCTATAAACCAGGAACTGTGGTTAAATTAGTCAAAATGGACTTGTTCTCCAACTCCATGTTTTGTAACCCAGTTCCTCAAAGATCATCCATGTTTATCAAGCAGATGTTCCATAAACAGAAGCCTTCATCTCCAGGCTGATGAGGACATGGAAACAGAGATCTGATGATGACTATATCTATTTGAAGCTGTAGGCTTGAAAGGACAGTTGAGAGGGGTCTGCAAGTTAGGTAAGCTAAACTGATAATACCATCCTTACCCTAACTGAACAAGAAATCTGTTAAGCAAAGATAGCCATAGGAATAATCAAAAATAAATTATTTAATAATAATAAAGTCATAATAATAATAATAATAATAATAATATAAATTAGGTAATATACTGTAAACCAACCATTATAGGAAACCTTTGGATAGAAACACAGTCCTACAATGTACTAGCTTTCATCCTTCTTTGTCTTCAAGACTTTACCTACGAGCCAATGTATGAGAGTTAGAAGACTAGAGTCTCAAGCTGATAAAGATGAACAACAACTTGAAGCCATGACAGTAGGTTTTTGCCAAAACAGCTATAAATACTATGTATACTAGATACACAGCTAACTGAGGTAGAAGACAAGGATAAATGAGAGTTGTTTTTTCCAAACAGTTTGTCAAAGAGTGATTGGAATAGAATTAAGTTTGTCTCTCAATTTTGTACTCTAGCGCCTAATATTAGAAAATTATTTTAAAACATTGGCATAAACTATTAGAAAGTCAACATGAAATACTTGATTTTATTGAATAAGCTATGTTAGCCTATGAAAGGTGCCCATCATTCCCCGACAGGCATGTAAAAGCAGACCTAGCAGTATGTGACTTCACAAGGGTGTCAGAGAAGAAGAGTAATTTCTCTTGTTTTAACTGTCTCATGCCATACCATGATCCAAGCCAATACATTTTATCATCCCCCCAATGACAAAAAGTATTTCATTAAACATGTTGATACATGTAATACAGCATTTGCTACTTACATCTTAAAGTACCCTTGTGGTCTTTTATATGTAGGACAAACACCGCAAAGACTTAAAGAAATATTTTAAAGACTGGTCACACTAAGCTGCCAATACCAGTTCACTTTAAGGAGTTTATACATAACATCTCTCAATTTACATTTCAAATAATAGAACATATTCCTGAGACAATAAGGCGGGAAGATCGAACTAGGAAATTACTGTTGTAAAGGATCCTTCTATTCGTGCAGCGATGATCCTTGCAGCTTCTCCCAAAATACAGCTGAAACGAAGTGATTATAACTCCCAATCGCCCAAACATGAGTCGAGACTTCATGAAGGGGTAAAACGATCTGATTTACTGTGGGCTACCTGCCCGGTATTTATGCAGGTCTCCCACCTGGTGGACACTCCCCTAGGGGACCAGATGGAAGACTGGGACAAAAGCATTACAGTAGCCAATCACAGTGGCTATAACATAAGCACTCCCCTTTTACATAAATCACTCCCTCTTTTCCATCCTGGAGATAATTAACTTAAGTGAGTAAAAAGAGCCTTAATTATCTCCAGGTAGAAAGAAACATGGCTTTTCTTATTTTAGCAAAACAGCATAAAAATCTCTAACTTACATTTTACAGAACATAAACTTTAAGTCCCACATATCCCCAGATAGCTTGGATCTGAGTGCATATTCTAGGCGAATAGCGCTCAGATCCCACGAACACAGTTCTCAAAAACGTCGACTGAAGTTTGGCTTTCGCCAGCCGTTCGCGTGATTGTAGCCGACAACAAGTTCCATACTGTAGCTATCTGGGGTCGGTCACTTTCGCGTACTTCCAACACATGAATGAGGTAGTATCTCCGGCATTCGTGTGTTTTTCCACCGTACGAACGAAGATCTGAAGAGGTAGCAGTGGTGTTCGGCAAAATAAGTAGCCAAAATTAGTTCCAGGGAATCGTCGCCATTTACCGTTGAGCGGTCGACAATCCAAAATGTTCGGTAAACGAACGCGGACCACCAGCTATTCCCCAATTAGTCTGTGGTTAACCGCAAAAGTCTGGGTGGTTAATAGGCGCCACACGACCTCAGTGGGAGGTCGGGTGGTTCGGTAGTTCATTTGTTTTTCTCGCTATTTGCACGAAATCACTCTGTACCCATCCAAATAACCGAACAGGCTGGTTCGCATGGTCTGTTCAATAAGGGATTTCGTTACAACTGTTAAGTAAGGTTTGGTTTTTTTGGATAAAGAATTTGATATGTTGAAGTCAAAAGAATTAAATCAGGAGTATCATCTTTCACCATTAATCTGAGTGAAATCACTGAAGGGGTCATGATACTTGGAGTAATACTTCACTCCACCAAATATTTATGGAAAAAAGGGGTTGTTATTCACAAAAATGTTTATTCACTAAACTTCAGGGTTTGAAGACGTGATCATCTTGCAAACCTTATGCCAAATGCTTAAGTTAGATAAAATCGGACAAGTTGGATATTTTTTTGCCCCAAATAATTTATTGTAGCTTTAAAAAGAACACTCTACCAGGGTTATTTACTAAAGAGATAATTCAAGGTAAATTTCAAATGCAAGGCCAAAATAGCCAAAATGGAAAATTTCTCTAAGCTGTCTGTGCTTTAAAGGGACACTATAGTCACCTGAACAACTTCAGCTTAATGAGGTTGTTCAGGTGAGAACTATAGCTCCCTGCAGCCTCTCATGTAAACACTGTATTTTCTGAGAAAATACAGTGTTTACATTGAAAGCTAGGAACACCTCCAGTTGCAGTCACTCACTCATAATATGCCTCCATCCACTCAGATCTGCTGTCAGCAGAGCACAGGGCAGCACTGTGCACAGCATCCTGTGATTCAGTATCTCCTCCCTCTGCATGCAAACACTGAACTTTCCTCATAGAGATTCATTGATTCAATTAATCTCTATGGGGAGATGCTGATTGGCAGGGCTGTGTTTGAATCATGCTGGCTCTGCCCCTGATCTGCCTCTTTGTCAGTCTCAGCCAGTCCTATGGGGAAGCACTGTGATTGGATCAGGCTACCACATGTCAGCAGACTGCTTGTTTTTCTGAGTCTAACAGCATGCAGATTTACAGCTTCAGACTTGAATACAGTAAGATTTTTACTATATTTATGGTGGCATGAGGGGGGCTAGATGGTGGTTTTAACACTACAGGGTCAGGAATACATGTTTGTGTTCCTGACCCTATAGTGATCCTTTAAGTTCAGCTACTCTGGCATAACATCTGAAATCCACATAATGAATAACCCTGTATGTAAATATTTCATAGACTGTTCCTTTAAGTTTCAACGTCTCTCTCTCTCTCTATGCCTAGTGTATAAGCAAGGCACGATCTAATTACTGCATTTAAATATTGAACACAATAGAGGAGATACTTTCCATTTGGATGGAGCATATGGCGGAGTGGCAAACATTTTTTGCGTATGACAGCAAAAATCCTTGCACCAGCCCTGAGTGGCATTGTCACAAATGATGGAACAGGAGGGGTTCTGTCTCTCTCATTGTCACAGGGGACTCAGCCTTACAATGAAACGGTTCTAAAATTAGACACAGGATTTTCAGGACCACATTTTGAGTTCCAGCCGCTTCAGCTGACCTCAAACAACACCCATGGATAATGGCATGATTTAGCACACACATACAAATACAGCTTTAAATTTTATAAGGCTACTTAAAATCACCTATCTCAGCAAACAAATATGTGGATTCAGTTCCACCATATTATTATTATTATTTATAAAGCGCCAACCAATTCTGCAGCGCTGTGCAATGGGTAGATTAACAGACATGAAAAAAAATTAATAAACCAATAGAAATATGAGGTAGAAAAAGCAATCAAAAATTAGCACAGAATAAGACACCAGGTCCTGGCGGTTTCAGCAATTTATTTAATAAATTATACAAAAATGTTATTTTGCATAATTTATTTAAAACCTTTAATGAGTTAGTGACCAAAGGTATTTTCCCTCAGGAAATGTTGAAAGCAAATTTCTTACCCATATTAAAACAGAGGGAAAATCCATCAGATTTAACCAGATACGGGTCTATCTCATTAATAAATGTCGTCACAGAGCTGATTGAAGAGTACTTTGGGGGATATTATGCACCAGGATCAGATTGGTTATGTTCCAGGCAGGTCATCCTGTAATAATATTAGACAAATAATCAATATTTTAGATTCGGCTGAGCGAACATGTACTCCCCTCCTTACCCTGTCGCTAGACGCAGAGAAAGCATTTGACAGGGTGGGATCAGAGTACATGTTCGCTACATTACAACACTATGGCTTAAGTGATTGGATGCTCAGCAAAATAAAATCCCTATATACAGTTCCAACAGCTAGGGTGGTGGGCATGAACCTATGTTCAGAGTGGTTTATTTAAAAAAAATGGAACAAGACAAGGTTGCCCTCTATCCCCCATCTTGTATATCTTGTCGACAGAACCACTAGCTACAAGAATGAGAGATAATAGAGAAATAAGGGGGTATACAGTCAAAAATCAACAGTCAAAGTTATGTTTACATGTGGATGATGTTTTTGTTTTTTTAACGGATCCATATGAATCGCTGAAGCACCTGTTGGAAGAATTAGACAGATTTAGCTATATCTCAGGATATAAACTTAATATGAGTAAATCTATCGCTCAACTTTTTAATGTAGATAAAAAAGAACGGGAGCGAATTTGCAACAGTTGTAGTTTTGATTTTTAAAAAAACACTTTCACTTACTTGGATATAATCATTCCAACTGATATAAAAAAAATAGTTGAATGCAACTTTTTGGATAACTTTAGAACTATGAATGTACTATTAAAATAATGAATAAATAAGGAAATATCATGGTACAGTAGAATTAATATCATAAAGGCGTATGTTTTACCCAAGTGGATTTATTTGTTCAGAATGATACCACTTAGCTTCCAAACAAAATGGCTACAATTAATTTAACATAGCTTTAGGAATAAATTTGTGTGGAAAAGGAAAATACCATACCATATTGTCAAAAAACAACACAATGGTGGTTCAGGTTTCCCTATTGTTCAACAATATCATGTATCATGTTAATAAGATGGCTAATCCAGCCTTCAATAATGAGGACTGGTATTTGTTAGAAATGATAAATGCAGAGTGTAAAGATCTATCCACTCTATTATGGAATTTAGAGAAAAATAAAAATAGACAAACAAGTAAAACTGGTTGTTTGATACATAATCATATGTTACTGTTGTGGATGAATTTAAGAAAAAAAGCTAACCTATCCAACAAAGTTCAGAAATTCCTAAATATCCCAGAAATTGAAAATAATATAGAAAATTTAAATCTAGAAAATTGGAGGAGAGCAGGAATAGAAAAGGTTGAACAACTGATAGAAAATATTACTATTAAGAGTTTTGTAGCGCTACAATCTACTTATGATCTGCCTCCAAGGGAGGCATTTAACTATATTAGAGTGAAAAGCTTTCTGAACAAGTATGCTCTCATGGAAAATAACTAATGATGTTGGAAAAAATATTTTAGCAGAAAAATCATAAAAAAAATGTTGGTCAAATGTGTAAAAATAATTAAAATATTAAATAATAAAAATCAGAAAAATAGTGACATTACAAAATAAGAAATTGATTTGCACCAGCCTCTGCATGAGCAGTCATGGAATTCAGAATTTTCTAGTTTCTCCAAGAACATCCACGATCTCTCCTTAATAGAAACACATTTCAAGTGTATTAACAGATGGTATTTTGTTCCAACTAGGATGGCAAAAATGTTTCCAGATAGTAATAAATGCTGGAGATGCGAGGAAGAAATTGGCTCATATATGAATATTTTTGGGCATTGCCAAAAACTATGCACGGTATGGTCATGGGCTTTTGAGTTTCTAGAGAAAGCATTAAAGACAAATATAACATAAACTCCGAATATTGCTTTATTGAATAGGAATCTGTCCCATTGACCGAAAGAGCAAGCATATTTAATAGTAATGTAGATAGAATAAGTTGGCGCAACTGAAATGGAGATATAAACAAATGTAAATAAATATTGAACTAATGCAGCAACCTCCTGGGAGTTCTGATATACACAATCTCCACTGAATAGAAACAAAAAACTAAAATTGTAGGTGCGCAAATGAATATGTGGAATAGCACTCAAAGCTATAGTGAAAAATATAAAGTGTATAGACCATGCAAAATATAACCCAAAAAGATAACGTAATGTGCAATGATACAAATGTACTCAGTGGGTTGGCAACATGTTTGTAAAGTTACCATATAGACAGATAAGACAGATAAAAAAGTAAAATCAATAAACATATACTTGCACAGGTCTTTATAATACATAAAAACACAGACCTAGTACAATATTGTATGTAAAAAATAATGAATAAAACCAGGAAAATTAAAACTCACAATTGTGGAGTGGTTGAAATACCACTCCAAACTATCGGGCTTCAGGAGGATCAGCCCCTTGTGAACGTTGGATCCAGATTGTAGATTGCTGTAAGCACTCACTATTAGCCGGAAAAGTATGCAAGTAAAAAATTCTAGCTTTATTTAAAACGAATATCTAAAATAAACATAAAATGATTCACTGCTGCTTTGTAGGTAAGAGTCCACTAAGTCCAGACAGTATGTGGATAAACTGGAAAAGTTCTATCTCACTCCGTATTCTGGCTTGCCACGGACTCTCCTTGTCAGCACAGCTACTTCCGGGTTCTGGCATGCACTGCACGTTTCGCCCCGCCTCTCGGGGCTTTCTCAAGCATGAGTGAAATTGTCTTTTATATGTTCTCTGGAAAATTGGCAGTCATAATCCACTGGTAATCGTAATAATTTAAAAGCAGTTTAGTGCATTAATTCTAGCACACAACAAAAGTATATACCAAATACTGGGTGGTCTACAAAACGGGAAAAGCAACAGAAGGGTACAAAAACTATTTATAAAAAATTTATGCTATTGGGGGCACATCATCTAAATGCATAAAATCACAATTTTGTTCATCAGTATAAAGGTGCATATAACTCAAACAGTACAATTGAATAAGACCTCATGGTTTAGTCAGGACCACTATAATTGGCACAACACTATATATACATATATATATATGGAAAATAAACATATGCCTATACATATAAAAATTTATAAAAAATTGAGGAGGTCAAAATCTATATTAAGCCAGGCAGGGGCTAGAGTGTCCATATAGAACACCCATCTCATCTCCTCTTGTCCAATTTTCCTAATGAAATCTCCTCCTCTCCAATCCTTAAATACTCTTTTAATACCTATTAATTGAAGACCTGAAGGGTCATGGTTATGTGAATGCTTGAAATGATTTGAGACGCTATTACTTGTAACTTCTTTGCGTATATTATACACATGTTCCCGTATTCTAATGTGAAGTGGGCGTGTTGGTCTTCCTATATATTGAAGTTTGCAGGGACATTGCAATAAATATATTACATTATTACTATGACATGTGATGTGTTCCCTTATTTCATATTCTTTTTTTTTGTTCTAACAGATTGGAATTTGTGTATTATTTTGTCAGTTTGGTGTGTATTCTTGCATTCTAAGCATGTTCTGCATTTATGGAAGCCTTTTAGATCCCCAAAGTAATTACTGGTGGGTCGTGACGTTCCTTTAAGTAACTTCTCACCAGCGAGTTTTTAAAACTTAGTGCTCCCCTAAAGGTAATGTTTGGCCTCTCAGGTAGTGTGTCACCTAAATCCTTGTCCATTTTAAGAATGGGCCAAAATGTATTTATTATACGCTTTATGGCCCTGTGTTCAGTGTTGTAATTAAAAACCATTAGGTCTTTTGGGGGGTCCCTTCTATTGTTTGGGGATTTGTTTAATAAATCTACCTGTGCCATATTTCCAACCTCTTGCCAGGCTTTATTTAGGATATCCACTGGATATCCTTTTTCCTTAAATTTGTTAAGTAACTCTTGAGCCTGTATCTGGAAGATACTTTTTTTCTGTACAGTTTCGTCTTAGTCTCAACAATTGTCCTTTGGGGATATTGTTGATCCAAGGCGAATAATGGCCACTGTTACATGTAACGTAGCCACTTGCATCCACTTTCTTGAAAAAAGTATATATATATATTTTTTTAAATTCTTTATTTTTGTTGTGCGGGTGGGTACAGGGTTTCAACAGACGCCACAACGTCGTATTGCAAGGTTTATACATGTTAGACAGTGGCATGAAGATTCGCACATTTTTGTGTTTTTATCCAACGTAACTAAACGATTGTATTGCCATAGTAAAAGTAAATGAAACAAGTGAAAACAATTTATGCTTGACAATGCTAGATTAGCTGTATTAGTGTGGATAGATCTATTTGCTGAGTTACAAGCTAGTTGAGTCATTATTGTTGTCGCTTATGTAGATGCTGTTGGTTTGCACAATTAGCTTATCCCAGCTATACTTGTTTAAGTGTAAATATTGGTTGTTCGGATACCTGCTGTATGGACAGGAATAATTATGAATACCCTACACTTGCATAGGACATTAGCTTATCACAGTTGCATAGAACAATTGCATAGAACGTTTGCATATAATATTTGCATATAATATTTGCAAGAGAGTTAGTAATAAAACGTAGTGGGGTGTTCAGCTTGGGAGCGGGTTCGTGTGTGTGATGACAGACAGATCTGCTAAGAAGGTGTTTGCACTGTGGTGTATATTGTGTGCGCCTAAATTACCCCTTGACATGGGGGGTGTCAATCAGATAGTATGCAGTCGGGATCTAGTCTGGGCCTCTGCTTGCCTGTCAGTGGTTATGGTCTGATGTGGGGGGAGTTTTTAGAGTCCCTCATGGTGATGTGGATTGGTGATGCATGGGGGAATGTCCCAAAAGTCTTTTGGTGGTCTTCAGGTTTGGTTCGTGACCACTGTGTATTGTTCCGCTTGAGGCCTCCTCGGCACGAACTCCGGTGCACTGACTGCATCCCGCCCAAGGGTTGCCGGTGGTCCTGCTGGTAGAAGGGCATTCAGGGGGAGGCCCAGAGTGCCTAGGACCTTCGTGGCTTCATGCACGTTGCTTACAGTATGCGGCGTGTCTCCCCTCATGATGTGTAGGACGTGAGCTGGGCCCCAGCTGTACTTGATTTGGTTGGCTCGTAGCACTGCAGTGAAATGTTGTAGAGATCTTCGCCACGCTAATGTTCCGCTTGAGAGGTCTGGGAAAAATGACAGGGTCATGTTTTCAAAGAGGTATGCCGATTGCTCCCTGGTGGCCGCTAGGACTGCAGTTTTGTCCCTCAGGTTTTGAAATTGGAGCACTATGTCCCTAGATGTGCTAGGCGGTGCCCTGGTTGGTCTTGGCAGGCGGAATATGCTGTCTAGCGTAATCGCCCTGGCAGCTTTCGGAGTCAAGAGTGCGGTGAGGAGCCGCCTGGTAAAGTGTGGGAGCTCTGCGTCAGGAACTGAGTTAGCCACCCCCCTAACCTTTAGGTTTTTGTAGCGTCTTTTGTCTTCCTGTAAAGAGAATTGCTGGTCATGTAGTTGGTTCTGTTTTTGCAGTGCAGTGATTGCAGATTGGAGCTCAGTTATTTGAGTGGTATGTGTTGTGGAGATTCCCTCCACTGTCTGGAGTCGACCTGTCAAATTTTTCAAGTCATCTCTTATCATAGCCACGTCGGCTGCGATTTTCCTATGGTGCTCAGCCATGAGGTCTCCTATGGCTTCCATAGTTACCGGCTTGGGGTCATTCACGGGTGGCTGGGTCCGTGTCTGGACCGGTTGTTTTAATGCTGTGGCCGGTGCTGGGTCTCCCTCCGTGTCATCCGAGGACCCCTCGTAGAAGTCCAAGCAGCCGCCATGCAGGGACGCCATCTTGGAGCCCGTGGCCTCATGGGCCTGCCGCCAGAGGTTCCCGATATCCATGCCGGGCCGGGGCTTGTCCGGCTTTTGTTTATTCATTTTTCTCCCCATGTGGTCCGGGGGGTTCTGGGCTCACTTTGCGGTGGTTTCCGCCGGTGCCCAGGTGTGGAAAGGGTCAGTTTTGCTCTAGTTTAGTCCGGAGCTCCTCCACCATGCGTCCATCTGCTTCCCTGGCTTAGCTCCACCCCCAAAAGTCTTGGTTTTTAATGATTCTCCTGCCACATAGATGTTAAAGTTTTTTAAAAATCAATTTTTAAGGGACTGATATTATTAGTCAGCTGAATGCCCCAGTCATTATGATTAAGAAAATTTTAAAAATCCATAAAACTGTCCTTTGTGCCCTTCCATATTAAAAACATATAGTGTATATAACGGCAGTAGGCAAGCACGTGTGCACCCCAGCCATGGTCACTGTATATAAAGGTCTTCTCCCAATGGGCCATAAACAAATTAGCATAGCTGGGTGCATACGTACTGCCCATTGCCGTTCCTCGTCGTTGTAGGAAAAATGAGTCAAACCAAAAATAATTATTGTGGAGTGACCAACTTATGCACTCCAATAAAAAGTCCACCTGGGAGGGGAGTAAGTATTGGTCATTCATTAAAAAATGTCTGACCACTGCACATATCTTCTCATGTGTTATGCAGGTATAAAGTCAAGCAATGTCAAAGGTTACCAGGAGGTCCCTCAATGTAAACCCTTTCACCATTTCAAGTACATCCATGGTGTCCTTCAAATAGTCCTCATGTCCAGTGTCAGATAACGGTTTCTAATCATTTATTTATCGGGTAGGAGGGGGCGTGAGGGAGGGGGGAGGCAAAAGGATCGGTAGTGCCAGGAACACAGTTTTGTATTCCTGACACTACAGTATCCCTCTAAGACCACTGAGAAGTGGATTGCAATAGTCAAAGCAAGAGAGGATAGCAGCATGGAACAGCACCTTGGCCACGTCCAGTGTTTAAATAGGGGTTGGATGTGTGCTATGATTTTGAGCTGGATCAGCAAGATTTGGCAATCGACTGAACAGGAGGGGTGAAGGAGAGGTTGGAGTTAAAGAGAACAACTAGACAGTGAGCCTGCAAGGTATGACTGATGGTAGAACCATTGACTTGGAGGAAGACAGACACGGGAGTAGCAAAACCTAAAGGAGGAAACACCAGAAGTTCTGTTTTGGACACGATAAGTTTAAGGAAGTGAGCAGCCATCCAGTTAGAAATAGCAGAGAGGTAGTCAGAGACACAAGTCAAAAGATTGGGAGAGGACAGATAGATTTGTGTGTCATCGGCATATAGATCACAGTATAGATAGAGAATAGTAGGGGACCAAGGTCAGAACCTTTGGGAACACCAACAGAGAGGGGTTGAGGAGAAGAGGCATAGGTAGAGAAAGAAAGAGCGCAGGGAGAGGTAGGAAGAGCACCAGGAGAGAGCAGTATCTCTTAGACAGATATTACAGAAGATGAGAAGAAAGATTTTTTTTTAAAAAGCAGCAGAAAGGTCAAGGAGAATTAGGATAGAATAGTGACTATGAGATTTGGCAGTAATTAATCATTGGATACTTTGGTCGGAGCTGTTTCCAGGTCAGAGAGATGGATTGAAGGAAGTTGGTCAATCTTGCATACACAACTCTCTCAAGGATCTTGGAGGCAAACAGGGGGTAGTTGGATGGGAAGTTAGGGTCAATGATGTTTTTTTTTTCAAAATCATGGTTATTGTTGCATATTTGAAGGGTGACGCAAAAATGCCAGAAGAGAGGGAGAGACTGAACATTTTAGTGAGAGTCAGAGCCAGAAAAGGAGACAGAGTGTGGTTGAGATATGACGGAATAGGATCAAGGGAACAGGTGGCAGGGCAGGAGGACCGGGACAAAACAGACACCTCTTTCACTGTAGCAGGTGCGAATGATCATAGAACAGCGGAGGAATTGGGGTTGGGAGAAGTATTGGTAGGGGAAGGAAAACGATGAGTGATTTCTTCCTTGATACTAGAAATCTTCCCAGTGAAGTGAGTTGCAAAGTTTGTGGCAGTCAAGTTGGTAGGAAGAAGAGGAGCAACAGGATGCAGAAGAGAGTTAAAAGTGTAAAAGAGACATTTGGGTGAGCATAGTTATGAGGGTATTGAAATAATTTTCTTTTGCAGAGGAAAGAGCCACACTTTATGAGGGTAGCATAAATTTATGTCTGGTTGAGAGGAGAGGGTGTAGTAGTAGAAGAAGGATGCAGAGGTAGGGCAGGTGTCATGGCTGCTAGTGTGGTCCAACACGCAGAAACTATGTAAACATATACATAAAAAAAGGAAAGGAAATAAAAGGACAGAGCTTAAACCGGACTTTAGAATGGCCGGACTAATACGCTAGAGATAGAGAATGGTCAAAGGGAAAACCGAGGTCAAGGAAGCCAGAAATACTCAGATACTGTTGAAACAAGCCAAGTCAGGGGAACCAGAATTCGGAATAACCAGGGAAAAGCCAAGATCAGGATACCAGGAAGTAATATTCACAAAGATAAACGCACTCTAGGGAACCAGGAACAGGAAACCACGACAGGGCAAGAAACTGGAGTGAATTAGGGATTTAAATATCCCTCTCTAGGCTCTGATTGGTCAGAGGGTGACCTCTGACCCCAGAACGTGCGCGTGCGTTGACATTGTGACTTCACGTGCACGTTCGTGGGGGGTGGAACCATGGATGGACGCGACCTCATGGTCGGCGCCATCTTGGATTTCCCCGAGCGGCGTGGAGGAGCGGTTCCCGGCTCTCCGCTGAGCAGGTAAGCTCAGTGAGTTGGTGCGATCAGGCACGGACGCACCTGGCGGCGAGTCGGGGGCCGTGACAGCAGGTGAGATTTGAAACAGATAAAAGGAGCATTTGGAGGTTGGTGGAGATTCACTGTAGGTCAAGACAGTGGAGGTTTCTGCGAGACTGATGTGCCGAAGGTGGTATAATTTTGGTTAGGGGTATGCTGATGTCAAAGGTCAGCAGATAATGGTCAGATAAAGGTAATGGAACATTGGAGGGATTAGAGGCAGTCTAGGGATTTGCGAAGACGAGATCAAGAGTGTTTCCTGCTGTATGAATTGCTAAATTAGACCATTGAGTGAGACCAAAGGAGAAAGTTACAGAGAGCAGACGAGGGGCATCAGGACAGTTGGGTATCGTGTTAAGCCTACCACTATGCCACAGTACACCAATATTGGTGGGTCCTACACCATGGGAGACAAGTTCTAAATAAACTAAAATGTGTTTCATTAATCTTTTATTAGAGCATTGTGTATTTAAAATGCTAAATTAATGTTAAATTTAGCACAGTTTCATTGTAAGGCTGAGTCCCCTGTAATGCCTTGTTTGCCCATAACTCTGACGGCTCATGACTCCATGTCTTTCTTTACACCATACAAGAATTGCCATTTTAGACTTCCTCTAGCCATCACTATTTGGTCCGTGTCAAAGTCACTCAGATCTTTTCGCTTGCCCATTTTTTTCTGCTTTCAACACATGAATTTCACTTGCTGCCTAATATATTCCATCCTTTGACAGGTGCCATTGTAATGACATAATCAATGTTATTCCCTTCACCTGTCAGTGGTTTTACTGTTGTGGTTGATCAGTTTATGTTTCCTCTCTCTAGCTCCAGAATATGAAGTTTTACATGATGCATCACTTATGCCTTTTCATGAATGGTGGAATAAGATAAATTCATTTAAATAACTGTGTTTCTCTACTCTTAAGGGACAGTTTTACATCCACACCTGCAATAAGCCCCATTTAATTTTACTCTGCTCAACCCATGCACCCACCCCTCCTCCCTCCCACCCGGGTTCCTTGTACCTATATAGCATGCTCTTCCACCTGTTTGGAACCAGAGCCAATCACCTCATTATTACCTTCACATGCTATCAGCTGCTGCAGTTATACCATTAACTCTCTATGCCATCTTGTACAAATTCCTCTGTTACCTTTTGTCTCACCTCCACAGCTTACCTTTAGATTGTAAGCTCATGGGCAGGGCCCTCTACCTGTTGTATCGGTCTGTTCTTATTGTATTGTCTTTTTCCCAATTGTACAGCGCTGTGGATAATGAGATATTGTTGCATATATGGTTTCTTTTTATCGATGGTTGAAATGCTTTGAGATGTTCTTAGGGTTCAAATGCAATGATCTTCACACATTTAAAGTGTGTTTTTTTTCAAAAACAAGAAACATAAAAAGATAATGAACAACAAAATTAAATATGCCATGGCTTCTGAGAGCAGAGGCTTGTCTTCGTATAAGAGCTTGTCACGGGTGGCGGTACGGAGACTGGGAGCCCTGAGTGCCTGATGATGAGAGGAGTCTCAGTGTGGTAATGGGCCATCAGGGCCTGGTGCAAGGTAAAAACACACCCCCTGGTGTTGAGCACCAGTATTTGTGCTGCCACATACCAAGGCCCTGATGCAGCTTCTGCGGATCCCAAGAGCTAGGAGCTTGATGATATGCAGACCGCCCAGGAACTGGATAGGGGGACTCTGCAGCAGAAATGTATCCAGTACAGAAACAAGACAAGACTAGAAGAATCCAGAACCGGAGCAGGACAGAAAGCAGAACCCAGAACATGTACACAAGACATGAGGGAAACATGAACAGGGCAGGACAGGGCTGTACATGAACTGGAAATACAAGGCAAAATAAAACAAGACAAGAGATGCAAGGCAAAATAAGAGGAGACATAACTAAGTACTATATATGTAAAACTTTGGAGATATAGACATACATAAAGGCCAAGATGTATGCAGCCCACCACTGCGTCAAAGTACTCCAATTAAGGTGGGTTCCTAGACTGCCTAGATATGCATGACTAAATAAACAATAATAAAACACACACAGCACTTACCTGCAAGAAAGGGCAGAGGACTTGAAACATTGGCCTGCAGGAACCAGGATTCATGGAAAAGGAACAGGTGTGGCAACAAAAACCAAACATTTAAAGGAATCCAAGAGACTGGGAATTCCAGGAACAAAATACAGGAATGAACCCAGAAAACCCAGCATAAAGAAAACCAGACACGGAACAGAAAACCAGAAAAACCAAGAAAAACTAAACAAGTATTGTAAAAAGAGTACTGGATACTGGAAGCCAAGGCCAGACATCTCCGCAAAACAGAGCAAGATGTGAGAGAGCTATTTCCTATCATATCTCCTGCATTACCCTATAATACTTCTTGTCTCAACAATACTTCTTGGGTACTGGACTTCCTCCTTATTTCAAGCCTTGCCCATGAAGAGTAATGTTTTTCATGCAGGTGTATGCCTTATGTTCTTTATTTTGCACTGTGACAAACTACACTAAAAACCCTGTGATTCCCCTAGCCCAAGTTATTTTCCTTTATTTGGAGGTTCTATCTACCGAACACAGACCAACCCCAGGCTCATTATGTTCAAAGGAACCACAAAGTTAAGTGCTCTCTCTGGGCAGCCGCCTTTCATATAACTGAAAGCCACATGCGCTGGAAAATGGCAGTCATCTTGTCTCCTGAATGCAGGCAGTGGTACTTGGTCGAGTGTCTGGAACTCCAAGTTGGCCACTATCACTTGCGAACACTGGTAATGTTGTAGAGCGCTTTTCGGTGGAAAGGTACGCACGAACTAGATGAACGATTGCTAGCTATGAGCCAGGGTAACCATTTGGTATTTTATTCATTTTGGGACTCCTGAAAGTGACTGACCCCTACCACTTTTCTTCTGGAACTATTTTGGGCAATTCGACATTTGGACACTTTGGGCTCTCAGATCCAGGCTGTTTGGGGATATAAACATACTATGCGAACGGGCTATAATTCCCACTACCTTATAGGAGTTTGGGATAGTGCGAACGAACATACTATATAAAGTACAGGGGTTCATTACAAGCACCTACTCACTCTTTAATCAATGCTGAGAAACAGTTATTATATACCTTTATTTGTATTGTTTTGATTTGCTTTGTGTACTGCCCCCTGATTTCTGTCACAATACCTGCACCTTGTAGTGCAGTGCAATAACAGAAATGATGTTCTGAGTTCTGATGTGCACCCAGGGCTGTCTTTAATGTGAGGCAAACGGGGCTGCTGCACCAGGTCCAGTTACTCCTGGGGGGCCCAAAGTAGCTGCCCTATGGCCCCGCTGCCTGCGATTAATTTTTTTCCCATGGGCCCACTAATGCAGCTAGTGTTTTTTTACCTATTTTATTTGTTCATCTGATTTTATATCACCAATAAAGCACTTTTTGAAAGAAAATCTCCAGCATCCTGTGTCTAGATTGCCAGAGGTATACACAGAGGACCAGGGAGAAATAGGAGTTGGACCTCCTTCAAGTGTCCTTCTACGCTTTCCATCTGAGCCATATGATGCTTATGGCTCTCCACTTGTGAGTGATACTCCTAATTTTATCAACTTCATAATTATTTGTTCAGACAATATTGCATCTTTTGCTGTATTTTATTTCCACAGATTTGCATTATACCAGCTCCACCTTATGTATGTATATTTTGTGTATTTTATAGAGGTGGTCTAGGGGATACCACTCAAGGTGTTTTGAACTTTTTGATTCCAATTACTTTAAATTGTGCACTGTCTTTTTATATAATGTGGTAAGATGTTACATCAATGAACAGATTGCATACTATAAAACGGAGCCAAAAGACAATGTAAATAGATGACAACGGCATTACAGAAGACATTCACAATCTAATTTGCAGAATGTCAGCTCAATAAAAAAAGATTGCAGCTGTTAATATGAGGTTACTTAGTCTAGATAGGAAAAGACAATGCTTTTGATCCCCATATAATTTATTAAGATTACAGCTTGATCCAATGTCTTGCAGGTTAAAAAGCTTTGCTTCCCACAGCAGACACTTATCTGTCTCATCATAAAAATAAAATGTCATGCCTGCTGATCTTTTGCACCTAATCAGATGTGGGTACTAACTGAAATACTGAGTTGTTTTTATTAGTGTGGTGACATATTAATTGCATCTGTTCAGCCACACATTCTATATCCTATAGGTCAGACATATGTTCATAGATTAAACAGCACAATAATAGGCAATGAAGCATGTGAATATATAATTGTTTTTTTATTATTAACCTAACCCTAAACCCTGAATCAAATACAATAAGGAACATCTTAATAAAATGTCATCATTGGTAGACCGTTTGTGGATGTGTAAATGATGATTAATGTCTCCCATTGGATACAGGCTGAGTATCTAGAATAGGAATGGCCCACTATAAAGGGACACTAACGGCACCCAGACCACTTCATCTCAGTCAAGTGGTCTGGGTACACTGCCTATGCTTTTTAAACCCTGCAATGTAAAACAGTGCTGTTTTATACAGCGGTGGAACTAATGTAGAGAGGCCCTGGTGCAATATGTTTTCTTGGGTCCTCCTCTAGCAAGGTTGGCCAAAAGTTAGATATTCAACTGTTGTGCAACTCTCATGATACTTTGTCAGCTGGGGTTCTACCATTTGCCCATTATTGCAGGATTGTATTTGCGAGCAGTGTTTGTGTGTATCGAATTTAAGCATGTTATTGTATGGAGTATGTGTATGTGGATAGCATTTGTATGTAGTGGTATTTTTGTATGCAGTATTGGTGTTTGATAGCTGGTGTGTGTTTTTGTGTAATGTTTGTATGTAGTGTTGACATCTGGATGCAGATATACATTTGTGTGTAGAGTTGTTGTTTTAATGTAAGGGTTGTTTTGTATGTAGTGTATTGGCTTTTGATTCAAGGGTTATGTTTGTGTGTAGTGTTTGTATTTGAATGCAGTGGTAAGTTTACATGTAATGTTGACATTTGAATGCAGATGTACATTTGTGTGTAGTGTTAGCGTGTTTGAATGCAGTGTTGGTGTTTGACTGCAGGGGTGTGTCTGTGTATAGTGTTGGCTTGTGTATGTAGGAGTATACAGGTATTTGACTACTGGGATATATGGACCCTTTACACATACACACACACACACATACTGACATTGATACACATACTCACTCACTGACACACACACACACATACATATGCGCATGAGAAAGCCCAGAGAGGCGGGGCAAATCGCATAGTGGGATGTCAGACGCCGAGTTCTGCTAGATTGAGGAAGCGAGTGGGAAGGGATGCCAGAGCACACACAGAATATCGGAATAACTATTGATATCTTTTGGACTCTCTGCTCCTTATTTCCTTTATTGCTGAAATTGCTCCTCTTTTATCATATATTTTGGTTTTTGGAATTAAGCTTCATAGAAGATTAAGGTGGTTGACTGTTCTTTTTCTCTGATCTGAAAGCGATTTGAGACCCAATGTACTATAAGGAATTGGTCCCTCCTTTATCTGATAGTGTGGAGTGGCTCTTATACCATTCTGATCTTGTGAATGATATTCATATCTAAGAATTTGGATTCTGTTATATCGATTTGCACTATGTGTGCTTTTTTATTCTGTTTTAGGTATATTTAGTACAAGGATAATTTTTTTGGTATAAGTATTTGCCCAAGTGTGTTATGCACTGTTTAGGTAATAATACTTTTTCTTTCTAAGCACTCTATGGGTTTATAGCTATTTTAGATAACACATTAGCTTTGTATGTCATTTATAAATATCTTTTGCACACCATTTTTATATATAGTTCTAGTTCCACTTTTGAAGTCACTAAAGTTTTTGGGTTCCTGTACATTGTTAAAATATTTTTTCACAATTTATATTTTGTGAACACACACACACTTCTAAAACATACACAGTTACACACACATTTTGACACAGACACACAATTCGTAATTTACATTTTTTATCTACCTCCCTGCTTCCATACCTTTTGGGTGCAGGAGGGTGGCATCATGCAGTCATGGTTTACAACAAACAATTGTGAGTATTTATGCTGCATAATGACGGTTGGTTAACTTTTGTCATTATTTCAATCGTATTCTTAAAATGTTCTAAAAATAATTTTTTAAGTATCTGTTTTATTTGTATTGTATTTCCCTAATTTTCTCAGAAATTTCCATTTCAGAAGACTGACAAGTTTGTATCCGGATAAATACAGATTTAGTGAGTGATGGAATAGATTTTTTTTTTACCTTTTGATATACCCATGTTTAGGCGATAGTCCTTTCTTTGTTTTATGCTTTACTAACTGGCTGTAAAATTTCAAGGACATTCATATTTTCCTATTTTCCCCAGCAAATTTTTTGCTACACAGCAAATACTGTTTTTTCCAGCGTATAAGACGACTGGGCGTATAAGACGACCCCCATCTTTTCCAGTTAAAATATAGAGTTTGGGATATACTCGCAGTATAAGACTACCTCTTTTCCAACGCACACCAAATAAAAATTAGCCATGATGTACGGTGAGCAGACAGAGCTACACAGCAAGACATTAAATAATGATAATCTGAAATAGCATTTAAAGCCCAGGTATGTACCAGGCTGTTTGGAGGCTAATTGCGATTTATGCGCATACTGCCAATTCTTAACCCTTTATTCTGCTGTGACTACCGTATTTTAAAACTGGCTGGACTCAACAACCTGGATTTGGGGAATTTATGGGGCGCATGGGGCAGACACTACCAAGGCTGGGCGAAATGGGGCAAACTGTACTCAGACTGGGGTGGCATGGGGCAAACACTATACCAGCTTGTTGGCATTGTGGAAAGAGCACTCATGATGTGTGGCATGGAGCATACACTATACAGAATGTTCTTCTTACTACTCCCCCTCCCTCCCTGTGTCCTTCTTACTCCCCCTCCTTCCCTATGTTCTTTTTACTCACCCCCTCCGTTCTTTTTACTTTCCTTTTACTCCCCCCCGATCTTTTTACTACCCCCCCCAATCCTCACTACGTTCTTCTCACCTCCCCTTCCCTGTGTAGCCTGGGTGGCCGAGCTCCTCTTCATCCTGTCAGTCCGGCCGGGTCCCGCGCGGTACGGGAGATTCAGTTACCTGTTCCTGGCCGGACTGACAGGAAGTGTACACTGAGTGCTCACTTCCTTTCAGTCCAGCCGGGAACAGGCAACTGAATCTCCTGTACCGCGCGGTACCCAGCCGGACTGACAGGACGAAGAGGAGCTCGGCCACCCACGCTACACAGGGAAGGGGAGATGAGGAGAGAGGCAGTGCTGCAGCCGCCTGAGGCTCTCTATAGAGCGCTCAGGCGGCTGCAGCATTAGAAGGGCCGTCGATGGGGGCGCCCCAACTTTTAGGAAACCCTATACCCGGTGTATAAGACGACCTCCGACTTTTGAGAAGATTTTCCAGGGTTAAAAAGTCGTCTTATACGCCGGAAAATACGGTAACTAAGAAATCACAAGCTTCTAACAGAGATAAAATAATGCCAGTTAGGGAATGATGGGATGGGTTTATGGTTCGCAAGACGTAGTGCTTTGGAAAAGTGATAACTTTTGATTGGTATAAAGTTACATCACACTCCTAGACATGAATACACTTTATTATGTTGCTTTGCATTCAAATATTGGGCAGTTCCTTATGAATCCACACCTGTGTGTTGTCATTCATTGAGGAATCCTCCAGTGCTGTAATAAGTTTCAGGTTAAAGCAGAGATTTCTAAATTGAAGTCTATGGCATTTTGGTTTATCGTATCCGAGGGTCTTCACCGCTGAATATAATTTTCTTACAGTGAGTAACCCTGAAACGAATGATATCGTGTTAGCGAGATGACGGGAGCTAATGTAAATTTTAAAATTAAGAGCAGAAATAATGGTACACAGTTTTCATATTGTGACACTTTCTGTAGCATTAGACATTTTAATATCTTGATAAAGGTCTGCATTGTTAACTTATTAAAGATGCAGCTTTAGAAGCTGGACTTACACTTAAAGGGACTCTCCAGTGCCAGGAAAACAATCAGTTTTCCTGGCACTGCAGGTCCCCTCTCCGTCCCACCTCCCATCCCCGGTTGCTGAAGGGGTGAAAATCCCTTCAGTGACTTACCAGAGGCAGCGACGATGTACCTCGTCGCTGCTTCTTCCTCTGCCCACGCTTCTCCCCGTCACTACGTCAGCCGGCAGGGGGAGACTGATCCCGCCCGCCAGCTGGGGAGACTTAATGCACGGCACAGCATGAGGACGTCCAGCAACGCTATAGCACATAAAACCTGTGCTATAGACCAGGAAGAACCCTCTAGTGGCTGTCTAGTAGAGGAACAGTTATTATATACCTTTATTTGCATTGTTTTGATTTGCTTTGTGTACTGCCCCCTGATTTCTGTCACAATACCTGCACCTTGTAGTGCAGTGCAATAACAGAAATTATGTTCTGAGTTCTGATGTGCACCCAGGGCTGTCTTTAATGTGAGGCAAACGGGGCTGCTGCACCAGGCCCAGTTACTCCTGGGGGGCCCAAAGTAGCTGCCCTATGGCCCCGCTGTAGACAGCCACTAGAGGGGGAGTTAACCCTGCAAGGTAATTATTGCAGTTTATGAAAACTGCAATAATTACACTTGCAGGGTTATGGGTAGTGGGAGTTGGCACTCAGACCACACAAATGGGCAGAAGTGGTCTGGGTGCCTGGAGTGTCCCTTTAAGGACACAAGCATTTTTTGCATTTTTACCGTTTGTGTTCAATAGCAATTGCATTTTTCTTAATTATTGCATCAACACATATTATATACAGTTTTCAAAAGGACAAAATCGAGTGTAATGTGATGTGACACATACAAATATAAATTTTCATTTATTATAAAAAACTTATTTTCACAGTTTCATCAATAATAACGTGCTTAATCCATCTTAGAAAAAGTAATTCAAAATATATGTACGTGTCTTGATTTACAGAGTACATAATATATCTAGGATTTCAGTTTATTTTTAAAGTTACAGGTCATCAAATTCAAGGAGTATAATTAAATTTTCATTGTAAAACAATTTTAGAAGTTGGTTTGTTTGTCTTGTAAATTTAATAGCCGTCACAGAAAACAAAATTGCCACACAAAAGTATATATTTATAGAAAATACACATCACAGGATATTTACCTCTGGTTATTTTGGCACTTTTTACATATTAATTTCACTGCAAATATTGTAGTAAAATTATGTGTTTTCTATATTTTAGTATACAGACATATAACAAGGTTTTTTAATGTATATTTCGTAAAGCGGATACGTGCTATTCCTGTACAAAACCCCATATTGTGTTCAGCTACATCTGCTATATCATTGTATGTCTTTGCCACAGTTCTGTGAAGCTATAATGCTATATAAGAGACCAGGCTATTGCAGTTATTATAGTTAGAATTTTCATGGATGGATTTGATGGTCCTATGTCTGATTTTGTGGCATTATAGCATTTCGACTTCAAATAACCCCACCAAGGCCTTCCATTTGAGAAAACAGATGCTCCAGGGTATCTCATATGGCATATATTGTGCCTTAACTTGCCTCCATTTTTTCACCAATTTATGTCAGAGTTTGTGGTGATAAATAATAGCATTTTTACATATATGTTGCATTTTTGCTAGGTATTTTGTACATTTAATATGTACCGCTGTGATAAGATCCCCCAAATTATGCTCTGTTACATCTTCTGACTAAAACAATGTTCCCAATGTATGAGCTAGACTCCATTTTGTGAAATTACAGTGATTTAAAAGAGACATGGCAATTTCAGGTTTTTAAGTGTGAATTTTCATAGATGGTGTTGATGGGCCCATGTCCCATTTTGGAGGATTTTAGCAGGTTGTTTATTCAAACTAACCCACAAAGGCATACCATATCTTAAAGAAGACACCTCAGGGTATTTCAAAAGGCATATTTTGAACCTTAGCATGGGATCATTTTTTTCACTAGTTTGTACCACGCTTAGTGGCAATAAGCATATATTCTGCCTTTTGGACACACATTGAGATTTTACTGTATATTTTGCAAACCTTATGTGTGCTACGGCAGTATAATACTTCATGTTTTGCTCAGCTATGTCGTCTGAGTACAGCAACACACCCGTATGTACCTTTGCCAGGTACATGCAGGATCATCAATAAACAGAGCCAATTCCCTGAACCCGTCATTGGTGATAGTTGTCAGTATTGACACTGTAGCTCCGCTCAGAGACTAAGAAAGTCAGGTGGAGGAAATATACAGAGACAAAGTAGCCCATACTTTTCGTACTTTGTCTCTGTACATCTTTTTACTGGTTTGGAATTTTAGTGACATTCCAACACAGTCAAAATGAGTATTTCATAAAGATTATATCTTTATTAAATACTAATTTTTCAGGGGTGGAGATGTATTCCCCTTAAAGGCTAATTCCACAAGGTCTTTATCTACATCTTGGGCTAATTGGGCAGAGGTTCCAACTGATAAAATATGTAAGGCAGCCACCTGGTCCTCTCCGGTGACCTTCATTACACACTACAAATTGGACCTGGCTTTTTCCTCCTCTTCTTTTGGCAGAGGAGTACTTCCTTCTGTGTTCCTTATAAATAAAAATGAAAATTTATTTCATAGTTATAACATCCTTTTCCTGGCTAGTATTATTCACAACAGCAACAGTCTCCCTTCCATGAAGTAATTTCGTGGTTGCTTTATAACAGACTGCTGCATGGAAGGAGAAGAGACATTTTATGCATGCAGTTTCTTCCTTGTCTTTAGCATTTCTTGTCCTCCTCTGGCTGGGGGTGAAGCTAACCATAAATGGTGCTGCCATGAATAATAGCCAGCAAAATAATTTTCCTTAGTTTGTTAATAAAAGAAACACAAACTTTGTCAAAACATATAGATTTGAATTTAAAGTTAATTAAAAATATGGCCCCTTCCCCACCTGTCAATGAAATCCTCAAAATTAGATGCTGCCACACTGGGTCTAATGCCATAGATTGACTGATAGGCTGTTCTATTGTCACGGTGTTCCTCAGCCAGCAGGCCTGTCTCACGTTTGGTGGGGGAGTATGGGATGTACTGATGCCAATTTGTTGGCCGTGAAGCAAGCATGTTAGCTAAAGCACAGGGGATTGTCCTGCTTCGGTTAATGTATCACATGCA
Organism: Pelobates cultripes; assembly: GCA_933207985.1. NCBI lineage: Eukaryota > Metazoa > Chordata > Amphibia > Anura > Pelobatidae > Pelobates > Pelobates cultripes. The sequence goes on from OW240916.1 coordinate 132,931,818, forward strand.
GCCAAACCCATACACAATCACACTCAGACAACTCCTCACAATCATAGGTATATTACTTATGGGAAGCAAGGAGGGGCAATAAGGGCCTTCTTTGATTCTTGCACCATGGTCCTGTGGTCCCTAGTTACGCCCTTGAAAACTACTTAAAGGGACACTATAGTCACCTGAACAACTTTAGCTCAATGAAGCAGTTTTGGTGTATAGAACATGCCCCTGCAGCCTCACTGCTCAATCCTCTGCCATTTAGGAGTTAAATCCCTTTGTTTATGAACCCTAGTCACACCTCCCTGCATGTGACTTGCACAGCCTTCCATAAACACTTCCTGTAAAGAGAGCACTATTTAGGCTTTCTTTAGTGCAAGTTCTGTTTAATTAAGATTTTCTTATCCCCTGCTATGTTAATAGCTTGCTAGGCCCTGCAAGAGCCTCCTGTATGTGATTAAAGTTCAATTTAGAGATTGAGATACAATTATTTAAGGTAAATTACATCTGTTTGAAAGTGAAACTAGTTTTTTTTTCATGCAGGCTCTGTCAATCATAGCCAGGGGAGGTGTGGCTAGGGTTGCATAAACAGAAACAAAGTGATTTAACTCCTAAATAACAGTGAATTGAGCAGTGAAATTGCAGGGGAATGATCTATACACTAAAACTGCTTTATTTAGATAAATTAATTTAGGTGACTATAGTGTTCCTTTAATAGTTTTTTGTTGTTTTTCTTTCATTTTTTATTATGTGATGATATATTTTCTTCTAAAAATATTATTACTACAAGAAATAATAAGCATTTAACTCATTCACTAGCAAGCATTTTTTTATTAACAAAATATTAGCATAGCATTTATTTGAAGCAAGGGGTGCATACTTAGCATATAAACATATAACACAGCAATTTTGTGTTTAGAATGCTTTGCAGAGAAACTAAAAATAAAATGACAAAGTTACACAACCTTTATTTTGTAATTTTTAATTCAGCCCTTAGAAAAATATTTAGAAAATAAAAAGCTTTAGACAGTATACTGTTTTTATTATCTTATTATCTCAATATTTCACACAGGGCTTGACATGTTAGTAAAAAATAAAAAATTATACAGTGAGGGAAATTAGTATTTAATACCCTGCTGATTTTGAACGTTTGCCCACTGACAAAGAAATGATCAGTCTATAATTTTAATGGTAGGTGTATTTTAACAGTGAGAGACAGAATAACAAAAAAAAAATCCAGAAAAACGCATGTCAAAAAAAGTTATAAATTGATTTACATGTTGTGATAAAGTGAAGGCAGATAGGCCTATAACATTTAACCCCAGGGGGAGTATGTGTAGGATGTGTTGTAGGCAACACAAAACACTGTTTAGTTATGGGCCCCTGGGGTGGAGCATTTGGAGAGAAGGGTAGGCCAATGCTCCACTCCACAGTTTAGTGGTTTTCTGTGGAGACATAGATCCAGGCCAGGGATTTTTGGATCGTCTCCAACCCACTGCTCAGCTGCAATTAATGAGCTATTGCAGTGGGAATAAACTCCTCCCTGCTAGGCAGGTAAGGGAGAGGGATTGCTGGCTTCCTCCCAGGAAGCAGGTAGGAGAGAGAGGCTGTTCTCTCCAGATAGAGTCAACGAGACTAGGCACTTGGAGTGCAGAAAGGAAGCAGTCAAGGCAAGGCTGGCTTGGAGCACTGGGAGTGCAGAAAGGAAGCAGTCAAGGCAAGGCTGGCTTGGAGCACTGGGAGTGCAGAAAGGAAAGCAGTCAGGGCAAGGCTGGCTTGGAGCACTGGGAGTGCAGAAAGGAACGCAACAGGCTAGCCAGCAGAGTGTTGCTAACTAATAAGGTTGGTGCCATATGTTTTGTTAGTTTAACCCTGATAGAGAGGGACATTCAAAGTTAGTTAGTGCTCAGACCGAGCTAGGTTTTTGTTTATAGGGTTTTGTGTTTCATTTATGTTTTAATTTACTGCTGTATCCTGTGTGAACTTACAAATAAAGTGCCTGGAGTATTTGCAATTACAAGGACTGTGCATGTTTTTGCCCTAGAGGACCGTGCTACCTGCAAACAAGGATCACAATGTCAATGAGTGAAATAAGTATTTGACCCCTTCGACTTGTGGCAAAACCCTTGTTGGCAATCACAGAGGTCAGACGTTTCTGGTAGTTGGCCACCAGGTTTGCACACATCTCAGGAGGGATTTTGTCCCACTCCTCTTTGCAGATACTCTCTAAGTCATTAAGGTTTTAGGCTGATGTTTTGCAACTCGAACCTTCATCTCTCTCCACAGATTTTCTATGGGATTAAGGGCTGGAGACTGGCTAGGCCACTCCAGGGCCTTCTTGAGCCACTCCTTTGTTGCCTTGGCTGTGTGTTTTGGGTCATTGTCATGCTGGAATACCCATCCACGACCCATTTTCAATGCCCTGGCGGAGAGAAGGAGGTTCTCACCTAAGATTTGACGGTACATGGCCTGGTCCATCGTCCCTTTGATGCGGTGCAGTTGTCCTGTCCCCTTAGTAGAAAAACACCCTTGAAGGACAATGTTTCCACCTCCATGTTTGACGGTGGGGATAGTGTTCTTGGGTCATAGGCAGCATTCCTCCTCCTCCAAACACGGCGAGTTGAGTTGATGCCAAAGCTTGATTTTGGTTTCATCTCACCACAACACTTTCACCTAGTTCTCCTCTGACTCATTCAGATGTTCATTGGCAAACTTCAGACGGGCCTGTACATGTGCTTTCTTGTGCAGGGGGACCTTGCGGGCGCTGCAGGATTTCAGTCCTTCACGGCGCAGTGTGTTACCAATTGTTTTCTTGGTGACTATGGTCCCAACTGCCTTGAGATCATTAACAAGATCCTCCCGTGTAGTTCTGGGCTGATTCCTCACCATTATCATGATCATTGAAACTCCATGAGGTGAGACTTTACATGGAGCACCAGACCGAGGGAGACTGACAGTTATTTTGTATTTCTTCCATTTGCAAATAATCGCACCAACTGTTGTCACCTTCTAATCAAGCTGCTTGGTGATGATCTTGTAGCCCATTCCAGCCTTGTGTAGGTCTACAATCTTGTTCCTGACATCCTTGGACAGCTCTTTGGTCTTGGCCATGGTGGAGAGTTTGAAATCTGTGGACAGGTATCTTTTATACAGGTAACGAGCTGAGATTAGGAGCACTCCCTATAAGAGAGTGCTCCTAATCTCAACTCGTTACCTGTATAAAAGACACCTGGGAGCCAGAAATCTTGCTCATTGATGGGGATCAAATACTTATTTAACTCATTGACATGCAAATAAATGTATAACTTTTTTGACATGCATTTTTCTGGATTTTTTTATTTTATTCTGTCTCTCACTGCTAATTACACATATCATTAAAATTATAGACTGATCATTTGTTTGTCCATGGATAAACATTCAAAATCAGTAGGGGATCAAATACTTTTTTCTCTCACTGTATTTTTCTCACATACAGTAAATGTGACTAAAATTGATAACTAAAAATAGTCAAATACACTGCTAGAAGGATACTGAAAGCATTACTAGCAGCACATCTCACTGAAAATAGCAACAGGAAGTAAAAAGAATGTCTGCATTCAAGCATAATGTCAACATATTGTAAAAACAGACAGTTTAATCATATATTTCTAAAACAAAGGTATTTACAACTGATATGGCAATCTTTTTTACAGTTTAAGACTTATAATATTGTAACTTATTACCTCTAGATTGTAAACTCATTTGAGCCGGGTTTTATTGCACCTATTGTTCCTGTAACATTTGTAATATTGTAAAGTGCTGCAAAATAAGTTGGCACTATATAATTGCTAATAATATATCTTTCTGAATGCAGATTTTGTTTTAAGGAAAAGAGTGAGTATAGCAAACATGTCCACAAGAGGTCACTCTTTTCCTAAGGATTTATCTTGTCAAAACAAGAGACTAGAAAAAAAAAACTGTTACAGGATATATTATAAAAAAAAAAAAAAATTACCTTCTTAAGTGTCAGTCTTAAAATCTTGAAAGGTGCAATTCCAGTACTCAAAAAATATATAAAAAAAAAATAAAAAATAAAAATATATATATATATATATATATATATATATATAAATAAATATAAGAAAGTCAGGCACTCTACCTTCAAGAATCTGATGAAATAGACCCCGTTGCTGTACAGCGTGTACAGATATGCAAGACGATGAAGAGAGCACTCCAGAGGATTTGTTCAATAAATTTTATATATGGTTCAAAGTGATCAACGTTTCGACCCAAGCCCCTCCCACAACTTCAGGCCCTGCCTTCCATTTGTGGTCTGGGCATAAAGCGGTAGAATGAGTAACATAAAACAAACAGTGCATGGAATAAGTCAGTTGTGGTATGCCGTAACTGACGAGGTAGTAGGCCTGAAATAAAAGAGGGCAAAAAGGTGTAACCAGTTTATTCAGCCTACAATACAACATAGAATATCACATAATCATATTTTTAAATGCAAGGCGCCCCTCTTGTACCGGCTGAGGAATGTACCTGGTGTAAGCCGTGGACTTCCATCGGCCTAATATCTTAATGATGTGAGCCGGAATATTCCTTTTAGAAGCGGTAGTAGCTGCTCCTATTCTAAATGAATGACCGGAAAACAACAACAAAAAAACACAACATTAAAATGATTTGTATTTTGTGGAATTTACAGTGTTTATTATTAGATTTTTAAAACTTTGTTTTTTTCTGTTATACCCACAATATTGTTGCACAGCTCTTTTGCAGGGATAAAACCTCAAAAACAAAACATAGAAAACAATAATAGTGCAGACAAAGTTAAATAATAGGGAGAAATTCACTAAACAGTTAAAATGCTAATTCAGAAAAGAGGAGCGAAGAATGTGGCTCAGTGTTTTCGCCTTGGAGTCCTTTTGTCAGGGGTTCCTTTCCCCTTCCTTGAGAGTTAGCTTGCTCGTATTGGGATGGTTTTATGAAAGAAAAGGAATTCTCAGATAGTGCTAAATGCAAGAACACAGATATAAAGTATTTTGAACACAAATACACAAAAATAAGTCCTGCGCTCAAACTCCCATTACTCCCGGGCGGCAGCAATGACCATAGCACACATCAGCCGTAATACAAAAAAAAAAAAAAAAAGAGTTACCTGAGCACTAGCCCAAATCCCTATGCATATTTAAATAAATGGAGGTTGTCAAGTAACTCCAATGGGCATTAGATGTAAGCCCACCTGCCATGTCAAGGCAAACCTCTTATGTTGGTCCTACGCTTACAATTCACCTTGCTTCAGTCAAAGAAATCTCTAATGAGACAGAGACGGGTGTTTTCTTTACACCTATAAAATATTTTTAGCAATAGATCTTGCTTACATTTAGTGTTTGATGTGTTTGTCAGTGAGTGTGTATGTGTGTTTGTCAGTGAGAGTGTATACGTGTTTGCCAGTGAGTGTGCATGTGTCTGTCGGTGAATGCGTATCTATCAGTTAGTGTATAATTGTGTCTGTAAGTGAATGTTAGTATGTTTGTTCTCTCTGAACCCTAGGGTAATTGGGAAATGCTGCATTAGATGAGTAATCTATAAATATATATATATATATATATATATATACATACATACATATGTAAAAAACAGATAAAATTCGTATCTTGTAATACGAATTTTATCTGTTTTTTACATATGTATGTATGTATGTATGTATATATATATATATATATATATATAAAATACAGAATCCAGCGCACTTGCTTATTCACTAAACAATGCTTTCAAAATCTTAGAGATTGTTATAGTTTTATTTAAAAACACCTCACCTAGGCAAAAAATTATGGGGGTTTAGTTACATTATATGATCATATATTGCATAAGCCTGCCACAACGTCAATGTACCCCATTCTTGGCAGGTCCTACTCTAGCAGCCTAATGCTTGCAAGCTCACAGCCCACCTTAAGGGGCCTGTGAGGTTGGTAGACGGGCTGTGAGGTGGGTAAGGGGGACTGTAAGGTGGGCTGTGAGGTGGGTAGAGGGCCTGTGAGGTTGGTAGGGGGCTGTGAGGTGGGTAAGGAGGACTTTAAGGTGGGCTGTGAGGTTGGTAAGGGGCTGTGAGGTTGGTAGGGGGCTGTGAGGTGGGTAAGGGGGACTTTAAGGTGGGCTATGAGGTGGGTAGGGAACTGTGAGGTTGGTAAGGGGGACTTTAAGGTGGGCTGTGAGGTGGGTAGGGGGCTGTGAGGTGGGTAGAGGGGCTGTGAGGTGGGCTGTGAGGTGGGTAAGGGGGCCTGTGAGGTGAGTAGGGGCCTGTGAGGTGGGTAAGGGGGCCTGTGAGGTGGGCTGTGAGGTGAGTAAGGGGGCTGTGAGGGGGCTGTAAGGTGGGTAGGGGGCCTGTGAGCTTTCCAGCGTCATCAACGTGTGTGGGGGCGGAGCTTGTGTGCGGGGAGGAGCTTCCGTCCAGGAGGCGGGGCTTGGGGGCGGGGCATGCGGCCGGAATTGATTTTCCCTGTGCAGGGAGACTGACAGGTCTCTCTGCTGTCTGCCCGGCCCCAGCTTGCTGCGGCCCACCGGGAAATTTCCCGGTGGGCCAGTTCGGCCCTGGACCGAGGTCTCTCTACCGGCCCTACAGGGATGCTGGGCAGCCGGCCCAGATCCCCAGCGGCAGTGTATCTCACAGGGAGAGGAGACAACCGGTCTCCCTCCCCAGAGGCGGCCTGAGTTCCAGGAGGAGGAGATGCCCAATCTCTCTACCACACAGCAACCAGCGTCCTGGGAAGTGGAGGCAACCAGCCTCCCTCTCCAACAGCAACTGAAGATACCGGAAGAGGGTATACCTGGTTTTTCAGCTCAACTACAGGGGTAAAGCAACCCTAACTCCACTGATGGGACCGTGGTCTCTGTGCCAATCCTACAGGGATGTTGGACGGCTGGTCCAGATTCCCAACAATCCCCGCAGGGATACCGTGAGGAAGTAAGCGAGCCCTCCCCTCCCCAGCTACAACCTAACAGGGTCCTCGGGGCAGTGGATGAGCCGGCGATACCCACTGACCCCCTTCCAGCAGAAGAGCTAGCATCCGGGCAGAGCGCTGTTAGCCTCTGCCCTCCCTTTTCCCCTTGTCCAGAGCCTGGCTTCCTGCAGGCTACCCCAGCAGAAGAGCTGGCATCAGGGCAGAGAGCCACTGGCCTCTGCCCTATCAACCCTCTTGTTGCAGGGCTGGCTTGTGCCCCCCTTACTCCAGCCTCTGCCCTCGAAGTACCCCCAGCTGTTTGCCTAGCTGCACCAAGAAGACCGAAGATGCTCAACTGTCACGCTACAACCTGGATCCTACAGGCCAGTATCATTTATTGTAGGAGGGGGCTGCTCTGCTAATTTTTCTTTGTGGGTGGGCTGCTCGACTAACTCAGGCACTGACCGACAGAAGGTCAGGTATCTGCTTAGTCTCCCCCCCAAAAGTGAAGATGTGTGACGAAGTGCCCTACGCCACTTGTGCCTGGAGAGGACTAATTGCCAGCCTCCTGCTTTGTGACTATGGCCCCTGGGAGATATTGCCAGTTAAAAACATAATTTGGGCATATTAGATTTTGAACCACTTTTTCTGCCCTTTTGATTCCCCTTTTATGTAAATTGCATGTATACTTTTAAAGTTATAAGAATTGTATGAAAACTGTATTTTCCTGCCTGTGATAATTACATTATCCCATTGTGTACAGTAATTCTATCACAGGCAGAGGGGAGGATTTTGCTGGAATGAATGGGAGTGTTTGACTGTATTATCATGTGTTTGATTGGCTGTTCCACAAGACCAGGTGGGTGGTAACTTTGTGTAAAAACCTGCATAAAAGAAAGCCCTTTGGTGCTGATAAAACAGACTTGCTTGACCCTTTCTTGAAGCCTTGGCTCATGCTTGGGGGATGGGATAACTACACTCTTGGGGATTGCTATATTCACACTATACTCCCCAGGGTAAGCTCTTGGAAGAGCTTGTTCCTGAGACGCTCTCTGGATTAGGAGAGGTCTACCCACTGGAAGCTGGATCCTGGCCTTGGGTCCAGGGTGGGTGGAGGAAGGCGAGACCCCGGCGCAGCTGCATCGCTGGAAGTGGGGTCTGCAGTACTTATTGTGTCTGGTGGAGGTGAGGGGGGGGGGATGGGGGGGAGGGGGACACACGTTAAGGATAATGCCATTGTAAAAAGAGATGTTTAAAAAAAAAAAAAAAAAAAGTAGTTTTGGAATAATCTTTTACATTTATATTAAAGCGGCACTGTCATGCCGAACTTACATTTCCCCAATCGATTCCTCTTCTCTCCCTCTCTCTGGATCTATTCTTCATTTCTTTCTCTCTGCTCTAGTTTTCTTTAACCCCTTAAGGACGGAGCCAAATGTACACATTGTGAACAAAACAAAATGTAAACAAAACCTGGCATTTGCGCTACATGTCTGTCCAACCGTAATACACCTCTTTCATAGTAAATGCACCCACCCTTATTATATATCATTTTATTCAGGGGAAACAGGGCTTTCATTTAATATCAAATATTTAGCTATGAAACATAATTTAATATGAAAAAATGGGAGAAAATACGTTTTTTTTTATTTTTTTAGTTCTACATGACATTTTAACGGTCAATGTCATAATACTGTTTGCTTTTACTGCAATAAAATACACATATTTATATTCAGTAAAGTCTCACGTGTAAAACAGTACCCCCTATGTACAGGTTTTATGGCGTTTTGGGAAGTTACAGGGTCAAATATAGCACGTTACATTTGAAATTGAAATTTGCCAGATTGGTTACGTTGCCTTTGAGACTGTATAGTAGCCCGGGAATGAAATTTACACCCATAATGGCATACCATTTGCAATAGTAGACAACCCAAGGTATTGCAAATGGGGTATGTCCAGTCTTTTTTAGTAGCCATTTGGTCACAAACACTGGCCAAAGTTAGCGTTCGTATCTGTTTGTGTGAAAAATGCAAAAAATGCCAATTTTGGCCAGTGTTTGTGACTAAGTGGCTACTAAAAAAGACTGGACATACCCTGTTTGCAATACCTTGGGTTGTCTACTATTGCAAATGGTATGCCATCATAGGGGTAATTTTCATTCTTGGGCTACCATAGGGTCTCGAAGGCAACATAACCAATCTGGCGAATTTTAATGTGAAAAAACTGAAATGCAAGCCTTATATTTGACGCTGTAACTTTTGAAAACACCATAAAACCTGTACATGAGGGGTACTGTTGTACTCGGGAGACTTCGCTGAACACAAATATTTGTGTTTCAAAACAGTAAAAAGTATCACAGCAATAATATTGTCCGTGTAATGCTGTTTGTGAGTGAAAAATGCAAAAAACGTCACTTTTACTGGCGATATCATCGTTGTAATACATTTTACTGTTTTGAAACACTAATATTTGTGTTCAGCGAAGTCTCCCGAGTAGAACAGTACCCCCCATGTACAGGTTTTATGGTGTCTCGGAAAGTTATAGGGTTAAATATAGTGCTAGCAAATTAAATTCCCTTTACTTTCGGCATGGGTTGTCAGGCAGGTCCTGCTAATTGTAATTAATTAAGATACCTAATTATGTAAAAATATTACATAAATATATATGTAGAATTAATATATGTATATATATACGTATGTGTATATATATGTATATATCTATATAATTTTTAAATATTTTTATTTATATATAGGTATATATATAGTGATATATACGTATATATTTAGGTATATAGATATATATATTATTTCGTTCTACGTGTATTTTGATATATATATATATATATATTAATTTCACAAAACAGTTAGAACGAAATAACACACATCTATATATTTTTAATTATTTATTTTTAATTATTTTTTTAATTTTATTTTTTAACGTATTTACATTTTTATTTTTTTTATATTATATATAAATATATATGTAACAATAATTATATATATATTTAATCAGTATCAGTCTACGTGTAATTTGATATTAATATATATATATAATTATATATATATTAATAGTAAAATACACCTAGACGGTGTATGTGTGTGTATGTATATGTGTATATATATACTTAGATCATATATATATATATATATATATATGATCTAAGTATATATAATTATTTTTTTTTACACCATTAACTTATTTTTATTTTATTTTCAGCCAGCAGGGGGACCACCTGTCATTACAGGCAGCCCCCCTGCCGGCAATACAGAAGCCAGCTATCCCCGGCCATGTGATTGTGGGGTCCTCGCTAGGACCCCACTCTCACATGGCCGGGGGGCTTCAACGAGGACGGAGTGCCGCGGGGGGCTCCCTGGGAGTCCCCCCAACCGCGATCGCCGGCGTGGGACCGCCGGCGACCGGGTAAGTTAACAAAAACCGGAGGGCGTACAATTACGCCCGGCGGCGTTTAGAGCCGCCTATTAGAGGGCGTAATTGTACGTCCTCCGGTTTTAAGGGGTTAAAACTTAAGAAAAAGTAGGGACTATTTCCCTTATATGGAGGTTTCCTACGCGGTGACCAGCGGAGGAGCAAAGTGTGCTTCGTTTCCGGTGGTCACAGCAATTTTTCCACAATCCTTACCTTTCCTCCCTGTTCCCGTGATGCTTCCTTTCACTTAGACAGGACGCTGGCAAAACTACCGAATTGCGTTCTAACAGTTTCTCCATTCGTGTTAGAACTCAATTCGAGACTTTGTTCGTATCGGAATTTCATTCAAATGAATGAAACTCTGATCCTATTCATTGCATCTTGCAGCCGCTTAGTAGATAACTCCCTAATTCCCACAGTATTAGGGAGCTATCTACTAAAAGTCTGAAAGACCTAAATTGGTCTTTCAGCCACATTTACTAATACTAAGTAACGATTACTTATTATTAGTAAATTCAGCCACTACTCGCTATACCGCGATTAGGGGCATGTCAAGTAAACAGTGAGCAGCCAGTGGCTGCTCACTGTAAAAAAAAAAAAAAAGTCCTAGTACCTTAAAGGATAATGAGACCATGAGCGGGGGGGTAGACCTATTTTCTTCCCCCACTCGGCCCCCACCCCTGAGCGGTGGGTGGGGGCCATAATGGACAATGATGTCAGGGGTGGGGGCCATAAAGATAATGAGGGGGGCACCTACTGTCCTCCAACCCCGGCCCCTACCCCTGGGCGGTGGGGGGGGCCATAAAGATAATGAGGGGGGGACCTACTGTCCTCCCCGCGGCCCCCACCCCTGCGCAGTGGGTCATAAATTACAATGGGGGGACCTACTGTCCTCACCTCCCCGGCCCCCACCCTTGAGTGGTGGGTGGGGGCCATAAAGATAATAAGGGGGGGGGACCTACAGTCCTCCCACCCTTGAGAAGCGGGTGGGGGCCATAAAGATAATGAGGGGGGGGGACCTACTGTCCTCCCCTCACTGGCCCCCACCACTGCGCGGGAATGGGGGCCACAAATTACATTGGGGGGACCTACTGTCCTCCTCCCCGACCCCCACCCTTTAACGGTGGGTGGGGGCCATAAAGATAATGAGGGGGGGACCTACAGTCCTCCCCCTGGGTCCTACCCCTGGGCGGCGGGTGGGGGCCATAAAGATAATGAGGGAGGGACCTACTGTGGGGGCCCTAAGACAAATCCCCCTACCATCAAAGGTGACTAGGGGTCCCCAAGCCCCTAGTCACCCACCCCCCCCACCCAAATAAAAAGTTACCCCCTACCTACCCCTCTCACCGTAAAAACTAGTGAGGGGGGAATAAAATAACTAACCTGTAAAGAAAAATTAAACTTACCATTTGACGTCTTCTTTTTTCTAAAATCTTCATTTTTAACCTCAAAAAAAGGCCAAATAAAAAACCATCATACCCGTCGAACTTAAAATAAAATAAAAAACCAGAGCACAAAAAAAAAAACCTGACGAAAAAGAAAAAACCCGAGCGCAAAAAAAATAATCCTTCTTCACCCATGGATGGCTTTGCGCAGACTGAGCTCTGCAGGGCGGGGGAAGGCTTACAAAGCCTTCCCCCGCCCTGCAATTAGGCTAAGAACACTCTGATTGGTTGGTTTAAGCCAGTCAGAGTGCTCTTTGTCATTTTACACAGCGTAGGAAAGTTCTAAGGAATTTTCCCATGCTGTGTAATTTGACTCATAACACTCTGATTGCTCTTTGTCATTTTACATAGTGTGGTAAAGTTCTTTGGAATTCTTTGGAATTTTCAGAGTGCTCTTTGTCATTTTACATAGTGTGGTAAAGTTCTTTGGAATTTTCCCACGCTGTGTAATTTGACTCATAACACTCTGATTGGTGGGCTTGAAATCCATCCAATCAGAGTGCTTTGTGCCCTATAGAATGTAAGCTCGATTGAGCAGGGTCCTCTTCAACCTATTGTTCCTGTAAGTTTATTTGTAATTGTCCTATTTATAGTTAAATCCCCTCTCATAATATTGTAAAGCGCTACGGAATCTGTTGGCGCTATATAAATGGCAATAATAAATAATAAAAATAAATAAATTTTACACAGCGTGTGAAAGTTCTTTGGAATTTTCCCACGCTGTTTAAAATGACAAAGAGCACTCTGATTTTTTAGATTCCAAGCCCACCAAGCAGAGTGTTATGAGTCAAATTACACAGCGTGGGAAAATTCCAAAGAACTTTACCACACTGGGTAAAATGACAAAGAGCACTCTTATTGGTTAGATTCCAAGCCCACCAATCAGTGTGTTATGAGTCAAATGAACTTTCCCACGCTGTGTAAAATGAGGTGGGGGCCGGGGGGAGGACAGTAGGTTCCCCCCATTGTAATTTATGGCCCCCACCCACCGCGCAGGGGTGGGGGCTAGGTGGAAGACAGTAGGTCCCCCACCTCATTATCTTTATGGCCCCCACCCACCGCTCAGGGGTGAGGGCCGGGGGGGGAGGGGAAGACAATAGGTCCCCCCTTATTATTATTTAGGGCCCCAACCCGCCGCGCAAGATGGAGGTACCCAGTTGCGGGGAAAAAACTGCATTGATTTCAACATTTATTTTTAACACATTACTTTTTCCATATAAGTAAACAAAAGATAGTAATAATAAATAAGTAAGCAGAATCAAGAACGGGTGCAGTCCAAATAAGATACTACTTCAAGTGTCAAAACACAATCTATTTAAAATACACAAGGATGCACAACAGTCAAAAAAGATAAAATCCAATATCCTTTATTAAATACAGATATACCAATAATAAATAAACATAAAGCCAATGAGGCTAAGGCCAAATAACAGCAGTAAACAAATTCCAACATGTAGCATACCAGTGAGACGTGTCACAGGAACCCCCATCGTTTCGGCACACACTGGTGTCTTTCTTGGGGATAGTCACCATTCACTTTATATTTTTATTGGCATATTTGTTTTTAATAAAGGATTTTGGATAGTATCTGTTGACTGGTACGCTTCCTTGCGTATTGTAACTATAGAAATAAGTAAACATAAAATTAAATGACAGTTCCCCTTTAGAGTGATATTTTGGCAGGGTGTTGTCATTTTCTGTAGTTTAGTTGTTGCTGCCTTGCTACTTGAGACATTTTTATAAATATTAAAACATTGTGTTTGTAAATAGTGAGAGACTGCAGTTAGAATACAATAATAAAATACTACATAAAGTTTGTATATTATTTATTTTTTTCAGTCAAGCTGTCTTGAGCTAACATTCCTAACATTCGCAGTTACCAGGTCCTACAGAGTTTCCAACAATTCACAGTTTAGTGAATGACTGACACTATCATTTCAAAACAGAAAAACAAATACATATGAACTGCAGTACAGGACACATATCACACCATTTAGATTCTAGAACACATGCATTGTGTATCACTAGTGAAGGTGTGTGATAAAGGCAGGAAAACAAACACCTCCATCATCCAATTAAGCTTTTTTTTTTTTTAAAAAAAAAACACATTCACCAAGCTTTATTGACACGGTACAGTATTTTATGTTTGGTGGAAGGCAATGTCGCGCTTGGCGAGGATCACTTGACGATTGTTTTCCTTGCGACCGTAAAGTGAGGTTAGTGCGCATGCGCAGTAGCAAGTTCGCTGCCATTCCTTTGCCTGTCCCACGTGTGTCTGTGCTACCTGTGGGCTGATCGGAGGGTCCTGGCACGGGGCGAGTCAGGTTAGTTTTATACCGCGGTAGGTTAACTAGGCTTTTAATCTCTATCACAGCGACTTGGAAACCTGACAACATTCAATTCTCAGTCTGCATTCTAAAGTCACACTGCAGAATAGACATAGCTTCTATTAGATTGTAAGCTCTGCGAACAAGCTGCTGCCTCGGTGTTTAGCAGTTTTCTTTTTCGGTCTATTTGACTCACAGCGTTTTCTAGTTTATAAAGATTGGTTCATCCTGTGGACAGTACGTGTTATGTCTTATATAAGCCTAACTGAGAATTGTGTTTTAAGAGTTGTGTCTAAAAGAACAATTTACATTTAACTACTTTTTTTTTTTTTTCCACCGTTGAGCTGTACATTTAGATTAGATGGATGACTTTTAGTGTGTACATCAGAGATGGGAATATTTTCTTGTGAATCTATAACTCATGTTCAGCCAGCCACATGTGCTTTCCTTGATTTTAAAATATGTTGAGCATTTTGCAAATTAAAGGACCACTGCAGTGCCAGGAAAATAAAATCGTTTTCCTGGCACTATAGGGTCCCACTCTTGCTGGGCCGAAGGGGTTAAACACTTGCCTTTCTCCAGCGCCAGGCTCCCTCGGCACTGGGAAACTCTCCTCCCTCTGCCGACGTCGGCTCCGAATGCGCATGCGTGGCAGAAGCCGCACGGCATTCAAACAGCCCATAGGAAAGCATTTCTCAATAATTTCCTATGGACGTCCAGCGTCTTTTCACTGTGATTTTCACAGTGAGAAGACGCTGGACGTCCATAGCGGCTGTCAGTGAGACAGCCACTAGAGGCTGGATTAACCCTAGTGTAAACAAGATTGCAGGGTTAACACTAGAGGGACCTGGCACTCAGACCACTTCATTGAGCTGAAGTGGTCTGGGTGCCTATAGTGGTCCTTTTAATAAAGACCCATTTTTGCGCATCACTGATTTCCTTGCTTCTGATAGAGATTGCCAATCAGATGCGTCTCATAGAGAAGCATTGATGAAAGATCTCCAGTAGAAACCTTCACATAGGGAGAGATTTGTAAACTCGTATTAAAATAAATCATTTAATACTTTGTCAGTTCAAGTGTTTTGTAATGGGGACATATTTTGTTGACTCACTATACAAAGCAATCGACTAAATTCTTAACAGACTGTCAGCTGCTGGATAAGTCCACAAAAGGTGTTCAGCAAATGGTTGCTTTACTGTCCTTTTACATCAGATGTATACTTTAACTCTCACCAGATTCAGCCAAAATCTCCTTGAACATTATAGGAGTTGTCCTGCAGGAGTAGGCAACTACTTGAACTCAATTTGATAGGACTTAAGTCCAACTCAGTGGCTTGTGGTTTTTATTTTCTGACCTAGAAATGGCAGAAGTCAAAGCCTGGAGCAATTTAAGTTTTTTTTTTTTTTTCTTTATCAAGAATTATAGTTACATTTCCTGAGATCCTGCCAGCATAAGATGTGACACTGTCAAGGAGTCTGGGGTTAGTGTACTGACCCCAAATGCAAGAGTAGCACTATATTAAAGGGACACTATAGTCGCCAGAACAACTACAGCTAATTGCATTTGTTCTGGTGAGTAGAATCATTACCTTCAGGCTTTTTGCTGTAAATAATGCTTGTTTCAAAGAAAATGCAGTGTTTACATTACAGCCTAGTGATAACTTCACTGGCCACTCCTCAGCTGTTAAAGATCCTTCCTGGGTCATGGCTGCCTAAAATGCATCCAAACATTCAGTATCTCCTCCCTCTGCATGCAGACACTGAACTTTCCTCAGAGATTCATGGATTCAATTCATCTCTATGAGGAGATGCTGATTGGCCAGGGCTGTGTTTGAATTGTGCTGGCTCTGCCCCTGATCTGCCTCTTTGTTAGTCTCATCCAATCCTTTGGGGAAGCACTGCGATTGGGTCAGGCTACCACTTCTGATGGTGTCAGTGGGCAGGTCAAAAGGAAACAGGGACAAAGTAAACAGCTGCAGACCTGAATGCAAGTAAGATTTTACTATATTTAGGGAGGCATGAGGGGATCGGGGTGGCTAAATGGTGGTTTTAACCCTGTAGGGTCAGGAATACATGTTTGTGTTCCTGACCCTATAGTGCTCATTTAATATGTGTACTATAACCACATCAATAAGATGCAATAGTTATGGTGTGCAGTCTCTTTTAAAATCCACTTCCTATATTGCAACTTGGGTTGTTTTGTTTTTTTTGATGATTTCTATTTTCTGTTTTTAATTTTGTTTAGCTTTAATACCATGGAAGCAAAGAATAAAGGACCATTAAAGGCACGGGGGAAGAAACAAAATATGACAAAGGGAACCAAATTTAGAAATAAAGGTAATGTGTATTCTTCAAGATAAGAAAACATGCTTTCTGGGGACCTCCACAACGCTTCCAGGGCCAATCCTTATGCGCTCAGACATCACTTCCAGGGTGCTGTATATGCACCTGGCACGATTGTAGTTGAATTAATTTGCATGGTATGCTCTCGAACTGTCAAAAAATAAAAAATTAGAAACCATTCAAATTGAAAAGTGGCACAACCTAGACATAACATTCAGCTACAATGCTGTGCACAAATCTCAGATCTGACAGTTCCCCTTTCTTATGTATACCGTGTTTTGAAACTCAAAGCCTGATAACAATAGCTTATTACTCTTAGTCTATTAGTAATGTCAGTATGAACTTCCATTATACATATCACTGTAGACCAGAAAGAACCGTGGAAGGCAGACATTGCGAGCTAAGTGTCAAACCATTTAGGTTTAACAGTTTATTGTGGGATGACACAAGGGGGGCAGTGCTATGTAGTTATTGTTTTGTATAATATCCATTTAAATATGTCCATGTTCAAACAATCATTTTACATTTTCTAAAATTGTCAGATTCCATATCAAGGGTCAAATGTGTCTACTGCCTAACTAGTGGAATTGTGTTCATGGGTTGGCCATGAGAATATTTAACGTAAACTGGCTACATATAACATTTATTCCTAGAGAATACTGGTAGTAATAACTTATTTTTCTCTGTACATAAATCTGCTTCTTACTATGATTGTCTCAAATGAGAGTATGCTGAAATGTATATGCAAAGCTCACTCATTATTTTACTCGTTTAGGTGCAGCACCAGGCTCTCAAAAACAAGGCACAAGCAACAGCCCCAAGAAAACCCGAAATATCAAACCAAACAAATTTGAAAAGGGCAAAAAGATGCCTGATAGGGCAGGAGGAAAAGCAGGCGTGAAACAGTTTACAGCTAAAAATACAAAACAGGGTGATGGTTTCACACAGAAGAGAAAACGCCAAACAGGGAACAATGATGGAGGTTAGTGTTGCATCAGTTTGTTTGAAACCAATTGTTCTAAAAGAAACCAAGGAATTGGTCTTACTTTTAATTTTAGGTGGTTTAAAATGGTTACAATAGCAGCTGTAGTGCTTATGGTGCTTATATTTCTGGTCCCTGGAAGTAAAAAACTGGTTTTGAGTGATTTAAAGCAGCTCATTGAAATGCCAGCCCAGCCAAAGATATACGAAGATAAAGTAGGGACTACTTTATCTTAGATTTTATTTCTACGCTTGATAAAAAGACTGAGCTACCTAGTGACAATAGAGGGGAAAGGCTCTTTTTTTATAAAGTGTCCTGTGGGATCCTCCCGGAGAAAACATTGTCTCGTAGCAGCTGAAGCATCAGGAGCAGAAGAAAATCAGCAGAAAAAGCATGGCAATGGTCACGATGGACAGATTCAGGTAAGTATAACTCACCTTTTCTCCTTCCCCTGCTTCTCATGGAAACCAGATCCCCAGCAGCTTAGTCACTCTCCGAGGTCTTTGCAAATTATGCAAAGACTCCAGGCAGTAACAGTGTTACTTTAATTAAAAATAGGTCTCCCTGGGTGCGTGTGGCTCGATCCATAGCTCGGCATATTTTTTTTGTATATTTTTTTTGGAAGTTACCAAAAATATTTATAATATCTATTCCATCCATATGTTAAGCGGCATTCACTGGCTAAATATGCCCAAACTTGGGCAAAAATGGGCATATAACGTCTGCTCGGTTAAACCTTCGATTTATGTCAGACTATTCATACATGGTGTCAAAAAATTGAGGAATCCGGCAAAGGGCATGTGGACTGTAGTGATTCTGTTTCTCAGAGTAATCATTTAAGCAAGTCCAAATCCAGAGAATTTTGAATCCTCTTTGACTTTGAGGCAACGTGTCTTTTATTTATTTTTATTTTTTTGTGACTCCTTTTACCATTGCAAATGACAAACAGTGAACTTGTAACCTTTCACTGACTATGTGAAGCTTGTTTTTATTTTTTGCACTTACAGATGATTAGCAATATGGTGATTTTTATTTGATTTCTCCAGGACTTACACTGTCCTTGTTATTCCTAGAGATATTCAAAAAAATACTGAATGAGGTTTGTAGAGGGGGGGAAAAAAGATATATCTCTATATGTGTGTTTGTGTGGTGCTGTCTGCAGCTTTTTATGTTGTGTTCTAGTGGAAGGCTCACGTCCTCTGCTGCCATATCTGTTTTGGAAGAGTGAATTAATTTATTGGTGGCAACTGCGCTCTGGGGGTGTGACTTCAATAAGCTGAGGCAACCCTGGACATTTAGGGTTCTATTCACCAAACTCCAAAAGTGTAAGAGTTGTGAGTCGGAGATGATTTTCAGATGTACTAAACTTCAGATTTCATTTTGCTGTATATTTAATGTCTACATACATATTGCTTTTTTTTGGTCATTGAAATGTTATGTCAAATGCCACATTTTATTTATCGGAAAAAAATAAAAGTAGGCGGTTATGATATTTTTTTTTTTATATATTTAATTTTACCACAGGTTCGGAAGCCAAGAAACCCAAGTGGGAAGACATCAAAAAGGAAAAAAAAGAACTGAAGCAGACACGGCAGCTGAATGAGAAGAGCAACTATGATGTTATGACAAAATCCAAGCAGATCTGGGAGAGTATAAGAAGGTATGTACTATTCATTTTGGGGGGGAAAAAAGTTTTGTAAGGTAGTATTAATTTTAGAGTAGCCAAGCAGTTCATAGTTTCAATTATGTGCCTAGTAGGATTGAAGAGAAGCCAAATTGCCATACTCCGATGCCAGAGCCGATTCCACATCAGTCGCAGTGCATGCCAGAGTCTTATTCATAGTTCGTAGTTTTGAAAAAAATAAAACAAAACAATTTCTTTAAAGGGACACTGTAGGCAACCAGACCACTTCAGCTCCTTGCAGTGGTCTGGGTGCAATGTCCAATGTCCCTTAACCCTGCTATAGTATTAATTGCAGTTACTGGGAAAACCTTTGGTCTGGTATCTGATGCTGGACTTCCTCACGCTCTGCATGAGGACCTCCAGCGTCAGATTTTTCCCTATAGGAAAGCATTGAATAATGCTTTCCTGTGGGGAAATACTAAAGCGAGTGCGGCAGATCTCCGACGTCGACAGGGGAGGAGCGTCGGCGGAACCTGACCCAGTGCCGAGGGACATCAGCACTGGTTTTAGGTAGGGTATTTGAAGGGGTTTTAACACCTTCTGCGTCGTGAGTCAGGGGGGCGCTGTAGGATTTTGTAGTGCCAGGAAACCTGCTTTGTTTTCCTGGCACTATAGAAGGCCTTTAAAGATTGTCAAACAAAAAAAGGTTCAAGGCTGATAGCTTTTGATAGTCCTGATTAGAACTGAACCAGTCAGGCTTTTTGGTCTCATCTGGCTTCTGCCTGCTTTTAACCCTTGTGTTGCTGCCCTTGTTGTTGCAGTGATCTTTACCTGGCTGATACTGGCATGAGTTAGTGACACTTGATGATCCTTGTGTGCCTTCTGCTCTAGAATGTCACTGAAACATATACATATGACTTTGTATTGCAATATATTTGTGTCTAGTGGAAGGTTATTAGTATTATCAATCCTAATTTAGCTTTTTTTGTTTTACTTAACTTTCCTTCTTTCTATTTGACGAATAGTACTTATGTAGTAGTGGATAGGCAAGATTAGACTCATTTTAGTATTTGACTTTTTCTAATTAGTACTTTGTGTTTGTACTTCTAAAATAGCTCTTTATTTTTTGGTTTATCTCCTAAATTATGCAGTGTCATATTTTAATATAGGTATGCAATCCTGTCTGATAATCTACTGGGGAGAAATGCAGCATGCTTATTTCTATGCATTTTAATAATCTGTCCTATTTCTCCTGTGCTTGTAGAAAGGATTGTGATGCAACGAAGAGATCTAAGCTGATGAATGACCTGCAGAAATTGCTTAAAGGCAATGTGAAAAGTGTGAGTAAAGTTGGAGCTGATGTAATCCTGCAGGAGAGAAAATCTGTCTGCAATAATATGGTGCTCAGTCAATCTCTTGACTTTCATTTAGCATATAATCAATGTGATCTGTGTGACTCTTGTGGAGAATTAATCAGTTTAATTAGATTGCATTTCTGGTAGGTCAGTATGTATTGCTTTTACGATACCTCTAGCATCTCCCAAAACTTGGTTCTTTCTTTTATATCTTCAAGCCATAGAGAAACGTGATATATGAACATATACCCGCAGCTGTATGTTTTCTGACTCTTTTCGGTAGCCATATTGTCTGTTTAATGTCCCATATCATCAAGCAATAGTCTGTAAATTGGTTTACTGAAAAAGGTATTTTATTATAAACACATAGTACTTTTGTAGTTCTTATACGGTGATAACATTTAAATCACACTTAAAGGGACACTATAGTCGCTGAAACAATTTTACTTTAGTGACGCAGTTTTGGTGTATAGATCAAGTCTAATCCTCAATTATCTCCCAATTAGGAGTTAAATTACTTTTGTTTCCGTCCATGCAGCCCTAGACTCACACAGCATGGAAAAAAAAATGTTTCACTTTCAGTCAGATGTTAATCTTTTGGATCAACAGCAAAAAACAAATGTGAGGAAGGCTGAACTTGATAGACTCAAGTCTCTTTTCAGCTATGTAACTATGTAAGTTACTTTATAAGATTTTATCTCCTGCTCTTTAAATTGAACTTTAATCACACACACGAGGCTCCTGCAAGGTCTAGTAAGCTGTTAACAGTGCAGTAAATTGTAAATTCAGAATTAAACAGACTCTTTACAGGAATTGTTTAGGAAAGCTGTGTAAGTTACATACATAGATGTGTGACTAGGACTGCATAAACAAAGTGATTTAACTCCTAAATGGCAGAGAATTGAGCAGTGACACTGCAGTGGCATCTGTACACCAAAACTGTTTTATTAAGCTAAAGTTGTTTTACTTATTATAGTGTTCCCTTTAAGCAACTTCGTATATAATTCCTTTTTCTGGGTCGTTTACTAAAGTGAGAATTCAAAGTGAAAACAGAATACACTTGAAGAATTTATCTAAATTGGCTATTTCGCTCTAAAATTTGAAATCACTTTGAATTCCTAGCGATTATCACTTAAGTGAATTACCCTGTTTATCACCCCAATACATTTTTAAAGGTTATAACAATTTTACATTGATGAAAATACAATCCTTTCACTGTGGAATGCAGAGAAAAATAATACACAAGTAGTCACAGTACTAATCTCATCACTTTGGGGACAGAATACAAAATCTATACAAATTGAAACTTTTTCAGTAAAACAATTCCAAAACCTAAACATATTTGTCTGAGTCCACTAGTTGAAGAGTGTTCCAAGCAGTGGCTCATTATAACAACAAGTTAATTATATACACGGACACACACACCTATCATTTGGTGTTTTTCAAAGACTTTGAGGTGGCTTGATGACCACTATCCTACAGACAGCATTAGCAAACATTATTTTTGACATACCAATAAATTAGGACTGTGCTGTCTCAAAATGTCTCTTAGTTAATGCATCCTTGTTTTCCAAAACACAGTCATACAGTATAGCAAAACAATGTGTTAAATACCTTCTTGGTAAATATGTTTATGAATCCAAATAAGTGAAGGAATCTTAATACTAGATACACCTGGTTTATTTATATATTGTGCACCAGGCCAAAATAGTTTGGAGTCTAAAGGGGTGGGATTGAACAGATTAAATGGGTTAGTTGCACCACCTATTGGTGCTAGTATGAGTCGTTATTGGGGGGTAAAAATGTCTTACAAGTGCAAAATAATTTAATTCGACATGATCTAAAGATGTGACTGATGACCTATAAAAGAGCGCTTCTATGTCCTATAATCACCATTTCACAGGCTGGTAGGACAGCGTTTTATCCAAACTGAATTGTTTTGAAATACTTATTTACAGATTCCCTACTATTAGATTACTATTGGATTTCTCATAATTAAAGACAGGCCCTCGTTTGTCAGCATACACCCAGTAATCCCTGTATACCATGGGTCATAATAATTAAGAACAGATGCTATACCGACGGCAGACAGTAGAGGGTAGATGTGTACAATGATAAAACCTGTACTCTGTCTGTGTTCCTTTCATATCACATCTTCCTGAAGCAAAATGGGAACACTAAAGGTGAATAAAAAGATATTGAATAGGATTTGTTTTGCATAAAGTATCTTCTATTCTTTCAAACTGCAAACTGTATGAAACAGAGCCTGTTTTGTAGCTATTCACACTGATGATAACCTTAACAGTTATAGTCTATATTGTTGCCATCACCAACAGATATAAAAAAGAAAAAACAGTTTTATTTTAATAGCACTAGCTATAGCTATAACAATTTGGGGCCTTCTCATAAGAGCATAATTCCACAATTCTTAATTTACATGCTGGGACTTAAACTGCCATTGTATGCACTCTAGAGTACTGCCATATTTTTTTTGAGTATAGCAGGGGTTCCTTTTTTATTAGAAGTTTCTATAAATTACAGCCAGGTATATATTCTGATGGGGTGCAGAAAATAAATGTTTACACATAGTATATTTTGCAGATATTCTTGCTGTCTCCTGATTATGCAAACAACTGAAATAAACTTGCCCCTGTTTATGACTAAATGTTAGATGTGAGTTTAAAATGAATCTTTTTGTATTGCTTTGTGTACACGTGTGGGATGAAGCAGTGGCAAGCAAGTCAGAGCTTTGAAATTCAAGAGTTTCTTGTTCTCAATCATATCTCCCTGAGTAATTGCTGAATATGTGATGAACTGGATCCATGTGTTTGTTTGTTTGTGTTTTTTTTTTTTTTTTCTTACCTGCTGTTGTTTTGCTTTTTTAGTTTGTTTTTTTTTGTCTTAAATTTCATTTGTTTTCCATTTGTTTTCTCTGACAGATTGCTTTTGCTCATGATACAACTCGTGTTATTCAGTGTTATATAAAACATGCAGATGAGAAAAGAAGGGACGATGTTTTTGAAGAACTAAAAGGTAATTTTTTTTGTTTTGTTTTTTTGTTCAGCAAGTAGATAATTTTCCAGCTAATTCCTCTTTAATATTGTTGGTTACATTTTTCAAATGATTTAATATTTTTAGATGATGATTTTTGTTTTGATATATTTTTTATTTTTTTTATTTTAAGATTTAGTATTATGAAACACAAGTTTGTATTTTTTTGTAATGTTTTGATAATTTTGGGGGAGGATGTTTTAATATATTGAAACAATGTTAAAAATTTTTTATCAAAAAATAGTAAATAATTTGGAAAGCTTACCCAGCAATATTAAATTGAGGCCTTAAATCACTTTATCTTTATGGTATACACATGCCAATATGTATTGTAATTTGTCATAACCTGCGTGTAATGGCACACTGTCGTATTCATTGATTAGCTCTTTTTAATTCCTTGGTTGCAGACTATATGATACTTATATCGCCTGCCTTTTGTGTATATATAATTTTAGAGATTTCTTTTTTTCTTTTTCAGAACATATAGTAGACTTAAGCAAGTCTAAATATGCCAGAAACATTGTCAGGAAATTCCTTATGTATGGGTAAGTTTGAAAAACCGCTATATTATGAAGTTTGGACAGACTGAATATATCTCCCCTCCCACCCCCCCTTCTGATGTTCACAATTTCACATTTTGTTTTTAACTCAATGTTGACATTAGATTCTTATCAGATACTTTACATTTGACCTAGGAGGAGGCAATGAAATATAACCCGTCCATTACATACAGACTTGTTTATTGTCATCCCATTCATTCCTGTTTCAGGCAGGTCAAACAGGGAAGGTTTCCCCCAACTACAATGAAACCATTCTATGCATTTTCTGTTTTCTCTAAATTTATTTCCATGATATGGAATTCTTAAGAACAGGCTATTGTTGGTTTTTATTTTGTCATATATAAATCACCCACCCACACAACCTTGGGTTTACCC
Source organism: Pelobates cultripes (assembly GCA_933207985.1). Taxonomy (NCBI): domain Eukaryota; kingdom Metazoa; phylum Chordata; class Amphibia; order Anura; family Pelobatidae; genus Pelobates; species Pelobates cultripes. The sequence goes on from OW240916.1 coordinate 132,956,211, forward strand.
TATCTAATGCATCCTGAAATGGTACAAGTAGTTAAACATGATCATGTTTTATTACTCGCCGTGCATGATGCAACTGCAAATTAAAACACTTAAAAAAAAAAAAAAAAAAAAAATAGAAAGTGGCAAGGCAATGCCTTTTTTGATGCAGCATTGTAGTGGTTTTTTTTTTTTTTTTTAATAGGAAATGTAAGTGCATTCATGTTAATAGATCACACATTCACAAGTCAGTTTTCCAGAACAGAGAACAGAAAAGCATTTTTGACGTGTGTACTGTAATTCGTGATCACCTTTACCCTGATCATTATATGAACACAACTCCATAGATGTGTAAATATGTGTATGCATTTGTGTAAAACCGTTTATTGGATTAGGAAAGAGTGTTAGGAAGTGATTCATAAAAGGATGTTGTTTGGCTATGTGCGTGGGATTAGCAAACTGTGAGCTTTATTCACTCATCTCCAAATGTCAACACTGATTATCTTGCATTATATGACTGCAGTACTGCGTAAGCAAACCTGGCAATTGCACAGTCTCTTGTCCACTTTATTGTCGCTTTTACCGTTAATGTTGCCGTCCTGCCCTGAGCTCAGGGAAGCATTGTGTATGCTGCACAACACTCATATGTATATTTGTTCCATGAGCTGGTGAGATTCTTATTAATGTAGTGAAATGCTAAATAATGCGACAAGCAGCAATAATAAATTCCCACAATTATATCAGCAATGTTAAAATAACAAAATTCGACTAGAACATACACACGCTGTTATGTTCCACACCCTACAGCACACCTACCTTAATTTGTGAAATACAAGCAAGATTATTAAACTTCAATTTGAGTTATTGTACATGTATTATACATGTATTTTATACATGAAGGGGGTAATTTTTTTGATCACCATAACCAGTAGAGCTTACTGTATTGGTTATGTTGCAAGAGTATTGTAGTTAGAGGCTCTCCTAGCAACCGAAGAATTTAGCCCCTGTGCGGCTGCTTAGATTACATCCCAGTTTTACTTCTATTTTATCCATATGACATTGATGATTTCTTAGGTCTAAGTGCGGCCAAGCCTAGTGGTCACAGCTTTTTGTTTTTAACTTAAAACCTATCCCTAGGCTTGCTAAGTATGGAGCACTTTCTTGCATTTTGCTTTGTAGTATTTTCTATCTTGTTACTTTATCTCAAATGGTTGTGATTGTCACATGCAGCTGATTAAAACTCTCTGGCTGTGTTCACTAACCATAGTGGTTTATGTATTGAGTTTAATGGGTGTGACTTGGAATGTCTTAGTTTGAGTTGTATGCTATCGAACTTGGTTAATTCTCTGCCTTCCCTGTTGCTGAAAGGTTCTATTTACGTCTGATGACATAGTGGTGTTGTACAGTTTAGTAAGAAGACCTGTATACATCAGTATACGGTGTCCAATTTTAAACAGATTCATCTAGTGTGGTAAATTGGCAATTTTCTTTTCTTTTTTTTTCAAATGCGTTATAGGTCCAAATCACAAGTGGCAGAAATAATTAAAAGTTTTAAAGGGCAAGTAAAAAAACTCTTGCGTCATTCAGAGGCATCTTACATTGTGGAATATGCTTACAATCACAAAGCCATTCTAGAGCAGAGGAACAGGCTGTGTGAGGAACTGTATGGAAACACATTCCGCTTCTTTAAGGTAAGCATAAAACTATAAAAAATTGTACACACTGATATGGCCTTGCTAGCTCTGTCATTTTCTATCTATCCTTTTTTATTCTCATTTTTCATAATTTGTTTTATTTCTGCAGTCAGCTGTTCATCCTTCTTTAGGCCAGGTATTGGAAGCCCAGCCTGAGAAGAAGGAAGCCATCTTGGAGGAAATGAAGCAGATCCTTTTACCTTTGGCTCAAAAGTAAGCTCTAATTTTTCTTAACAAAATGTAATGTAACGCAACATAACACTGTTAGCTGCTTTAAAAACCTGAATTTATTAACTCCTGGTGTTAGAACACCCTTATGTTTGATGAAGCAGGCAACTCTTTTTCCACTGAACTCTCTCTATTTCTCTTTGCATTCTTGGTGTCATTCTGCATTTAACATGAAACAATGTAGAATAACAAACAAGTAGTATAACTATCCTAATAATTGTTAAAGGATATATGGCATTTCTGCAGTTATGGGTTACTGAACAAAACACGCAAACGTGCACTACTATAGTACATTGGTCATTAAACTATCCTGTTATGCAAGTGTGTGTGTGTATATGTATAATAGTCCATATGTGTTCTAGCACTGAAGGTCTTTAAGAAATTAAATCTACTTTATTCATACTAAATCCAGTTCATACATCAATGTGAAGTCAACGTTTCAGTTCATCTATGTGAACTTTCATGTCCTGATGAAAGATCACATAGATGAACAAAAAGTGAACCATTTTTTGGGGGGAGGGGGTTGTATTAATTATATATTAATAATGAAGACTTTTTTTTTTTTTTTTAAGACCTTGAATGCTAGTAATATTTGGACTATTATGTGAAGTGTTGTCAGTTGGAGTGCAGGACGACAAAGGTGTGTGTGTGTGTGTGTGTGTGTTAGTTACGAATCGTGAACACCGTCTTCTGATACAGAATATTGTACCTCCACATCTGAAAACTAACAAATATATGTATTTTCAGTTGCTGGATATCTGATGCTCAATACTTTGTTAACCGTCCCTTGCTTTTCGTAATTAGCTGGAGCAGAAAGAGCACATTAACTTAGAAAAGCAATGGACATTTGCAAATTTAGTGAGCATTGGGTGAGATAACTGACAATTTAAATGAAGATGCATAAAGCTGGCTGCCTTGTGGAGTCACTGATTGGCTGAGAGTGCCAGCTTATCACTCACTGCAATTCAGGGTGCCCCTGCCCAGCGACACTCTGCACTTATGAGATTTCTGAAGATGGAGGCTGTCTGGGGGACCTGAGAATCTACGCTGGAGGCTCACTTTGGGTTTAAACCACTCAAGAATGGTTTAACCGCTTACGGCAGAGGTGCCAAAAAGGAAGATCCCCAGATGTTTTAAAACGATAGTTTCCGGGGGTGGGGCCTGACCATCATGGTGGAGATACATGTTCTGCATGAGCTCCCACACAAGCCTGATCTTAAAAGCTTAATACAGCCTGCAAAAGTGAGAATTCGGGGGGGGAGGCGCATCACCTACTCACCTGATCCTTACATCGGAGGACATGCAACGGGGTGACAGGCAAACTAAACAAGGCGCTCCTACCGCTGGTTGGGCCGTACGGCCTGGTGCACCTGGGGCGGGAGAGGCGGCTTCTCTCCTGGCTCGGGAATGCACTGGATACTGCAGGAGTGTAGGGTGGAAAAATGCTGGAGGAGACCTGGTGCAGTGACTCACCTAAAATGGCGGACGCAACACATGCCTGTTGCCCCACTGCCAAACACATTGATATCCTGGCAAAACTGGACAAACTATTTGATGCCTTCTGGCACAGGCTGTACCAGCCGGCCCCACCACAGAAGAGTGATGTCTCACTCTGAAGTCCCCCCTCTATCGCACAATCCAGAAGCGCTTCCTTTGGCTGTAGAGCAGGCCCCAAGATGGTGGCACAGTTCTTGTGCAGCAACATGGAGACAGGCTCGGTTCCAGTCTGTGGCTGAAGCTGGAGATGACATCCAAAAAGCCTTGGGGAATCCGAATCCTGACACATACATGCATCACTCTGCCTGATGGATCCAGAGGCTTGCGGTGCTCATCTCTGGGATGGGACCCTGCTCAGTCCCTGGAGGGTATAGGATGACCTGGCCCATGGACTGAACGGTGCACAGCACATGGTCACCCACTCTCTCCATCTATACTAAGATAGCTCGAGGAGATTTTTTTTTTCTTTTTTCAACTATTGTTTTGTCCCCTCACACAGCTCCTTTCTTTTATCCTCACTGCTGAGGGAGCCTTCTGTTATCATTCTAACATGCATATATATGTTTTGTCTACGCTTGCAGAACTAGTATGTTTGTTATACTCTTCCTTTACTCATGCATATTTAGCCTAGTTATTTTAACAACTCATTTGCAGTAGGATTTTTTTTTTATATATACAATGCTTTTATTTAACAAAAAAAGTGCTATTTTCTCTGCCATAACAAATATTGTTACTAAATTGCTTGCTTCTGCCGTTGTGGCGTTGCGAGCCATGTAATTTTACGCACAACAAAAATAAAGAATATAAAAATGAACTGCAGCTTCCTTGATGCTATATCATTCTAAAGACATGCAAAGCATTCATTGGAGTTGTAGTTCTATAAAATCTGGGGATCTACTTTTTGGGCAGCTTAATATAGATGATGTTGTTGTGGTGCCTAAATGGTTCATTTAATAGTGAATTTTGGAACAGAAATCAAAAAAAAAAAAAAATAGCTGAGTTAGAGAATTGTTAAAACACTGCTATTTGACCTATATTTTTTTTGCAATTCACTTTTCTACTCATTACAGCACATTAAATGAATAACCCACATATAGTTTGAAAATAACGATACAAGAGGAAAAGCAATAACTTGCCATGAAAAGGGTTTCTCAAAATTTAAATTTCAGAAAAATATAGGGATCTTTATATGTTGTATCATAAGATAATACTAAAAGCTACACCATTGAGAGCCAGGTGTATGCATGGCCGTTCATTTGCATTTCATTGCCCATTCAGAGGAGAAAAGGCCAGCAGGTGAAGCCTATTTTTGTTTTGAAAAGTGTGACCTTTTCAGATGAGGCCCATAGCTTTAGAGTACATTATATTTGTTACTGCATCTGTGTATTTATGCACGCCTTTTAATTGCATTAGTCTTCTCCTTATTTCAGCGGGCACACAGGCAGTGTTTAAAGGCAGATTTTTTTACTTATCAAGGTGCAGCTTATGAGACCATAAACTGTATTTGACAGTGTCTGATCCTTTCTGTCTGCAAATCACAAGGAATTTGGCGACCCTGTATTTGCAACCAGAATAGTGTCCTGGAGAATGGCTAGTGACTAACCCCTTTTTCCTTGTCTTACCTTTACGTGATATGATGCTCAAACTCAAGCTTTAAATGACCTCGGCAACAAACTAGTTAAGCGTGATAAAGTTTGGACACTGCTGCAAATTGTCAGACATCTGGTTTTGACAGGCATGTACTGAACAAGCTTGTTTGTTATAATCCTTTTATTTGTATAAAAAAAGAGAATACACGTATGTACATAACAGTATATGGACTGTGCTAAAGAATTGTTTCTGCTTCTTTCTTTACAGAGAATCTGTAATTAAGCATTCACTGGTGCACAAAGTATTCTTGGACTTTTTTACTTATGCAACTCCAAAAATAAGATCTGTAAGTCAATATCCACATTCTTGTTTATTTTTCTGTGATATAGATCTATATAATTTTATTATTCACATATTTTCTCACCCCTCCAGTTAGTATTTTGTGTAGTCCTTCTACTCGGGTACTCTGTCAGAGCTCTGGGAGTCCTAGGGTTCTTCTTAGTATCTTACCTGCCCCTAGAACTGCACTCTTCTAGTCAGAGATCTCCGATATCCCACCTTGAATGTGCTGAGGCCACTCTGCCAATGTGGCGCTTACAGACACTTTTGCTCCTATCACAACTAGGACTACTATTGCCTTCATTTTCTTTCTTTCTTATCCTTTTTTAGCTCCTCTTTCATATTAAAATTTTCCATCTCTATATCTGTTTATCTATTCTCACAAGTGATTCTCAACAGGGGTACAGTATTTGTTTTCCTTGTGGTTCTTGATTGAGTGTCTGTGTAGGTTCATTGTGAGATGCAGCTTAAAGGACCACTATAGTGCCCTGAGGGTGCCCCCACCCTCAGGGACCCCCTCCCATCCGGCTCTGGAAGGGGGAAAGGGGTAACAACTTACCTTTTTCCAGCGCTGGGCGGGGAGCTCTCCTCCTTCTCTCCTCCTCCGTTCCTCCTCCTGGGCTGAATGCGCACACGCAGCAAGAGCTGCGCGTGCATTGAGCCGGTCGCATAGGAAAGCATTTACAATGCTTTCCTATGGACGCTTGCGTGCTCTCACTGTGAAAATCACAGTGAGAAGCACGCAACCGCCTCTAGTGGCTGTCAATGAGACAGCCACTAGAGGATTAGGGGGAAGGCTTAACCCATTCATAAACATAGCAGTTTCTCTGAAACTGCTATGTTTATGAAAAAATGGGTTAATCCTAGAAGGACCTGGCACCCAGACCACTTCATTAAGCTGAAGTGGTCTGGGTGCCTAGAGTGGTCCTTTAAGGCCAGTTTCCCAAAAGTGGTGTACAGCGTGACAAAGGTTGCTACATTGGAGAAACAGGACTTAGGCTGCATCAGAATGAATACACTGTGTAATGTATACAAATAGAAACAAGGGGGATGATGTTAATGCTGATATAACTTACAGTGAACAGTCAAGATGTTCACGCAAACATAAGTGATGTGCACAAAGATTGTATTAAATATTTAGAAGAATTAACCAAAGTGTCAAAAATTGGTATTTCAAGGAGAGAAGAATTTGAACAGTAAGCTACAAAGAGTTAAACAGAATATATGCAAAAATTAGATAAAGTAAAGGGGTGGGGGTTATACTGCTCCATTATGCGGGAGAGGGGGTGTTTTGTAACTATTGAGAATAGCACTGCAGGCATCTTGTCTGTTTGATAGCTGAAATTAGAATACACTGACATGAAATCTATTTCATTAGTAATAGGATCACAGGTGTGCACCAAAAAAATAAAATAAAAGGTCACTGAAATGCAATAGAAAAGGTAACCTACTTATTTCCCATACTTAGTCTTTATATTATTTTAAAGTTTATTGATTTTTTATTTTTTTTTACACTGTATTTTTTTCAGGAAGTGATTGAGGCAATCAGAGAGTCTGTAATCTACATGATCCATACACATGATGGAGCCAGAGTAGGCATGCACTGCGTGTGGCATGGCACTGCCAAGGTATAGTATGTTTGTATGTTGGTATGTTCATTGTTCTATCATTTGATTTTCTTTCCCTACATTGTAGCACACATTTTCTTATTCAACATTTAAATGGATACTAGTAACTCAAACCGTTTTTAGTCCCTAGCCTCAGTAACTACTCAGTCTCCATAAAATGATCTGTCAACACCACATATCCATTTTTTTACTATGAACATAAAACATTTTAAAGATATTTTAGTGAAGTCTTTATTATGTGAAAATCATGCCACCATTAAGTTCTGGAGATGTTCGTAAACCACTTCCAATTATTCTTGCGGTTTATTATGTTTCCATAATACTTTTTTCATTATGTTTCCTATTTATATCTATTTACCGACACAAATACCAAAATTTATTCTTGTAGTTGAGCATCAGCTCTAATGAATAGATTATGATACTTTATCCCCATTTTCTAGTTTGATCATTCAACCGCTTAATTATATATTCTGAGAAGGTGCATCACTTCAGTAGAAGTTATTTTTTGTATGAGGTATAATAAAGTGGCACTTGATATAAAGCAATTTCTTCTATAGAAAACTTACCTGAGAGTGATCCTGATTTATTTATGAGTCAAGAATGGTTAAAGTGGAAAAAAACTAAAGTCAGCTAAGTGTTTAATTCCTTTATTTGCTCCTGGGAGGCCCTTGGGAATCTCCAGGCAGCTTGTGATCTATTTCTAATATGATTTTGAAGTATTCACTTCGTGTCTGAAGATAAATCATAACCTATTTTACTTCTCCGGTGTCCTGGCTGTTTTCCCTGTCTGCACTTACCAACTGAATGTAACAGACGAGCATTGTATATTGCTTGAGGGAATCCCTCATAGCTCATAGACTTTGATTTTGTTTTGAATTTTTTTTTATCTTTTATTAAGAGCAGAACTACCTCATACTTCAATTACAAGTTTCATCAAAGCAGACACTTGACTCTGCTTTCACTCTAGAAGTGTTTTAATCCCATTCGCAGTAGGATTTTTTTTATATATATATATACAATGCTTTTATTTATTTTTTATTTTTATTTGTTTCGAAATGATTGACAATTTTAATGCAGTTCTTAGTATTTGTTTTAAAAGGATACTATAGTCCCCAAAACAGCTTTAGCTTAATGTAACACTATAGGGTCAGGAACACAAACGTGTTAAAATCACCATTTAGGTGGCTCCCCCTCCCCCCCCAGCCCAGTTAAAAAAAACAAACGTGCATTATTTCACGCGACGCGCGGATCCGCCAGTGCTGGCCCGACCCCAATCCACCTCCTTGCTGACATGACAAAAATGTAAGATTTTTAGCCAATTGAATGCTGTGCAGCACTGCCCCAGGAATTGAGGAGTGGTCACTGGAGGTATCCCTAGGGGCCAATGTAAACACTGCCTTGTTTCTGAAAAGACCGTGTTTACACGAAAATACCTGCAGGGAATGATTATACTCACCAGAACAACTACATTAAGCTGCAGTTGTTCTGGTGACTATAGTGTCCCTTTAATGAAGCAGTTTTGGTGGATATATCATGTCCCTGCAGTTTTACTGCACAATTACCTGCACTTTGTTTATACAGCCCTGGTCACACCTCCCTGGTTGTAATGTGCACAGCCTTCATGTAAAGTGGGATTCTATGTTCATACATCCTTTTATTACACAGTCTATGTAATTTTGAATTTCTTATCTCAAAATTACATAGATTACATGTTTGCAAATAGCTTCCTAGACATTGCAGGAACCTCCTGTAATCCAAGTTCAGTTTACACAACTTTGATGTATAGATCATGTCCCTGCAGTCTCAATTGCAATTATCTGCCATTTAGGAGTTCAATCACTTTGTTTATGTACACTAGTCACACCTCCTTGCATGTGACTTGCACAGCATACCTAAATACATCCTGTAAACAATCTAATGTTTACACTTAGTTTATAGCAAAGTCTGTTTAATTTTAGAATTTCCTATCTCTTGTTCTGTTAAAAGCTTGCTAGACCTTACAGGAGATACAATATCTGAAGTATGTTACACCTGACTGAAAATAAAACAATTTAGTTTTCATGCAGGTTGTGTTAGTCACGGCTATGAGAGGTGTGGCTGGGGCTGCATGGACAGAAACAAAAGTGATTTAACTCCTAAATGGCAGAGAAAAAAAAGCAGTGAGACTTCAGAGACACGATCTATACACCAAAACTTCTTCATTAAGCTAGAATTGTTTTGGTGACAAGTGTCCCTTTAACAATCTTCCTAAACATTATTTTGAATTAATATATGTACAGATGTACCAACATGATTTCCAAGGGTGTTGTAACAATTTCTTTCCTATTTTCTTTGTGTTTTTCATTGTGACTTTTTGAATACACGATTATAGCTTGTTTTTTCTTTTTTTGTCCAGGACAGAAAAGTGTTTGTGAAAACTATGAAAACCTTTGTTGAAAAAATTGCCACGGTAAGGCATAACTCTTAACAGTGGTTTAAAACAGTGGTGCATAAAAAAGATGTACGACCCATAGTGCACAACATAGGGGCTTATTGATTATGAATAATACTTGCATAATATCATATGGACGTTGAAGTACTGAATAGAAATGTTTTCTGAGCATTTTAAGAACGGATTCTCTTTTCAGAATATCCTCCATCAGCATAGACAAGTGCTCAATGTTTCAGCAACTACTACAGTCTTTACTGTAAAATTTCTGTTGCATAAAGCAGCCTTTATTATACAAAAATATAATATAATTATATTTATTATATAAAATGACATACTGTCTGCACCTGACATGTTTAGTTTGTTGAAAACCTCTTTTAGTGTACGATAAGGCTTTTTAAGTTTGCAACTGATTATGTATGTATTTTACAGATCTCTGTTTACTGATTTTAGTTTTATATTTTGCGCCGTGGGTAATTTATTTTCTGCTGTTTTGTAGATCGTGTAACACTTAAATTGGGGCAGTGTTTCTTGATTAACTTCAGTTGAGAGGACAAAAAAAATACAGTTTTTGGGTTTTTTGTTTTTGGTTTTTTTTTTTTTATCCCCCACAGTATTCATGAATATCTTTGGGTCAGAGTTAAATATTTTCTGACTATCTGCTCTTGTCTGGATACTACTTCCTTGTAAATTGGAGTATTTGAAATCATTACTGTACTTTAAATTATACTGCATTTATTCCATATGTGGAGAACAGAAATAACTGTAGGAGGTTAATTTGCTAAATAGTGAGTTCTAGTTTTCTGACAACTGTTAAATCCAGTGCTACTCTATGAGAAACATTTGAAGTATTTAAGCAGTTCACATGAACATTTTCAGTTATTGAACGTTTTCATGAGGAACTGGCAGCCACCATAAATATTCTAACAAATACTGCTGCTGTTCTAGACTAGTCTAGCAGTGATTTAGTTGAATATCTATCTCTGTGTGTGAACCGTCCCTGATGAAGAATCTAATGCAAGAAATAATCACTTTTACAAATAAAAATCTGTTCTATACAGGGAAACGCTTATTATGGTGCCTGGTGGCACGATTACCTCAAGGGGTTAAAACATTCTCAAATGGTTTAACCCCAAAGTTGCCTTTCAGCAGTGATGTCCACCTCTCCCCTGTTGGCATCGGCTTCTAAATCTTCAGATTAGGAAGCGTGGGGTGCTGCTGGACTGGGGCACTGCTGATTAGCTGAGAGTGGTCAACTGAAGCTCTCCGCCAATAAGTGACTCCACTTTCACTTAACCGGCTTGGAAAGAAGTGTACCTTTTTCAAGCCAATTTAGTGAATATGGAGTCACTTACCACTCTCAGCCAATCAGCGGCACTCCTGCCAGATGCGCCAGGGAAGGAGTGGACATCGCCGCTGGTGGCAACTTTAGGGTTAAATTGTTGGAGAATGGTTTAACTCCTTGAGGTAAGTGAATATTATTATTATTATTTTGTTTTTTCCTAACAGTTTTCTGCTGGTGGTTTAACATTTAGCCTGTATTTTTTAACCAGAGTTAGATATAACTATGGGCGTGGTTGGTAGAATAGGTAAATTGATCAACTGCCATATGTGTTGTTTGCTTTGAATTATTTAATTTTATTAGAAAATGTCAGCCTTTTGGGTTTCAGAGCTATTGAACCATTTCATCCTCCATTTTGAATTCTAAGGGTTAATTACATTTATACAGCTCTTTGTTATATTAAGCACTAGCTTTATTTTTCTCCTTATACAGGATATTATTGAGTTAAGCCTGTAAAAGTGTTCTAAGAAACAGACTAAGCCACATTTTTGATTTGAAGATAATATAAAAGGTCACCTTATTGCAGGATTGCCACAAGAAAAAGATCCTCCTGGAAATGATTAGTTTTGTCGTTGTGTCTTTCCTAAATCAATGTTAGATATATATCTCTTTATAGTTGGTGATGGCTTCCATAAAGTCACAGTCACGGCTAATGCATTGTTAGTCTAATGCATTTCACGCTTGGAGAATAATTGGACAAGGATTGTTTAAAGAGGCTTGGTCACTTTGCAGGCATTGTTTTTGAATGCATGATTTTCTGTCCCTCTATTACCAATTGTTTTTATTTTAATTTATACATGACAATAAATAAGGGCTACTTTTTCGTATAGGGAGCGTGATCTTTGGTAATAAACGGTGCTTAAAGGACAACGGTCACTTCAAAAATATTTTTAGAATAATAATCCTTTCATTGTCTTTAGTAGTGTATGTAAAAAAAAAAAAAAAAAAAAAGAGAAACTCATCCCTACAGTTAGAATATGACCGGAACCTTCAGCCATATACATGCACTTTTTGTCAGAAAGTGTTTGAAAACAAACTGTTACAGGGTTAAGTCAGAATTAAAAGTAGATTGAAATTTAAGGCAAGACTAAGGCGGAATGGATATCATAGCTGACTTAGAGAAATTTTCCAGGTCAGCTATTTTGACCTTAAAATTGAAATTCACTTTGAATCCTCTTAGTAGTTATAATATTAGTAAACGCTCTTGATAGTCTCTGTGTCTTGCCTGCTTCCGTGCAGGGAAGGTCATAAAGAGTTTCGATTTTCAAACCCTGTCAAACAAAATGTGATTATCACAAACCATAAAGATATGTATATCTAACACTGATTTAGAAAAGACACAACAACAAAATAAAAACGTGCAGATTTTAATAGAAATTGGCATTTTTATAAATTGACTCTTTTACACCCTCTAGCTTTCTGTTATTTCCTAGTTTGGTTAGCTCAGTTAAGCTAAACTCGAGAAGCAGTAGCAATTGCCCAGAGCACTTGCCTTGCAAAGACTTTTCAATTATCTGTATTGGGAAGTATGTGATTGGACAGCCACAGAAAGTGTGGACCTGGGAAGAAGGGGAGGGCTTGCAAAGGCTGCAGACTAGAGACCTGCTGGTTTTCAAACTGTTTTTAGATATCTGCCCAATGGGGGGGTGGGGGGGAGCATAATTAAATGCATATATGTTTTCATTGGGCGTAACTCAACAGATTTTATTTATTTGGTACTTGTACAGTGGAGTGTCCTTTTTAAAGGAGAACGGTCACCTCAACACTATATTTGAATGTAAAGCCCTATTTCAAAGGAAATGGATTCTTTCCTCAATTAAGTATATTTAGAAAGAACAAAAAAAGTTGCAAGACTCAGCGATTCCTTTGTGTATATGACTGGATTCTTTAGCCATATACATGCACCTTTGATCAGACGTTGTTGGAATTTGACACTTGGTTAGTCTGATGTCTCTGCACTGTGCAGACTGGGAAGATAATCTGTATTCAAACATTGCAGTGTTACTTTAACAAACACAATTGTCCTGGAGCTTTCAGAAGCCAATTTGTGTAAAGTGTAAGACAGAAATATATTACAATGTTAGCATATCTATAAAGGTCTTGGTTTTTGTTTTGCTTTTTCTTCTTGTTTGGCTTTAAAGTGATATAAGGTAACCCGTGCAGTATTATCATTCTCATACAGGCCTTGGCAAAAAAACTAAAGGAAAAAAGGAAAATAAATCATCTTTGTTGTAAGGACAACATCATTTCCCAGTTTGACTTTGTATGTTATGTACATGCATATATTTATTTTAATAGATAGGACTTATAAAAGCATTCACAGATATATATTTTATTTTATTAATAGGGCATAATCATTGTATATATTTTTTTTTTTTTTTCAGGGAGAATTTTCACATTTGGTCCTGCTGGCAATGTTCGATTGTATTGATGACACCAAGCTTGTAAAGCAGATAATCATATCTGTAAGTACTTTCTCTTTTTTTTTGTGGTTTTTCTGCCTCGGTGCATTAAAGGACCACTATAGTGCCAGGAAAACATACTCTCCTCCTCCTTTCCTGTCATCGGCTGAATGCGCATGCGCGGCACGAGCTGTGCGTGCATTCAGCCAGTCCATAGGAAAGCATTCTCAATGCTTTCCTATGGACGCTGGCGTCTTCTCACTGTGAAAATCACAGTAGGAAGGGCCTCTAGCAGCTGTCAATAAGACAGTCACTAGAGGCTGGATTAACCCATAGGTAAACATAGCAGTTTCTCTGAAACTGCTATGTTTACACCAGGCAGGGTTAACCCTAGAGGGACCTGGCACCCAGACCACTTCATTGAGCTGAAGTGGTCTGGGTGCCTCTAGTGGTCCTTTAACAAATGTCAAACATCGTTAAATGAGTGATTATAGTGTAGTGAATCACTAACGTTTTCTATTCTCTCCAGCCATCCACCTTTTAGAGCTACAGGTATTTTGTCATGTTTGAACTTAATTATTTTGTCACTGGAAAATCTGTTTTTTGTAATGTAGTAAATGGGTGTTTACTACTACATAAAAACTCACCTCTGTCACAAAATATGTCATCTGTTTTTGAGAATATAATATACGTGGTATGGAGTGTCTTACATTATATTACGGCATGCAACATCTCAAGTTATAACAATATTAAAACATGCAAATATTCTTCATAAAACAACATATATGTTGAGAAAACCAATCTGAAGAAAATATAAATACACAGCCTCTCTGACTTTCCATAGTCCCTTCTGTAGAAATGACACCATTTAATAAAATATGGAATATCACCTTTAACTTTGAACATTTTTCCATTTGGTGCTCTGTTTATTCTAAAATGTATATTAAAGCTTCAGCAAGTGACATCACTCTTCAGTTAAGTCCAATAACTGCTAAAGCACAAAAGGCAAATGAGAAGATCAGCAGAAACTGTGTGTCTGTTTCCTCTCTTCCAATAACTATGCTCCTTGGCCCCAAACAGAAATGAGCAACAGTTACGATGATTGACATATTTGTCAGATATAGGGATTTGGTAAACCTAAAATTAGAGGACCATCTTAATGAAGTGGTTTGTGTGTTGTGGTCCTTTAGTTTTAACATTGCAGGATTAAACACCCTCTGGTAGTTGTCATACGAACAGCCAGTAGAGATGCTTCCTGTGTAACAACTGAGTCAGGATCATGTGACTTTCATATGAAAATCATTTGATTTGAAACACTTGCCGTACACGCATATCTCATTAGATTAGATAATCACCTCCATGTGATGTCACAAGAGGTGGATCGAGCAGTAGCATCAAGCGAGTCTTGGTGCTGCAAAAAAGAGATTAAATGTTTTTTTTTTTTTAAATCTATTTCGGGACTAGTTTACATGAAAGATGAGCAGTCACCACCACAAAGATGAGAAGTACTTTTTAGTTAATCTTTTATTTATTTATTTATTTTCTTCTCTTAATGTGTTTCTACATGGTAGGCATTCCTGAAATGTCTGACATTTGTAGAAAAGTTGGAAAATTAAATCTTGTAATTTCACTTTTTATATTCCTGATGAAGGCTTCCATGCAAATTGGTTACAGTATGGTAATTGTACAATTCTCCTATTTACAGTATTTTTCCATTTATCAGACTGAATTTTTTTTCCTAAAAATATTTAGTCTAAAATTGGGGGTCGTCTTATTCATGGAATATCACTGCAAGGGTTAAAAAATAAAAAACACTTGTGCGCGGGGCCTAAGTCAAGATGGCACCTGTCACAATGCAGTGTGCCACAGCCCACACATATATCCGGTTCCCCTCCCGCTGATCCATTTCTGAATGCTGTGGCAAGGAGGAAGAGGTCCCTATATGTGTAGGAGCTGCAGTAGACATCAGCAGTTACTACCACCTGAGCTCTAGAGACATGCCACACAATAGAAGGAGCAGCCATATTAAGGTTTGCTCCACCTCAGGTAGGTCTTACTTTCGGATATATATTTATAGGGAGCAAATGGGTATCGGGTGAATACTGCTGTGATGTCCCAGCATGCCCTCACACCACCTACTGTACTGCGGGAGCTGTAACCTTCCAGCATGCACTATAGAGCCAATAACTTCACAGAGTACCTTGGCACAGCGGAGGCATGAGAATCAGAAGTGTTGTTCTCCTCAGAAGTCACCTCTAAAATTTCAAAGTTGTCATATTTGATGTTAAAATTTTTATTTCTTAATTTTGGGCTCAAGAAATATGGTACACTGCATGTAACTCCGTTTACAATTCATGCACTTTGTTCACATCAATTGTAATATTAGCTGGACTGATGTGAAGTGTGGCAGCAACAAACCTAGAAACAATCCAGTAAACATGACAATTGTTTTCAAGTGTAGCTGGGGTTCATCACTCATGGGACAAAAGAAACATTATCCCAATGTTTATTTAATCCTGGCAGATAACCTTTTCCACTTTGCATTTTAAACACTGCAGTTAATGCTTAAAGGACCACTATAGTGCCAGGAAAACATACTCGTTTTCCTGGCACTATAGTGCCCTGAGGGTGCCCCCACCCTCAGGGACCCCCTCCCGCCCGGCTCTGGAAAGGGGAAAAGGGTTAAAACTTACCTTTTTCCAGCGCTGGGCGGGGAGCTCTCTGCCTCCTCTCCTCCTCCGTTCCTCCTCCTGGGCTGAATGCGCACGCGCGGCAAGAGCTGCGCGCGCATTCAGCCCGTCGCATAGGAAAGCATTTACAATGCTTTCCTATGGACGCTTGCGTGCTCTCACTGTGAAATCACAGTGAGAAGCACGCAAGCGCCTCTAGTGGCTGTCAATGAGACAGCCACTAGAGGATTAGGGGAAGGCTTAACCCATTCATAAACATAGCAGTTTCTCTGAAACTGCTATGTTTATAAAAAAAATGGGTTAACCCTAGAAGGACCTGGCACCCAGACCACTTCATTAAGCTGAAGTGGTCTGGGTGCCTAGAGTGGTCCTTTAAAGTTGTTTAACTCCATGTTGTCTGATATTCAATTGAAGCATCCATTCTGTAATAATTTGTCTCTTCCATGTAGCTGTTATGAATACAGTGACTCTCATCTTTGGTTGCAAAAGTAAAAAAATTGCACAGAACCTGAATGTTAACATCCCTATTTCAGTGACAATGTTTCCTTTTAGTGGATATACCCCAATATATTTAAACTAGACACTTATCTGACCTCCATCTATGATGGAGCCTGCACTGGATACATGAGCATCTGTCTAAATTACACACTGCTTACTGGGGATAGCAGGCACCCTGATGAGAGTGGCACAGAGGCCAGAGATATAGTTTATTTCATTATACACTTCCAGATGGTTGGCACAACATATAGATTAAAATTAGACTGTTTTATTTTGCTTGCTTTTTTGCTCCTTTTGAAGTATTTGGCTTCCCAGCAGGAATGGCCTAGGCAGTCTGCTGGTAAACGTTTGCTTGCCAGCCTGTCACATCAGCTGTGCCTGATTAACTTGACAACAGAATCTCTACAAAGCACCTTTCATGCAAGTCTACGGCTTATTATGGTCAGGATCCTGCCTCTTTCATGCCACAAATCCTGATGGTTTTGCAGCCTAGTTGTAATCCAGCACATTGCATCCTAATTGCGAAGGGGAATCTGTACGGATTCTGCCAGGCCTCCAGTTTCGTGGTTACACACAAGCATTTTAAGCCACTGGACTGCCTTTGACCATGTGATTTGTATACTTTTATATTTATTATTTTTCATCTTTACCACAAGGTTTCAATTGTTTATGATTTTTTTTTTATTTTTATTTTGTTGTTTAATTCTATTTTTACAGTTTTTAGCTTAGAAAAATAGGCTGATTATATTAGAGGGGGAAAAAATCCCGAGTCTTTTTACTGCTTGGTAATTTGTCACTAATGACTATCAGGCTTTTGTAATTTAGGCATACTTGGTTATGCTAGGAACACAGTGCTATAGAAAGTTCATCTATTTTAAAGTCTGAGCACACGTATAACAACACGTGCTTCTATTTTCAAAATCTATAACAATGTAGAGCACTTAAAACATTGTCTGTTTTGTTATATGATCATGGTATCGGTCACGTGACCTCTTCAGAATTTTAAAGCCGTATAGTTGACACCACCTTTATCTTGCAGTTTACAAATTGTTTAAATGGTTTGCTTTCCAGCTGTTGATAAAGCGTTTGTAGTTAACGCAAAATGCATCCAGGTCTTGTGGGCATGTAATAGTGGCTGTCTACCCTCCCTCCAACCCTTTTCCTATATTCAGCTAATTTTGTCATGTCATATGCATTTTGAGGTCAGATGTCAAAGTGGAAAATGATCCACTTACACAGCTCAGCTTGCCTGGTTGTTATGCATTGCATTTTAGAGGTAAAGGTCAGAATTTTGTGATTTTACTTAGAAAGTTATCTGTTTTGGGAAATGCAAAAGAGTTTGCACATTTATTAAAATTTTGCAAAGAGTAGTTTGTTGCTTATCTGTTTTGCATGTATATATTGTCTACTGTCCACTTTATCTCTTCTGTCCTTTACTGACACTGAACTTTTACAATGCTGTCGTCTTTAAGTAAGTCTCTTTATCCTTTTACCAACTGTTACCAGGTCAGTGTAATGGAAACGTGGGATTAAGAAGAGATTAGTTAAAGAAAGCCACATATTTACTTAACTCACCAGCGTCATACACGGTCACATAATACATTGTTACTGTTTCCTCGTGTGTTATTACGGAATACTTTTATTTATTCTGGCACCATGGTCTTCAAATAATTACGTGGTTAACCACGTGGAAAATAAATAATCCCTTTCCCTGTTAGACATTAAATAAAAACTCATTGGTATAGTTGTGTTTGAAAGTATTTCATTCATTCTACTTCTGGCACAATAATATTTGACATTATGCTTTGTTTATTGATTCGTGTAAATGTTCTCGCTCTACAACTTAAAGGAACATTATAGGGTTATGAACACAAACCTGTATTCCTGAGCCTGTTGTGTTAAAACAACCATCTATCTCTCTCCCCTCCCCCCCCACACACCTCTTGTCCTACCTAAATATAGCAAAATCTTTCCTTTATTCCAGTTTGCTGTTGCTGGTGCCGTCCCTAATCTGCCTGCTTGGCTGACTTAATCAGAACTGGTGTTCTGAGCCAATCACAATGCTATCACATAGGAAAACATTGGGTTGGCTGAGACTGTCAAGGAGGCAGATCAGGGGCAGAGCCAGCACAAGCCAAACACAACCATGACCAATCTGCATCTCTTCATAGAAATGCATTGAGTTAAAGCATCTCTATGAGGAAAGTTCAGTGTCTCCATGCAGAGGGTAGAGACAGTGAATGTCAGTGCCCCAGGAAGCACCTCTAGCAGCCATCTGAGGAGTGACCAATGGAGGTATCCCTAGGTTGTAATGTAAACACCGCCTTTTCTCTGAAAACCGTGCAAAAAGCCTGCAGGGGATGATTATACTCACCAGAACAAATACAATAAACTCTAGTTGTTCTGGTGACTACAGTGTCCCTTTAACCCCTTAAAACATGAGGGCGTACTATTACGCCCTATTCTAACGCCGCAGGGCGTAATAGTACACCCTCCAGGTTTTTTTTATTTTTTTTACTTATAGGAACAGAGTGATGAGACATCACTCCATTCCAACATTGGCAACTAAGACAGTGTGACAACATCTCTAAAGAGATTTGCCCTGCTTAGCAATGCGTCCCAAGCAGGGCAGATGATCTCAGTGATGTCTGTATGCTGGCTACATGGCCGCCATTGGAGAGAGTAACATCTCGTCACTGTGTGTGTGTGTGTGTGTGTGTGTGTGTGTGTATATATATGTGTATGTATGTATGTATATATATATATATGTGTGTGTGTGTGTGTGTGTGTGTGTGTGTGTGTGTGTGTATATATATATGTGTATATATATATATATATATATATATATATATATATATATATATATATGTATGTATATATATATATATATATATATATATTAATTATAGTGTGTGAGTATAAAACGAGTTTTTCGGCACATTTTTTTTGTGCTGAAAAACCCCCACTCGTCTTATACTCGAATCAGTGTCTGTATTATGGCAACTTAATTGCCATAATACAGACCAGGACCGCCGGGCTCATTACAAGCCCGGCGGTCCAGTTGGGGGCTGGCAGCAAGCTGTAACTTACCTTTCCTGCAGCTCCTGTCCCTTCTCCTCCACTGTAAGTCTCGCGAGAGCCGCGGGGGTCAGAGCGTTGCCACAGGTTACTTAGAACGCGAGACTTACAGTGGAGGAGGAGGGAGCTGACAGGAGCTGTGGGAAAGGTAAGTTACAACTCGCTGCCAACCCCCTCCTACACAGCCCATGCCACTAGACCACCAGGGAATGAGAGCCCCCCTCCCTGGCCATGTATCAAGCAGGGAGGGGGGACAAAAAAATATAAATAAAAATTTAAATAATATAATAAAAAATTTAATAATATTAAAATAAAATAAAAATATTAAAAAACAAAATGTAATATTATAATTTTAAAAAATAATAAAAATGCATTCATACACACACTGCATTCATATACACACACACACTGCATTCATTATATACACAAAATAAATATTCAATTAATGTAATTTTTTGGGGATCTAATTTTATTTAGAAATTTACCAGTAACTGCTGCATTTCCCACCCTAGTCTTACACTCGAGTCAATAAGTTTTCCCAGTTTTTGGGGGTAAAATTAGGGGTCTCTACTTATATTCGGGTATACTTATATTCGGGTCGACTTATACTCGAGTGTGTGCGTATATATGTTTGTGTGTCATGTCCTCTTTAAATGTTTATTAAAGGGACACTATAGTCACCAGAAAAACTACAGCTTATTAAATTTGTTCTGGTGAGTAGAATCATTACTTTCAGGCTTTTTGCTGTAAACACGGTCTTTTCAGAGAAAATGCAGTGTTTACATTACAGCCTAGTGATAACTTCACTGGCCACTCCTCAGATGGCTGTTAGAGATTCTTCCTTGGTCATGGCTGCCTAAAATGCATCCAAACATTCAGTGTCTCCTCCCTCTGCATGCAGACACTGAACTTTCCTCATAGAGATTCATTGATTCAATTCATCTCTATGAGGAGATGCTGATTGGCCAGGGCTGTTTGAATTGTGCTGGCTCTGCCCCTGATCTGCCTCCTTGTGAGTCTCAGCCAATCCTATTGGGAAGCATTGTGATTGGATCAGGCCACCGCTTCTGATGATGTCCACAGACAGCTTGTTTTTCTGAGGCAAACATGCAGAGCTACAGCTTCAGGCTTTGATACAAGTACGATTTTACTATATTTATGGAGGCATGATGGGCCCAGGGGGGCTAGATGGTGGTTTTAACACTATAGGGTCAGGAATACATGTTTGTGTTCCTGACCCTATAGTGTTCCTTTAACTATTTGGTGAATTACATCCTAATCCAGCAAATATTGCAAATGAAGAGAGGAAATAGAAACATTGTAGGTTTTCTCTGTGTTGACTGCCCTGTGCAAAAGGAGTTAAGATGGCAGTGCACAGTTGCAGAATAAAGAAGTGTGGATATCTACATTTCATTTTATATTTTATGCTTTACAAATATTTATATGTAGGGTATCCATAATATAAAATATAATTTATACTTTTTTTTTTTTTTTTTTATTGTAACTTGTTCATTATAGTCTCGAAGGAGTTCACAAAATGTGAATATTTCCAAAGCACAATGAATACTCCTTTCTAGTTCTTCTCTCTGCTTCTTTTGTTACATACGAATGTTTGCATTCAATCTAAGTATCTACACACACACAACTCTATAAAGGTGACCTTCACTCAAAATGCTTGAGTGCCACACTTAATTAATAGTCAAAAGATTGCTGTCTGTGTAGATAACATGCATGAATTCAATTCACTTAGTGTGTTATGTTTCAAAAGACCTCGCTGATGAGACATAATGTAGAACAATCTATTGTTGAGCAGCTGTGACCCTAGAAAAAGCACATTTTAATTGTGTATGTGAGCAAAGATTATATAGACCATAGTGTGCTAGAGGCCCCTTCTTCTGACTCAGCTTGGTAGGGAATCACACTGCGGGAGTTTATACAGTTGGATGGTTCATGTTCTGTTTTTTTGTGAAAGTTGCCGTTGAGTCTAAAGCACTTTCTTTTTCAGATCTAGTAATGCAGAAATATAAAAAATGTCTCCATCCTAGAAAAACTGTTTATCCTTCCAAATCAAAACTGAATTAATGGCTGTCGCTGCTGCCTCCTTATGTAACTCTCACTAATCTCTGGCAGGCCAGGGTATCACTAGGTGTCCGTCCTCTGTACAGTGTGTTTTGTTTTTTCTTTCTATGGAACACTGCCATATCACTCACTATTAAGTACAAGATTTGAACACCTGACCTGCCTGTTGTACTAGCAGATTGCTATATGCAGAGGAATCATTGGGAATGCTGACACTGATATCCCCCACACACCCCTTTCACAGCACTTTTCATGTACTTAATCGTGATGGAAGTCTGGGCCACACAAATGTCTGTATCAGTAGAACCGAACTTAATTGTGTGTGTGTGTTTGTTCTCCATATATACTTGGTACATGCTTGTGGGTGCAGGCAATCTGATCTACGGAGTAAATCCCTGTTATTACAGAGCTAGCGCTTTCAGTATTTTATTGTTTAAACAAAACACATATGCTTTTTATTTAAATTATCGGTCTACCTAATTATCAATCTGAATTGACTGCGTGATTATAAATTGAATGTATTGCAAAACGCAGCAGATAGGCTCAGGTTAAATAATTAGCCTATTGGTACAATTTGGCTACTAACTTCCTTCTATAGTAAACATATCTCTGCTAACCTATCTGCCTCAAGAGAAAGTTTTGCTGGTGCCCATGCATAATCCTCAAACATGTTTGAGTTGAAACACATACAAAGTTATTTAATAAAAAATTCAAAGTGAATTTCACAATTTAAGGCCAGAGTAGCTGAACCGTAAGCATAGCTGACTTAGACACTTTTTTCAGTTTGGCTATTTTACCCTTTAAATTTAAAGGGTTCACTTTAAATGATCAACTTTAGTGAATAATCTGTTACAATGTGCTGTTTTATCTTTTTATTTTTGTCTGTGTCTTTATTACAATGATGCATCTGCTTTCCTTCCTTGCAAAAGAGCGATTAAGCCATGAAAAATTCAGTAGCTCAGTCACCACTAAGTAGTCCTGATTTCTATTTAATCATAAAGATGGAGTAATTAATTGAAAGTATTGATTTCCTACTGATATTTATTTCATGTTACTGCCAATCCGGCAGGTGGGACACATACGAACATGGTAAATAACGCTCTTCTTATTAGACATTACTGGCTAACCTATATTTTGTTTTTTCCCCTCTTTTTAGGAACTTGTCAGCTGCTTGCCAAACATTATCGATAACAAATATGGAAGAAAGGTGTTACTGTATTTGCTGAGTTGGCGTCATCCTGCACATTTCCTGCCAGAGATAATTGAGGTGCTTAAGCAAGGTGATGAAAATGCAAACAGGTATGTAGAACTTGCCATTCACGAGAAAGAGAATGCATTATTGTCCCTTCTGCATCAGACAAGCTTGGTTTTGATATCCATAGTGGACTAAAGATTGCCATCTCCACATAGTACAGGTAGGCCAGGAGATGCACTAAAGAGTTCATTTACTTAGATGTATTTATTACAAAATAATATACATCAAGGTTGTATCACATGCAACTATTATTATTTTCAGTGTTAACAATGTCAGAATAATTACATTGTAAGTACTATTTAAAGTTACTAGAATTTCTTACTCATTTAAATTTTCTGTATACAGCATTTAATGCACAGTATGCATGACACTCCATACCGTCTTGGAGCTTAGGAACAATACAGTTATGATATAATTAAATATTATTGCTCTTCGAGAGATTAAACTATTGTACAAATAATATATCGTCCTTTCATGTTTACTTAGCTGCTTGGTATGACCTGGTTATGCTTGACTGCGTAGTTGTTAAATTTTGCTGCTGATTTTTACTGTTCTCTTGCTTGCTACTTACTGTATTATTATATGTATAAGATGCCCCCATGTATAAGACGACTCCTATTTTTTGAGCCCAAAATTAAGAAATCAATATTTTAAACATCAAATAGAACAACTTTGATATTTTAGAGATTACTTCTGTGGAAAACAGCACACTTCTGATTGTCATGCCTCCCCTGTGCTACGGTTCTCTGTGAAGTTAATGGCTCCATAGTACATGCTGGGAGACTAAAGCTCCCACAATACAGCAGGTGGTGTGAGGGCATGCTGGGACATCAGAGTAGTATTCCTTCTGCTCCCCAATCCCCATTTTATTCCAGATAAATTTAAATCCAAAAGCAAGAGCTACCTGAGGTGGATCAAACCTTAAAGGATCACTGTAGGGTCAGGAACACAAACATGTATTCCTGACCCTATAGTGTTAAAACCACCATCTAATCCCCCTGGGCCCCTCATGCCTCCATAAATGTAGCAAAATCTTACTGTATTCAAGCCAGAAGCTGTAGATCTGCATGATGTTTGCCTAAAAAAAACAAGCAGTCTGCTGACATCATCAGAAGTGGTAGTCTGATCCAATCACAATGCTTCCCCATAGGATTGGCTGAGACTGGCAAGGAGGCAGATCAAGGGCAGAACCAGCATGATTCAAACACAGCCCTGGCCAATCAGCATCTCCTCATAGAGATGAATGGAATCAATGAATCTCTATGAGGAAAGTTCAGTGTCTGAATGCAGAGGGCGGAGACACATTTTAGGCAGCCATGACCCAGAAAGGATCTTTAACAACCATCTGAGGAGTGGCCAGTGAAGTTATCACTAGGCTGTAATGTAAACACTGCATTTTCTCTGAAAAGACAGTGTTTACAGCAAAAAGCCTGAAGGTAATGATTCTACTCACCAGAACAAATTCAATAAGCTGTAGTTGTTCTGGTGACTATAGTGTCCCTTTAATATGGCTGCTCCTTTTATGGTGTGGCATGTCTCTGGAGCTCCGTTGGTGGCAAATGCTGATGTCTGCTGCAGCTCCCATGCATTAAGGGATCTCTTCCTCCTTGTCATAGCATTCAGAAGTTGTTCGGCAGGAGGGAGGCCAGGTATGTGTGTGGGCCGTGGCACACTGAAATGCGTCAGGTGCCATTTTAACTTAGTTCCGCGCACAAGTGTATTTTTAAACTCCTGTAGTGAGATTTCGTGTATGACGACCCCCAATGTTTAGACTAATAAAATGTAGAACATGGAAAAATACAGTACTTGTTAAAGTGACTGGAGACTAAATAACGAGGCGACAAATCAATCTTTCCTCCACACATTGATCCCTTGTGGCCTTTGAAGTTTTGACAGGGGTTCTGTACTGTAAAACTTATACAAGAGATTTGTGTGTTTACTTTAATGCAAGTATCCGGTTTCTTTGTGACAGACCTGTTAAAGTTAAAACACTGGCCGCAATTATCATATTGTTTGTTACTTCTCCACCTGTGCTTGCCACAAGTCTTTTAATACTATTCACTTACAAGTACCACATGCAGCTCCAGCAGCATGTAACAATAATAGAATTAACATGCAGAAAGTTTGCTGCTTAGCAGACCAGAAGCATGCAACATTCATAAATGATAAAGCATTATTGATGCATAACACTTCTCTGAATTTTATTTACCTTTTTTGTTTTAAAATGTGATTATTTTCTTGCAGATGTATGTGTTATTGTAGGTTTTCAGAATATTTTCCTGCAAGGCAGTTTTTCATAGTTTCCTACGTATTTGCAGGAAAACGGAATTAAATGTCCATATTTAACAGTTTGGAGTTTGTAATATTGCAACTCGATTTTAAACTGCTATTTAAGCTTTCAGTTAGTGTTGTGAGAAATGTTACTTGTTGCCTTGCTCGTAAAACACTTTTGCATAAGATTTTTTTATTTTCTTTTTAGCAAGAAAAATACAGCAGTTAGGCAGCGTGAATTGCTGGATGTAATTTCTCCACCTCTACTTAAACACCTTGAGGAGAACACACAAGATTTGGTATTCCAGACTGCCTTATGTGCTTTGGTCACGAGCATTGTGCTGTATGCAGCAGGGGATCCAGAGCCTGTCATGTCTGCCATAGCCAATATGGCAGCAGAGGAGTTTGTTGCCGGGGGCAAGAATGGAGAGGTAATGTCACTCGTTAAACATTGTCAATACTATGTTCACTGCATCCTTTTTTTTCCATAAGACCCTTCACATAAGCGGTTATTTGCTAAACAGGGAATTGTGGATTATTTACTTTACAATGATAAGTCTGAGCGGTTGCCCACTGTATTGTTTCCCATCTCACACACCTGGCCTTTTCATAAATACAGACATTGATCTTTGTGGAAGCTAGATAACTGGTGTATCTATCCGTGGCTCCCGAGGGAGAAAAAGGTTTGCTCTGTACCTATATTCAGAATGGTGCACAGTAGGACATAAGAGGTTTACAAGATTCCTTGCCAATTCTTAGCATTGTTGTGATGCAAGTTTCACTGAGGGGATGTTCTGTTGGAATGTGATTGTATAATGGGTGCTTCATTTACAAAACATGAGACTGATACTGTCCTGATTCTTTTTCTTTAAAGCTTCACATTGCAGAACATCCTGCAGGTCACCTGGTGTTGAAATGGTTGATAAAGCAAGATAAAGACATGAAAGAAAACGGCAAAGAAGGTATGGTACATGTTGATCCGTCTAACTCTATGCAATTATTTATTCACAATGCCTCTGTTTTCTTGTTGCAATTATATAAAATGAAAGGCTGCCCTGACATAGCTTGACATAGATTTAAATTGCACGTCTCAGAATTTCATGTGTGTGCATGTCACATGGTAAAAGCTGGCTGACCATTTGGATAGGCAGTGAATGAAAGTGTCATCATGCCACTTGCTTTAGTTACACAGTTTTTGACAGTAATTGCTTTAATAGCTTTTTAAAGAGGTGATGTAAAACAGTCCCCGACAAAAAATATCTTTCAGAAATTTGCATTGCAGTTGTTCTGTCTTAAATGTGTCGGCACCCAGTTAACAGCTTAACGGTTGGAACAAAATGACAACCACAGAAATGAGCAGCTTCAGAGTTACCAATACAGCTTTATTGTCCTTTTAAGAAATAATTTTATATATCAGAGAATGCCATGAGGCATTTCCTGAAAATTATATTTCCCATAATCCCTGGTACAATCACATTGTATCAATGTGTTTATTTTGCTCATTTCCAAGTTGGTCCTCCCATTGAGTATTTTGAGAAAGCAGTTTATAAATTCAAAAATGAGCAAATCATATATACTGACACAATTTTATTATACCAGATGATCATTGGAGTAAACAAATGTAATTCACATTAATTGTGTTGTGTTGGCCATTTGCAGAATTGTATTGTAATGCCAAAGTACATGGACCTGTTCATCTAAAAAAAGAAAAGTATTTAAAAAAAAAAAATCCACATGTTTCTCTCTCTTGCCTTAGTTATACTCTTATTATCTCAAGTGTGAATGCGCCTTCTTAACATAACATTCATTATGGCCATTTACATGTCTGAAGTTGCCCGAGTTACATTGTGTGTATTTGTTGAAACATGCAGTTGCCTGGCTTCCTGACAATTGTCATATATTGCTTTGCTCTCTGATAAGACACAATGGGTCATGTTGGGACTCAGCCTGACGTATTCAAAGAAATTAGTTTGTTTTTTTTAATGTGCCAAATTGTGTTCTGCCGCTCACATAACTATTGGATTTCTATGTGTCACTGACTAAATCTGCTGTCTGTTTACAGTTCCAATCTTTTTTTTACTATATTTGTTTAAAGCATATTTCAGTCATTATGTTTCTACAGTATGAGTAAGTCTATGGGCAACCTGCTTAGTATATAATTCATTTGATGCTTTCTCTCCAACACAGGCTGTTTTTCCAGAACGCTGGTGGAACATGTAGGCATAGAAAACCTCAGCTGTTGGGCCAAGGTTAACAGAGGAGCAATCGTCCTGTGCTGGTAAGGAAAACGTTGTTGTTCATTATTTTGCTTGAAATAGATTGTTTGTATGCCCTATCAATTTGTCGTTTATTTGGTGAGTTAACATGCCTTTTCTAAATAGCTGAAGAATATATTGGTGCTGTATCAAATATAATGACTGTTTAATATGTGGGTGCCATGATCACAGTGTGTGTGTATGTGTGTGTGCGTGTGTGTGTGTGTGTGTGTGTGTGTGTGTGTGTGTATATATATATATATATATATATATATATATATATATATATATATATTACATCACATAGAGATTTGACATTCGTTAGTAACTCAGTAGATAACATACATATACAGAGTAACAATAAGCGTAATAGAGAGTGACTGCACTTTTTTAAGTAACTAAGTAAAAACATGCGAAGAGTAACAATATCTTACATAGTGGTCAGATAGGAGATCAATAGAAATAAACAGGACATGTTTAATGCTGCACTTTTTAAAGGGTTGATCATGACCCATACCCTAGAGATTTACACAAGGCATATAATTGTAAGAGAGGTCATATACAACTATCACTTTATTGTAAAGATAAGTGAAAGTAATATTAGGTATAGAAAACTGCGCAATAACTATATAATACCTTGAACTGCAGCAAAAGCACTGTGAACAGTTACAGATATTACAATATTAACCCCTTAAGGACACATGACGTGTGACATGTCATGATTCCCTTTTATTGCAGAAGTTTGGTCCTTAAGGGGTTAAGTAGCACCGACATCTGAAAAACAAAGGGAATTACTTCCTATTTTGTGGCACCGTGAGATCTTTTTCCATGGACAGCTACGCTTTTTAAAGTATGATGCAGCCCTTAAAGTGAGAACTTCATGCATAAGTGAATGTTAGCTGAAGCTGTTTCCAGTATCTTGTACCCAGGTGTTCATTCATCTTTAAAAAAAAAAAAAAAAAAAAGTCCTGCGCTCACTCCCATCACTCCTGGGCGACAGCAACGACCACAGTACACATCAGCCCCAATATATAGGGGCAAATGTGTTACTATTAAGGGTTAATAAGTATATAGGGATGTATATAAAAAATACCCCTCTCTGTCTCATTAGAGAGATCTTTGCCAGAAGCTCAAGGAAGCGAGGTGAAGGGTCAGTGTAGGACTCGCTTAGGGGGTTTGCCTTGACGTTGGCAGGTGGGCATTCCCTCCAATGGCAATTGGAGTAACTAAATGACCTCCATTTGTTTAAATATACATGGGAATTAAGGAGACAGCGCAGGTAACTTTCTTTTTTTTTTTGGTTCATTCATCTTTACCAACGTGTTTGGGCTCTTATTGTATTCATTTTTGTGAGGAATTCCCAAACGTTCATGTAAATCCCCCTCTCCTCCCCCCAATATGGTTGAATAGGAGATCAGAAATTGGAGAGTCTTTATATTATTTATGTAGATATTGCAAGATTTCTAGATATCCTTTTTTTCTGCTGTCACTTTAATGCACTATATGTCTGATGAAGCACACACGGTCAGACAGACCCTGATGATTCTTGTTCACGCCTGCTAGTTTTCTCGTTCCTCATATTCAGGAACGGTTTGCTCTGCTTTCTGTTCAGCTGTGTTTGCTTGTCACACTTGTAGAAAAGCAAAATAGCCAGAGTAGGATTACATGTGTTTTCTCTCTTTTCTTCCCAATCTGCCAATATTGGCATGGTGTGTGTACCGCATTTTAGTCTTTAGCTGAACTAGAAGCAAATTGGTAGTGTTGGAGGCAATACTTGTGCTCCATTATTGATAACACAACATGGCATTGTTGGGCAAATAGACTTAAACAAAACTATTTTATATTGAAAATCTCGTCTTATCCCTGAGTTTTATTTTTATCCCATTTATGAAAAGTACAATTTATTGTAGGACACTGCTTGTTCATTATTATGATACTGTCATTTTTACTAGCGTTAATACTGTATTTGATTTTATTTACTTATATTTTATTTTATATTTTTTTTTTAAATCTCCTTTAGCCTTCTTGAGAGCTGTGATGAAGAACTTTCCTGTAAAGTAAAAACTGGACTCAAGAATTTGGTGTCGAAACCAAAAGACTCTATAAATACAAAAGCAATTGATGCCTTAATAGAAAAGTTGAATTCTCCCTAGTGATTGCTTGTTTTATGTCCTGTTAAGATTTTATCCCTTTTTGTACCCCAGGAGTATGTAATACCAATGCATTGCACAACCACCTTGGCAGGGAAAGTGTTAACCTTTCCCATGTACCCAGAGAGAGACTGTAATAATGTTTTATATGTATAAATAAAACGCCTTTACCAACCCAGTGGCAATATTTCTTCAGTATGATGCAACTTGCAGGATAAGTATTACTTTAAAAAAATGTCAGAAAGATTAGCAAAAGTGCACAGCTTTGTTACTACAATTATCATAATGGTTGTGAGTATGCTGTGGGGACACACCCAGTGCATGTCATAACGGTTAAATCGCATATTCTATTTATACCCATATGCACACATGCAGAACTCTAAGGAACAACTTAATTACAGAAAGCTTTCTGTACTTGAAATAGGCAGTCATTTCCTGGTTGTAAATGATTGTTTTGCTTTTATTTTTTACTAAGACAGCATTCTGCCCTAAAACTCAACCCCTGCGTTTGTTTGGTGCAGAATTACTTTAACACCTTAAGGACACATGAATGTCTGACATGTCATGATTCCCTTTTATTCCAGAAGTTTGGCCCTTAAGGGGTTAAAGACAATTGAGTGCTGGTACTTAGAATATTGTTCTTACAGTATATGATGCAACTTGAAAATTGCTGGTGAGCATCTTCTAGACTAAATAGCTAGAATTAAGATAACGGATTTGAAAAGCTCAGACAAAAATTTTAAATTAAAGGACCACTCTAGGCACCCATACCACTTCAGCTTAATGAAGTGGTCTGGGTGCCAGGTCCAGCTAGGCTTAACCCATTATTTTATAAACATAACAGTTTCAGAGAAACTGCTATGTTTATGAATGGGTTAAGCCTTCCTCCAAAGCCTCTAGCGGCTGTCTCATTGACAGCCGCTAGAGGCGCTTGCGTGATTCCCACTGTGAAAATCACAGTGAGAGCACGCAAGCGTCCATAGGAAAGCATTGATAATGAAACACTACCAAGCATTGATAATGCTTTCCTATGCGACCGGCTGAATGCGCGCGCAGCTCTTGCCGCGCATGCGTATTCAGCTGACTGGGAGGACCGGAGGAGGAGGAGAGCTCCCCGCCCAGCACTGGAAAAAGGTAAGTTTTTACCCCTTTCCCCCTTCCAGAGCCGGGCACTATAGTGGTCCTTTAAGGGCTCAAGTTTACCGTTTTATGGCCTCCACCATCAGTACGAACTCTAATTCGGTAAAGAATGCTTTCAAGCAAGGAAAGGCAACCAAAGGCCTACCGGCCAGACCGTGACAATACACCAACCCCATCACCTTATTTATAAAATGCTAGCCATCCTGCCCACGCTCTACAAAAGATCAGAGCCCTGCTGGCAATGCTTAGCTGTCACGATTCACTAACCTGACATGCAGAACTTAAGTAAACAATGATATATGTATGTTGTTGGATTAAAGCATATCTGCCTTATAGCAGTACAAGACAAGGTCAGGAAGACAGTAGCATAAACGAGAGAACTAGCCAGAAGTCAGGGACAATGGATAGATGGTCAAGAGCAAGCAAAGATCATAAAAGCCAAAGATATACAAGGATAATATGCTCTCGGAATAACCAGGGCACAGTACAAAACCAAAAAAGATATTGTATAGCTTTAAGAAAGCAGCCATTGTTCACTTTGACCCATGTGATACCAGGATGTGCGTGTGTCTCTGGTGTGATGATGCACGCACATTTTTGTAATTAACTCTGTCAGAGTGGATGGAAGACTTTAAAAGGCTCTAGCGTGAATCAGCTGGTTTTAGTAGGATGCCAGAAGGAGTGGCGGCACATTAGAGAGGGACATTGGCCCTGCTTGTGGTGTATATACGGACCTCATAGGAACAGGTGCCATGGCAATAGCATGGTAGTTCATAAAGATGTTTGTGTGTGTTTCTGCATGATTGTGTCTGAATGTGCAAGTGTGTCTGTATGAGTGTGCCTGTATGGCTGTCTGTTTACGATGTATCTCTATGACTGAGTGTGTGTGTATGTAACCTAGAAACATAGAATGTGATGGCAGATAAGAACCATTCGGCCCATCTAGTCTGCCCAATTTTCTAAATACTTTCATTAGTCCCTGGCTTTATCTTATAGTTAGGATAGCCTTATGCCTATCCCACACATGCTTAAACTCATTTACTGTGTTAACCTCTACTACTTCAGCTGGAAGGCTATTCCATGCATCCACTACCCTCTCAGTAAAATAATATTTCCTGATATTATTTTTAAACCTTTGCCCCTCTAATTTAAGACTGTCCTCTTGTTGTGGTAGTTTTTCTTCTTTTAAAGTCTCCTCCTTTACTGTGTTGATTCCCTTTATGTATTTAAATGTTTCTATCATATCCCCCCTGTCTCGTCTTTTCTCCAAGCTATACATGTTAAGATCCTTTAACCTTTCCTGGTAAGTTTCATCCTGCAATTCATGAACCAGTTTAATAGCCCTTCTCTGAACTCTCTCTAAATTATCAATATCCTTCTGGCGATACGGTCTCCAGTACTGCGTACAATACTCCAAGTGAGGACTCACCAGTGTTCTGTACAATGGCATGAGCACTTCCCTCTTTCTACTGCTAATACCTCTCCCTATACAACCAAGCATTCTGCTAGCATTTCCTGCTGCTCTATTACATTGTCTGCCAACCTTTAAGTCATCAGAAATAATCACCCCTAAATCCCTTTCCTCAGATGTTGAGGTTAGAACTCGAACAAATATTCTGTACTCTGCCCTTGGGTTTTTACGTCCAAGATGCATTATCTTGCACTTATCCGCATTAAATGTCAGTTGCCACAACTCTGACCATTTTTCTAGTTTACTTAAATCATTTGCCCTTTGGCTTATCCCTCCTGGAACATCAACCCTGTTACATATCTTAGTATCATCAGCAAAAAGACATATCTTACCATCAAGACATTCTGCAATATCACTAATAAAAATATTAAAGAGAATGGGTCCAAGTACAGATCCCTGTGGTACCCCACTGGTGACAAGGCCAAGCTTCGAATATACTCCATTGACTACAACCCTATGTTGCCTGTCATTCAGCCACTGCCATATCCATTCTACAATATTGGAATCCAAACTTAAAGATTGCAGTTTATTGATAAGGCTTCAATGTGCAACAATGTCAAAAGCTTTACTGAAATCTAGGTAAGTAACGTCTACTGCACCACCATGATCTATTATTTTAGTTACCCAATCAAAAAAATCAAATAAGATTAGTTTGGCAGGACTATGCATGACTGTCTGTCTATTATTGAGTGTTATGTGTGATTTTTAAGTGTTTTGAAAAGCAACAGTTTGATAAATCCATTATATCGCAGGAAACTGTATATATTTAAAGGAACACTAGAGTCACCTAAATTACTTTAGCTAAATAAAGCAGTTTTAGTGTATAGATCATTCCCCTGCAATTTCACTGCTCAATTCACTGTAATTTAGGAGTTAAATCAGTTTGTTTCTGTTTATGCAGCCCTAGGCACACCTCCCCTGGCTATGATTGACAGAGCCTGCATGAAAAAAAAAACTGGTTTCACTTTCCAACAGATGTAATTTACCTTAAATAATTGTATCTCAATCTCTAAATTGAACTTTAATCACATACAGGAGGCTCTTGCAGGGTCCAGCAAGCTATTAACATAGCAGGGGATAAGAAAATCTTAATTAAACAGAACTTGCAATAAAGAAAGCCTAAATAGGGCTCTCTTTACAGGAAGTGTTTATGGAAGGCTGTGCAAGTCACATGCAGGGAGGTGTGACTAGGGTTCATAAACAAAGGGATTTAACTCCTAAATGGCAGAGGATTGAGCAGTGAGGATGCAGGGGCATGTTCTATACACCAAAACTGCTTCATTAAGCTAAAGATGTTCAGGTGACTATAGAGTGCCAAAGCAACAGATGAGAAGAAACAATTACTGTATTAACATTTTTTTTTTTTTTTTTTAAATACACACAACCCCATCACACTCAGCCAGACATAATCACACAACCAGGACTTATTACAGTCAGCAATAACCACAAACTAACATTTACTCAATCCACACACACAATTACACTTGACCAACCATGTACACACCCCATGCACAGCACATGCGCACCACTCAAGCATCCCATTATATATATATATATATATATATATATATAATACTCAAACACAAATGAGTTTTGTGATACATTCATGCATTCTATACATCACTGACTTTATTGCTGTGTGATATATACAAACATACTGGACATCTCAAAGTTTTATTATAATGTTAGAATAGTTAAATGTTAGGCAGGATTTTATTTACACTTTTCAATTGCATTTGTATGGTTTTACCGAGCCCCCTGGTTGTGGCAGTGAAGGGTGGCCCTTTTAAAAAAAGGTCAGTGCTGTCAGAGGGGAACAGTGAAACACTACCAAGAAAGAAAAAAAAAAAAAAAGGTGGGGGGAGGTTTGATAAACTAATAGGTAGAAAAGTGCACGTGGAGAGAGAGGTGATATGCACAAGAAAAGAAATCGACATGGGAGAAGAGTTATGACATATGGACAGAGCATGTGTAAAAGAAAAGGGTTTTTCATTAGTTTAAATCTTTCGGCTGTTTAGTAAAGCTCCCTTATTTGATCTCCTTATATATGGCAATCCCACATAAGAAACAAAATTAGGGATCATTGTAGCGGACTCAGGGTAACCCGACAGGTTACCTCTGTTTTTTTTTCCCCTCTCAACCAGACTGGAACTGCTCGTATTCCCCCAGTAACTAGATGAAACATAATTCTGGGAGTCATCTCGTTTATTCAGGCCAAGCACTCTCAATTTATACACAGACCCCCAACGGGGGATCTCAATACAGAAACATAGCAAGCCACTCCCTGGCTTCCCTGTGTCTGGGAGATAATGGAGTCAGAAACTATAACTCTACTTACAGGGAAACATACATAATATTTATACAATACCCCAAAAGTACCCCCAATAGCAACAGGAACCACACGAGTCATACCCCCGGATAACCCTGATCTGATGGCCCAACTTGGCCAAATAGCGTTTAGATCCGTTCAGTAGAATATAAACTCCACCTGGGTAAAGTTCTGACCGCCGACCACAAGGTGAAAGTCCAAAACAATTTCAGGGAAATGAGTGCAACGGCCGGTTTCCGGGGGTTCCTGTGTGATCACGCTACTAGATATTCCCTTGCTTTCAGGTGGCGAATGCTCCCTGCCAGTCGGAAGTTCCTATCTCTCGAACATCATTCGTATAGCTGGACGGAAAGTGGGACGGGCACTTTGCCGGGGTTCGTGTGGGTACAAAAAGAGTTCCAGGCACTCGATGACCAAGTACCGCTGCCTTTGTTCGGGAGACAAAATGGTCACCATCCTTTTCTTGATCACATGCGTTTGGTTACACGAAATATTGGCCACCGAGGGAAGCACTCGTTAATTATTTCCCTTGTGGTTTTGCACGAATGTTAACTACTGGTCCAAGGTTCTAATGAGGTACAGGGGTGGTCCTCGTTCGGGAGTCGAACTAAGTAAATTCGGGTACAATAACTCCCGAACATATGAAAAGTTAAATCAGTGGAAAGGAAAGGCACATTCAGCCACAGCCATCTTCTGAAATGCTGAAAGACCATTTCCTGTGTTTATTACCCCTCTTATTATTATTACTATATTACATGTTTAGATATATGGATAAATGTGGCTCTCCATCCATACACTGACCGAGCTTCTGACCCTCATACGGAATGGTTGCTGAAAACTGCTTTAGAAGATGGGAGTGTCCCTTTACACTGGTCTGTTTTAGTCTGTGACCAAAACGATCATGCTCCCCAGGAAAGACTGAAGTATCTTTTTTTTTAATTATTATTATTTATTTTATACTTATTTCAAACTTTCGTCAACTGGGTATTTCACATGGAGCATCAAGAAATAGTTTACTAGCATGTGTTCTTGTAATCCTTTCTGTAAGAATGCTTGCACAGAAAGTCACTGAACAAACCACTAGTAGTTAATAAGGTGAGTCACAGCAAGCGGATAATACCTGAACATAAAACCTAACCTGAAATGGAATATTACTGCGCCTTGTTTATAATTGTAGATTATGCTAACGCAGTGTACCTATAATCTTAATTTTATTAAGGACAGGAGGCAAGTATTTTGCATAATCTCTTTCCTAAAACTCCAGCAACACATATTTAACAATAAAGTTTAGTGAAAAAAACATTGCAACAAGGTATAAAAGGCCCCTCCCCCGTATCACTTCCTCTTTCTTTGCTGCTCCAGCCAAGGCACAGGTATTGTAATAGCTGTTTGCACTTTATTTGAACATTTGTGTATTGTTATTTATCTCCTGCTTCCTTTCTCCCTGCTTTATCCCTTATGTTGGTTTTATTTATTGCTTTATCTGTGTTTTTCTGTTTGCCCTGTGTTTCCCCTGTCACTATCTTCTCTACTGACAGGGTTCTGGGCTTCAAGGCAAGGGTACTGGGGGTGGGAGGGAGCAAGGGGGCTCTTTGCCATACCGGCAGGCAGCGATTGTATGACACTTTGTATGACAGGAAGCCCTTTGTAAAATATTTATACTAGCCATATGTATGTTTTTAATTGTATTTGTGCTCATCGATAGCTTAATAACTTGTCTTTCAGTATTTTTTAAATAATTGAAATTGCACGGATTCTTTCTAGGACTAGAGAGCAGTTTTTCAGTGCATTCGGTTGAAAATAAATTACAAATCAATATATTAAAGGGTTATCACCAGTGTTTTGAAGGGGTGATGGTGCTTGAAGTCTGTACGTGAAGCATTTCACTATGAAACGCTGTTCATACAGAGTTGAAGCCGCTTTGCTGCTGGAGCTGTAACTACACTGGGGTGTCATTTGCCATCCCAGAACAAAAGTTTAAATTCTGTGCATAAAAACAGGGCCCCACATTTGTACATCTTCAGGGGCCCAGTCAGCGCAGTGGCTGTGTAATAGCGCGACCGGGCCCCTTTAAAAAAAAAAAAAAAAAATGCAGCCGCATCGCAAGTGCTGCTGGGAGGAAGTGCTCTGTCTGTATGTATGTCAGTATGTATGTATGCGAGTATCAATGTATGTCTGTGAATGGATGTCAGTGTCTGTATGAATGTATGGATGTCTGTCAGTGTCTGTATGCATGTATGAATGTATGTATGGATGTATGTATGTGTCTATATGTCCTTATGCATGTGTGTCTGTATGTATGTTAGTATGTTTCTGTCTGTCACTATGTATGCCTATATGCGTGTATGTCTGTTTCAGTATGTGTGTCTGTTAGTATGTATCTGTCTGTGCGTGTGTGTGTATCTGTATCCTTTTGTATTAGTGCGTGTGTTTGTGTCTGTGTGTGTATTCCTGTGGGCGGGGTTTGGAGGTGGGTCACCGGGGGCCCAGACCCTGAGCTGAGTTAAGGGCCCCAAAATTCTGGCCCTGCATAGAAATATTAATTTGTTATGAGCAGTGGCGAAGCTGCTGCCAGTGCAATAGCACCAGGGCCTAGAGCCATAGGAGCACCCAGCACAGTTCCACTACTGATTTATACACCCACTGGCCTGATGGGCCATGTGGATGGTGCTGCAACTGTACACAGAAGTGGGTCGTCGGTCGGGGGCTCCTGCTTCCTTTTTTTTCTTTCAGAGAATGATTCATGGGCCACAGTGAGGTCTGATTGAATGAGTAC
Source organism: Pelobates cultripes (assembly GCA_933207985.1). NCBI lineage: Eukaryota > Metazoa > Chordata > Amphibia > Anura > Pelobatidae > Pelobates > Pelobates cultripes. Next base: position 132,993,327 of record OW240916.1, read on the forward strand.
TCCCCACAGTGGAGCGTTACAAGATCCCACAACTCCACCATCCCGGTGAATTATGCACCAATGTCTGCAGCCCACTCGGGGCTTTTCTTTAACTCAATGCAAAAGCTGAACCACCAGGTTCCGGTGATCAAAGGAAGGGGGAGGAGCCTGGCCATTGAGGATAGGTGGGAATATTAATTGTTATGAGTGTGTGTCTCTGCATGTGTGTCAGTATATGTACCTGTGTGTGTATGTGCATAGATCTCTGCATTCAAATGCCCATATTACACACAAATACATCCCTGCATCTAAACTAATGTGGTACTCCTTTGCATACATGTACTGCTCCCACCTATCTATCCTCCCTTATACACAAGTATATCCCGTCTAGGCCCTTACGATCTGCTGAAGACTTACGTCTATCTTCTGTCCGTACTCCCACCTCTAATGCTCGCCTTCAAGATTTCTCGAGGGCTGCACCGTTCCTGTTGAACTCGCTTCCCTCCTCCGTTAGATGCTCCCCCAGTCTCCACTCCTTCAAAAAATCGTTAAAAAACCCACTTCTCCATAAATGCGTATCAATTAAACTGTTAATAGCTTATGACTGATTCCTCTTCTGCAACTGTCACTAGTCTAATACTATCCTTACCTTTTTGTGTCATTTTACCCCACTCCCTCTAGCATGTAAGCTCATTGAGCAGGGCCCTCAACCCCTCTGTTCCTGTGTGTCCAACTTGTCTGATTACAACTGCATGTCTGTTCGTCCACCCATTGTAAAGTGCTGCGGAATTTGATGGCGCTATATAAATATCATAATTATAATAATAATGTACACGTCTGTATTAAGACACTAACAATACACAAAAAGGCATGATTTCATTCAAATGCCAACACTACATACAAACACCCTACATTAACACACACCCCTTACAAAACCATGCTTACATTTAACTACTCCAATACTCTGTGCTAAATATAACCCTGCAAGGATGGGTAAATGGTAGAGCCCCGACTGGCAAAGCATTGTAAGCGTTGTACGACACGTGGTCTACATTTTGACCACCCTTGAGATTAGGGGACCCCAAAATTTTCTTGCAACAGGGCTCCTTCTTTGTTAGTTTTGCCACTGGTTGAGAGCACTAAACTGACACCCTTAGCCTATGAGTAGCAACTGGATTGTCACCCTGCTTCTGCAGCTCTGCAGAAGCTGAATGCATGTCACCCAGCGGGATAGCAGGGGCTTCAGCACCAGGTGGTAAGAGGACTGAATGTTTTTTTCAAATTACCGGGCATTACCGAGTGCCTGTGTATTCCTAGCATCATAACCCTTTAAGTACAGTAGGACAGAACCTTTGATTTGAAATAAAATTTTCAAAACTTCAGAAAAAAAACAATACCCTGCTCTTGGTAATTAACTTCTTTTTTTCAATCTTGTATTATGTCCAATGACCAATTAAACCATTTTTTATGGGGATAAGCTAACTTTAATGTTTAATAGTATAATTTAGGGATCATAGTTTTATGTGTATTTTGTCAATTTGTTTTGTGTGTCTGAAATGTGTTGTTGAATGAGGTCACATCCTCGTATTTTAATGTGGTACTCCTTTGCAATGTATTTTGTAGTCCAGTATAGCCTTTGCACCATTCAATCAAAAGCAAACATACTGAACTAGAAACACTTAATCAATATCCACTATGTGACATGTTTTGCTACTTGTGATTACCAAACAGTTAAGAGTTTATTCAGTAAACAATATAACTACTACAACTGTCTATACGCTAAAATAGCAGTGCCGGAAAACATCTTCCAGAATTACTGTTAAAAGAAAAGGGAGAGACGAAAGGTGAGATCTGTACAAGTGATAATTTATTTAGATCTACCACAAAGGTTTATACAGTGGAGCCTTGTATGTATGTACATTACTTTTCCGAAAATGAAAATCCATTTCCAAGGTAGGGACAGCACAGTGAATGCACAGTGAATGGAAAATAAGGCTTTACAGATGCCTAGTGCTGGTTCTAAACCAAATATATATTTAAAACCCATGGGGAAAATGTTAAACGCTGTATTTATGTCCAGCAGAGCTGAATTACAGATACTTTTATTTTTAAATTCATATCTGCCAGACATAGGGTAGTGGTGTTCAGCATGTATCCAGGAAACTCCTATTTTGGTTAGATTAAACAAAAGCACCACATACGAAATATAAACAAAACAAAAGGTCAAACGCCGAATGCATTACCTTTTCTTTAGTTTTGTTCCTTTAATAGACTCTGTGCTGCAGGGGAATTAACCCCCACAGCACGGAGAAAATAACACTGCGCATGCGCGATAACCCCCCACAAAAAAATAGGAGGGAGCCGGCATCACTAACAGCTCCCACCTTGTAATAATATTAATTCCTAGCCCCCCTCCTCATTAAAACCTATGGGGGTCACTATGACCCCCATAGTAATAAAAGGGAGGTTAAATCCTCCCGCATGTCCCTACTCGCGGCATGTCGCCTAAACAAAATTAAAACTACTAGTGCTGCCCAGTCGCTAGTGCAATAAGTGGGGACCTGGCACAGGTCCCCCCATGGTGGGGAACACAAATAACTAAAATGGGGAGGACATAGTACCCTCACCTGTGACCCGCAGGGGGGAGACTCTTAATATAAACAGGGGGATCTACTGTCCTCCCCCAAACCCTCACCCATGACCGTCAGGTGGGGACCTTAATTAAATAATGGGGGGGACCTAATGTCCCCCCCAGGTCCCCACCCATGAGCGGCAGGTAGGGACCCTAAATAAATAACGGGGGGTCCAAATGTCCCCCTCGGGTCCCCACCCATGAGCAGTGGGTGTGGACCCTAATTAATTAAAGGGGGGACCTAATGTCCCCACCCATAAGCGGTGGTTGGGGAGCCCTAAATAAATAATGGGGTGGTCCAAAGGGCCCCCATGGTCCCCACCCATGAGCGGCAGGTGGGGACCCTAATTAATTAACTAATGGGGGGGACGTAATGTCCCCCCCCAGGTCCCCACTCATGGCCGGCAGGTGGTGACCACAAATAATAAAGTGACTAGGCATCCCCAAGTCCCTAGTAACTCCCTCCCATAATTAAAATACCCTACCTACCCTAATAATAGTGAGGGGCCTGGCAATAAACTAACCCCGTAAAATAAAATGTCATACTTACCATTAGATATCTTCTTTCTTCTTTTCTTTTCTTTCTTCAGCCCCAAAAAAGGCCAAATAAAAATCCAAAATACCTGTCGCAAAGGTTAAAATAAAAAAAACCAGAGCGCAAAAAAACAATAAAAATATGCAGACAAAAAAAAAATCCAGACGCAAAAAATATAATCCTTCTTCACCCAGTGAGGGCATGGCGCAGAATGATCTTATAAAGCCTTCCCACACCCTGTAATTAGGCTCAGAGTGCTCAAATTACACAGCATGGAAAAATTCCAAAGAACTTTTTTTGTTTTTGTTTTAACAGTTGCAACGTGCATTATGGATTTTTATTTGGCCTTTTTTGGGGCTGAAGAAAGAAAAAAAAAAAGAAGGCATCTTATGGTAAGTATGACATGTTATTTTACAGGGTTAGTTTATTGCCCCCTCACTATTATTAGGGTAGGTAGGGTATTTTAATTATTAACAAAAAAAAAAGAGTGCAACAAAGGAGATAAACACAGCAAGATTTGCCCTCTATTCATTAAAACAAATTCAATGTCACCATAACTCTTTCAAACTAAAGTGGCATAAAACATCTCCCTTATCCACTCTGGCTGATGCTACCGCTAGGCAAACAAGGCAACCACCTAGGGCGCAGACAATGGCTGAACTACAGGGGTCTCTGAGGTCACGAGTGTGACTGGGCTCCCTCTGTTCCACCTGTCAGAGGGGCCCAAGAGCTGGCAACCTTAGGACCCCAGGGGGCCAACTGCTAAGGCAGAGTAGACATGCTTCCCAATTAACCTATCATTTCATATAGGGAGACCCAAATTTGATAAGCACCTTAGTACACAAGCACATAAAAACCAAGGAACCAACACAATTTGAAGCACAGAGGCAGCAATACAGTACATCTGGATAAAAACTATAAATATACGGTATTTTTATTTCACATTTTAAAACAGAATACTGAGAGACAACAAAAAAAGGAAACATGAAATATATGGCACTTCACACTTCAAAAGAACACTGCTGATGGGATTCATTTACTAGGAAGCAAAGGGCTATTTGCCTATACATTTTCCACTGTTTTACTTAGTTCAGATTCCCCAGATTGTATTTTCTAAACAAATTGCATTATATATTAGGGAGATCATCCCCCTTTGTCACCTTCCCACTTCACATAAATTTTTGAAAATAGGTGGGACACAAAATCCTGGAGTTGCAGGTATCTGAAGAAATCCTTTGGGCGGAGTGGGTGAGCTTAAATCAATTTTTTGAAAGGCACTATTTTTGAACTCCTAAACAAATGCCTAACTCTGAACTCCAGCTCTCTCCTAACCAGCGCACTTCCTATCCACCATGCCTGGGGGAAAATCCATGTTTTGCAAAACTGGGGTCATAGAAAAGGAAAAGGACACCGATTAATATTTCACCTTCCCCCTGACACACGGTGCTATGGAAGTCAGGATGGTGGGGCAATCAGTCTGGAGCATTGCTGTGTTGTTTCAATCAAGCCAAATATAAAACTGGTGAAGCTCAGAAACCATCAGCCCGACTCAACGTCCACCCAGCATCGCTCTTCCAGGGGAACATGCCATAATAACACCTGTGCCATCTGCGCAGCAATTAAATAGATATACAGGCTTAAAAGACCCAACCCCCCAGGTCTAGGTCGGCAATCCTGTCCCGGCATACTGGACACGCTGCCGGGACCCCTCCTTTCATGGACCGAGGATCCCACAGGTCTGTCTGCCCTAAGATAATTTAGGCAGCAGCGAGGCCCCAGTTAGCGCGAGGCTTTACGCAGCCTAAATAATGAGCCGCCTCTGATCCTGTCTGCCGGTGTTATAAGATCTTGGAATTCTCAGCTTGGCCCTCCTATCCTGCCCAGAACATGGTGCTGCATTGAAATCTGCTTCCAGCAATAGATGATCATGAACCCTGGCAACTCCACTCCCAGGAATTGAAAGTCATAACCATATCTATCCTCTTCATGCCTGTGCACTTCACTCATTGATAATGAACTTTAACTCATTGATAAGTCTTTTTAACTAGAATCGCCTCCATTATGTTTTCAGTAGGAGCTAGAGATATAGGTTCTGTTATATATATCTATATATATATCTATATATATATATATATATATATATATATATATATATGATCAGTTACTTTTTTTTATTGGAGGACCTATTGAGATGGACAAAGGCCAGATCCACCTCAGAGCAAAAGCTTTCACTTTCTATTGAGAGAAATTATTTTGAACATCGTGTTAGTGGCATTTCATGGAACACATAAGGCATACCCTATGGTAAGGCATCAGGTGGGTCCAAAACCACCAGTTTACTTCCACAGAAGTGGTGCCACACAGTAAAACAAGTCATCTCTAGCACCTTCTGTCCCTCAGGGGGTCCCTAGCAGAGGGTCATACACACAACAATAAAAAAACTTAACCTATAACAGAATCAATAAATAACAAAAGGATATACAACAATTGAACCAACAGCCTTGACTCACCCATAGCCAGGATGAAAATTGAGGTGTTGGGGTGTGTGTGTGTGGGGGGGAATTCTCTCCCCCTCCCTATAGGAGAAAATAAGTCTGGGGGAATAGGTAGGTTACTGCCCCTCCAGCATCCCATAAGTGCGTGATAGTGTAAATGACAAAATACAACAGTGGAATCAGAATAAAAGTGTGCATCATATTTAACAAAAACATGAACCTCTCAAAAAATAAATAAAAGGAACATATTCTTGCTTATTGTTTTATACTTGATTGCTTCACCATCTTTTTTATTTATTGATTGATTAAAATAAGACTGTCTGTTAATATCTCCAAGATACTGCTAGCCTTGGTGAAGCCCCTTGTTCACTAAAATATAAAACAAGATGATTTTATTTTAAGTTGGGAAGTAGTACCTGGTGGGCAACTGCCTGACGATGTTCCAACTCTTGGGGATTCAATGAGTGCATGGTTACTTGCCCTGAGTTAATCCTTGTGTCCATGTGTGGCCCAAGAATCAAAGACAAGCAGGCACTCCACATGAATTCCCTGACCGTTTGGAAGGATAAATTCATTAACAGGGTGTGTCGAGATTCATGGGGAGAAGGAGAGCGGAAGAAGCCTGATATTATGGCACCTCCAAATAGCTGTAGCAGCACAGTTCAATCCATTGGAGCAGCTGCTTCATGGGCTGCTTTGTGGCTTACCTGTAGAACCTCCTTTGCCACCTACTACAGTTCTTAGAGACAAAGGAAGTGAAAAAAAGAAAACTGAGAAAACTCCTCTGCACAAAGTGTAATAAAATAATATTGTGGCGAAACCGACCTCGCCACGTGTCCTTGGAGGGGGCTGCTTGCCCGCCTCTTGCCTTTGGACTATGGACCAGACTTTATGTGAATGTGTTAACCCAGATAGCTATGCCATGGAGCCCATTCGTGTAGTTAAAGACTTCGGCTCCATGGCAATTGAACTGTGTGAATAGGATCTGAGCGCTATTCGGTAGTTTTGTGCGCTCAGATCCCAGCTATCTGGGGATATGTGAAATGTCTGTGTGTTATGTGTAAAAGGTGACTTTATGTATTTTAAAGTGTTTTATGTCTTTTTGCAACCATGTGCTCAATGGAGTCTGCCTCTATCCCTGGATAATTGGATTACTTTCCCCCATTGTCTCCAGGATAGAGGGCTCTGTAAAACCTGTTTGAGCCAGATAGCCATGTGCCAGCCAGGGCCCAAAAGATACTTTTACTAACTTTTGAACCCCTGGTCGGATTCATGCCATTTTTTAATATGTTGTTCCCCTGAATGGATTGATTGTGAATATGTAATTTTATGTGAATGTGATGTATGGTTTTAAAGTTATGAAAGTTGGGTAGAAAGTATGTTTTAACTGTATGTGTAATTGAGTTTCCTCTCAGGATAAGGGGAGGGAATATGTGGGATGTAACTGATATGTGATTGGTTGTTTTATACCTCCCTGTGGGCGGTCCTGTATGTGAAAGGCTGTAATAAAAACCAGGCTGGGTGTGCCAGCAGGGGAGTTCCTGTTTTAACCCTCAAAGTGAAGTGTCGTCTCATTATTGGGGGAAGGATTTATTGTATGCTGTTCCAGTTTGACTGCTAGGAGAGTAAACCTATTCGTATGGTTCCTATTCAACTGTCTACAGCATTCATATGCTTGAGAGGATTCATATGCTTCTCTGGTTCGGTGGTTGTGGTGTCTGCTGCAGTGCTTTGAGTCCTCAGGAAGCAGTAGGAGCATCCTTCAACGGAGGTACCTGTAATATTTATTTTGTAATACTTCTTTAATTGGAACTCAACTGCAGAATTTCCTGGTTGTGGCAACAATAAGTTTCACCTCCTTTTATATTGATATGAAACAATGGTCACTGTACCTTTAAATACACATGAAGGAGAAATTAGGCTTTGTAGCAATCCCTTATGAATAAGAGGAATAATTAGACAAAGTGACACTTTAGTGAGTTTTAGATACTGTGTAACATAAATAATAGGAATTGGCTTGTTTGGTAAAAGTATTACTTAACTTAAAGGCAGTTCTGGCATTGGAAGGGTTAATTCACCCAATGAAGGAGAAATTAGAAGTCCGTTTCAACAAGCTGAGAACTAGGAGTGGAGAGTGGGGAAGTCCGTTTTAACAAGCCGAGGTCTGGGAGTGGAGAAGGTAGAATTCAGAGTTACAAGCCGAGGTCTAAGAGTGGAGAAGGTAGAAATCCGTTTGCAAGCCGAGGTCGAGAAGTGGAGAAGGTAGAAATCCGTTTACTAGCCGAGGTATAGAAGTGGAGCAGGTAGGATCAGAAGTAGAGCAGCTGATCTTCATGCAGCACCTGTGCGAATAATCCAGCCCTTTGAATCTGGCGCGGTCCTCCTAAGCATCGTGGAGGGACCGCGTCAGAGAAAGGGGCGGGGCTGAGCGCCGTGAACCCGGAAGTGGGTTCCGGCGATAAATTACATGCCATGCTATACCTGACAGTACCCCCTTCCCATGGGGCATCCTCTGGGTGCACTACTTCGGTTTGGAGGGATAGCGTTTGTGAAAGGCAGTAACTAACCTCCTAGCATGTACATTAGATGAATCTTCCCAAGTGTCTTCATCAACTCCATAACCCTTCCATCTGATAAGGTATTGTAAGGAGCCACGGTGGACACGAGAATCCAAAATTTTGTGAATTTCATATTCTTCTTCACCTTGGACAATGATAGGTTCAGGAGTTGTTACTATTTCTCTATAAAAAGGATCAGGGATGTGTGGTTTAAGTAAGGAGACATGGAATACTGGATGAAGTTTAAAACTTGGAGGAAGTTTTAGTTTAACAACGTTATCATTAATGGTAGTAATTACTTGAAAGGGACTAAGAAAAAGAGAGCTCAATTTCTTTGAAGGACGGCTTGTGGTAATATTCCTTGAAGAGAGCCAGACAAGATCCCCTACCTTGTAAGGAGGGGGAATTCTTCTATTATTGTCAAAAAACTTTTTCTGGTTATTTTGGGCGAGTTGAAGATTCTCCCATAATTTGAGAAATAGAGAAGACATAAATTCGTTTTTTGATGTAACAGTAGGATTGGATGAAGTAATAGTTTGGATGGGAAATGAAGACGGATGAAAACCATAGTTGGAGAAGAAAGGAGTCATTTTCGTACTAGAATGAATGGTATTATTGTAAGAAAATTCGGCCATAGGTAACCACGTGGTCCAGTCATCTTGGAGGTATGAACAATAACATCGAAGATATTGTTCCAAACATTGATTAACCCTTTCTGTTTGCCCATTAGTTTGGGGATGATAAGCGGAAGAGAGTTTGCGTTTGCGTTGAATTTGAAGGGAGAGACACATCTCTTTCCAGAATTTGGAGGTAAATTGTGTCCCCCTATCAGAAATAATTTCTTCAGGAAGACCATGAAGTTTCACAATATTGTCAGTAAAGACCTTAGACAATTCTACAGAGGAGGGTAATTTTTTTAAAGAAATGAAATGGGACATTTTTGTGAAGCGATCCACAACGACAAGAATAGTGGTGAAATGTTGAGAAGGTGGAAGATCAACGATAAAATCCATAGAAATGGATTGCCAAGGTTTTTCTGGAGTAGGTAAGTTAAGTAGTAATCCAAAAGGTTGATTATGTTCTGGTTTAGACCTTTGACAGATAGGACATGTTTTGACATATAATTCAATGGTTCTATCCTGGCGAGGCCACCAATAATATCGTGAAGTTAGTTCAAGTGTTTTCTTTATTCCAGGATGTCCAGCTAGGGGGGAATCATGAACCATCTTAAGTAATTTATTCCTAAGAATGGGAGGAATATAAATTCTATTTTAAAATAAAATATACCATCCTTTTTTGTTAGTATAGGTGTTTTGGGAAGTTCAAGATCCTTCTGATTCAAATTCTTTATGTCATCATGAAGAGAAGAGAGGATCCCTATTATTTTGTTAGGAGGATAATCATCAATAGTAGTTTTAGAAGGAATTCGAGAAAGAGCGTCAGCCTTTTTATTTCTAGTTCCAGGTCTGTATATTAATTGGAAGTTAAATCGGTTAAAAAATAGGTTCCATCTAACTTGTCTAGCTGTAAAGGTTTTGTTAGTATAGAGATATTCAAGATTTTTATGGTCAGTATAAACTATTATAGGTTGTTTTGTATCTTCCAGAAGATGACGCCAATTTTCGAAGGCAGCTTTAACACTTAATAATTCTTTTTCACCAATAGGATAATTTTTTTTTTCAGCAGAGCTCAAGGATCTTGAAAAAAAGGCAACTGGATGAAGTGGATCTTGTGGAGTCTTTTGTTGAGAAAGAACTGCTCCGATGGCTGCATCTGATGCATCAACTTCAAGAACATATAAAAATGTTGGATTAGGTAGTTGTAGAATAGGTGCAGTTGTAAATCTTTTTTTTAATTCGTCGAAGGCTGTTTGTGCATCTTTATTCCAATTGAAAGGACGTTTACTACTGTTGAGGAGGTTAAGAGGATGTGATACATCCGAATAGTTTCTAATAAATTTTCTATAGAAGTTTGCAAATCCAAGAAAACGTTGTAATTCTTTTGTAGTAGTAGGAGCGGGCCAGTCAATAATACATTTGATTTTGGAATTATCCATCTTTAAGGAATGAGGTGAAATAATGTATCCTAGAAAAGAGAATTCAGTAACCTCAAAAAGGCATTTTTCTGGTTTAGCGTATAATTTATGAGTTCTCAATCTGGATAGAACCCATCTAACATGCTTCCTATGTTCATCCAAATTGTTAGAATATATTAAGATATCATCTAAGTAGATAATAACACATATATCCAGAAGATCTCTAAAGATATCATTTATAAAATGTTGAAATGTTGCAGGGGCATTACAGAGCCCAAAAGGCATCACTAGATATTCGTAGAGACCATATCTTGTCTGGAAGGCGGTTTTCCATTCATCATCCTGTTTTATTCTAATGAGGTTATATGCGCCTCGAAGGTCGAGTTTAGTGAATATAGTTGCAGTTCTTAACCTTTCAATTAATTCATTTATTAGTGGAAGAGGATAACGATTTTTAATAGTTATTTTATTTTAGGCTCTGTAATCTATAATAGGACGGATGGTTTGGTCTTTATTCTTCACAAAGAAAATACTAGAAGCAGCAGGAGAGGTCGAGGGTCTGATGAACCCTTTGCGTAAATTTTCATTAAGATATTCTTTTAAAATTTCTAACTCCTTTTCAGAGAGTGGATAAATATGACCATAAGGAATAGGAGCTCCGGGTATGAGATCTATTGGGCAATCATATACCCGATGAGGAGGAAGTGTTTCCGCTTCTTTTTACAAAAGACATCTGCAAAATCGGAGTAGAATGGAGGTATAACTGGTTCTACAGTAGTTTGGAGAATAGGAATGTTTTGTAAGCACGTTTTTTTACAGAAATCAGAAGCAAAGGAGATGGAGAAGGGAGACCACTTAATTAAAGGATCATGGTTTTTTAACCAATTAATTCCTAGAATGACGGGATAAAGTGGAGATTTAATAATATCAAATGTAATGAATTCGAAATGTGCGTTGTTGGTAATCATTCTTAGAGGGATTGTTTCATCTTTGATGGGTCCTGAGGATATAAATGAACCGTCAATAACTCTGATTGGAATAAAATTGGTTTTTTGAACACAAGGAATTTTATTTTTTGAAACAAAAGAAAAATCAAGAAAAGATCCATTAGCACCAGAATCAATGATGGCCTCAGTCACGATTCTTTTTGTATCCCACTGTAATATGAGAGATATAGAAAAATAAGTAGATGCTTTTCTTTTTGAAAAACGTTCAATATAGAGGTAGATGAATGAAGCTTACCACCTTTTGAATGTTTCAGTAGAGGACATTCGGAAATTAGATGTTCATTCGAAGCACAATACATACATAAGTTTAGTTGTCTCCTTCTTATTCTTTCTTCAGAAGTAAGAGGACTTTTTATTATACCTACTTCCATAGGTTCAGTTTGTGGAGGAATTTTTTCAGGTAGTTTTAGAGTAGTAAAAGGTTTTCTCCAGGTAGAATTAGTAAGAACCCTTTCAGCTTTTCTTTCTCTTAGACGTCTATCAATACTGATGGACAGTTGAATCAATGCATTTAAGGTAGGAGGAAGTTCTGTACGAGAGAGTTCATCTTTCACAGCTTCAGATAATCCGAGACGGAATTGATTGCGTAAAGTAATATCATTCCATTGGGTTTCTGTAGCCCATCTTTTGAATTCTGCAATATAATCTTCAACAGGTCTATTCTTTTGGTGTAATGTTCTGATGGTTAAATCAGCAGTAGTTTGTTTAAAAGGATCTTCATATAATAAAGACATAGCTTCAAAGAACTCATCCAATGAATCTAATATGGGATCATCATTTTCCAAAAATGAATGGGCCCAGGCCATAGGTTCACCTCTTAAAAAAGAGATCACTGAACAGACTTTGGATCTTTCGGTGGGATAAGATCTAGGTTTTAAAGCTATTAGTAGTTTGCAAGAATTCAAAAACTCTCTGTATTTTGTTCTATCTCCATAAAATTTTTCTGGATTACAGACAGCAGGATCACCAGCCGATTGAAGAGCGGCATGAGGAAGATGACCTTGAATGTCTCTAACATAGGTTAATATTCTCTCATTTGTAATTTGCAGTTCCTGTAACCCTTGAGCAATCGTATCCACTCTATTGGTTAGGGCAGAAACTTGAGAGTTGATATCTGCTGGTTCCATTGAATAGGCTGGATTATTCTGTAATATTTATTTTGTAATACTTCTTTAATTGGAACTCAACTGCAGAATTTCCTGGTTGCAGCAACAATAAGTTTCACCTCCTTTTATATTGATATGAAACAATGGTCACTGTACCTTTAAATACACAAGAAGGAAAAATTAGGCTTTGTAGCAATCCCTTATGAATAAGAGGAATAATTAGACAAAGTGACACTTTAGTGAGTTTTAGATACTGTGTAATATAAATAATAGGAATTGACTTGTTTGGTAAAAGTATTACTTAACTTAAAGGCAGTTCTGGCACTGGAAGGGTTAATTCACCCAATGAAGGAGAAATTAGAAGTCCGTTTCAACAAGCTGAGAACTAGGAGGGGAGAGTGGGGAAGTCCGTTTTAACAAGCCGAGGTCTGGGAGTGGAGAAGGTAGAATTCAGAGTTACAAGCCGAGGTCTAGGAGTGGAGAAGGTAGAAATCCGTTTACAAGCCGAGGTCGAGAAGTGGAGAAGGTAGAAATCCGTTTACAAGCCGAGGTCGAGAAGTGGAGAAGGTAGGAATCCGTTTTACTAGCCGAGGTCTAGAAGTGGAGCAGGTAGGATCAAAAGTAGAGCAGCTGATCTTTCTGCAGCACCTGTGCAAATAATCCAGCCCTTTGAATCTGGCGCGGTCTTCCTAAGTATCGTGGAGGGACCGCGTCAGAAAAAAGGGCGGGGCTGAGCGCCGTGAACCCGGAAGTGGGTTCCGGCGACGAAATACATGCCATGCTATACCTGACATCAGTAAATATTACTACGACCACATATCTAACAATATTTCAAATGGGACACTTTCATGTTAGGGGTATGGTTGGTATGGTTGGTGGTGTGGTCAGGGATGGGGCTCCCCGAGGGCCTTTAATGGCTGAGACACCAGGTGTGGACATGGGTGGAGCTATCCTGGGGCATTTAATGGGTGTGATAGGAGGTGGGGACATGGATGGAGCTATCCCAGGGCATTTAATGAGTGATGGGAGGTGTGGCCAGGGGTGGAGCTACCCCAGGGTATTTAATAGGTGAGGCAGGAGGTATGGCCAGGGGTGAAGCCATTGAGGACAATGATACTAAAATTTTAATTTATAACATTAACAAAGTTTTAAGCACATTTATTGTAGTTTAACCCCTTAAGGACGGCGGGCGTTCTATGCCGTCCTTGGGGACCCGGTCCTAAACGCCGGTGGGCGGCATAGAATGTCCCCGCCGTCCTATTCACTTAAGTGTTAAGTCCCCCCTGGGCAATTTGATCGCGAGGTCTTTGCGAGGACCTTACGATCACATGGGTGGCATAGCCGTCCACAGCATTGCCA
>OW240916.1:133007132-133023606 GCA_933207985.1 Pelobates cultripes
GGGAGTTCCTGTTTTTAACCCTCAAAGTGAAGTGTCGTCTCATTATTGGGGGAAGGATTCATTGTATGCTGTTCCAGTTTGACTGCTAGGAGAGTAAACCTATTCGTATGGTTCCTATTCAACTGTCTACAGCATTCATATGCTTGAGAGGATTCATATGCTTCTCTGGTTCGGTGGTTGTGGTGTCTGCTGCAGTGCTTTGAGTCCTCAGGAAGCAGTAGGAGCATCCTTCAACGGAGGTACCTGTAATATTTATTTTGTAATACTTCTTTAATTGGAACTCAACTGCAGAATTTCCTGGTTGTGGCAACAATAAGTTTCACCTCCTTTTATATTGATATGAAACAATGGTCACTGTACCTTTAAATACACATGAAGGAGAAATTAGGCTTTGTAGCAATCCCTTATGAATAAGAGGAATAATTAGACAAAGTGACACTTTAGTGAGTTTTAGATACTGTGTAACATAAATAATAGGAATTGGCTTGTTTGGTAAAAGTATTACTTAACTTAAAGGCAGTTCTGGCACTGGAAGGGTTAATTCACCCAATGAAGGCGAAATTAGAAGTCCGTTTCAACAAGCTGAGAACTAGGAGTGGAGAGTGGGGAAGTCCGTTTTAACAAGCCGAGGTCTGGGAGTGGAGAAGGTAGAATTCAGAGTTACAAGCCGAGGTCTAGGAATGGAGAAGGTAGAAATCCGTTTACAAGCCAAGGTCGAGAAGTGGAGAAGGTAGAAATCCGTTTACAAGCCGAGGTCGAGAAGTGGAGAAGGTAGAAATCCGTTTTACTAGCCGAGGTCTAGAAGTGGAGCAGGTAGGATAAAAAGTAGAGCAGCTGATCTTTCTGCAGCACCTGTGCGAATAATCCAGCCCTTTGAATCTGGCGCGGTCTTCCTAAGTATCGTGGAGGGACCGCGTCAGAAAAAAGGGCGGGGCTGAACGCCGTGAACCCGGAAGTGGGTTCCGGCGATGAAATACATGCCATGCTATACCTGACAGTACCCCCTTCTCATGGGGCATCCTCTGGGTGCACTATTTCGGTTTGGAGGGGTAGCGTTTGTGAAAGGCAGTAACTAACCTCCTAGCATGTACATTAGATGAATCTTCCCAAGTGTCTTCATCAACTCCATAACCTTTCCATCTGATAAGGTATTGTAAGGAGCCACGGTGGACACGAGAATCCAAAATTTTGTGGATTTCATATTCTTCTTCACCTTGGACAATGATAGGTTCAGGAGATGTTACTATTTCTCTATAAAAAGGATCAGGGATGTGTGGTTTAAGTAAGGAGACATGGAATACTGGATGAAGTTTAAAACTTGGAGGAAGTTTTAGTTTAACAACGTTATCATTAATGGTAGTAATTACTTGAAAGGGACTAAGAAAAAGAGAGCTCAATTTCTTTGAAGGACGGCTTGTGGTAATATTCCTTGAAGAGAGCCAGACAAGATCCCCTACCTTGTAAGGAGGGGGAATTCTTCTATTATTGTCAAAAAACTTTTTCTGGTTATTTTGGGAGAGTTGAAGATTCTCCCGTAATTTGAGAAATAGAGAAGACATAAATTCGTTTTTTGATGTAACAGTAGGATTGGATGAAGTAATGGTTTGGATGGGGAATGAAGACGGATGCAAACCATAGTTGGAGAAGAAAGGAGTCATTTTAGTACTAGAATGAATGGTATTATTGTAAGAAAATTCGGCCATAGGTAACCATGTGGTCCAGTCATCTTGGAGGTATGAACAATAACATCGAAGATATTGTTCCAAACATTGATTAACCCTTTCTGTTTGCCCATTAGTTTGGGGATGATAAGCGGAATAGAGTTTGCGTTGAATTTGAAGGGAGAGACACATCTCTTTCCAGAATTTGGAGGTAAATTGTGTCCCCCTATCAGAAATAATTTCTTCAGGAAGACCATGAAGTTTCACAATATTGTCAATAAAGACCTTAGACAATTCTACGGAGGAGGGTAATTTTTTTAAGGAAATGAAATGGGACATTTTTGTGAAGCGATCCACAACGACAAGAATAGTGGTGAAATGTTGAGAAGGTGGAAGATCAACGATAAAATCCATAGAAATGGATTGCCAAGGGTTTTCTGGAATAGGTAAGTTAAGTAGTAATCCAAAAGGTTGATTATGTTCTGGTTTAGACCTTTGACAGATAGGACATGTTTTGACATATAATTCAATGGTTCTATCCTGGCGAGGCCACCAATAATATCGTGAAGTTAGTTCAAGTGTTTTCTTTATTCCAGGATGTCCAGCGAGGGGTGAATCATGAACCATCTTAAGTAATTTATTCCTAAGAATGGGAGGAATATAAATTCTATTTTTAAAATAAAATATACCATCCTTTTTTGTTAGTATAGAGATATTCAAGATTTTTATGGTCAGTATAAACTATTATAGGTTGTTTTGTATCTTCCAGAAGATGACGCCAATTTTCGAAGGCAGCTTTAACACTTAATAATTCTTTTTCACCAATAGGATAATTTTTTTCAGCAGAGCTCAGGGATTTTGAAAAAAAGGCAACTGGATGAAGTGGATCTTGTGGAGTCTTTTGTTGAGAAAGAACTGCTCCGATGGCTGCATCTGATGCATCAACTTCAAGAACATATAAGAATGTTGGATTAGGTAGTTGTAGAATAGGTGCAGTTGTAAATCTTTTTTTTAATTCGTCGAAGGCTGTTTGTGCATCTTTATTCCAATTGAAAGGACGTTTACTACTGTTGAGGAGGTTAAGAGGATGTGGTACATCCGAATAGTTTCTAATAAATTTTCTATAGAAGTTTGCAAATCCAAGAAAACGTTGTAATTCTTTTGTAGTAGTAGGAGCGGGCCAGTCAATAATACATTTGATTTTGGAATTATCCATCTTCAAAGAATGAGGTGAAATAATGTATCCTAGAAAAGAGAATTCAGTAACCTCAAAAAGGCATTTTTCTGGTTTAGCGTATAATTTATGAGTTCTCAGTCTAGATAGAACCCATCTAACATGCTTCCTATGTTCATCCAAATTGTTAGAATATATTAAGATATCATCTAAGTAGATAATAACACATATATCCAGAAGATCTCTAAAGATATCATTTATAAAATGTTGAAATGTTGCAGGGGCATTACAGAGCCCAAAGGCATCACTAGATATTCGTAGAGACCATATCTTGTCCGGAAGGCGGTTTTCCATTCATCATCCTGTTTTATTCTAATGAGGTTATATGCGCCACGAAGGTCGAGTTTAGTGAATATAGTTGCAGTTCTTAACCTTTCAATTAATTCATTTATTAGTGGAAGAGGATAACGATTTTTTATAGTTATTTTATTTAAGGCTCTGTAATCTATAATAGGACGGATGGTTTGGTCTTTATTCTTCACAAAGAAAATACTAGAAGCAGCAGGAGAGGTCGAGGGTCTGATGAACCCTTTGCGTAAATTTTCATTAAGATATTCTTTTAAAATTTCTAACTCCTTTTCAGAGAGTGGATAAATATGACCATAAGGAATAGGAGCTCCAGGTATGAGATCTATTGGGCAATCATATACCCGATGAGGAGGAAGTGTTTCCGCTTCTTTTTTACAAAAGACATCTGCAAAATCGGAGTAGAATGGAGGTATAACTTGTTCTACAGTAGTTTGGAGAATAGGAATGTGTTGTAAGCACGTTTTTTTACAGAAATCAGAAGCAAAGGAGATGGAGAAGGGAGACCACTTAATTAAAGGATCATGGGTTTTTAACCAATTAATTCCTAGAATGACGGGATAAAGTGGAGATTTAATAATATCAAATGTAATGAATTCGAAATGTACGTTGTTGGTAATCATTCTTAGAGGGATTGTCTCATCTTTGATGGGTCCTGAGGATATAAATGAACCGTTAATAACTCTGATTGGAATAAAGTTAGTTTTTTGAACACAAGGAATTTTATTTTTTGAAACAAAAGAAAAATCAAGAAAAGTTCCATTAGCACCAGAATCAATGATGGCCTCAGTCACGATTCTTTTTGTATCCCACTGTAATATGAGAGATATAGAAAAATAAGTAGATGCTTTTCTTTTTGAAAAACGTTCAATATAGAGGTAGATGAATGAAGCTTACCACCTTTTGAATGTTTCAGTAGAGGACATTCGGAAATTAGATGTTCATTCGAAGCACAATACATACATAAGTTTAGTTGTCTCCTTCTTATTCTTTCTTCAGAAGTAAGAGGACTTTTTATTATACCTACTTCCATAGGTTCAGTTTGTGGAGAAATTTTTTCAGGTAGTTTTAGAGTAGTGAAAGGTTTTCTCCAGGTAGGATTAGTAAGAACCCTTTCAGCTTTTCTTTCTCTTAGACGTCTATCAATACTGATGGACAGTTGAATCAATGCATTTAAGGTAGGAGGAAGTTCTGTACGAGAGAGTTCATCTTTCACAGCTTCAGATAATCCGAGACGGAATTGATTGCGTAAAGTAATGTCATTCCATTGGGTTTCTATAGCCCATCTTTTGAATTCTGCAATATAATCTTCAACAGGTCTATTCTTTTGGTGTAATGTTCTGATGGTTAAATCAGCAGTAGTTTGTTTAAAAGGATCTTCATATAATAAAGACATAGCTTCAAAGAACTCATCCAATGAATCTAATATGGGATCATCATTTTCCAAAAAGGAATGGGCCCAGGCCATAGGTTCACCTCTTAAAAAAGAGATCACTGAACAGACTTTGGATCTTTCCGTGGGATAAGATCTAGGTTTTAAAGCTATTAGTAGTTTGCAAGAATTCAAAAACTCTCTGTACTTTGTTCTATCTCCATAAAATTTTTCTGGATTACAGACAGAAGGATCACCAGCCGATTGAAGAGCGGCATGAGGAAGATGACCTTGAATGTCTCTAACATAGGTTAATATTCTCTCATTTGTAATTTGCAGTTCCTGTAACCCTTGAGCAATCGTATCCACTCTATTGGTTAGGGCAGAAACTTGAAAGTTGATATCTGCTGGTTCCATTGAATAAAGGCTGGATTATTCTGTAATATTTATTTTGTAATACTTCTTTAATTGGAACTCAACTGCAGAATTTCCTGGTTGTAGCAACAATAAGTTTCACCTCCTTTTATATTGATATGAAACAATGGTCACTGTACCTTTAAATACACATGAAGGAAAAATTAGGCTTTGTAGCAATCCCTTATGAATAAGAGGAATAATTAGACAAAGTGACACTTTAGTGAGTTTTAGATACTGTGTAACATAAATAATAGGAATTGGCTTGTTTGGTAAAAGTATTACTTAACTTAAAGGCAGTTCTGGCACTGGAAAGGTTAATTCACCCAATGAAGGAGAAATTAGAAGTCCGTTTCAACAAGCTGAGAACTAGGAGTGGAGAGTGGGGAAGTCCGTTTTAACAAGCCGAGGTCTGGGAGTGGAGAAGGTAGAATTCAGAGTTACAAGCCGAGGTCTAGGAGTGGAGAAGGTAGAAATCCGTTTTACTAGCCGAGGTCTAGAAGTGGAGAAGGTAGAAATCCGTTTTACTAGCCGAGGTCTAGAAGTGGAGCAGGTAGGATCAAAAGTTGAACAGCTGATCTTTCTGCAGCACCTGTGCGAATAATCCAGCCCTTTGAATCTGGCGCGGTCTTCCTAAGTATCGTGGAGGGACCGCGTCAGAAAAAAGGGCGGGGCTGAGCGCCGTGAACCCGGAAGTGGGTTCCGGCGACGAAATACATGCCATGCTATACCTGACAGTACCCAGTCGGGGTGCCAGGTGATCCGTTACAAATATGTATAATAAATAGTTTTAAATCTCGGTTTCTGGATGAGCAATGCATAATGGATCTCTGTGTAGACACAAACTGATGACAATGCCATCTGGACCAGCAATAACCAGCCAGGAAAGTAATTAATTATTTATATTCTTAGGGACATTTCCTTTGGTCACTGTCCACAGTTGGATTTTATTATAGATAATGGGAAATAGTGATCATTGATTAAAAGTAAAGCTATCATATTTCAACCTATAAAAGTAATACAAATAATCTGTTTAGATTGCAACACTAAGGATAATCGAGACATGAATTACAAATAGTATCATTCCCTCTGGGTGGTAGTTTGTACGGTGAGTCCAATCTGTACCGATTTTCTCAGTATGGTCTATAATTGACTAGCCCACCTAGAACTCATCTGTGTTGCTATTTTAACAATATATTCCATGTAAATAAAGCTGTTACTATTTCAAGCTAAAACTTTCAAGGTTATGTTATCTCCATAACACATGACAAAGCAGAGAAATACAAGCTCCTACTGGTTTTCAAATAGTTGTGTCTTAAACAAAAGAACTATGGGACCATCTCAGTTTTGTCACTCTTTCCTATCTATTAGGTAAATCACACAAGTGCACTATATACCACCAATCACCCATTCAAATGTGTTGTTAGAGTGCCTAAATTCATTATTTTACTCCTATTAACAATTGTGAACGAAAAGTGAACGAACAGGAGGCTTGAACCGCAGGGCATCTCCGTTTCTATGGAGATTGCCCGCGAAAATTACAAGCCCAGATACAGAAATGCTGCAATCAACAGGACTATTTAAAGCAGGAAGGAGTCCTTGGAGTTCACACAGAATTTTTTTCCAGCTGAGGAAGCCTATTGGCGAAACGCTTCCTGGAGGAACAGTGAGCACATAGAACTATCTATTGGACTATAACCGAATAAGTGTTATATATTTTTTATTTATATTTTTATTATATATATTTTTTACACTATATGTTTATATATATTCCTACACATAATAAATCATACTTTTACACTTACGGCTTTTACTTTTACCTGCTTTACGAAAAAGGAATGTGGTCCTTAACCACATACACCTTATGAAGTGAGCCGATTTATTGGCTCTGGGTTTGTGAGTATATACCAGCTATCTCATAATATATACCCAGTATATTGACTGTACTACGCTATATATTTTCCTCCTATATCTATTATCTAGGACATAACCCCTGGAGAAACTTTGGATCCAAGGAGGGTGAGGGTCGCCTCAACGGACCCTAAGGCGCATATACCTGAGCTAGTGTTCTAGCTCAGAAAAGTGTGAGTTAGTAATTTACATATTTACTTCCATTATATTTTTATATACAGACCACACTATGTTTAATATATTTATGTTTTTTATTTAAGCTTTATTCGGAAATATTGGAATCACATATAAGGGTATACGACCCCTTAAGGTACACCAAGTCTCTCTTTACACCAGTATATCCACGATAATTAGAGCGCTACACCTGATATTTTTTTTCTCCACTTTTCTAATAGAAAGATAAGCATGGTGGTATAGGAGCTCATAGAAATTTGGTAAAACTTAAGATATAAGATTACACAAATAAGCGCTTGTACTCTCCATTTTTATTTATGTGTTTGAATCATACTGGCTCTGCCTCTTTGTCAGTCTCAGCCAATCCTATGGGGAAGCATTGTGATTGGATCAGGCCACCACTTCTGATGATGTCAGCAGACTGCTTGTTTTTTCTGAGGCAAACAGCATGCAGAGTTACAGCTTCAGGCTTGAATACTGTAAGATTTTGCTATATTTATGAAGGCATGAGGGGCCCAGGGGGCTAGATGGTGGTTTTAACACAATAAGGTCAGGAATACATGTTTGTGTTCCTGACCCTATAGTGATCCTTTAGGTAAGCTATTACTTTACACCATAAATAACACAAATGTTTTGTAGCTCATAGAACTCTTATCAGAATATTTTTCCAACCACCTCATCTGACATGGCCACTGATTATTTTCTAAATAAACTGGCGTTCAGGAATTTGTGTCAGCTGGAAATAAAGTTTCTTGAAATACTAGAGGACTGATCTAGTGAGCTAGGATAGAAGTTAGATAAAATACTCTTCACAACATATTAGAAGATAAATTGTTTTTGAAAATGGCAACTATTGTCGAACAGTTTCTTGAAGATCATTCCAACCGCTCTTGTAGAAGCAATCTTCATTAAGGAAGGCTCACACAAGACGTTATAAAACAGAAAATCTTCTTTGTGCAATCACAGCTATACTGAGAGCAATGACCCTTGAAATTTCAGTAAAAAAATTATTTACGGCTACCAATTGCAGAGCATGAGACGAAGTAGTGGTATGCCGCCCCTCCTATTCCTAAACATACTGCCCAGTATTTCAAGGCATTTTTTACAACTTATATGAATGGGACAGTCTAAGCACCAAAATCGCTTCATCTTAATGAAATTATTTTTGGTTTAAGATACTTTCTAAAAAAAAGTGTTTCTGAGAAATGTCCATACTGATTAGTGGCTGTCAGACAGGCAGTCATTATGGGCTTCTGACAGAAAAAGATTCACTTGTTGACTCTATTATTTGATGTCCAGTGTCAATATGGTGGTCCTAAAAAAATATGGGTATACAGTAATTTTAATGTGATTATTGTGAGTTAAGTGTTACTATCTGCAATATTTATTTTAGGTAGTGTTCTATTACTTGGGAGTGCCTCAGACATAGTCTATAACATTAATGCAGAGGAGCAGCAGTTGTTCGTCCCTTGTTATTAAACATCTTTATTACCTCATCAAGTAAGGACAACATCCCAATTGCAGGAGGGGAAAACATTGCTAAAATGTTATAGTATAATAAGTAGTAATTTGTTAGAGTTGATAAATATGCAAACATTTTTACAAAATGGTGGATGCTAATGTAGCTTGTGTTTAAAATGTTTGTCACTTGTTTTCTTTTACATATGTTATGTAATTAATTAATTAAAGACATAGCCTATGCTTTTATGGCAGAGCAGCAGTAGTTGTTTGTCCCTTGTTATTAACCCCTTAAGGACAGAGAACGGTTCAGGACCATCATCTGCATTTTTGCGTTGCCGACTGGTGACGGTCCTGAACCGTCCTAACGGTCAGATGTACTTACCCGATCGCCGTCGTTCCCCCCGCGGTGATCGTCGGTGCTCTTGGTGTGGGGAGACTGCCTGCAGCCCAGACAGTCTCCCCGTGGCGGATTAGGACCCCTGGGGCCATGTGATCGCTTAACACAGCGATCACATGGTCATAATAGGTGTCCATGTGTCTGCCTGCATGGGAACTGTCTGTGCTGACAGGCAGTCTCCCTGCTAGTGTAAAATCATTAAATAAATAAAGTTAATGTTAATAAAAAAAAAACATTATTATATGTGTATATATATATGATATATAGACGTATATTAAATTTATATAATATACGTCTATATATATAGGTCTATATATATATATAGACGTATATTATATTTATATAATATACGTCTATATATCATATATATAATGTCATGCTAAGTGTATTTTTATATTAATATGTACATATATTAATATAAAAATACACTTATAATTAAATTACACACGTATATATATAATATATGTAATAACTATATATATTGTATATATATTATTATAAAATACAAATAAGTAATTTAAATTAAATAAAAAAATTTAAAATAATAAAAAATTTTACAAAAATTATATATCTATATGAAATTGTATTCTAACTGTATTTTGATATTAATATATATATATTTATATCAAAATATACTTAGAATGAAATTGTATATATATATATATATATATCTATGTATATATAAATAAATAAAAATAATACGAAACATCCAAATGTCCATATACAAAATTACATAAATAATTATATAAATATACACGTAGACTTCAAATATATAAATAAACATATATATTTAAATTCTCCGTGCATATTTATGTAATATTTTTACATAATAAAGTAATTTTATTGATTGCAATTTGAGGGACCTGCCTGCCAACCCAGGCCGAAAGTCCAGAGAATTTAATTTGCTAACACTGTATTTTACCCTGTAACGTTCTAGGACGCCCTAAAACCTGTACATGGGGGGGTACTGTTTTACTTGGGAGATTTCGCTGAATATAAATATTAGTGATTCAAAACAGTAAAACATATCACAGCGATGATATTGTCAGTGAAAGTGACTTTTTCTTTTAATTTTTCACACACAAACAGCACTTTTGCTGATGATATAATTGTTGCGATACGTTTTCCTGTTTTGAAACACTAATATTTGTGTTCAGCAAAGTCTCCTGAGTATAACAGTACCCCACATGTACAGGTTTTATGGCGTTTATTTAAAGTTACAGGGTCAAATATATGGGTCAAATATTTTTACATTGAAAATGGCCAGGTTGGTTACGTTGCCTTTGAGAGCTTATGCTAGCCCAGGAATGAGAATAACCCCCATGATGGCATACCATTTGCAAAAGAAGACAACCCAAGGTATTGCAAATGGGGTATGTCCAGTCTTTTTTAGTAACCACTTGGTCACAAACACTGGCCAAAATTAGCGTTCAATTTAGTTTTTTACTTTTTTCACACACAAACAAATATGAACGCTAAATTTGGCCAGTGTTTGCGACTAAGTGGCTACTAAAAAAGTCTGGACATACCCCATATTGAATACCCTGAGTTGTCTACTTTAAAAAAAAATATGGACATGTGGGGTGTTATTCAGAGATTTATGACAGATATAAATATAAATAATTTTTAAAAATGTATGTTTTGAAACCGCAATATCCTACTTGTACCTATAGCCCTATAACTTGCAAAAAAATAAGTAAACACTGGGTATTTTTAAACTCAGGACAAAATTTTGAATCTATTTATGAGTAAAATATTTTTCAAGTAAAAGTAAAAAAACATGTATTTTTTCACTTTTTCATCATATTTTTTAATTTTTTAAAAATTAAATTACATGAGATTATATAAATAATGGTATGTAAAGAAAGCCCTTTTTGTCCTGAAAAAAACAATATATAATTTGTATGGGAACAGTAAATGAGAGCGTGGAAAATTACAGCTAAACACAAACACCACAAAAGTGTAAAAATATGCCTGGTCGCAAATGTACAACATCGCAAAAACAGTCCAGTCCTTAAGGGGTTAAACACCTTTATTACCTCATCAGGTAGGAGAACATCCCAATGGAAAAAGGGGAAAAAATGCTGAAATGTTAAGTAATAATTTGTTTGTTAGAGTTGAGAAATATGTAATTTCTTTACAAAATGGTGGATGCTAATTTAGCTTGTGTTTAAAATGTTTGTCACTTATGGTTTTCTTTTACATATGTAATTAATTAATTAAAGACATAGTCTATGCTATTATAACAGAGCAGCAGCAGTTGTTTGCCCCTTGTTATTAAACACCTTTATTCCCTCATCAGACGT
The DNA here is from genome assembly GCA_933207985.1 of Pelobates cultripes. Classification (NCBI taxonomy): domain Eukaryota; kingdom Metazoa; phylum Chordata; class Amphibia; order Anura; family Pelobatidae; genus Pelobates; species Pelobates cultripes. The sequence goes on from OW240916.1 coordinate 133,018,369, forward strand.
AGAGGGCGCAACATCAATACGCAAAGTATACTAAGACCAGGAGCTGTGTGTGTCCAGTGCTTCTCTATAAGAACAAGTCCCCATTTTAAGAAGAGGGGAGAGTGTCTTGACACTGGAATAAATGTAAGTTTAATGGGTGTTCTTTTAAAGAAAATGAAAAACAGATGCCCATTGACATGACTTGTGAAACAGTATATAATTAAGTATATGCATGTATTTCATTTCACATTTTGAGCTTTTAAAGTGGTCAATAACCATATTTTTCATCAAATTTTCAGAATGTGATAAATTCCTGAAAATAATTAAATACATGAACATGATGAATATTAGCTGTCAGACTGACTGGTTTAACAGGAAGCTTATAGTCAAATAGACATGCTACAGTCAGAAAGTGGAAAGATCTGGATAAATTGTAAAACTAGCCAATTTCAGGGAATGGAAAAATTAGAAGCACAAATGAACAAGCCAAGGTCAATACCAAAATAGACAATAAAAAAATTAGCTATTGTGTCTAAGGAGAACCACAACAGGGCATCAGTCTACTGAAAAAAATAGTAAAAGGCTATTTGTTTGTGTCTGTCCTGTGTGCCATAATGTTTGTGAATAACAAGATGCATGTATCATGGTGATTTGGATGTAGGAATGACATATCTGCTCATTAGTGTAAATTACTGATACTGTGCAGAATCCAATATGATGTACGGTGCGACCATGTACGTGGTCCACGGGGAGAGCCCCATGTGATCAATATTTATTTAAAAGTATATATAATGGAGGAGATTTATCAAAGTGCTCTGTGCTAAAAAGTGGTAAAAAATCCTAAAACTGAGGCAATCACCAGTTCAACCAGCAGGCATACTTCATTGGTGACTCCTTCCATTTACATTTTTACACCACTTTTTAGAAGAGAATGCATTATTCAGTCACCCCAATTGAGTCATAGTTTGTACAAGGTTAGCCGAAATATATGTAATCATTTTTGCTAAGTTATATAAAATCTATATATATGGAATATAAAAAATGATTGCCTTTTTTGATTCATCTAATACTTCTAATATTACATATGTAAGTTTAAATAATACTTAATTTGCTTTGAAGAAAAATTTGCAATATTTTACTTGGCAACACATCACGAGGATGTTTTTTGTCTTTTATTTTCCATATCTGATCAATATGTTACAAAGCAGATTGATTGAGGTATGAAGCACACTAAAAAACAATCAGCCTCCAGCAGAAACACTTGGTTGTCAGGTTGAAAGGCAGCAAAACCAATTAAGTGCTTGCTCATGAAACAGATCTCTTTGACAATGACAGAGTACTTGGCATTGTGTCCCATTGTCTGCTGATATCACAGGTAGCCTGGTGCATTCTCAATGTGTTTGGTAAGTGTTTATAGTTTAGGCATTTCCAACCAAACATGTTATTTGGGAGTTTTACGTAACAATCTCAATTTATCAAAGATATCGACAAACTGTTTTCTGCAACAAAATGTAACATGAATATTCAGGACATAACTGAATACATTTCTGCTTCTAACTAGTACTTTAGAGACATTTATTATGAATGTAATTGAGGACACTTAATGCTCTTGTTTTTTTAAATTAATTATAAAGTGCCAGTGTATACCACAGTGCTGTACAATGGGCGAAGACATAAAAATAATTGTCAAACTGTATATATATTTATATATGTGTAATATATGGTGTGCCAAAAATTATAATTGTCTATAATTTCTTTATAACCTGACAAAAAATACTGCAACAAGGTTTAGATAATAACCCCCTTAGGTACCCTATGTGCATCAACTCACAAAGTAATCTGCAGACTCTTCAGTTAATGCGAACAGCAGGATTGCCAGACACAAGTATAACAACTTTTATTTCCATTAAAATACTTTAAAACCAGCTGCTGTGTATAGCAGCAGCCAAGAGCTGAGCCTTTTAAATGGACACTCCACTGCCCAAATACAATAAATAAATAAACGAAAATCACTGTTTAGTAGATACAGCCCAAATGAAAACATGCATGCATTTAATTATGATTTTTATTCCATTGGGGTATACCTAAAAATAGCCTGCAAAAGCTGTAGTTCTCTTGCCTGCTGCATTTGCAAACCCTCCCTTTTCCCCTAGCCCAGACTTTCTGTGACTGTCTACTTACAGGCTTTACAATGCAGCTCAATGAGAAGTCTTTGCAAGGCAGATACTCTGTGCAATTGTTGCCTCTGGAGTTTAGCTCCTTTGAGCCAAGCAAACCAAGAAGTAACTGCACCAGTTTTCTGCTTTGGGAGGAGGATACAAATTTAATTTGTAAGAGTACCAGTTTGCATTGAAATCTGAACTTTTTGTAAAATTAAAAATGAGCACACATTCTTCACACGCAAGCTAAAGTGGTTTAGGGATCCGGATACATCATATATATTCATATTCACACATACTTACATTCATATACACACATGAACACATATACGCAGACACACATATTCATATACATGCACAAATGGGCACATTAACACATACACACATGTGTGTAGAGATTAGTGCCACTAATAATATATTGGATTGCCTTCTTACCACCAGATGAGGACAAGAGGCTGATGATGGGCTCTGCATGGACAAATATACACACACATTGATATACATACACACATATACACATACTGACTCATACATACACAGACATTCATATACACATTCATAATTACATATAAATTTTTATTTTAATAAATAATAATATATATTTTTTTTAATCAAAGCTTTTTATTGAGCATACCCATCATGAGCATATACATGATGTGATAAAGGTATGTCAAGTATAGGGGGGACAAAGGTCCCGCAAGCAATATCAGCAGAGCATAGAGTGATTGATGATATTCTTACAAATATATTTCCATCATGTCTGTACGTCATGGTTTGGCCTCATAAAGTGTGATTTATGGTCAAGAAAGAATAGCAGTTTACCCATTGTACACGTTAGTGGATAGGTTACATGCATGTGAGCTAACAATAACCTAATAGGAATGACTCACAGGTATATATTATATAATGCGAACAATATGCATCATTATGGTGTATGGAGTGTCTGACAGCCACGTGTCAGCGAGTATAAAATTCTTACACCCCTTTCCTGCTAAGCAACGATTGTATTAAATAGAAGAGGGAAAGAGAAGAGAATGAAAGGAAAGGGCTGTAAGTGAAGAGGGAAGAGAGAAAAAAGGGGAATAAGGGGTAAAAAAAAAAAGGTATGGGGAGGGAGCAGGGCTGGTGCAAGGATTTTTGCCGCCCTAGGCAAAAAAATATTTGCCACCCCCCCCGCCCATATGTCCTGCCCACCACGTGACATCACAATGCCCCGCTGTTGTGGTCGTGACCTAAATATGAATATTAATCTCTTAATACAAAATAATTAAGCAATACGGAACAACATTAATATTTTTATAATTCGTGGTATTATGGTCGAATATGCGGATAGAAAATACACAAAACGTTGTAATATTAAATGTATATTTAATATAACTATAACAAATAAACAGATGCTAGTGGAATGTCAATTTCAATAATTATACAATACAATACTACACAAAACACTATTGGTTGCTAAATATTATACAAAAGGCTATTACAATTGCTAACTGTTACAATGGATTCATATTACTTACAAGGCCCCAGCCAAAGGGCTGGGGCTAAGTCAGAGCTGGTGCTACATGATCAGTCAGGTACAGGCAAACAGAGAGCTAGCTTCTCCTCACATCTGGGTTTTATTCAGTGTAAGTAGGCTGGCCTGTGATGTCACTGCCAGAAGCACAGGTCTTCCTACACACTCCCCCTAATGGTGCCCCCAAAGCATTACACTAAATATGCTTTACTGACATCTAGTGGTGCGTCTAAAGCATTAAGCTCATTATGCTTTTTTTTTATGACAAAAAGTCATTAATTAATAAATACCATTACACCCGCCCATATGCTCTGCCATATGGGCCAACGCCAGTCTTCACAAAGTGTCTTTTATCTGAAATGACAGTGTGTTTACATTAAAAAGCCTACAGGCACAGGCTATAGACACCAGAACCACTACATTAAGCTGTAGTGCTTCTGGTGACTATAGTGTCCATTTAATGTGAGGTAAATTAGAGATTAGTGCCACTAATAATATATTGGATTGCCTTCTTACCACCAGATGAGGACAAGAGGCTGATGATGGGCTCTGTCTGGCTCCACAGATCTGGTATAGAAGAGGCTCTCTGGAGACTGTTTTTAACAATCTCACAACAATTAACGAACAGGAAGCAGCTCCATTTTTTTATTGTCTCTTACACAGCTCAAGGTCTGGGCCCCCAGGGCTTGACCGTGAGTATGCTTACAATGCCCACCCATAAATCCACCTACATGGCCCACCCTTGAGTTCTCTCACAGGAAGTGGAGTGTGTGTGTGTAGGGGATGTTTTATGTGTTATTGTAGAGGATGCAACGTGTGTGTGTTCTTATAGAATGTACTGTATAGGGATACCAATTTCTGTAAGGGATGTAGTGTGTTTATAGGGGATGCAGTGTGTGTTTGCGTGTAAGGAATGCATTGTATGTTTCTGGGTGTGTGTAAGGGGTGCAAGGTGTGTTTCTGTGTATTTAACTGAATGCAGTGTGTGTCTGTAAGGGGTGCATTGATTGTGTAAGAGATACATTTTGTTTCTGTGTGTAAGAGAATGAGTTTGTGTGAACGTAAGGGATGCGTTGTGTGTTTCGGGTGTGTCTGTGTGTGAGTAGGAATGCATTGTATGTTTCTGTGTGTGTGTGGGGGGGGATGCATTGTGTATGTGTGTAGCGTAAAAGAGAGGGTTTGTGGGGTAGGACAGGGACTGAGAGGGGAGCAGCTCTTTATTTTTTTTTATTTTTTTGCATAGTGCTCACCCTCCTGTCAATTATTGGATTTCCCCTTCCCTCCTGCCCCTTAGTGCTCTCCCTTGGCCCCCTGTAGTCCCCCCTTGATGGTCTTCTCACTTCCCCCTCTCCCCCTTATTGGTCCTCCATCCCTCCCCTTAGTGGTCCTCCCTCTCCCAAACCCCTTAGTAGACATTCCCCTCCTCCCCCAACCCCCTTAGTGGTAATCTCCCCCCCCTCAGTGGTCATTATCCTCTTTCTCCCCTTAGTGGTCCTTACCCTCCTCCCTCTCCTTGAGTGGTCCTCCTAACACTTGCCCCCCTTTGGTGGTCCTTTCCCCCTTAGTGGTCCTCCTCTCCCAAAC
>OW240916.1:133023706-133086846 GCA_933207985.1 Pelobates cultripes
CCCCATCCTGACCCAGTTCATACCTGCCCCCCCTCCCTCCCCTGTGGTCCTTACCTACCCCCATCCCCCTGTGGTCCTTACCTACCCCCCTCCCCTGGTGGACCTTGCCCTCCTCTTCCCTCCCGTGTATGTAGCGTGGCCGGGCGGCGCAGAACGCGGGACAGGAACCTCTGTTTCCTGTACCCGGCCGCCGGCGGACTGCAGGGAAGTGCTCACTCAGTGAGCACTTCCTGTCAGTCCGCTGGCAGCCGGGTACAGGAAACAGAGGTTCCTGTCCCGTGTTTCGCGCCGCCCGGCCACGCTACATTGAGAGACCGGCGGGAGGGATCGCTCTGCGCTTCCCTCCTGTCGGTCACTCAAATCCGGCCGCCCTCCACAGCAGTGCTGCACCGCCTGAGGCTTGTAAAAGCACTCAGGCGGCACAGCATGAGGAGCCGCCGGGCGCAGGGATCCGGCGCCCCCTGCTAAGGTGCGCCATAGGCGGCTGCCTAGGTCGCCTTACAGGTAGCGCTGGCAATGGGAGGGAGGGTATGTATAATGCACCTCGTAGTAAGGAATAAGCGATGGGGGAATTAGGGTGCCAGGAGGGCTTCTCCCATGGAAGTGGACCAAAGGGGGATGGGAGCGATCCATCACCACTATCTAAGACTATGCTCCTCCCCTCGCTCCTGCAACCCTTACTGCAACGTAAGCCAACCACGAACGCCAGCGCTCCACATGTTTCTCGTCGGTTCTGCTCAGGGAGGCCTGGACAGACTCTGCCATGTATATCTCCTCTACCCTGTCCTTCCATTGTCCCATCGTAGGGGTCATATCTTGCTTCCAGTGTAACAGAATCAAGGATTTGGCAGCGTTTAATAGTGTGAAGGAATAGCCCCATCACTTGTTTCAGTTGATAGTGGATTTATATTCCTTTATATTCAATTCGTTTCCACTTGGTTAGGTACCCGAACCCACATTAGAACTTAGTAGTTAAGTACGAAAACCGCAAAGGAAACAATTAATAGAATGTTCCACTGGGTGGCCACCATTTCGTGCAAATGAATGCACTTGGTCGAGACAATGGATGGTGGCCATTTTGTCTCCTGAACACAGGCAGCGGGACCTGGTCGTCGAGTGCCTGGAACTATTTTCGGCCAGGTATTCCTGTGAACGCCGGTTAAGACTTGCCGCCCTTTCAAGTTCCTGACCATCTACACAAACGGTGTTTGGGAGTTATCAACTACCGAACAGGGGGAGCATTCTAACAGTGAAATCTTTCATGTACCTTATGTGGTTTTTGTACAAAACCCCACGAATGGAGACGGCCATTGCCACAATTTCCCTGGAACTTATTGGGAATCAACCTTGTGGCAAACCGGCCAAACCTTCCCCGGAATGCAGATGAAAAACTACCAAATCGATCTGAGTGATTTTTGCATATGTTGGTCAATCAGATAAGGGCTACCTGGGATGTGACTTTTGTGGGGTTTACATGTATTCTAAGGGTACTTTTACGGTGTCTGTAAATTATGTGTTTTTCTGTACCTAGAGATAATTGAGTTTGTACAGTTCCTAACTCAATTATCTCTCAGGTACAGGGGAGGGATTACCCTATAATTTTGTTAACCCCCTTGCATTGGCTTTGTTATAAAAGCCAGTGTGTGGCCTTGAATAAAACAGTCTTCTCTCAGCGTTAAGCCTTGGCTCATGTATGGGGCAATATGCGATACAGGCGATATTTCACTTCAGGATTATTGGACTTACTTTATTCGGGGAAAAGGGAATCCGTGGTGGTGATATCTTTGTGGATCACCAGTGGCAGCAGTGGGATGGTCCCTTTCCATGGAACTATAATCAGAAGTCGGCATTCCCCAGGAATACATTGGATGGAGATCAGGCATACCACATTGAAGGAGCTATTGGAAGCTCGAGGGGGAATTGCCAGCAGCAAAGCAAAAAGAGTGCTGATCAGCGAACTAATGGAGGTGGATCGGGAGAACTTGGCCACGGCGATCCCCACTGTTCACGCAGAAGACACGGAACCCATGAGGGAGATAAGAGAACGGTTGGCGCTGTTCGGTCCCAACCCACCACCCGAAATCATTCTAAAGATTATGTCGAATGGTGATGCGAGGGCTAGAGAGAAACGTGAGCTGCAACTTCGCTTACTGGAAATCCAGCGAACACCAGCATCTTCACTGGAGCCGCGAAAGGTGCCCTTCAATGCATTTAAAGCTTTCCAAGAATCAGAGGGAGGGATTGATGGGTACCTAGCTGGCTTTGAGTGCCAGTGTGCCCTACATAAGGTAGCGAAGGAGGAATAGATCCCTATTCTATCTGTATGAAGCTGTCTGGTAAGGCTGCGGAAGCCTTCAGAGCCATACCAGATCTGGATGTACAAAATTATGAGTGGGTGAAGCACTCTTAGCAAGGTATGCTGTGACCCCACTCCCACAGGTGTACCGACGGAAAACCCACTCCGAGTGGCTATTGACCACCATAGACAACTGGGCCCGACTGCTATAGGTGCAAACAAGCGAGTCACCTGCGAAACAATTGTCCCCTGGAACCCCCCAGAACCAACTGGACCCTAGCTGGGATCCCAACGCCTTGGGCTGCTGCTTACCACCTTTCACTCAGACCTGGGAAGCTATGAAGCAGACCCAGGAAAAAACACTTGAGGTACTCCACGAAGCAGATCCAGTCCAGGCAGCCAACATGGATAACAGACAACATAATTGGCAACTGGTCTTGATTAATGGAAAGACAGCCAGGGGCCTAAGAGACACAGGTGTCACTATCGTCTTGGTACAGCGACACCTGATATTGAATGCCCGGGGAAATTGTTTGCAGTTCGGGTGGCCGGAGGGGCTATCTACACTATCCACACTATCCACTGCCCGGGTACACCTGGATTGGGTTGCCGGAGCTGGCACCGTGAACTTGGGAGTAACGAAAGACTTGCCAGCTGAAGTCTTGTTAGGGAATGACTTGGGACCCCTAACTTCAGCTTTCGCTTCCACCACCAACCATGAGGTTCAAGCCGTGACCACCCGAGCCCAGAGCTGAGCTATAGATAACCCCTTACATTCTGTGGAGACCCAGGTAAGAACCCCTACCCTGACTGTGATAGAAGCACCCCAACCCTGGGATATCCCTGATGAGTGTGGGAAGGTAGCAGGTTATATAGGGTCACTGAGTCTAAGGTGAGCACTTCGAGGCCCATTCAAAAATGACAGCTGGTAATTCCAAAGAAATACCGGCTGGAATTATTGAAAGGGCATGATGTGCCCTTAGCGGGGCAACTGGGAATCCGACAGACATCACACAGGATAACCCAGTGCTTTTTCTGGTGTGGGTTGTCTGATGATGTCCCGCAATATTGCCAGACTTGTGAGGTGTGCCAGCAGGTAGGCAAAAGTGGGGACCACCCTAAGGTACTTATGCCTATCATTGAAGAGCCCTTTAGCCGGGTGGAGGTAGATCTGTTAGCCCAGCCTAGTTGCTCTGGTTAGCACTATATACTTACTGTAGTGAACCATGCCATCCAGTACCCTGAGGCCGTGGCTGTGGCTAACATCCAGGCCGAGACAGTGGCTGATGCCCTGGTTAAGATTTTCTCCCGAGTCGGATTTCCCAGGGAGATTCTTTCGGACCAGGGTACGCAGTTCACTGCAGAGGTGACCCATCAGTTATGGAGGGTCTGCGGGATAAAACCCCTGATGAGCTCCCTATATCACCCCCAGACTAAAGGTATCCGCTAAAAACATTAACGACCGCTTGCAGAGATTGGGAACTGATCCTAACCCACCTCCTATTTGCTTATAGGGAGGTGCCACAGGAATAAACTGGGTTTTTCCCCTTGCTATAAGGGAGGCAGGTGAGGGGACCCCTAGACCTTATCTGGGATCATTGGGAGGGGGAGTCAGAGTAGAGGGGACCCCGATTGTACCATACGTGCTGGAGCTGCGGGACTGAATGGAGGCATTGTCCCAGATGGTACACGAGAACCTCCAGGTGGCTCAGCAGCACCAATGAGTAAGGTATGACCGGAGGGAGAGCCAGGCACCGTAGTTTTCAGGTCAGACAAAAAGTTATGGTACTTAAACCCGTCTTAGATGATAAACTACAGGCGGCCTGGCAGGGACCCTACAAGGTGATTTGCCAGATGTGACACCACACACGGTGGCAATTTACGAGAATGAGCTGGTGAAATGAACGCTTCACATAAACATGCTCAAGGTGTACAAAGGCAGGGAGGAAGAGGTAATAGCAGTATGTGCCCCAGCCACTGAGGACCCTGACACCCTACCCTTACCTGACCTGCTAGGAGGTGACCCCAGTGAGGGGGCCATAGAGTTGGTCCAGCTAGGGGAATGAATAGGAGCGCAGGAACAGCCTCAAGCGATCCACTTGTTGGTTGCCAAACAGGCAACTCTCTCACAGGATCCAGTATACCCCACCCTAGATACTCACACCCCAGGTCAGGCCTCCTTGAGACAGCCCCCATACCGTATCCCCGAGGCAGTCTGAGAAGGCATGCGAAAAGAGATTGCTGAAATGCTCTGCATAGGGGTCATTGAGCACTCTGAGAGTCCTTGGGCCTCACCTGTAGTCCTGGTACCAAAACGGGATGGCACGACCCATTTTTGCGTGGACTACAGGCGGCTCAACAACAAGACAGTCAGCGATGCCTACCCTATGTCCAGGGTAGACGAATTGTTGGACCGTATCACTAGGGGACGTTATCTGACCATTATCGACCTCTGCAAGGGATATTGGCAGATTCCCCTAGCCAAGGAGGCATTCGTCACTCCGTTCGACCTATACCAGTTCCGGGTTATGCCGTTCGGAATGAAGAATGGTCCAGCCACCTTCCAATGGATGGTGGATCGCCTTCTAGATGGTCTCCAAGATTATGCTTGTGCATACCTGGATGACATTGCTATCTACAGTGGCACTTGGGAGGTTCACTTAGAGCATATAGGGATAGTCTTAGATAGGATTCGGGGAGCCGGCCAACCTTGAAACCAGATGAATGTCACATTAGTATGGCGGAGGTACAGTATCTGGGCCACTGGATAGTCGGAAACTACTACCCCGGGAGGTCAGTTACCCGGCCATTGAGAAAGAGTGCTTAACCTTGGTATGGGCATTGAAGAAGTTAAACCCGTATCTGTATGGCCGCGCCTTCACCCTCATTACTGACCATAACCCCTTAGTCTGGCTCAACTGGGTTGTCTAGCCCTGCAACCGTATGACTTCACTATCCATTACAGACCTGGAAAACACAACGGGAACGCAGATGGGCTATCACGCCAGACAGAGCTGGTCACCTAAAGAACTATTTGTACTTTCCGGACAGCCCCAAGTGGACCCGAAAACCATGAGCAAAGGGGGAGCAGTGTGCATTCCCACCATATATGTGTTACCGTTCCCCAACCCACTCCGCATCTCCACCGCCAGAGGAGAGGAGATGGGTCGAGGTGGAGTCCCTGATGGTGGGCTCGGATATCCCCCAGTTCGTAATGTGGGTACCTAGAGAACACAGACCCAAGATACGGGTGACCTGCCCGTTGATTCTCAACTCCATTCGAATCTAGGATGCTACCAATGTGAAGTACGGGCTGGCCTCGACACCCCCACCCCTTGACTCCGCTGTATCGAAACCTGGAATTCCCCCACCGGAATGGTTCCAAGGGATTTTCGTAACATTGAGAGAACTGGCCTGCAGAGGATTTGCCACTTATACCGGAGCGGAACAGTCGTGAGCTTCGGGGAGCTTCAACGGGAACAACACTTGACGCCAGCCGATTTCTTCCGATATATCCAGCTTCAAGACTTTACTAGACGACCAAACATCAAAGCAGCGGCCCGGGGACCACATACCTTTTATGAACGGCTGTGCTCGGCGGGTCCGGCACCCCAGGGACTAATAACAACACTGTACTCCCACCTCTGTGACAAGACTAAAGACTGGGGTCAGTTGTATTACACGGATCAGTGGGAAGCAGACCTTGGAGAGGTACTGGAAGGCATTGAATGGCAAGAGATATGCGAAGCGAATAAAAAAGCTTCAATTTGTGTAACACTTCAGGAGCAGATGTGGAAGACCATGTTCAGGTGGTATACTACACCCGTGAAGTTGTTCAGGATGCGAAAAACAGATTTGGATAATTGCTGGAGGGGATGCAGTGCTAGAAGAACATATATACATATGTAGTGGGAATGCCCGACTATACTCGGCTTTTGGAAGTCAGTAGAGAATCTAATGGAACAGGTTTTTAACAGGCCCTTGGTCCTAGACCCATGGGTTTACCTCCTAAACAGATCAATAGAGGGATGGACCAGGAGAGAACAAAAATTGGTGCATACAATCACTTTAAGCGCAAGATGAGCAATCGCAGCCGAATGGCTGCGACCGGAGGGCCCAGGTTTCTCGGGAGTGATCTCTAGGATTAGAGAAAGCAAATTAATGGACGACCTGACGGCCAGAGTGCAGGGGAATACAGCAGCTTTTGAAAAAGTTTGGGAGCCATGGGACAATAGCATAGTGGGCACGGCAGGAACATGAGAGCCTTTTTTTTTTAGTTGAGAGTGGGATACTCTTATGGAAATAACGAAGGCACCTGTTGGGCCTTGGGACCAGCCGGTGAGCGGTAAATATAGGGCTCGCTCAAGGTACAACCCCCTCCTTCCCTTCTCCTTCTTTCCTCACCCTTTTCTTTCTCTTCTAGACATGTGCAATTCGTTTCGGGCCGAATATGAATTCAGATGAATTTTGGGGAATTTGGACATTCGGGTACTTCCAAATGTCCGAATAGCCGAAATTACCGAATTTCCGAAGTGCAGAATTGCCTAAGTACTAATATACTTACCCAGTGGAAGACGAAGAATGTTACACTGTATACAATTTTAAATAAAAAGTATACAAACGTAGCCAGGATTCAGCTGTAAGCATTTGCAACACTTACAACAATCAAGTAACACACATTCATATAAAATGTAAGTTACTTGGCCTGTAAATGTACTGACAGGAATGAATAAGTAGATAACTCCCTAATTCCCACGGTATTAGGGAGCTATCTACTAAAAGGCTGAAAGACCTAAATTAGTCTTTCAGACAAATTTATTAATACTAAGTAAATTACTTAGTATTAGTAAATTATGCCCCTACTCACTATACCGCGAGTAGGGGCATGTCTATTAAACAGTGCCTGTGGCTGCTCACTGTGAAACAAAAACAAAACAAAAAAACACATCTCTCCTCCTAACCTGAAGGGGGGACCTATTGCCCCCCCCCCGGACCCCACCCCTGAACGGCGGGTGGGGGCCCTAAAGTAAAATAAGGGGGGGACCTATTGTCCTCCCCCCTGACCCCCACCCCTGAGCAGCGGGTGGGGGCCCTAAATCAGAATAAGGGGTGGTATCTAATGTCCTCCCCCCAGGCCCCCACCCCTGAGTGGTGGGTGAGGGCCCTAAATACCAATTAGGGGGGGGGACCTAATGTCCTCCCTCCTGACCCCCACACCTGAGCGGTGGGTGGGGGCCCTAAATTAGAATGAGGTGGGGGAACCTAATGTCCTCCCCTCTTGCCCCCACCCCTGAGCGGTGGGTGGGGGCCCTAAATTTAAATGTCCTCCCCTCTGGTGGATTGAACGTAACCAATCAGTTATGAGTCAAATTACACAGCGTGGGAACATTACAAAGAACTTTCCCACGCTGTGTAAAATGACACAGAGCATTCTGATTGGTGGATTTCAAGACAACCAATCAGAGTGCTGTGACAGGTAAAAGACTTACCTGTCAGTGTCTTCATTTACCTGTCAGAGCACTCTGATTGGATGGCTTAAACCCACCAATCAGAGTGCTCTGAGACTAATTGCAGGGCGGGGCAAGGCACCCTGCAGAGCTCAGTCTGCGCGGAGCCCTCCATGGTTGAAGATGGATTTTTTTTTTTTTGAGTTCGTTTTTTTTTTTTTTTAAGTGCGTCGGTTATTATGGCTTTTTATTTGGCCTTTTTTGGGGCTGAAAAAAGAAGATTTTAGAAGAAAGAAAACATCAAATGGTAATTTTTTTTTTTTTTTTTTTTTACAGGTACTTAGTTAAATGGTCCCCCCTCATTATTTTTAGGGTGAGGCGGGTAGGTAGGGGTTAATTTTTTTGGGGAGGGAGGTGACTAGGGGTTTGGGGGCCAGGGGGGAGGACATAAGGTCCCCCCCTAATTAGTATTTAGGGCCCCCACCCACCGCTCAGGGGTGGGGGCCGGGGGGAGGACATTAGGTCCCCCCTAATTAGTATTTAGGGCCCCCACTCACTGCTCAGGGGTGGGGGCCAGGGGGGTGGACATTATGTACCCCCCAATTAGTATTTAGGGCCCCCACCCACCGCTCGGGAGGGGGGGACCCTTTTTTAAAAAAAAAAAATTTTTTTAACAGTGAGCAGCCACAGGCTGCTTACAGTTTACTAGACATGACCCTACTCGCGGTATAGCGAGTAGGGGCATAATTTACTAATACTAAGTAATCTTTACTTAGTATTAGTAAATTCATCTGAAAGACCTATTTAGGTCTTTCAGCCTTTTGGTAGATAACTCCCTAATACCATGGGAATTAGGGAGTTATCTACCAAGCGGCTGCAAGAGAAGTTCAGAAATGCCGAAGTTCCAAAGTGCTGAAGTGTCGAAGTGCCAAAGTTACTGAAGTCCCGAATTTCGGAATGCCGAGCCAAACCGTAAAATTTTCCCATGCACATGCCTATTATCTTCTTCTCTTTTCTTTTTCTATCCTTCCTTTCTATCCCTTGTTTTATGAGGGAATAGCCTATATTCCAGCCGGATGTGATCAAACTGGAAGGCTGAGTCCATAGAGTTCTACTGATGAAACGTTTTTGATTTAAGGTTATCAGCGTGTTACTTGGTGCCTGACTAAAAATTTAAAAAACACCTGGTGAACAGCAACGAATATTACTCAGCCAAAACCAAGTTGGTAATATTAGATCATGGTGGCAAAGTAGGAGGTCTTTTGATAAGTGATGAGTTACGACGGCTTCTGCGCATGCCAATTTGTGAAACATAAACTGCTGTACTTACCGGGTGAAAAATAAATAATTTTAAAAAAAGTAATGGTTAAGTGGAAAAAAAATATTTATTGGTAGAAACAGACAGTCAACTGGGCTATTTTTATCCTCAGAACCCTGAGATGAAATTATTTAACTCCCAATACATTTATTTAAAAAACATTTATGGAAAAACTAATGGCGCAAGTTCACCTACTGACAGATACAACATGAATCACAGTCACACAGTCACACTATCTCATTCAATGTAATCTGTCCCATTCCATTAGGGTGCACACCTCGAAGAAAGTGTTTTTGTTTGTTTTTTTTATAAAAATTTTATATTTAGCAAATTATTTTAAATTACCATTCAAGCATTAGCTCAGAAAACTAACTTAAAGAAATAAAGCATAAAGCACCAATCTCTGTTCTAATGATAACAGATACAAATAAAGAGAATACATTTTCCTAAATTTTTGTTTTTCTTTAACCAGATAACAAAAGTGCTGTTAGGAACCTAAATAGGAAAGAGGGAGCCCAAATATATCTGCATTAGAGTGTGGTCACACATTATACATATTTAAATTTCAGATAGATAAGCAACATGATAAAGTGATACATTGCAATTTTTTTTTTCCGAAACAAAATATGACCACCAAAAAATATTTTTTTTTTCTGATTAAAAGACACTGTGTGGCATTCATGCTTGTAGTACACATTAACCTTTGTGTGGTTTGAGCATTAGACAAACAGCCTCAAAAGCTGAAACATTTAACGTAAGTACAAAAGGAAACTATAATGGGTAAAAACAGAAACTATAATGGGTAATGGTTAGGATACATAATTGGTTAATATATAAACACACTATGTGTCTTTCTAAGGATTTTTTTTCAAACTATTAGTGAACATAAAACATGAGGCTCACCTTACAGAATTGTTGACACACAATGATAAATCTATATGTGGGTTTTTATTGTACCTTTAGGAACAACGTCCAGCACAAAGATGTGCTGATGCATATATCAATGCAGAAACAGTGCTTCAAAGCATCTCCATGTTTCCAAACGGATGATTAGAAGAGTTTGATTCAGTGAAGAGTCTTTTCCTTACATATGGCAAAACTTTGAATTAAGGGACACACATCTTGTGATACTGCCGCTGTCCACCCACACAGAGTTCTTAAATCAGACAAAACAGCACAGCGAGGGTGAGAACAAAAATACTTAGTATTACTTAAATCTTGTTCTCATTTCCCTTGTTGCTCCTTATAAAGATATTTTATATTCTAATTAATTATGAATCAACATAGAATGAACAGCTAGACTAGTCTGATGTAAACTCCCATTTAGATCTGTCTTCTGTTCTATTAATATGTCTTTGTATACAGTACATTCATGTGTGTTAATAAAAGTGAATGCACCAATTATAATACATATAATAGTATCTTCTAAACAGACCTTGCCTAATGGCTGCTGAAATTGAGCAACGTAACACATGAAAAAATCCAGTCACGTTATCTTTTGGCAAATACTGTACCTTCATTATAACTTTCTGCATTCTTATAAATATTAGTGACCTAATGTATGTGTGGTTATAAGGCTTTATTTTCTCTGTTTCCACTTCCTGCTCTGCTTGCTTGGATTAAAAACCAGTTTATGCAATGTTATTTCTGGTAAAGAAAATGGTAAGACACGCACAAAATGAGCTCATGTGTGAGGCCTAGTGGTTGCACAGAATAGGTTGTCTACAGCAGGGGTAGGCAATCTACAGCATTACAGATGCTGTGCACTACATCTCCCATAATGCCCTTGCAGCTATAATGCTGACAAAGCATCAGGTCCACATCTTGTGTGTCATGGTTGTCTAATCCTTATCTATAGTAACAAAAAAACTCAACTTACTTTTATATTATTCAAGAGTTTTTCATGAAGACACACACTGATTAAAGCAGGGCTGCAGTACATCCGGTGCTGATCGCATTGTATGATCAGATGATCAAACTGGAAGGAGGGGACGTGTGGTGAGACCCGATTAGGGTACTTTGAAATGCGTGTGTCTCTCTTTCACTGGTAGCATACTCACTGACATCATGGTAACATCATTGGGTTGTGGTTGAAGACTATGCAGCACACTCTGTGATCACTGTACAAAGCTCATCTATAGGAGTCCCAGGATTCAGAGGATACTTGGGTCTCCCGGGTTTGAACAGGGAAACACTAACTGGTACATTAGTCACATAATGGAATTATAGCCATCACTGTAATAGTAAGGGGTTAAAGTACAATATAATAAAGGAAAATAATAGGTGCTCAATCGAACCCTCAGGCAGTCACGAGGGGTATTGGGTAGAGAAAAAGATAATATTATAGTCTTTTATTTGGCAGGGGCCAGGAACTGGTGTTGCTCAGCTCTCTCTGTGTTTCTTCCAAAATGGCTTCTTGCTTCTCTCTTCTGTGGACATTGTAACCCCACACCTGAATATAGAGGCCAACAGCATGCCTCCACTCACCCGAATGGCAGATCTATATGGAATTTCCTGAAATTCCATCTTAGAGGACACTAGCCATGTGCAAAACCTGCTAAAACAGGGCCGATTTTTAAAACCATCCCCATTTTTGACATGACTAGATGAGGGGGGAAAGGCCCTTGCTGAAATCTATTATAGAAAAAAAGGGACACAATTATTTTCCATATTTCTTGGTTTGCAACACACCCTCCAGAAAAAATAAGATTGTTAGAGTTTCTAAACTACTGCAATTTATTAACAATGTGTTCATAGGCGTGCGCACAGGGGGTACCGGGTTTGCCTGGGCACACCCTAATCCCCGTGGCACGTCTATGGATAGAGACTGGCAGGGGAGATCTCAGGATCTCCCGTCGGTTCATGCAGAGCCGGCGCTATTCGAGAGTCGGCTCTGCTCTAAGCCTCCATGGGCCGGTATGGAGATCAAAGATCTACCTCACCGGCCCACAGCAGCATGGAGGGAGGCAGGAGAGGACCCAGGGAGCTGGACGATTAACTAATCTGCCCCCACACCCACCCCCACAAACAAACAGCACCTACACACACACAGCACCCTTACACACACAGTACCCTAACAGCACCCTCACAAACACACACAGCACCCTTACAAACACACAGCACCTTCTCACACAACACCCTCACACACAGCACACTAACAGCTACCTCACAAACACATACACACAGCACTCTCACACACACAGCTTACAAACAGCACACTCACACACAAACAGCATCCTAACAGCACCCTGACAAACACACACAGCACCCTCACACACACACATCACACAAACAGCACTCTCACACAGCACACTAACAGGACCAGAACAAACACACACACAAACACCGTCACACACACAGCACACTACCAGCACACTCACACATAGCACACTAACAGCACCCTCACACACAGCACCCTTACACACACAGCACACTAACAGCACACACACACACACACAGCAGTGTATGTATGTGTGTGTGTATATATATATATATATATATATATATATATATGTGTGTATGTGTATATATATATATATATATATATATATACATATACATACACATACACATACATATACACATGGCGTGTATTTGTGCTATAGAGTGCACACCCTAATGCAATAGGCTGCGCACGCCTATGAATGTGTTGTTAGGAAAGCAAACACAAAGTGCTTGCAAATGTACAAATTGATCAACCTTGGCTACATCACATAGCATGGCGAATACTGTTAAAGTGAATACATTTGTTTTTGGGTGGTTTTTTTTTATGCATTTTTGCTGAAATGACTAATTAACATTGATTAACATTTGATTGTAAAACCTTAATAATTCAAAAATAACTAAAAGAAAATACAGCACTCATTGAGTTCTATGTAGAATGTTGTCTAAGAAGCATAACATAGTCAGTTACTACACAGCAATGCACACGTACCATTCAAACATTCACGTGAAGTGCAGGAAATTATTTTGAGAAGCCTTATGTGTTCCTTCCATTTACGTAGATTAAGACACCAGGAAGTGGAGTATCCAGATTGATAGCAGAGAGATTTCATTATGGCAGCCATGGGTTGATTATGTTCATAGCATTAGCTAGCAGATCTGACTTCCTATTGTAAAATGAGGTCTGTAATATATTTTTCAGTAGTAATAAAACGTAAATATGAGTTGCAAACATTTTTTATAAGTGTTTTCATTAGTCAAATATTACAATACGTAGATTTGAATACTTGATTCAAAACAGTGACAGAACCTTAAATAGTGACGGATACGAGTAAGATTTGTCAGGTATTTAAAGCAACATTTATAGTGGAGTGACAAGGCATAAATGAATAAAAATAACTAAATTACTCATGGTACAAAATACAATGAGCTATATCTCAACAGAGGGAAAACCCACATAACACTAAATAACCATATACAGCCTTGTAAAAATAAATAAGAATTTAAGATGATATCCAGAAAACCCAGCATACAGATGGAGAAAATGCCACAACTCAGTTCTAAAAGTTACAACCCTGGGTTTCCCGTTGGTAGCCATCAGCGCTGTGGGCTACTGGTTGGAGGGGTATTTTTTGTGTGTAAATTTCTGTTTATTACAAGAATTTTCAAATGTAAAATCTGCCATGAGAAAAAGTGTGTTGTACACAAGCAGGTACCTGTGATGATGATTAAATCTTTAAACAGGTCGAGATGCACAGATCTCCAAATAGGGGAAAAGAGACACGCAGAGCTCCATTACGGCAGAAGTAAATTGTACAGATGGTAATGAGCTGGTTTTTGAACAATTCCCACTGTAGAGATCAAAGCTATGTCCATCATGGAACACAAAGTTATGCTCATATATAAAATGGTGCTGCCGTAGTGATATAATACAGAATAAGTTACAGCGCCCTCATAAAATACATTTCTATATTCTGTAAGTCTACTTTAAATCACCTATCTCCGCAAATAAATATGGGGATTCAGGTCCATTGTGTGGGCTTATTGTGTTAAGCCCACCGCTATTTCACAGTACCACAATATTGATTTTAAATCTAACTAATCCTTGTTTTACTTTTCTTAGTTAGATTAAAAACCAAAGGAGAATACAGGAAGTGATCTCACTCCCATATTTCCTCCCACCCTCTGAGTAAGACCTGCTGGCGATCCTTCTCTGCTTGCCAGGTTTCCTCAGTGCAGTGCAGTAAGAGAGCGGAAGAGGCAGTGCAGGAGGATGGGAAGTGAGATCACGTCCTGTATTCTCCTGTCCTTTTATTTTTAATCTAAGGAATGTAAAACTTGGATTAGATAGTTTTAAAACAAAAGAAGGAAAGTATGTAGAAGAGGATAAAGGTTTTGCTGACTGCCTCAATTAATATTTTTGTTCAGCATTTACAGATGAAAATGGAGGAAAGGGACCTCAGTTAGGAAAAAGGACAAATGAATAATTTGATACATGTGAGGAAGAGGCTCTTTCAACTGTTCTTTACAGAGGAAGAGGTTCTATTTCAACTGTCAAAAGTAAAGACAGGTAAGTCAATGGGGCCTGATGGAATACACCCAAAATTATTAAAGGAGCTTAGTGGTGTACTAGCAAACCCATTAACAGATTTATTTATAAATTATGTGTAAGCACTGTACTTAGAAAACCTTAAAATAGGTGATCTACATATTAAGTGTGTTGAAAACATTTTAGGTTCATTTTGCTATATGTCAGGAAAGTGTAGTTGCCAACTCTTTCGATTGCATTGTTCATAATATGGTCATAATATTTGGGGCTCTAGTGCTTGAATTTCTGCACGGATATTCTCCTTTAGCTGCTCAAGTTTACGTAGTTTGTTCACATACATCCGCTTCTTCGGATATCACCACAAGAAGTAAAAACGTGGCTGCCAATTAATCTGAGAATTTGCGTCAAAATAATGGACCTGCAATTTTGAAAATTAAATTCCAGTGTTTTTACTCATTAGTACTCTGTGAAATTACCCATGATGGATTTTCCAAGTTATAATATGTACCTGACACAAAAAATTAACTACTAACATACTAGTTATTTACCTTTCAAATCCTACTCTAAATTTTGTCCCACCCTGTATAAAAAGGTCAACATCAGTGGGGGGTGGGGAGGACTGTTGTTCCAAGGTTGTAAAACTGTAAATCATCTGCTAAACTAAATTTAAGAGATTATGTCCCGAATTAGAAGTCAGTTGTTTTATTAAAGCAATTCTTAAATGTTTTCCTGCCACAAAAAGGTGGTGAAAATGTATTTAATTTTAGGCCATCCGATCTTAGAAAGCAGGGTGGGGAAGGATTGAAATGTGCAAAGGAAGTTAGGGATGATGACAAAAACATTGTTTTCAGTGTTCATCATGTACAGTACATAAACATATTACCTCCAAGTGTGCAAGTGTTAACGCATATTGCTGGTTCTGTAAGAACTGGAATGGTTCTAAAAGTTTGTGTTTCTTGTATGAAAATAACAGAGAGCATTCAGAATTCCCCAGGTCGGCTCACTACAAAAAAAATAAACAACTTATATGCAGTGATGTATTTTGGATCTGTGCCCTAGGCATGACGAAACTCGGACTCCCCTAATTTACATATGCCCCACCCCTTCCTGTCAAGGCCACACCTCTTCCTGTTAAAGACTAACACACACTTTGACAGAAACACACTCTCAGATACACTGACATACACAGTCACTGATTTGACATAATCTGACAGACACACACAATCATTGACTCACTCACAGACACACACTGAAAAACACACACAATCAATGACAGACACGCACACACTCACTGACATACACACACAATGACACAGACACACACACACTGGGGGTTTACCTGGGGTCCAGTGGGGCTGCTGGCCGGGCTGTTTGGGCAGGCGTGCAGGTAGGCATGCAGGCAGGCATGCAGGCATGTGGGAGGTCAGTAGAGCTCCAGGCGGGCGGTGAGGGAGTGCTGATTTGTGAGCTCTACCTTCTCTGTGATCCCTTGTGTGCCGCAGAGTGATGTTGGGAGATGGAATGTGAGATTGACTCCTACAGCTGGTAGGAAATTGGCAGCTCAGCAACTCTTTGTTCACTCCACTCTCTATATTTGGGACATATTAGCACCCGGATGGGATGTCCTCTTTCCCATTCCCCCATTTATCTTCTGTCCTTCAATGTAGACTTACGACCGGGACTGGAGATTAGGGTTTATGCGGGCCTTCTCGCCTATTCTGACTTGCAAAATAGACGCATAGTGAAAGATGGCAATATCAAGCTGCCGCAGAACATCCCAGATGGTGCCCTGCTATATTCATGCAGAAACTTATGCTTATGAGCATTTGAAAAGGTTTATAACCCACATACCACAACAACTGAGCCTACAGCTGGAAGAATTTCACAGCACGAGGCAGGTCACAGAGTTATGCTATAATTTAGACATAGTTGCTGAGTTCAGCCTACAGGGAAGACTTCTAGCACTTGTTAACTTACAGAGGGGAGGCAAGAGATACAACTGGGGGTGTGGGGTTGGCTCGGGGAGCAAGAGATGGTGGTCCCAAATCATCAGGAGGTAGAAATATTGGGGGAGTGAGTGGGGGAATATGGTCTTGGCCCAGATAGCCGGGAGGCAACTATGAGCAAAAGGTAGGGCTTCACTCTAGAACAGTCATTAACATGCAACCAGAAAGACAAAGACAAAGCTGCTGTAATCTAATTACTATAATGTTGTTTATCATTTCTATTCACGACAACTGGCGGGAAAAATATCCCCTTTTTTTCTCCCTTTCCTAATTTTTGATTAAGTAGCCAAGCCACAATGCTGTTTATAGATGCTTTGATTTAACATAGCAACCACACCCTCAGAAATGTGCTGGATATTATTCAGAGCAAATGGAACATTGCCCTACATGTAGTGGACCTGTCAAAGAGCAGTGCAATTTTAGCAAAGCTAGACATGTCCTGAAAGAGCTCCGGGCATTTGCATTAATAATCATAATTTTTTTAAGCGATTATTTGACCCATCACTGCTTCAAATTGATAGCTGGGCACCTCTAGCCTTGTTCTGACCCAGTCGAAGTGACCGTAACTTAACTAATGTGGACACATTCCTGGCAACTACTCTGAGTTTCCTGCAGCCTGGTGCCAAGATGGGGAGAGGCGCACTATTTTCCGCCTGGAGCAAGTCGAGCTGCATTAAGCGTCAGTTGGTGCCCTGTTTCCCCCCCTCCCTTTGAATGGTTGGGGGTGATCCTGGTCTACACTCTGGAAGCTCCTTTGCTATGCTGACAGCGCGTGGCAATAATGAAAAGCTGATACCATGTGGCATACATAATGGCGGGTGCCACATGCTCTTCAGACTCTTGCTGTGAAGAGTTAGATGTGGTGAGCAAGTTAAACAGGCTCTTTGATTCCTTCTGTGAGAAGTTGTCTGCTTACATGCGAACCATAGCACCGGATGTCCTGACTGCCCACATACCTCAGAATCCAACACATAAGATTGAGCAAAGGGACAGGGAAGCAGTTCCTGGCCAGGACCGACTGGAACTACAGCACTGGGAAAGGCCCATCTTGGAGCAACTATCGAGCACAGTAACAATTAGAGCAGTGATACCCTGCAGTTAGACTTTGCAATACATTGGGATCTGGATGCAGCTCTGCAGATGCTACCTATCTCCAATTGTATTCCTGTCACCACTGTATACTGTGTTTTTACCACTCTGTGCCTCAAAATAAAATTTTGATTGACAAAAAAACAAAAACTCATCTTTTTCAGGCCATTCAATTTAGAACCAAGTATCATCTTGCCCTTGAAGCCTGCGGAGGGGCTACCTATCACCTGCTACCTATCAAAGCTCACTTTGTATTCAGTAAAATAACTTGCCTATGGTTATGACAACTACTGTGCATCTTATGTTAATCAGAATTGGTGATAACTATGGCCTCATATCACAAAGTTTGGATGTCCTGGGAAGAACAGAAGGGTAAATATTTATAACTTTCCACACCAAATACTGCCAGTAGGTTTTAATTACTTACTAATCCTTTCTTTACTTTAACTCAAAGTAGGCCCCACTGCTGTTTTAATTGCCTTTGCTTGTAGTGTTTCTTTGTCCATTGTGATGGAAATTTGTGTTCTTTACAGTCTTAATGAAATGTGCCAAATTAATACAAAACACAAGACAATTAAAACACTGCTCCTTATGTTAACTATTAAATTAAGAATGAAAAATGAATACCCAGTGGTCAGATTTATTAAGACAATAATAGATTCTCTGAGGCACTGTGCTAAACCTAACCAACCATGGGGACTCCCCAATGACAACTGGCATTCTTAAAAACCCACCAGCAGATCTACACCAGAAAATATCCACAGACATCTAAAATTCTAGGAAAGTAATTTAATTAAGATTAAGATGTATCTGTGTTGAGGAGACCATAACCTCTAAGGGTACCCCAAGCAAGCAAGGGAATACAATTAGATGGTATGTTTCATCTACCAAAACCTAAAGTCGCCACAACTTCTACCTTAAGTACCCTCCTTGTAAAATTCCAAAATGGTCAAGACAAAATGCTGTCGGAGGCAAAACTCCATAAAAATGAATCTCACTCTCCTCACTGATCTATCTAGATCCATTTTGCTCTGGAGGAGATTACTTTGTTCCCTTATGCTATCCTAATTTTCCTTTGATCTGAGATATGCTGGGGTACTCCACGATCATGGATTATTCCACAAAATAACTGGGAGCTTTGAGTCTAGGATTTATCAGAGATGGATGATGTCCTGGTGCCTCAGCCCAGACTCTCCGACCAACAATACTAGACCTAAGGGTGCTAACACTCACGCATTGGATCCTGCACGAATACCTTCATTTATACCAGCAGAGAGATGTGCTCCAGAGGCAGCAATTACCTGAATCTCTGATTATATTGGGACTTAATCTTCCAATGATCTGTGCCTCAACTTTTTTGGTTGTATTTCCTTCTCCTTGATTTCGCATTATTTTTTCATCCTTTCCGGTGGCCCTGGGTGCTATTTTTGCAGGTCTACGATGTAACCAAATCTGGTAAATAGTTTGGCTTTTGTTATCCTTCCCCTTGGGCTAGTGCACAGGTAACTCTTTTTTTCTTTGCTTGTTTTGTATGTATTGGGGCTGATGTGTGCTATGGTCATTGCTGCCGCCCAGGAGTAGTGGGAGTTTGAGCTCAGGACTTACTTTTGTGTATTTGTTCTCCCTCCCCCTCAGCTCCCACTTATCCCTCACACCTTTTGTATGTTTAGTGAGAGCTATATATTATACCTTCGCTGTTGACAATACTCACAGATTTTCATATTACTTATATTTTTATTCACGAGATTCACACCTCGGAATTTTTTTATTTCATACGTTAAGATGTAAATGCTGGGTTTTTCATTATTAGTGTTTTCTAGCTAATTTTCCAAAAACCCACACTCTGACATGTTTACTTTTTTCTGAGAAAGCTGGCCTGTGTATATAGTGTACTGCTATTCATATTATGAATGTAATGTCTTGCATGTGTCAGATTGTAGCAAAAAAAAAATAATAATAATAATAATAAAAATAAATAAATAAAAAAACAACAAAAAAATTAGATCAATACCCATTTCCCAACCTTGTGAAAGTGAGAAAGCCAATTACCATCTCTTTCAAAAGCAGCAATAGAGGATGTTTTTTTTTTTTTTTGTGCATGCTGTGTTAATACATATTCTATGTAATCCATGGAAATCTCCCTTTAAATCTAAATGTGTATAGCATAAAAATTGAAATACCCAGCAAGTACACATTTAATGTCCTATATACAGGAATTGATGAATAAGTTAACCAAAAAATAAAATAAAAATACTTAAACTTAAAAATAATGCGCTCCGGACTTCAATTAAATACAGTGCAGAATCATGGTGCTACATTCACCAGTGCCCAGTGTTCATATCAGTGATATGAAGAGAAAAATGCCCTTTTTCTCCTCATATCACTGATATGAACACTGGGCAACGGTGAATGAAGCACCATGGTTCTGCACTGTATTTAATCTATCTCCATTTCTGTTCTATGCCTGTCTAGTTAGATTTACAGGGAGAGAGGCTTTGCAATTTAATCTTAACTATCAGTCTATTTTTTTGACTGGTTTTTGATCTATCAATTACCTCTATCCTCGTATCTATCTACTTTAGCTCGACTCTGAGCCCATGTTATATTTATTCTAATACTAGACATTTCCTAGGATAGATAATTGCATGGGATTTAATTTTTTGGATACTCCTACCCCAATAGCAAATTATAATAAAGCTGATAATTAGGGTGTAGCTATGGTATAGGTTATACCTTGATATCCCTATCAATTACATCCCGACTTGGCATGGAATTTCAGTTTCACTTGTATATACTTCATTTATTTTTTATTATTTTCTTACTATAGGTCTCTAACAGCTTCTATAGATTAGTAAACCAGGGTTTATATCACACTATACCGTTATATATATTTCCAGGCTATGCAGCTAATCTTAAACACATTCTGAGACAGACTGCATTTTTCATTGTCCTATATTTTCTTTGTCTATTTGGGGTTAAGCCCCTTCGAGATACCTGGAGTCTCGTTTCGGTACACTAGTCCCTGTGTGGCACCTGTTAATCTCTCCCCCCCTTCTTTTTCCACTCTGGGGAGAGTACATACAGGTGGGTACACAGAGACGTAGAACCTTGTGTTCTTTGTTTTTTTCTTGTAAACGAGAAAAATGAATATCTATGAGAATTTAAAGTTCTATGGGAGTCTGTCTGACAGCCACTATAGGTGTGTTTTCAGGCAAATGTAAACATTGCCCTTTCACAGAAACAGCAATGTTTTAAATTGCCAGCATCTATACACCAAAACCACTACATTAGTATAAAGTAGTTTTAGCACTGAGTCTATCCCTTTAAGAATGTGGAAACTCTCGTCAGCAGAAATTGATAGTCTGCAGCAGCTGGAGAGTAAGAGGCTGTCTCCCTTTAACCCCTTAAGGACACAACTTCTGGAATAAAAGGGAATCATGAAGGAATATTTTCGTCATGTGTCCTTAAGGGGTTAATGTGTTATTGTTGACTTCTAGAGGTTTGGATGGCATGGTATGTCAAACTAATGATTTTATGTCGAGCTGATTTACAGCTTTAGACATGAATCTGCATAAGTACAAATGAAGGCCTTGTAGACATTAGGTGTATAAACAGCAGTATCTGCTTGTTATAAATAGGGATCAGCACAGACTGTGAATTGTTATAATTTATTAAACACCACCATGTTCCATACAGCTATACATTGGGTGAACAAGTAAGTTTGACATTTGGGGCTATGACGTTGTGAGGGTTCATTATTGAATAGGCTTTATTAGCTGTAGATCATTTTGAATGGCATGTTTATTAATGCTCTTGTTACTCCAGTACAATTACTTATTGAATATTACTCGGGTATTCATTTTACCCTAGTCCCTCCCAAATTTACTGGAGACTGTCGTTAATGTCTGTGCCCAGGAAGTTCCTGTGTTGATACTCCACCGTAACACTCTGAAATCTTCTGCATGGCTCTGCCAGTAAAATTAACGTTTCCTCTTTTTTTTCGAATTGTTGTGTATTCATAAGATTTCAGTTTGCTGTAATAATCTGAGAACTTGTTATAAAGGATGGAGATTGGCATCCCATTTAGAATGATTCCAAAAGCAATACAGAGAAAGGCAAAGAGTCGTCCAAGATGGGTTTCTGGGTATGTGTCTCCATAACCCACGGTGGAGATGCTGACCTAAAAATAAATCAAAATGTAGTTAATCGGCTGCAGCGTAATGTGAGAACATTCTGTTTTCAACATCTAATTTTTGCGTTTTACCTGTTTGTTTTTTTAAATGTCAGTAACTTAATGAGACCAGGGATATGCTTCTTTGTAAGGGGAATTAAACACAAAATACATGTCCATTCCAGATGCAAGAGCATGGTATTATCAGTCCGTCTGGATTTTGCCAATATTTTTCTGACTGCCTGGACAAACCCATTAAGATAAAACTCAGGATCTTAAAAGGGGATCCGACACCCTTATTCTGTTTCTTGGAGCTGATGAGTAATCACTGGCGTACATACCAGGGTCGCGACTGCGACCGGGCCCGGCCCACCAGGGGGCCCGGCCGCCCCTGCGACCCGGTATGTACGCCCTGGGCCAGCCTCTTCCCCTTGGGGGCCCAGGAGCCGACCACCCCAGGGCCCCCCCGAGGCTGGCCCTGCTGACACCGGGCCGGTGGCCGGTCGGGCAGGCAGGCAGGCGGGCGCGCGAGGGAGCACTCAGTGCTTCCTCTTCAGCTCCCTCGCGCACCGCAATGATACCGGAGCCGGAAGATGACGTCATCTTCCGGCGCCGGCATCCCTACGCGGCACGCGAGGGAGCTGAAGAGAAAGCACTGAGTGCTCCCTCGCGCGCCCGCCTGCCTGCCTGCCCGACCGGCCACCCGCCCAGGAGCCCCACTGGACCCCAGGGAATAATCCTCCCCAGCACTCCAAAAGGTAAGGAGGCTGGGGGGATTATATATATAAAAAAAAAAAAATCATGTGTGAGTGTTAGTGTGAGTGTTAGTGTGTGTGAGTGTTAGAGTGAGTGTTAGTGTGTGTGTGAGTGTTAGTGTGTGTGTCAGTGTTAGTGTGAGTGTTAGTGTGTGTGTCTGCTAGTGAGTGTTAGTGTGTTACTGTGTGTGTCTTACTGAGTGTGTGTGTTAGTGAGTCTGTTTGATGTCTGTTAGTGAGTGTGTGTTTGTCAATAAGAGTGTATGTTTTGTAAGTGAGTGTGTATGTATGTCTGTCGCTGACTGTATCTCTGTCAGTAAATGTGTGTGTCTGTTAGCTAATGTGTATGCGTCTGTAAGTGAGAGTGTGTGTGTCTTCAGCACTTACCTTTCTCCAGCGCCGGACTCCCTTGGCGCTGGGTATCCCTCAGCTCCGAATGCGACCGCGCACGCATTCAAACCGCCCATGGGAAAGCATTACTCAATGCTTTCCTATGGACGTTCAGTGTGCTCCTGTAGCGGTTGTCAGTGAGACACCCACTAGAGGCTGGATTAACCCTCAGTGAAACATAGCAGTTTCTCTGAAACTGCTATGTTTTCAGCTGCAGGGTTAAAACTAGAGGGACCTGACACCCAGACAACTTCATTGAGCTGATGTGGTCTGGGTGTCTAGTGGTCCATTTTGGGACCACTATAGTGCACCAGAAGGAAAAGGCTGCTTCGTTTTCCTGGCACTATAGTACCCTGGCCCCCGCCTCAGGGACCTTCCGCCCGGCTCTGGAAGGGGGAAGGGGTTAAAACTTACCTTTTTCCAGCGCTGGGCGGGGAGCTCTCCTCCTCCTATCCTCCTCTTCTCCTCCCCGTCGGCTGAATGCGCACGAGCGGCAAGAGCTGCGCCCGCATTCAGCCGGTCACATAGGAAAGCATTCATAATGCTTTCCTATGGACGCTGGCGTGCTCTCACTGTGAAAATCACAGTGAGAAGCACGCAAGCGCCTCTAGTGGCTGTCAATGAGACAGCCACTAGAGGGAATAGGGGAAAGGCTTAACCCATTGATAAACATAGCAGTTTCTCTGAAACTGCTATGTTTATTAAAAAATGGGTTAACCCTAGCTGGACCAGGCACCCAGACCACTTCATTAAGCTGAAGTGGTCTGCAGGTGCATAAACAATCCCTTTGGTGTGTGTGCATCTGCATGCACTGGCGTACATACCGCGGTCGCAGGGGTCGCAGCCCTGTAACCCCTGCGACCAGGTGCCCACCGCCATGTGTTGCGGCACGGCCCGCGCGGGGGGGGGGCCCACGGATCAATTTTCGCACCGGGGCCCCATGGGTCATGTGTACGCCACTGTGAGTAATATTAGCTGACCGGCATAATCAGGAACTTAGAACCAATGAGTAAAATAATAGTATAATTTATTCAACTCAATAGTAAAATAAAATAAACAAAATAAAGATAAAAAGTCCAATTGGAAATGAATTATGGTTTTCTCCAAAATGTGTTTCGCCTATTGGCTTCCTCAGTTGGTAGATAGCAAGATACTGTCACAGTGTAGTAGGAAACAAAACACGTTTTGGAGAAAGCCATAATTTATTTCCAATTGGACTTTTTATATTTATGTATATTTGGTTTATTTTATTTTACTATTGAGTTGAATAAATTATACTATTATTTTGATGACAATGATTCACACATTGACCATAACCACTGTGTACACGTTAAACTACCATTTGAAAAGGTTATCCAAAAGTATGAAATTGAGATCTAAGTCAGGACAGCATTCATTTGTCAGGTATAATGTGCTGTAGTTGTTATGGTGCTTAGAGTATCCCTTTAAAACAAATCTTACATTTGTTTATATCACTTTGATATCACTTCTACTAGCCATATTTTATTTCCAATTGGACTTTTTATTTTTATGTATATTTTGTTTATTTTATTTTACTATTATTTTACTCATTGGTTCTAAGTTCCTGATTATCCCGGCCAGCTAATATTATTCATCAGCTCAAGGCAACAGAATAAGGGTGTCGGATCCCCTTTTAAGATCCAGAGGAGCTTAAGACCATCGCCAAGTGACAGTTGGTGCGATTATTCACAATTAAAAGAAAAACGCAAAATAACTGTCAGTCTCCCTCGGTCTGGTGCTCCATGCAAGATATCACCTTGTGGAGTTTCAATGATTATGAGAATGGTGAGGAATCAGCCCAGAACTACACGGGAGAATCTTGTTAATGATCTCAATGCAGCTGGGACCATAGTCACCAAGAAAACAATTGGTAACACACTACGCCGTGAAGGACTGAAATCCTGCAGCACCCGCAAGGTCCCCCTGCACAAGAAAGCACATGTACAGGCCCGTCTGAAGTTTGCCAGTGAATATTTGAATGATTCAGAGGAGAACTGAGTGAAAGTGTCAGATGAGACCAAAATCAAGCTATTTGGCATCAACATATCTTGCCGTGTTTGGAGGAGAAGGAATGCTGCCTATGACCCGAAGAACACTATCCCCACTCTCAAACATTGAGGTGGAAACATTATGTTTTGGGGGTATTTTTCTGCTAAGGGGACAGGACAACTGGACCTCATCAAAGGGACGATGGATGGGGCCATGTACCGTCAAATCTTGGGTGAGAAGCTCCTTGCCTCAGCCAGGTCATTGAAAAATGGGTCGTGTATGGGTATTCCAGCATGACAATGACCCAGAACACGCAGCCAACACAACAAAGGAGTTGCTCAAGAAGAAGCACACTAAAGTCCTGAAATGGCCAAAGCCAGTCTCCAGACCTTAATCCCATAGTAAATCTGTGCAGGGAGCTGAGGTTCGAGTTGCCAAACGTCAGCCTCGAAACCTTAATGACTTGGAGAGGATCTGCAAAGAGGAGTGGGACAAAATCCTGGTGACCAACTACAAGAAACATCTGACCTCTGTGATTGCAAACAAGGGTTTTGCCACCAAGTAATAAGTCAAAGGAGTCAAATACTTATTTCACTTATTAACTTGCAAATCAATTTATAACTTTTTTTACATGCGCTTTTCTGGATTTTTTTTTTTTTTTTGTTATTCTGTCTCTCACTGTTAAAATACACCCACCATTAAAATTATAGACTGATCATTTGTTTGTCAGTGGGCAAACATTTAAAATCAGCAGGGGATCAAATACTTTTTTCCCTCACTGTATGTGTATGAAATCAAAACTTGACTTGTATCTTTGTCCTAAATGTAATAGAAACAGCAGAGGAAAAAAGGCATTAAATTTATTTGAGATGTTTCAGAAAGTATTTGCAGATAAAGTGCAGTGATTTGTCATGTTAAATTTAGCTATATCTGTGAAAATATACATTTGCTAAATGCAAGTTTCAGAACTGGATTCCAGGCAACAATGAATAGTAAAAGCTAATGATTAAAGGTTAATGACACAGAAGGTGGTATAATGACTTAGGCGTAAAGAAATGACTGATGATGTCCTGACTCTTGTAGTTAAATTGATAGCACCAGACAGAAAAACAAAATACAGCTCTATTTTAATTTTTTTAAATGTATCACTTGGAACAGTGAGTAAGTCAACTGGAAAGTTCACTGCACTACTTTATTCTTTATACTACACCATGAGTCTCGGAATATAATCCACCATATATTTTTAACAATTGCGATGGTAAAATGATATAATTTGATTTTGAAAACGGTATCGAATACCTGACAAGCAAAGCACTAGAAATGTATAGACGAATTGGGAGTGGAGGAAGGTTTTTAGGTCTACATAGAAATTTTTTTAACAGAAGATCCTGTGCACTATGGAATTAATTGGTATTCAAAAGTATACATCAATAAAGACCTGTGGAATATAAACATGCAAGTTAGACTGGTTTCAATATTTAATCATTAGGAAACCAGTACTGAAACCTGTATAGGGTTTATTCACTAAATGGAGAATTAAAAGTGAATTTCAGATTTAAAGTCAAAGTAGCTCAACTGGATATATAGCGGCCTTAGGGAATGTTTCCAGTTTGACCTTAAATTTTTAATTCATTTTGAATTTTCACTTTAGTGAAAACCTCAAATTAGATAAATTTCTATTATCTCTCTATGTGGGACTCAAGTCATTTTGACCTGTCCTTGATGTAATATCGTGATGTTAAATCATTGGCCCATTAATGGTATCGAAATCACTTTAGACAACAGGAAATTATATGCTCTGTGGCTCCTTGGCAGAAATTGCAAACCCTGGCTAAATGCTTTTTGGCATATGGGATTGTAACCATTGACCCTTACCAGCTATCATTCCTGAGCCTTTTAATTGCCATTGACCAAGTGAAGCACACATACTACACAAACTACACATATTATATCCATCATCCCTTAAATTATATATGTATGTACTGAGAGAGTGATTGATGTATTTGGTAAGAAACTCCATGGGCAATGGCAATCTATAGTGTGTTCCTGTATGATCATGTGGAAAACGACCCTTTAAAATGTGTATGTTTCTTGCTTATGACAAGCTCAGTTGGCATGAAAGTTTGAAGAACTATCTAATATGCACTGAACAGAAAAATAAAGACTTGTATTTTTATATTTTGTTGCAAAAATATCAGTCTTTCTCTAATCACTCTAATCTTTTAGATTTAGATTAATCTTTTTTTAAAAAAAGCCTATAATATACATTATAGTTGTTTTAGACTATTTAGGAATTTTTAATAACTTACTTATTATTGAGAGCTACTTATGTCATTCAGAACAGGGTCAATTGAGGTTAAATATGCACATTAACATAAATGCAAATGTTTAATCATGTTTTTTTTCTTATCAATGTACAATTCCACTTATTAAAGTGAACATACTATGCCCCAAGAAAAGAGAGAAAGGGATTTTTTTCCATTAAGAATGGCCGAAAGTAGGGCACTTTGTATTCAGTAATCTATTATCTTAAGGTATTTAGCAATCTTTGCATAACTCCAGTTGTAACATGGAGTTATGCAGTTATTGAGAGGTACATGGTTACTGTTGCTATAGTTCCAATAGTACTATAAGAGTCAATTGAGGTCCATTATGTGAGGCACTGTGGCTTTTTGTTTAGAAGATTAGAAGATATAGATTAGACAACAACAGAATTCAAACAAATATTGACCACCTGGAACAGTCTAACACTTTTAAATGTTGTAACAACTCAGAGCAATTCTGGGGTAATATGCTAAATATGGAGCAACAAGCAAAACATTCAGTGGGTTTCCATGGTGATTGCTCTAATTTGAAAACTTTGCCACATACTTGTTCTTCATAATAACCACTATAAACATACAAACTCATTATGTATAATCTGATTATATTAAATCTCAAAGACAATGCATACCAACAAGTGTCTATGAAGGCTGCAGGAGGTAAAGTTTATTGTATAGAACACAATTGAAGGTGGGTTAAAAGCATATGCCTCCACCCACCTTCATTGTAAGACAGAAGAGAACATAGGCTTCAAAATGAAATGGAAATGCATTTATGCAAGGCTTTGCACTTTTCACGGAAAAGATGGATAAATTAAAATCTGAGTCAGATATGTTAAAAGTAAATTTGTGCTAATATAAGCTCAATTTATATTTTATTTAAACGCCCATTTAAAGACAAAACTGAATTAGGAAGTGCTAAACAAAATAAAAACAAAATTAAAGGGTATTACTGCGCAATTGTCAGTCTAATACTACAGATATTTTTGTGCAACTATTACCTAAAGATACAGCAAAATATCATAAGAGTTCGCGGCACCAAATGATACTTGAAAGAAAGTATATTCCACCAGAGTGGGTTTGTTTTTTTTGTGTTGCAACTCTTATTACTGAATTTTGCTGTTTTGGAGGTGTTAGGTAAGCTCATGAGTTTGTACCCAGCCACACACTTGGAGTGTTTATTCTCTGTTATTTGTTTCACTAAAATCTTGACACTTACTGCTGCCCACCACCATGCATGAGGGATGCTGGTAAAGTTGGTGCCAGAGACATCATGCTCCACTGTATACACCATTGCCGAAAAAGAGAAAATTCCCATGGCAATAAAAAGGAGCAGACATCCCACCTGCTGATAACACTGGCGAAGAGTGAAGCCAAATGCTCGAAGCCCAGTAGAATGACGTGCTAATTTTAGGATCCGGAAAATACGCATGAGCCTCATAATTCTTAGCACTTGTCCTAGTTTTCCAACCCTACCCACTGCTTCAATCTCTTGTTCATGACTAGAACGTTTTCCATTTTGGTCTTCATCAGTAAACTTCTCAAGAAGCAGCTGTAAATAGAGCGGTAAAATGGCAATCAGGTCCACAGCATTAAGGGCGCTGCGCACAAAGCGTTGTGGGTCGGGAGTGGAGATGAGTCTTAGTATATACTCCAGAGTAAAAAAGGCAATACATAGGGTCTCTACATGTTCCAGATAGGGCCTTCCAGTGGGGTGACCAGAAGCATTCTTATACTGCATGTCTTCAACGGTGTTAAGAGTCATGGCCACAACGGATATAAGGACAAAGAAACTGGATGCTACTGCCATTGCC
Organism: Pelobates cultripes; assembly: GCA_933207985.1. NCBI lineage: Eukaryota > Metazoa > Chordata > Amphibia > Anura > Pelobatidae > Pelobates > Pelobates cultripes. The sequence goes on from OW240916.1 coordinate 133,052,815, forward strand.
TTGGCTGTGATTGATGAAAATGGTTTCTCCATCAGATTCCATATTCGACGCCTTAGATTCCCACACAGCATTCCTCTGAAGAACTCCTCATTTTCCTCTGTCTCCATCTCAGCTCTGAGCTCTCTCTGCACCTTCAGTTGCTCGTTTAACTCATCCTGTCTCTCTTCAAATAAAATTCGACAACAGCGGGGAGTGTGTTTAATTCTTATTCCCCAGTAGTTGATCTCCTCCAGGAAACTTCTGGGACACAGCTCATCCCTTATCCATAAAACTCCAGTACGATAGAAGTTATAAATGTGGTGAAATACAGCGGGGTCACGGTCAAAGAAATAGACATCTTCTCTTGGATTGTAGTCATCGCAGAGATCTAGCTTTCGCTGACGATCTGTATATGTAGCCAAGCGACCTATCCGAGTTTTGGGATAACTGGCTGCCACCATGTAGGAGATTTGATAGCTTGTTCCACCCACATTGATGCTCAGCAAATCTTTCTTCTTATTTACGAAAAAAGAGGGTAAAAAAGGGGGGCTTTCTGCATAATCTTCATAGTTACTACGGTCTAGTTGTGCTGCAAGACATTGACTCTTCCATAAATCCAACCTTTGCTCTTCTCTTTCTGACCATTTTTGCTCCTCTACATCATCATCTTCATCTTCAATGTAGTATATAAAACTAGCTTCCGTCTTCCACTGGAAATTCGAATCTCTCGAATTAAAAGATCTGTTATTGCTAAGCCCATAGTTCCCTCCTGGTATGTCCCTGTAAAAGGACAATGGCGAAGGCTTGGCTCTTGGTCTAAATTGCAACATATCCTAACACATCTGTACTATGCATGCTAACCTAATAGGTAGGTTCAGTTATGCAGGTAATATTGGACCAGCAGCCATCTGATCAAATCATGTTGGGTCTGTGTCTCTTGATCTGCCTTACTGAATTTCCCAGACTCTGCACATAACAATCATATCCTCAGCTGTATGTGTCATTGACTGTTTTAAGTCCTGCTGACAAAGAAGATTTAAGTACTTAAGAAGGGATTTTAGGGTTATTATCCCATTCAGCCTGAAACTAGCAGCAGCCTGTGACACTCTTGGCAAAAGCAGGGCACAGCTGCATGATGGCAAATAGCATGCACTTATAAAGCATACCCATCTATGTAATATTTATCTCAAGTTTTCTTGGTTCCAAAACAAAGACAAAAAAAATACAAAACTCAATTAACTGGTATAGTAATCCAACATAATTTTTTTTTCTTTCTTAAATGAGCTTGTTTCAGAAAAATAAATGGTAAATAAATCGTAATGGATATGGTGTTAATATTCTATATACCCAATGATGACAATAATAAGCTAAGAGTTCTGGGGTGGGTTAGCTCAGTGCTCCCAGCCCATCATTGCTGACCAAAGCTGGACGTATAATGAGGAAGCTGATTTCCTTATTATCTGAGCTACAGCATAGGGATCAGACTGTAGGTCCTTGGTATAAACAGTTGCGGGTTTGAAATTAATTGGGGAGAAGGTTTCTAGAAACTGTAACAATAACACCAATTTCATTGGTTGCTTTCTTTAAAAAGTGAAAGATTATTTTTAAAGATAAACCACTATTATTTCTTAAAATAAGTAACGTGGCTTTACTTTATTTCTATAAACATCTAAAATGTTTATGAATTTGAAATATACTGTATATCTTCTGTAATAAGTTTAACACATTTGTGCTCATCTAAAAAGCCATCTATCTGTTCTTACAATGCTCTGTCCTCTGTCCTCAACCACAAATATCTGATACAGCATGAGGCACCTTGGGGGCCTAGATGGTGGTTTTAACACTATAGGGTCAGGAATACATGTTTGTGTTCCTGACCCTATAGTGATCCTTTAATTGGAGACTATTCACATTCAAAATGGAAGAATGGTTTAGAAATTACAGTTCTTTAATATGCAGACCCCTCTTTTTTAAGGACCAAACGTAATTGGGTAAATGACTCAAATGGACAGGTGCGGCCTATTAATTTATGTTTTATCAAGTAAGCAGGTTTGGAATTGATTCCATATGTGGCATTCACATTTGGAAGCTGTTGCCGTGAACCCACAACATGCGGTTCAAAGGAGCTCTCAATGCAAGTAAAACAGGCCATCGTTAGCCTGCAAAAAATAAAAATAAAAAAATCAGATAGATGGCAGGAACATTAGGAGTGACCAAATGAACAGTTTTGTACATTCTGAGTAAAAAACTCACTGGTTAGCTCTGCAACACAAAAAGGCCTCCACAGAAAACAACAGCGGTGGATGATCATAGGATCTTTCCATGGTAAAGAAAAGCCCCTTAACATCAAGCCAAGTGAAGCACTCTCTCCAGGAACTAGGCATATCATTATACAAGTCTACCATAAAGAGAAGACTTCAGGAGAGCAAATACAAAGGGTTCACCACAAGGTGCAAACCATTCATAAGCCTCAAGAATAGAAAGGCCAGATAAGACTTTGCCAAAAAAACATCTAAAAAGGCCAGCTCAGTTCTCAAACAGATTTCTTTGGACAGATGAAACTAAGACCAACATGTACCAGAATGATGGGAAGAAAAAAGTATGGAGAAGGCTTGGAACCACTCATAATCCAAAGCATACCACTTAATCTGTAAAACATAGATGGAGGCAGTGTGATGGCATGGGCATGCATGGCTCCCAATGGCACTGGGTCACTAGTGTTTATTAATAATGTGACAGAAGACAGAAGCAGCCAAATTAATTCTGAAGTGTATAGGAATATATTGTCTGCTCAGATTCAGCCAAATTCAGTGAAATTAATTTGACTGTGCATCGCTTTACAGAAGGACAATGACTAAACACACTGTGAAAGCAAACCAGGAGTTTTTTAAGGCAAAGTGTTCGAGCATGCATTACACTTGCTGAAGACAAAACTTAAGGCAGAAAGACCCACGTACAAACAACTGAAGACAGTTGCAGTAAAGGCCTGACAAAGCATCACAAAGGAGGACACCTAGCGTTTTGTGATGTTCATGTATTTCAGACTTCAAGCAGTCATTGCCGGCAAAGGATTACCAACAAAGTATTAAAAATTAACATTTTATTTATGATTGTGTAATCTGTTCAATTACATTTAAGGCCCTGAAATAAGGGGACTCCGTATTAAAATTATTGAAATTCCTACGTTTCATACAATATTTTTGTTCAACCCCCTGAATTAAAGCTAAAAGTCTGTATTTCAATTGCATCTCGGCTGTTTCATTTCAAATTCATTGTGGTGGCATACAGAGCCAGAATTATGAAAATTGTGTCAGTGTCCAAATATTTCCGGACCTAACTATAAATACAGTATGTTCATCACATCTGCTATATATCATCTCTACTGGATATATTTCACTGTCACTTCATGTATCAATATATCCTATTCCCTTTAGAATATCAACAAGGACATCATCGCCTCTTGTTACTTCACTTACAGGTATATATTTTGTAACCGTCACCTGGATGTATCACTTCCCTATTGCAGAGAGCTGCAGAATAGGTTGGTCCTACTTAAATCAAATAATTCATATTATAAAAATAGTTGTTCGGCCACTCTACAGATATGTTCTGTTTTTTTTTTTATGCAACACTCTTTGACCTATTTTTAACAGTTTCCTCTATAAGACGTTCTATGTATCTGATATCTAGCTCCTAGCATCAGTCTGTTTGATGTCCATCCTGCATATATTCTTGGCCTTCTTTTATATGCCATCTGGCTTTCCATATGGGCTTCCTAGTCATGTTAACTGTGTTGGTCGTGACTTTATTTGAGGCAGGTGTTTTGTAATTTCCCTGATACAAATGATCATGTCTCTTCCCTTAAGAGAATCTTTTTGTAATATCATGCTGTTTAAACTAGCAATATGTATGCACTCAGAGACAAAACAGCAATCGCAGAATAATTTCAAAATACATTTAAAGTGGGATCTAAAGCATTCCTGTGAAATACACAGTCCTTATGACACCCAAAAACACAGCAACAAGAAAGCCTGTAGTTGAAGAAACTGTTCAATTCAAATTATTTTGAACATATGGAAACCAACTGCAGGTTTGTTTTAAATGCAAATAAATATATATTGAATTGTGGACATATGTTGACAGACTCCTCGTTTGTGCATCCACATTCTGGCAAGAGATATGCCATTGCACATTGCATTACATTTCATGTTTCACGGATCATATTGTATATTTAATTTCATGCCCGTGTGGCCTTTTTTTTATGTGACTTAAATCTAAAAGATTGTACAGCAAATGCTAATGCCAATCATGCTTATGGGGATGTAGTATATGAACCTGCACCGCAAACTCACCTAAATAAACTCAATACATTGTATAACTCGTTCTGCCGATTTGTGTTACAATGTAATTACAGGACCCACCATTGTGACATGCTAAAAGAACTAAACTGGCTATCGTTGGAATCCAGACGCACCCTTCATCTTTCCAGCCTTGTGTTTAAGAGCTTTTCTGAGAAACTCCCACCCTACCTGAGTAGAATGCTCTCCCCGGCTGTTCCCACCTCCTATAACCTCCGATCCAGCAGCAGCACTTTATTTAGTCTTCCTCAATACAAAAAGAAAGGCTGGTTCCTCCTTTTTCCTACAGAGCACCACAATTAAGGAACGACCTCCCACACACTTTCAAATCTTCCCTAAGCCTAAAATCCTTTAAGAGATCCATCTCTACATACCTCAAAACAGAATTCACCATGGTTGATTGTATGTTTTTTTAAATTTCCAAGCTCTTGTTACAAAAGGAGCCTTTTGGATTAAGCAATTAGATACTGTAAATCCAAAGGGTCTGAATGAGAATGTATCATTCAGACCGTTTTTGGATGTTCAATAACATTTTTAACAAGTCTTTATGGATCTAAGTTTATTTGTTTATCAGTTGATTATAGATATTAATATATGGTTAACCCCTAGGGTTACTATGACTTTTGTCAGTATTATTAGGTTTACTGTTTTAACACTTTGCTTTCTTTTACTAATATGGGTGTGTTATTGTCCTAAGACAAGTTGTTTGATAATGGATATATGTGTTTATAGGGTTCTTATGCATATTAATTAATTATGGTGTGTGGGGGATATTGAGAGATGTTTTCTCTGCACTAGGTTTAATAAATGTTTTTGATATTTTATCCCATTCACTTTTTTTGTGTTTTTTTGTGTTTTACACTCATAACGGGTTATATTTGTCACACACATATTTTTAGTTTTCAATTCTTAAATGTACACATACTCTTTTAACATTCATATCTTTATATTTTATTTCTTTATTGCCTTTCTTCTGTCTGTTCTTTTCTCCCATTCTATTCTATACACTACATACACACTCACTCTCTCTCTTTATCCCCACACTTATGATTCTATATTTATTACACTTATCTACACTTCGCTTCTCATACTGTCTTGTATTTTTGGTCCGGTTGCAGGTTTTATATATAACCTCCAGATTATCTTCTCCGTGTGGATTTTAGCGCACGCATGTCACTCCCTACCTGGGTATCGCTACATGGTTGCCATAGATACCCGTTGTAACTTACGTCATCGTGCACGTTCACATTACTGAGTACCTCATCACTCACATTAGGTCCCGGGGTCACTCCACCACGCATGTGCACGGTCAGCTAACACTTCACCGGGATTGGGAATTAATTCACACAGATGGGGTAAGTTTTTCACTTAAGAGTTGCTATATATTTACACTGTATTGCACTGTCATTATCTTGATAAAGACCCTGGAGGGTCAAAACATTGATGTATAGATTGTGAAAGTTTTGAATACATTTGGAAAACCGAGAGAGAGCTCCTGTCTTTACTTTGTGTGTGTATATATATATATATATATATATATATATATATATATATAGAATACCTTGTAGGAAAGCACTCACAGGACTTGATATGGTTCAACCATATCAAGTCCTGTGAGTGCTTTCCTACAAGGTATTCTATATTATGGCCAGGATTAGCACCAAGGCATTACAAGACTGGGAGCAGTGAGTGCGGGACACGATGAGTTTGTGTGTGTGTATATATATATATATATATATATATATATATATATATATATATATATATATATATATATAGTGTCCTTGCACTCAGACCAACCATAAAATCGTTGTTGCCTAGTGCAATCAGCCAGGGCCAAACATTCATATACAGTGCCTTGCAAAAGTATTTACCCCCCTTGACTTTTTACCTATTTTGTTACATTACAGCCTTAAGTTCAATGTTTTATTAATCTGAATTTTATGTGATTGATCAGAACACAATAGTCAAAGTTGGTGAAGTGAAATGAGAAAAATATATACATAAAATTATTTTTTAGAAATAGAAAACAGAAAATTGGCCTGTGCGTATGTATTCATCCCCTTTGTTATGAAGCCCATAAAAAGCTCTGGTGCAACCAACTACCTTCAGAAGTTACATAATTAGTGAAATGATGTCCCCCTGTGTGCAATCTAAGTGTCACATGATCTGTCATTACATATAAACACCTTTTTTGAAAGGTCCCAGAGGCTGCAACACCTAAGCAACTCTCCAAACAAGTAAGGTTATAAAAAAATATCCACATCTTTGATGATCCCCAATAGCACCTTCAAATCTATCATAACCAAATGGAAAGAACATGGCACAACAGCAAACCTGCCAAGAGACGGCCGCCCACCAGAAACCACAGACCAGGCAAGGAGGGCAATAATCAAATAGGCAGCACAGAGACATAAGGTAACCCGGGAGGAGCTGTAGAGTTCCAAAGCAGAGACTGGAGTATCTGTACAAAGGACGACAATAAACCGTACGCTCCATAGAGTTGGGCTTTATGTCAGAGTGACCAGAAGAAAGCCATTACTTTCAGCAAAAAACAAAATGGCACGTTTTGAGTTTGCAAAAAGGCATTTGGGAGACTCCCAAAATGTATGGAGGAAGGTGCTCTGGTCTGGTGAGAGTAAAATTAAACTTTTTCGCCATCAAAGAAAATGCTATGTCTGGCGCAAACCCAACACATCACATCACCGAAAGAACACCATCCCCACAGTGAAACATGGTGGTGGCAGCATCATGCTGTGGGCATGTTTTTCAGCAGCCGGGACTGGGAAACTGGTCAGAATTGAGGGAAAGATGGATGGTGCTAAATATAGGGATCTTGAGCAAAACCTGTCCCACTCTGTGCGTGATTTGAGGCTAGGAAGGAGGTTCACCTTCCAGTAGGACAATGACCCCAAACACACTGCTAAAGCAACACTTGAGTGGTTTAAGGGGAAACATGTAAATGTGTTGGAATGGCCTAGTCAAATCCAGATCTCAATACAATAGAAAATCTGTGTTCAGACTTAAAGATTGCTGATTGCTTGAAGGAGCTGGAGCAGTTTTGCAAGGAGGAATGGGCAGAAATCCCAGTGGTAAGATGTGGCAAGCTCATAGAGACTTATCCAAAGCAACTTGCAGCTGTGATTGCCGCAAAAGGTGGCTCTACAAAGTATTGACTTTAGGGGGGTGAATAGTTATGCACATTGACTTTTTCTGTTATTTTGTCCTATGTGTTGTTTGTGTCACAATAAAAAAAAAAATCTTCAAAGTTGTGGGCATGTCTGTAAATTAAATGATGAAAATCCTCAAACAATCCATGTTAATTCCAGGTTGTGAGGCAACAAAACACAAAAAATGCCAAGGGGGTGAATACTTTTGCAAAGCACTGTATGTGAAGATAAAAGCTTGCACTCCTAGTCTTTTCATATCTCTCTCTCTCTCTCTCTCTCTCTCTCTCTCTCTCTCTCTCTCTCGATGAAGAGATGGAGAGAGAGGTGATACATAATGATATACTATAATGATGAGAAGTATTAGGATGTCAATATCCACCTCTTGTTATATATCCCCATTGTAAAACTGTAAAGCACTGCACAATATAGAGGAACTATATAAATGCTAATAATAATAAAAATGAAAGTATTATCCCCTTATACAGGCTTTACTATTATGTTATATTTGTATAATGCATTCCTGTTTTGAACAAGGTATACTGTGTCAGTGTTAAAGTTCCTTTAATTGTATTGCAGCACCAGGACATATGCAAAAGCAAATTAGTAAAAAAAATATCAGTTAAATAGTAGGACCATGCAATTACAGGCAGTCATAAAAGCTTGCTAAATACTTGAACATAGGCTTTATGTCTTAAGCATTTCTGATAATCATACCTTCTAGTCATGCAATCCTGGTTTTGCATTGCTCATACAATATGTTCTGTGTACTATATTTGGTTGTGATACCATTTTCTAATTTAGATATTCATCATGATCATTATATTGGCACATTTAGATAATTAGAATAAAAAACAATCAGAATAAAAAACAAGTGGAGCGATATTTAGGCGATAAGCCCCTACGCACATGCAATCAAAATGAAGAAAAGAAAAAAAAGAAAAGAATGGGTATACTTATGCTTCTTAATGAGTAGTAGTTACACACTCAAAAACACACGTAGCATATGAAAGAGAGAAATAAAAATAGAATAGTGTAAATCTGTATAAATCTCATATTGTGGTGGAATCTCGGTAAAAATAAATTTAGTAGGCCGAGATTACCACGTGGCATGTGTACGTGCATATGCTGACGTATCGATCAGTTGGTTGCACGAGGCAAGATACGATCAGTAGTGTACGGAGCATGTGCAAGAATACAGGATGTAGTATTCCCCTCCTCCATTGTGCTGGACAAGCCATGCGGTCAAGCAGGAAGTTAATTCTTATTTGTAATGATTGGTCAAGAGAATGTGCGGGTGGAGCTTAATATGGGAGGAGTTATGTGCCTATATAGGGAGCCTGCACTATTGTTCAGGGCTCAGAACTTGCTGTATTTTTGGTGACATTAGTCCCTCTGAGTCCCGATCGGTGATCCAATAAAGAATCTCTTCCTTCCTGAAGAAACCTGTGTCCATCCCTCTGTGCTTTGCTTCCGTCAGTTTCTCCGGTATCATTTGGTGCATTGGCCGGGAAGCTCATCGTTCAACGGTAGCTGAGAGGCAGAGGCGTGAGACGGTCTATCTTTGCCCACGTTCTCTACGGCTGCACCCCTGAACTTCTGCGTGGACCTCCCTTCGTCTCGGCGCCACTGGTCTGTTGTCCAGGAGATCATCGGCCTCTACGTAAGAAGTGCTGGGGTGTCCCCGTCGATGAGTGTGAACTCAGGTTCAGGAACGAGGAGGTAAGACAACTGCTGTTTTAGACGGCAGACCCACTAGGGGTATACCGATTGTGCGGTAGGCCCAAAAGGGGTTTAAATCTGTGTATGGAATCTGCCCCCTCTGTCGGAGGGAAGGAGCGAAGGCGCACCGCTCGATCGAACGCTCTTTAGTAAGACCGTTTGATCTGGTTAGTCAGGCGGGGTCCTGTGTAAATAGCCCTAGCCGGACACCGGTGTCTTGTCTAGACTAGCGTTCTAGGGTGTATATTACGTTCGCTAGGTCGGAGGGACCGGGAGACTAAGCGGCGCCTGTGTAAATTCGGTTCGCTAGCTCTCAACCTATCTTGGCTAAGTGGGAAGGCGTGTAAATTTGGAACCCACTAGACTTTTGATAGAGTAAATAGACTAGAAGGGCAATTTTGTAAATTTCGCCCTCTAGTTCGCTATATGTGGTGTTTGGGCAGTGTGGCTAACCAAAACGGGTGTATATAGTTTTAGGTAGTCCATTCAAGGTACTGGCCAATAGTTTAGTTGGGATTGTAAATGTGTTAAAGATTGTTAGTAAAGTGTATATCTTGTTAGATAGCGCGAGCTCAGCCGTCTAGCGAGAGTGTTAATAGTGTGTTGCTGTATCATAGTGCACGGTACCATAACCCTGTATATTTACTGACACTGTATATAAGTACTAATCATTGTCGTCTATTGCATGTTTAACACCGTAACCACTAATAATTGTATTGTGACCTTAAATTGTGCTTTGACCTATGCTAACCGTACTGTAACCGATACTAGTAAAAGACGATGTTACTGGGGTGTGTTATAGACGGGTAATTCATATATAGAGAATTATAGCGTGGGTGACTGTATAGTTTCGCCAAAGGGCATAATATTGATTATTTAGTGACTGGTGTAACAGCTGTGTGTGTACGGGAATTCCCTGAGTGATTATTGTGTTATTGTGTACGTTTCACTCGGTAACTGTACCACGTGGTGCTGTTGCCAGAGGAAACGGGTGTGACTGTTGAATAAGAACGCGTGCATAGTATTCGTTGTCAACGACGTTCCATTGATAAGTATGGGCGCGTCAGAGTCAACGATTTCGGATCCCTTAGGTTGTATGGTAAAGAATTTTAAAAAGGGATTCAAAACATGTGATTTTGGGGTTAAAATGTCTCCTGTACGTTTGGTCACTTTGTGCACTAGGGAGTGGCCTATTTTGGTTGCGGCATGGCCGCCGCGTGGCAGTTTGGATCCAACCCTGGTACAGCGTGTACACGTGGCTGTGTCAGGTAGGCCTGAACTTTACGGACAGTTTCCATACATTGATTGTTGGGGGCAGGCCGTAAACGACTCGCCAAAATGGATTCGGATATGCCACGAGGAGCAATGTCGCCTCATGGTGGCCAGGACTTGTTTGTCCACTAGGACTGGTGTTAGGCCCATTTTGGACACGCCCCCTGAGTCCGAGATCCCTTTGCCGCCTCCTTACTTTCCTTTAAGAGGAAGTGACGCGAATGCAGGAAGCTCTGCACCCCTTCCCCTATTGCCCCCATCCACTTCCGCTTCCTCCTCCAGTACAGAATCCACCCCCCCTCGTATTAAAACTCCCCTTCCGGAACCAGGACCAACCCCCATTAGATTTGAATATCCTGATTTGGCGCCACTTCAAACTTCCGGTCAAGCTTCTTCTAGCTCGGCTCGGAGTATACTATTCACTAACTTTTCCCAAAATCAAGTTCCCACATCCTCATGCCCTATTACCTCTCGACCGGAACCTTTAACTGACGCCCCTCCACGTAGCCCCATACTAACCCGACAACTGACCGGTACCCAACAATTAAAACATTATCAGATGCCTCTTCGTCTGAATCCTGGGTCAGCCTATATCGATGCCGCAGGTCAAATGGCACATGCTGACCCAGTCTTCGTATATGTCCCGTTCACGACTACCGATCTCTTGAATTGGAAGACCCACAATTCCTCGTACACTGAGAAACCACAAGCTATGACCGATCTGTTCACCTCGATAGTTCAGACACATAACCCGACATGGGCTGATTGCCAGCAGTTATTAATGACATTGTTCAATAATGAGGAAAGGACAAGGATTAACCAAGCGGCCATTAAGGCGCTAGAGGAGAGAGCCCGTGCTTTAAATCAAGCCAATCCGGCAGCATGGGCCGCAACACATTACCCTAACACCGATCCTGACTGGAATGTAAATGGCGCAGATATGGCTCAACTTAAAGCCTATAGAGATGCTATAATTGCTGGCATGAAAGCCGGAGGGAAGAAAGCTATTAACATGTCGAAGACAGTTGAGGTGATTCAGAAAAGTGATGAAGCGCCCAGTGTCTTTTATGACCGATTATTGGAGGCATACCGCTTGTATACCCCCTTTAATCCGGAAGGCGCTGATAATTCCCGAATGGTAAACTCCGCCTTTGTCAGCCAAGCTTACGGAGATATTAAGCGCAAGCTACAGAAATTAGAAGGGTTTGCAGGTATGTCTATCACCCAACTAATGGAGGTAGCGAACAAAGTATATATGAATAGGGAAACAGAAAGTAAGAAAGAGGAAGAGCGCAAGATGCGTAGAAAGGCAGATATGCTAGCGGTAGCGATCGCAGGCGTAGATAGACGGGGCCCAGATAGAGGCGATGGTAGATGGAATAGGGAGCCTTTGAGTAGGAATCAGTGCGCGTACTGTAAGGAAGAAGGGCATTGGAGGAACGAGTGTCCGCAAAGAGAGCAGTATGAGAGAGACTTACCCAGGGCAGGTTACGGAAACTTTAGAGGCAGAGCGAGAGGTAGAGGAGGCCCCGGAGGGAGTAATGGTAATAGAGGGAGTAATAGGAACAGAGGAAGTGTAAGGGAAGATAGGTACTATCCAGCAGCGCAAAGGTCCCGCGATAGAGAAGGTAGGGACTTTGTGGGATTGGCTGACACGGTCATGGAGGACTATTGATACCGACCGGGCTCCATCCCCCTTGGTCGAGCGGAGCCTATGGTCGATGTATCAATAGGGGGAAAAAGGAGTGCGTTTATGATCGACACTGGTGCTGAACATTCGGTGGTGACTAATCAAGTTGCTCCTCCATCTGGAAGAACTATTACTGTAATAGGAGCAACTGGAAGAAGTGCTGAAAAACCGGTTCTTAAAAGTCGACTCTGTACATTGGGAGGCCACGTAGTAAAACATCAATTCCTTTATATGCCTGAGTGTCCAGTCCAATTGCTGGGGCGTGATATGCTATCCAAATTACAAGCGCAGATTACGTTCCTACCAAATGGAACAACATCCTTAAAGTTTAATGGACCCTCAGGTATTATGACATTGTCCGTACCAAAGGAAGAAGAGTGGCGACTTTATACAGTGTTGACTAGCCAAAACCCGAGGAGTGATGAATCCTTATTTAACATACCAGGAGTTTGGGCAGAGAACAACCCACCAGGACTGGCCCGCAATATTCCACCTATTAAAATCGAACTAAAACTTGGGGTTTATCCAGTAAGCCTGAGACAATATCATATTCCGCAGAAGGCTAAGAAGAACATCCAATCTTATCTGGATAAGTTCATACGGTATGGTATCCTAAAATTCTGTACTTCCCCTGGAACACCCCATTGCTGCCTGTTCAAAAGCCCGGTACAGATGAGTATCGACCTGTGCAGGACTTGAGAGCAGTCAATGATGCGGTTGTTAGTATACATCCAGTCGTGCCCAATCCATATAACCTGCTTGCTTTAATTCCGGGCGGGGCTACTTACTTTACAGTCTTAGATCTCAAAGATGCCTTCTTTTGCCTCCGAATTGCCGCAGAAAGCCAATGTATCTTCGCTTTCCAATGGGAAAATGCTGTAACGGGCTCGAAACGCCAAATGACCTGGACAAGATTGCCCCAGGGGTTTAAAATTCACCTACCCTATTTGGTTCAGCTCTAAGTCAAGATCTACTAGATTTCGAGTCTATCCCAGGAGAGTGTGTATTATTACAATATGTAGATGACTTGTTGATAGCAGCAGTTACAAAGGAAGTATGTCAGCAAGCAACGCACGATCTACTACACATTCTCTGGAAGGCAGGATACAAGGTGTCAAGAAGGAAGGCTCAGTTGTGTTTGCCAACTGTCAAATATCTGGGATTCCATATCTCTGAAGGTCAAAGAATTATGGGGCCAGAGAGAAAAGAAGCTGTGTGCCAAATACCGATACCCAGGAATAGAAGACAAGTGCGAGAATTCTTGGGGGCAGCAGGCTTCTGTAGGATATGGATTCCCAGCTACGCGATACTGGCAAAACCTCTGTATGCAGCTATCAAAGGTACAGAGCACGACCCCTTCTTATGGACTCAAGAACAGCAAACGGCATTCGAAGATGTGAAGAGGGCTTTGATGAGTGCCCCAGCATTAGGTCTACCTGACCACACACGGCCATTCTACCTGTATGTACATGAGCAAAGAAGAATGGCTGTGGGAGTATTGACACAGTACTTGGGATCATGGCAAAGACCTGTTGCCTACATGTCTAAGCAACTGGATGCAGTGGCCAGCGGACTTCCACCTTGTCTAAGAGCTGTAGCTGCAGCCGCCCTGCTAGTAGCTGAAGCCGATAAACTCACTCTGGGTCAAGAACTTTATGTACGAGTTCCACATGCAGTACAGACGTTGTTGGATTACAAAGGAAATCATTGGTTTAGTAACAGCCGTATGACCAAGTATCAAGCAATGTTGTGTGAAAACCCAAGAGTGCATTTAGAGACTGTAAATACCTTAAATCCAGCTACCCTTTTGCCACAACCTACTGAAAGTCAACATGATTGTTTGGAAGTAATGGATGAAGTATTTTCAAGTAGACCAGATCTTCGTGATTTTCCCATCCAGAACCCTGATGTTCAATATTACACCGGCGGCAGTAGTTATGTAAAAGAAGGGATCCGCTATGCAGGATATGCAGTAACAACGATAGACAAGGTGATAGAAGCTCGGCCACTGGCAAAAGGAACATCAGCACAAAAGGCAGAATTGATAGCACTGACACGAGCGTTACAATTGGCTGAAGGTTTAAGAGTGAACATCTACACGGACTCCAAGTATGCGTTTTTAACCACTCATGCCCACGGAGCTTTGTATAAAGAAAGAGGACTATTGAATTCAGAAGGCAAAGAAATCAAATACGCAGCTGAGATCCTACAACTATTGGAAGCAGTGTGGGAGCCGAAAGAAGTCGGTATTATACATTGTCGGGCGCATCTGAGAGGAGATGGTGATGTAACCAAAGGGAATCGGATGGCAGATAGTGCAGCTAAGCGTGCTGCTGAATCAGGAAGACAGGAATATGTGGGGCATATAGCTGCTCTTATACCAACTCCACTGTCTCAATGGACTCCAATTTATACAGCTCAAGAAGAGGAGTGGTTAAGGACTGAACCTGGAAAGTATTTGGAGAACAAATGGTATCAGTTAGAAGATGGAAGAATAGTTATTCCAGCATCACTAGCGGTAGAAATTGTCCAAAACTATCATAACGGGACACATTCTGGGAGACAGTACAGAAGAATCTCTCAGAAAACATTTCTACATACCAAGATTGTCCAACTTGACTCAGGCCATTGTACGTAGATGTGTAACGTGTGCTAAAAATAATGCAAGACAAGGACCAGTAAAGCCACCAGGAGTCCAGTTTATGGGGGGACTTCCCATGTCCGATTTACAAATTGACTATACAGTGATGCCTAAATCGGGTGGACATCGCTACCTGCTGGTAGTGGTGTGCACCTATTCAGGCTGGGTAGAAGCATGTCCTACTCGTACAGAGAAAGCAGGAGAAGTCGTGAGATTCCTGCTACGAGAAATAATACCCCGATATGGACTACCCTGCTCTATAGGATCGGACAATGGTCCAGCTTTTGTTCATCAGTGCCTACAACAATTGACTCATATGCTTGGTATAAAGTGGAGGCTTCATACGGCATATAGACCCCAGAGTTCTGGTAAGGTAGAGAGAATGAATAGAACTATTAAGAATCAGTTGGCTAAAATGTGTCAGGAAACCCAACTTAAGTGGAACGTTCTCTTGCCCATAGCTCTATTGCGAATCCGTAGTACACCTACCAGAAGGATGGGCCTCTCTCCTTTTGAAATCATGTACGGGCGACCACCTCCCGTGCTTGGTAACTTAAGGGGGGATTTGAGTCAGTTGGGAGAAGGAATTACCCGGCAGCAGGTTGTAGAGTTGGGTAAGACTATGGAGGAGGTACAGAAATGGGTACAAGATGATACCTGTGAATATTTATCCCCCAATTCATAGTTACCACCCAGGCGACCAAGTGTGGATTAAAGAGTGGAATAATGTGCCGTTAGGGCCCAAGTGGAGAGGTCCTTATGTTGTTCTTCTGTCTACCCCTACAGCGATAAAAGTAGCCGAAGTGGCTCCGTGGATACATCACTCCAGGGTTAAACCAGCAGCAGCCGATTCCTGGCAAGTTACAGCAAATCCAGAGAATCCCTGCAAGATCCGGTTAAAACGCACGACTCAGTGACGAGGAACCTTGTAGATTACAAATTTTATTGTTTCAGAGACTTGGTAAGTGAGTGAGAAGGCCATAATAAAGCCTGTCCACTCACCAACGAGTGTATAAGTCAGGGAAAGTCTTGAGGGGACCCCTGTGAAGACGAGCAGAACTCCATTCCCTGCAGTCCTTACATCCTGGAAGCTGAGGTGCCTTCACACGGACGAAGACTGAGGATGATGACGAAAGATGTATTTTTAATAATGTTTATTTATGTGTATTTTTATATTCAGGAAGGTAGAGGTACCAACACTCCTAGCTGTGAGGTATGCATTAAGAGTACTAGAACCATATATCCCAGACCCTAATTTGGCATTCGCAATATGAGTGTAAAGGAGATGTATCAAGATGTAGATACTTAAATATAGAATATAGTGTGTGTCATTTAGGAGTAGGAAAACCTAAGTGCTTCAGTCCTGAGTATCAACCCCGTACAATTTGGTTGACTCTCAGAAATGGAGATCCTCAGGGGACCCTAATTAATAAGACGGTATTAAAATCCGTATATTCTTCAGGTGCTCTGCTATTTGATGCGTGTAAAGCAATATCAAGTGGCAGAAAGCCGTGGAATGTATGTGGGGATCTTAGATGGGAGAGGACGTATGGGTCTAACGATAAATATATTTGTCCCAGTAGTAAAAATAAATATGTAAGTCCAAGATGCCCAAATAGAGATTATAACTTCTGCCCATATTGGTCTTGTGTGGGGTGGGCGACTTGGGGACAGACAGCAGACAAGGACATGATTGTGACTAAGTTGCCTACTGATCCATATTGTAAGTCTATGGAATGCAATCCAATCCATATACTTATAAATAACCCTGACAAGTTCTTAGATAAATATGGTAATTTATTTGGGTTTCAAATATATGGGACGGGTTTAGACCCTGGGACAATATTGTTTATAGGGATAGAGACTGATACGGTAACCTCCCAAACTCATCAAGTATACCATTCCTTTTATGAAGAGATGAGCATAGATAATAAGATCCCCCATAATGCTAAAAACTTGTTCATTGATTTAGCCGAGAGTATTGCCGGTAGTCTTAATGTTACCAACTGCTATGTGTGTGGAGGTACTAACATGGGAGACCAATGGCCTTGGGAAGCAAAGGAGGTAATGTCCGGTTCTGAGGCAGTTGACCAATTAATATCTACACAAGCCGACTATCATATGAGTGTTAGAGGTAAATCTGAGTGGAGATTGAAGACCTCCATCATAGGTTATGTTTGCATAGCGAGGAAAGGAATGATGTATAATACTTCTGTAGGAGAATTAACTTGTCTAGGGCAAAAAGCTTATGATGATGATACAAAGAATACAACTTGGTGGTCGGCTTCAAATGTCTCAGAACCATCTAACCCGTTTGCAAGATATGCCAATTTAAAGGACGTATGGTTTGATCTATCCATCACATCTAACTGGAGAGCCCCAGCGAATTTGTACTGGATCTGTGGTAAGAAGGCCTATTCGGAGTTACCACAGGACTGGGAAGGGGCATGTGTGTTGGGTATGTTAAAACCATCCTTCTTCTTGTTGCCTATTGAAACAGGTGAGACTTTAGGTGTTAAAGTGTATGATGTGAATCATAGGAAGAAAAGGGGACCCATAGAGATAGGTGCCTGGGAAGATAATGAATGGCCTCCCCAGCGTATTATAGATTATTATGGGCCAGCCACGTGGGCAGAGGATGGTACCTTTGGTTATAGAACCCCTATTTATATGCTCAACCGCATTATAAGGTTACAGGCGGTGGTTGAGATCATTACTAACGAGACATCACAAGCGCTCAATCTTCTAGCGAAGCATAATACCAGGATGAGGACAGCAGTTTACCAAAATAGATTAGCCTTGGATTATCTTTTGGCAGTAGAGGGAGGTGTATGTGGGAAGTTTAACCTGAGCAATTGCTGTCTTCAAATAGATGACGAAGGGCAAGCAATAGCTGAGCTTACTAGCCATATGGTTAAACTAGCGCATGTGCCTACTCAGGTATGGAAAGGGTACAATCCAAGTAGTTGGTTTGGTAGCTGGTATGAGTGGTTTGGAGGGCTTAAGGCAGTGGTAGGTGGAGTCCTACTGATTTTAATGTTGTGTCTACTCCTGCCGTGTCTTATACCCTTAGTAGTTAGGTCTGTGCAAAGCCTGATAGAAAATATAGCAGAGAGGAAGGCTGCTGCACAGATAATGGCAATTTATAAATATAAGGCTCTAGATCAGGGAGAACCAATGCAGGAAGACGAGTGTTGAAGATTCACATCATAGGATAAGTCTGGTCTGGTTCAAAGGTAACTTGTGGTGTATGCAAACCAAGGTTAAGTGATGCCTCAAGTAATTGTAAAATATCAAGAGGCATCAAAGGGGGGAATGTGGTGGAATCTCGGTAAAAATAAATTTAGTAGGCCGAGATTACCACGTGGCATGTGTACGTGCATATGCTGACGTATCGATCAGTTGGTTGCACGAGGCAAGATACGATCAGTAGTGTACGGAGCATGTGCAAGAATACAGGATGTAGTATTCCCCTCCTCCATTGTGCTGGACAAGCCATGCGGTCAAGCAGGAAGTTAATTCTTATTTGTAATGATTGGTCAAGAGAATGTGCGGGTGGAGCTTAATATGGGAGGAGTTATGTGCCTATATAGGGAGCCTGCACTATTGTTCAGGGCTCAGAACTTGCTGTATTTTTGGTGACATTAGTCCCTCTGAGTCCCGATCGGTGATCCAATAAAGAATCTCTTCCTTCCTGAAGAAACCTGTGTCCATCCCTCTGTGCTTTGCTTCCGTCAGTTTCTCCGGTATCAGTGCCTGTCAGCTTTTCTCAGGACAGCGAGTGAACATTTACACAGACTCACGATATGCTCATGGGGTAGTGCATGATTTTGGTGTGATCTGGAAACAAAGAGGTTTTGTAGGAGCCGATGGAAAAGCCATTTCACACACAAATCTCATCCAATCACTCCTAGATGCTATCATACTACCATCTGAAGTAGCTATTATCCACTGCAAGGCACACACTCTTGGTAGTGATGACATTTCAAGAGGAAATGCCTTGGCTGACAAAGTAGCAAAAGAAGCTGCAGCCAAGATTGTTTACTTTAAAATGTTTCCTGCTATGCTTAAACCACCCACATGCCCTACTGACAGTTTGCTTTTGCAGCTTCAAGCCTTTGCAACGCAATCTGACTTGGATTTTTGGATTAAACAAGGTTTAGAAAAAGATCAGAATGATCTTTTCTCTAAAGAGGGGAAGATTGGCATACCTGAAGCAAGTTGTTTTATTTTCATCAGTCAGGCACATGGTCCTGGCCATAAAAGCATAGCAAGTACCATCCAATTCCTCATGAATTCATTTTATATTAGGAATCTTAGGCAGCATGTACAGTCTTTTGTAAGATCATGTGAACCATGTATGAGAACACATCCAAATATTCCACACAAATCACAGCATGAACATTTGCCCCCTCCAGCTGCTCCTTTTACACACTTACAGATTGATTTTACTCACGTACCCAAAATTGGTAAGAAACAGCAATACTTACTGGTCATAGTTGATCAGTTTAGTAGATGGCCCGAAGCCTTTGTGACATCCAGGGAAGATGCTAGGACTGTAGTGAAGATTCTTGCTACTGAAATTATTCCCAGGTATGGCTGCCCTCTGCAGATTAACTCTGATAATGGCCCGGCTTTTGCCAGTAAGGTTACCCAGGAACTTGCTAAATTCTTGCAAGTTACCTGGAAGTTTCATATACCCTATCATCCACAGAGTTCAGGGGTAGTTGAAAGGATGAATAGGACCATTAAGGAGAAGCTTATGAAAGCTACTGCAGTAACATGGGTAAATTGGACAAAATATCTACCAGCTATTTTAGCTGAGATAAGAATGACTCCCCACAAGGTGACTAAATTATCTCCATTTGAGATTCTGATGGGACGACCTTTTCCCACACCCTGGGCCAGGGAACCGCTTGTTATAATGTCTGGGGATTTACAGCTAATACAAGAACAATATGTACAGGAATTGTTGATGAAACTGAATGGTATATATGGCAATGTTTCTTCGCAGTTTCCCTTACCTTCACAGGAACCTACTCATCCATACCAGCCCGGTGACAAGGTGTATATCCGTCAGCTGAACAGGACCAAGAAAGGAGGATACCCTTTTGGACCACCTGCTACTGTGATTGCTGTAACCAGAACCGCTGTCCTCACAGATTCCCACGACATCTGGATTCACGCATCCCGAGTGAAGCTGTGTCCAAAGAGGGGAACCAAGGAAGACAACACCACTCCTCGCTCGGAAACAGAAGAATTTCTCCTCAGCGAAGCATCATGGCTTTTACACCATATCGTAGATTGAGAGGATCATACATACCTGAGACCAAGATTATGTTGTGCGCTATGCTTTCTGGAGTTGTTATACTCCCTCTGATATTGTTCCTTGAATGCCATTATGAGTACAAGTCAATGGCAAGTTCTGGAAAAAAGACTCTGACATGATGAACAATTCTTCAATACCCCCAGCCCAATTAGGCCTTAGCCCCTCATCTAGCATTCGTCACACACGCCCCCTCAAGAACCTTTCTCCACCACCTTTCTATCAGCATGTAATATGCAATCATTCATTCACTGAACGCATTTGGATGAATTGGACAAATAATAACCCTTATAAGTATCAATTACTCATATGGAATGTGTCCACAGCTAATGAAACCGATGCATTATGTTTGTTTGAAGGTTCACGGAAAATTGTTAGATCTTATAACACAGAAATGTGCACAGTTAAGGTTGCTAATTACACTGGTATCTGTGCCACCTTATTTAATATAAGTTCTGATGGTAAGAGAAAACCATCTAAACAGGTTTGGGATATATATTATAAGAAAATTAGTAAGGTTGCATATCAATGTAAACAAACAGGCCTTATTACTTTTAATAATGATTATACAACTGGTACCATTAATTGGAAAAAGGGACAAATGTTAGTCATTATGAATGACACTGTAATTGAGAACTATACACTACCTTATATTTTTACACCTTATTACTGTCCTTTATCCTCTAACATAGAACCAAAAGTCAACAACGACACACACACACCTATTCCATCCACATGTGTTAATACAACTGTCTTCTTACAAGCTGTACATGTGTCATTAAAAATCACTACTCCTGTTGTAACATTATGTAACACAGCAAACAAAAGGCAGAAAAGGGAATGGTATGACACACTGTTAGGAGGTGCTGGAACCACTATGGGTATACTAAATAGTATAGACATGGAGACCCTCAAGAATAAGTTAAACACAGCCAGTATGCATATAGGGACTGGTTTTCATGCTACTGCAAACTGGGCTCCAACTGTTGTTAAATCACAGGTTACAGGATTGGATTTAGATAAATCAATGTATAATTATTTAGATAATTTAACTGTTGCAACTATGAAATTCACAACAGGTCTAAGTAATTGGAGTACTTGTGCCATCAGGTATTTATGGATGCAACACCAAAGATCGGCATTAGAAGACATACTAATGATTCCTAAATTAGAGAAGATTAGAGGAATGCTTAACCTCACAGATAATGAATGGTTACTTCTGAAACCCCAATCCACTAAATGCAATGAATGGTTAACTGGTAATGTTTCACATTTTTCATGCTCATGCTATTTTACATTATATCATACAACATCAAAGGATGTTAAATTAGCTTGTCAATTTAACACATTACCAGTACCAGTTTATGATCTCTTTGCCAAGAATTTAACCTGGTGGGCACCCACATACACAGGGGACTATATTTTTCCCAAAGATAATATGACCTATTCCCTTAAACACTGTGTTCTCACTGACAAAGGATATGCATGTCGACACTCGTCCTCTATTTACGAACCATGTTTACTCCAAAATGAACTTAACAAATGTATATGGCACATATATCCTGAAAATTATTTTACTATGACAGAAATAAGCACACGACATATCTGTTTAGCAACTAATCTCCCTACAAAGATAATTACTAGCACTACAAGTATTAATCTACCTCTCCCTTTTTCAGGATGTTTGACTAATATTACCTGGTTAGATCTTAATGGCACCCAATATTATTTCAGCAACACAATCACTTTAGACAAACATGTTAATGCCCTATTGGGCTCGCTGCCTTTTGAAGATTACCATTTACCTCTTGAGACTATTGTCTCCTTAATGAAAGGAAAACAAAATATGTTTAAACATCTTGTTACACATAATGATGCTCTAGTACACACACAGGTAGCCACACATATCCTAAAAGGAGAACTCCTTAAGGTGAGTTCACAGATTCAGAATGATTTAGTCCATCATTGGTACGATGCTTTTACTGGTTGGTCTCCTACTGGATCCCAGATAATGAAATCATTCTTCTATCCTCTTGTTATTATAGTCCTGATTTTATTGTGTATGATTTTGTATAACTGCCATCTTACTTGTACACTGAGAAAGAGAATACAGAAATTAATCTATAATGCAGAACAGAAACAATTGGAAACTCTCCTCTCTGCCACTGGAGGCTATCAACCCATCTTTAAAACTGGGCCTTAGGAATTACCACATGGGAATCGAGGTGAAGAAATTAATGAAAGTCCCGCAGGGAGTGACTAGCACCCCTGAAAATACCATGTGGAAGTTTCTCTGTCCTGGTAAAATTTTATTGATAAGATGAGCAAATTAATTGCTCAAAGAGGGGGATGTAAGAAATATGAAATAGTTTCATTGTTTATATGTATTTTATGCTTTTATAAGGTTTATAACATGATTATTGCTGACTGAAGGGATATTGAATACTTAAAGTCAATATGCTGACTGTGACAGACTAAGGTATTTCTTCTATAGGATGTAAGACAATGCTAAAATTTCAGGATGTCTTGCCCATTCCGATTTCAGGATATTATTTTCCAGACGTATGCAAAAAAAAGCTTATCTTCCCATTGTCAGAATAACATGTAATATATAAGGAAGTAATAAATCGTATAATCTGTATTGTATTGCATATCTCATGACTAAGGTAAACAAAACTGTATAAATGCTAGCTTCACAGTAATACAGATTGAGAACTTGTTAAGCACCTTCGTGTCTGTCTGTTATTTGCTAAGCAAGTCTCTCCCGTCAATTGATGTGGTGAACAGAGGATCGAGAACCGAGGGTTGAGTCCAGGACAGCATTAACCCTTTCACCTACTGGGATTGTCTCTAAAACAAGGCGTTGCCAACTTGTAAAGAGGCCATACTAGATTTAGTGTTAACAAATGGAGATTTTTTCTAAAATTAGAATATGTGTAGAGGAGTCACTATCAGACTGGAGGAATTTAAATGGAGTCCAAGAGAATGGGATTATTTAAAAGTCGACTACTGAAGGCAACATAAAATTGCATTAGGCTTGTCAGTAAAAGCAAAAAATTCAAGAAACCACTGTGGTACTCCGCAGATGTGGCCAAAATAGTTAAAAACAAAAAGTTAGCATTTAGTAATTATAATAAAACCCAGAGTGAGGGAGACAAAATGATCTATAAGATTAGGCAGAAAGAGGCTAAGTAAGTTATAAGAGCTTCCAAATCACACACAGAAGAGAAAATAGCACAGTCAGTAAAAAAGGGGGACAACACTTTTTTTTAGATACATAAATGAGAAAAGAAAAGTAAAACAAGGATTAGTTAGATTAAAAACAAAAGAAGGAAGGTATGTAGAAGAGGATAAAGGTCTAGCTGACTGCCTTAATGAATATTTTTGTTCTTTATTTACAGATGAAAATGAAGGAAAGGGACCTCACTTAAGAAAAAGGATAAATTAGTAATTGTAACAAAACCCTGTATTTTTTGCCTGAACTTAATCTACAGTGCTGCTGGAGGGGTTAAACAGAACCGAATGGCTGGTGTTCGTTTGACTATTGCTACCCTAACAAACCACCCAAAATACCGAACATCAGACCACCCAGGGGAACAGTTAATTACTATTTTACCCCCCAGTGATTGTGGAGCCGTTCGCATGGTTCAGACGAATCCCTTTGTACTCAGAGTAGGTGGCCGCCATTTCGGGACCTTACACGTGTTCGCGGCCATCTTACGCACGAACGGCGGTGTTTGCCTGTGAACGCATGGAACTAAAAACGGATACGCAAACAGGAGAAACACTGCTGAGACCTCCAGGAGCTCGTAAGTTCGTGCTGAAACTACCGAACGACCGGCCGTTCGGTAGTTTTGTTTAAGCATGCATGGGGATTCAGGCGAACGGCAGGATTACTGTGGATGGCAAGGAGTTCGTGTGGTTTTTATGCACGAACGGAGACCGACCGCAAGGCCAAAACTTATGGAACTCTTTTCGGCTGAAAACACTGTGCGGTCGGTCAAAACTTCAAAGACCCATAACTCCCGAACCCCTCAACCGAATGACTTGAAATTTGGATATGCCAAATCCTGTCACTTCCATCTAAAAAACATTGTGCGCATCCGCCCCTGCTTAACGCCAGATGTGACTAAGGTGTTGGTCCATTCCACTGTCCTTTCTTGCCTTGACTACTGTAATCCGCTTCTCAGTGGTCTTAAGTTCTCCCAACTAGCGCCGTTACAGTCCATAATGAATGCGGTGGCAAGGCTCATCTTCTTGTCCGCCCGCACCTCCCATGCCTCATCCTTCTGTCAATCCCTACACTGGCTTCCTATAAAATATAGAGCTCTGGAGGATGAATAAGTGGGTTGGCAATCAGATGCAAGGGGGGGAGGTGTCCAAACTAGGTGGAATTAAGGCCTTAGTGGACAAACAGGTTCTGGCTACCATGGACTCCATTGTTCCTCTTAGCACAGCTTGATCCATTTAGCAGTGTTTCAACAATCTGTATACAGAAACTACTCGTATAGCCCCAGCATATTATTTATAACAATGTAAACTTGCTGTGTTAAATCTGGATCAAGGATCCACAGGAACACTGGTTTTCCAGAACAGGCCGTCCTCTGCTACACAGAGTATTTTAATCTTTTGGGGGACAGTGTTACACCATAATAATCACAAACAGCATATTCCTTAGAAAAGTGTTTTTTTGTTTTGTTTTGTTTTTAAGACAAAGGACCGTTTGTTGAAATCATGGGTGTTTCTGATTCACAGAGTGTCTGATTCAAAGCAGTACAAATATACAAACAGTTTCAACAGTCACACCAGTTACCTTAGCAACAGCAACACGCGGCACGGTTACTAGGTCCAAACGTACACACACGCACAGGATCCTCACACGCTCAACAATATCACGACATCGCACACACGAAATTAAATCAAAAACTATACACTTATTAATGTAACTATTATTCAAACCATACAATTATCCACACTATTAATCCACATAAACTAACGGATCACATAACATTTCAACAATTTCGTCTCTACGGTCATTGTTTATTGTACGGTTAGTAACTATTGTACAGTTTAGACAATTATGGTTTTAAAGTTACAATATCAGTTATGTTAAGACACCCCTTGTGTCTTTAAATGAAGCCGCCATTTAGTCGACCTTCCCCTGCTGCAGTACCAATAATCTCCGTTCGCATAACCGTAGTGCACGAACCAAACTCAGGGGAAGCGGCAATCTCCCAACCGGGATCAGTGAAAGGCTCCAACCTCCCGAACGGAACTCCACGAACAGCTGCTAGCCGCCGAACAATAATATCCACCAAGCGGCTTTCGGTTCCATCCAGCAGTCTCTAAACGCAAATAATAAATCCCCCCAATAACGAGACAGAAGCTCTGCATTGAGGGTCAAACAGGATCTGGCTTTACTGTGGGCTACCTGCCCGTATTTATACAGGTCTCCCACTTGGTGGACACTCCCCTAGGGAACCAAATGGGAGACTTAAATGACAGACAGATATGGGGACATTCCAGACACACAGTTACAGTTTTTACCCACAATGCACTATGGTTCCCTCCCCTCTGCCCTGGAGATAATTACCAAGTAACTCAATTATCTCCAGGACAAAGCCAGTCGCCATTTTAAATATAAAATCATAAAATACATAAAAATATATAACTTCACAAAAACCGAACATTTCCCATTCGCATCACATATCCCCAGATAGCCTGGATCTGAGTGCATATTATTAGCGAATAGCGCTCAGATCCCACACACATAGTTCAATCGCCATGGAGTCAAAGTTCTTACAGTCCTTCGGTATACGAATGACTCCATGGGAAGGCTATCTGGGTTAAGTCCTTTCGTATGCTTCAAACCTCCCGAACGGCCGGTATTCGTATGCTTTCGTGGAGGCAGCCAGGCGTTCCGTTGTTTCAGCGGTGTTCGGCAGGAAAAGTGTCCGTTTTTAGTTCCATAGAAATAGAGCCAAACACCGCTGGGCTTTCGCGTGGTTTAAAATGGCCGCTGCCTCGTGGTCGACATACGAACGACGACCACCCTGAATTCGTTTAATTGAGAAGTGTCTGCGGTTAACCACAACGTTCTAATTGGGATCAATAGGTTAACCAGCAGCACACTTCTCTCCTGGGTGGCCGTCTGTTCGGTAGGTTTGTTCGGGAAAAAACAGTCATTCGTATGGCTGGGCTATAGGAACCAGCCAGTTACACGAACAGGGCAAAATAGACGAATCCACCAGCAATAAGCAGACAGATGGTTCTGTCACAAGTTAGTACACGTGCAAGGTTAAACAGTAATTTTTTTTATTTTTCATGTAATATCAGTAGTTATGGTACAAGTCAGTGGTTATGGTACATGTCATTATGGTACCGTGCGCTATTTTACACTATACACACAATTTACACTCCCACTAGATGGCAGAGCTCAAGCTTTCTAGCATGACATACAATTTAACCAATTCACCAGTTCACCAACTACAGTATATCTAACAATATTTACAATAATCCCAACTATTCTAATTGGCCAGCACCTTGAGAACTATCAAACTATTTACACCAGGATTCGGTTAGTCTACGCTGCCCAAGCACCACATATAGCGAACTAGTGAGAGGAATTTACAACAGGACTCATTTAGTCTGTTTACTCTATCAATAGTCTAGTGATTGAATTTACATGCCTCCCACTTAGTCAAGATAGGTTGAGATCTAGCAGTCAGAATGTACACCAGAATCTGCTTAGTCTCCTGGTCCCCCCGACCAAGTGACCAAAATTTACACCTAGACACACACCGGTGTCCGACATGAACTATTTACACCAAGATTCAGTCTGACCCAAACCACCTGTATTAGACGGGCTGACTACAGAGCGTCTAATGTCAACATAAGCGGTGCACCTCGCTTCTTCCTTCCAGAGGGAAGGGGCAGATTCCATACAACCAAACCAATTCCAAATACAAACCCCTTGTGGGCCTACCACTCTAACAGTATTAATCTTACCTCTTTGTTCCTGGACCTGGCCTTCACACTCATCGACGGGGAACCCTGGTACTCACTGCGCAGAAGCCGATGATCTCCTGGACAAAAGGCCAGTGGCGGCGAGACGAAAGGAGGTCCACGCAGAAGTTCAGGGGTGCTGCCGTGGAGAACATTGGTAAAAGTTTACCGTCTCAAATCTCTGCGCCGGCTTCCATGCGATGAGGTTCCCGGACCCAATGGACCAAAAATGTTACCGAAGGTATAATAATAGCTTTTTTACAACTATGGTGTCAAGAATATATGTTTGTATTCCTGACACTATAGTGGTCCTTTAATCAAATTAAAGGAACATTCTGGTCACCATAACAACTTCAACTAAATGAAAATGCTATGATGCAAGGAGGTCCCTGAGAGCTCTCTTTCCTTTAAGGGGTGAAACCACTCTCAAATGGTTTATCCCAAAAGGCTTCCTCCAGCTCCAGATTTCCAGGTCGCTCAGTGGTATTCAGCTTCTTAAACGGAGTGTCAGGAAGTGCAGATTGACGTCAGGCATGGGTGCTCTAAGCCAATCGCTAGTTCCCGATTCATAAAAATGTTTTAAGTTTTCACGAATGGGGAGCTACTGATTGGCTTAGAGTGGCAGCTGACCCTCTAGCCAATCAGTGGCGCCCCTACCCAATGGCCCTCTGTGTTTCCTGACACTTAGTAAATTAAAGTGAACACATTAACACTGATATTTTTTTTTTTTACTTGGGGAGATGAGAAGGTCCAAAGTTTCCCTGCCAGGCCCAGGTACCAAAGCCTTATGATGTGGTGTCCAGAATGAAGTGCTCCAATCTCATTTTCTTCTCCTTCATTTGAGACAGTCTTCTTTTTCTTCTGAGGCTCCTTCTGCACTGGCGGCTCTAGACTTTATGAGGCCTTAGGTGAAACTCAAACATGTGGCCACACTAACAAAAAAGTGAAAAAAATAGAGTTGCAATACATGCACACTGTCACATATACACATTGATGCACAGTTTACCTGTGTATGTGCCTGAGAGTGTTTCTGACAGTGTGTGTGTGTGTGTCTCTGTTAGCATGTTTGCATTTTTGTCTGGTACCCTATGTGTATGGGGTAGCTGCTTGAAGAGGGGGGTGATGGTGAGTGGGAGAGGCGGGTGATGGTGAGAGGGGGTGATGGTGGGGGGGAGTGATGGTGAAGGGGCGTAATGCTGAGGTAGAGGGTGATGGTGACGGAGGGGGCAATGCTGCTGAGGGAGGAGGTGATGGGGGTAATGCTGTGGGTGGTGAGGGGTGTGATGCTGAGGGAGGGAGTGATGGTGAAGGGGGGTTATGCTGAGGGAGGGAGTGATGTTGAGGGGGTAATTGTGACAGAACCATCTGTCTGCTTGTATTTTAGTTGCATTCGTCTGTTTGTCTCCCGTTCGTATGAATGGCTGGCTTCTATAGCCCAGCCATTCGAATGACTCTTTTTCCCGAACAAACCTGCCGAACGGACAGCCACCCAGGAGAGAAGTGTGCTGCTGGTTAACCTATTGATCCCAATTAGAACGTTGTGGTTAACCGCAGACACCTCTCAATGAAACCGAATTCAGGGTGGTCGTCGTTCGTATGTCGTCCACGAGGCAGCGGCCATTTTAAACCAAGCGAAAGCCCAGCGGTGTTTGGCTCTATTTCTATGGAACTAAAAACTGACACTTTTTCTGACGAACACCGCTGAAACAACGGAACGCCTGGCTGCCTCCACGAAAGCATACGAACAGCGGCCGTTCAGGAGATTTGGAGCATACGAAAAGACTTAACCCAGATGATAGCCTTCCCATGGAGTCATTCGTATACCGAAAGACTGTAAGAACTTTGACTCCATGGCGATTGAACTATGTGTTTGGGATCTGAGCGCTATTCGCTAATAATATGCACTCAGATCCAGGCTATCTGGGGATATGTGATACGAATGGGAAATGTTCGGTTTTTGTGAAGTTATATATTTTTATGTCTTTTATGATTTTATATTTAAGATGGTGACTGGCTTTGTCCTGGAGTTAATTGAGTTACTTGGTAATTAACTCCAGGGCAGAGGGGAGGGAATCATAATGCACTGTGGGTAAAAACTGTGACTGTGTGTCTGGAATGTCCCCATATCTGTCTGTCATTTAAGTCTCCCATTTGGTCCCCTAGGGGAGTGTCCACCAAGTGGGAGACCTGCATAAATACGGGCAGGTAGCCCACAGTAAAGCCAGATCCTGTTTGACCCTCAATGCGGAGCTTCTGTCTCGTTATTGGGGGGATTTCTTCTTCCCGTTTAGAGAATGCTGGATGGAACGGAAGCCGCTTGGTGAATATTGTTGTTCGGCGGCTAGCAGCAGTTCGTGTATTGCCGTTCGGGAGGTTGGAGCCGTTCACGGATCTCGGTCGGGAGATTGCCGCTTCCCCTGCATTTGGTTCGTATACTACAGATTAAGCGAACGGAGTTACTGTTACTGCAGACGGGGAAGGTCTACTAAACAGCGGTTTTGCCTAAAGACACTAGAGGTGTCTTAACAGTAATGTTGAGGGTGGTGATGCTGAGGGAGGGGGATAATGCGGAGGAAAGGGGGTGCTGGTGAGGGGGGTGAAGCTGAGGGTGGTGAGGGGGGTGATGCTGAGGAAGGGTAATGCTGAGGGTGGGAGTGATGGTGAAGGGGTATGTTGAGGGTGGTGATGCTTGGGATAATGCTGAGGAAGGGGTGATGGGTGAAGGGTGATGCTGAGGGGTGGTGAGGGTGATGGTGGGGGATGCTGAGGGTGATGGGGGGGTGATAGTGAGGGGGTAATGTTGAGGAAGGGAGTGATGGTGAAGGGGGGTAATGCTGAGGGAGGAAGTGATGGTGAGGGGGGGTAATGCTGAGGGTGGTGATGCTGAGGGAGTGGGGTAATGCTGAGGAAAGGGGGTAATGCTGAGTGTGGTGGGGGGGTGATGCTGAGGGTGATGAGGGGGTGATAGTGAGGGGGGTGATGCTGAGGGAAGGGGTAATGCTGAGGGTGTGAGAGGGGGTGATAGTGGGGGGGATGCCGAGGGTGATGAGGGGGGAGGGGGGGTGATAGTGAGGCAATATGTAAGGCTATGTCTTGATATGTAATATGTAAGGCTATGTCTTGCCACCCCAGATGATTGAGTAATATATATATATATTACTTTTTCTAATATAAAATATTGGTCCTTTCATAGTAAAACGTTTAATTATACAGTAAGCATACTCACATGCAAACACAGACAACCTCACTGACATACACAAGTTCGTTGATACACAACCTCATAGACAAACAATCTCACTCATATACATCAGCTCATTGACATAAAAACACAAGCTCACTCACTAGCAGACACACACATACATGCAAGCAAGCAAGCTCACTAGCATGCGCGCACACACACACACACACAGCTTAATGTAGTGGTTCTGGTGTCTATAGCCTGTCCCTGCAGGCTTTTCAATGTAAACACTGACTTTTCAGAGAAAAGGCAGTGTTTACATTGCTTCAGAGTGACACCTCTAGTGACAGTCACTCAGAAGGTCACTAGAGGTGCTTCCTGTGTCAGTGCTGCACAGTGTACAGCACCTACATTCAGGGCCTCCACGCTCTGGAGACACTGAAGGTTCCCCATAGAGATACATTGATTCAATGCATCTCTATGAGGAGATGCTGATTGGTGTAGTGTTTTGCAGCCAATCCTATGGCAAGCTTGAGGATCTCAGCCATAGAGGCAGGGCCAGTCGAGGGGAGACCAGCATGGCGTGGGGAAAAAAAAGTGAGTAAAAACACACACCATGACAGACACACACACACACCATGACAGACACACACACACACCATGACAGACACACACACACACCATGACAGACACACGCACACCATGACAGACACACGCACACCATGACAGACACACCCACACCACGACAAACTCACACATACCACGACAGACACACGCATACCATGACAGACAGTCCATGACTAAGACAGACACACACACACACCATGACACAGACAGACCATGCCAAACACACACACCATGACACACCGACACACACACACCCACCATGACACACGACACACCATGACACAGACACACATATCATGACGCAGACACACATATCATGACACACACACACCATGACAGAGACAGACACATACCATGACACACACACACCATGACACACATACCATGACACACACACCATGACAGACACACATACCATGACACACGCACACCATGACAGAGACAGACACATACCATGACACACACACACCATGACACACCGACACACACACACCCACGATGACACACTGACACACCATGACACAGACACACATATCATGATGCAGACACACATATCATGACGCACACACACCATGACAGAGACAGACACATACCATGACACACACACACCATGACAGAGACACACATACCATGACACACACACACACCATGACAGAGACACACATACCATGACACACACACACCATGACAGAGACAGACACAGACCATGGCACACACACACATACCATGACACACACACCATGACAGACACACATATCATGACACACACACACCATGACAGAGACAGACACATACCATGACACACACACACACACACACACACATACCATGACACACACACCATGACAGACACACATACTATGACACACACACATACCATGACACACACACCATGACAGACACACATATCATGACACACACACACCATGACAGACAGACAGACAGACACACAGACACACACACACTGACAGCATAACACATATTGCCTGTGGGCCAGGGGGGTCATGCAGGGCAGAGAGCAGGGACGGCGGCCGCTGGAGGAGCTGTTCTGGCGGCCGCTGGAGGAGCAGGGATGGCGGCCACTGAAGGAGGTGTCCTGGCGGCCGCTGGAAGCTGTGCTGTCTCTGCTCCCCCGCCCTCGCGCGCTACTGAATGAGACCGGGGCTGGAATATGACGTAATTTTCCGGCCCCGGTCTCATTCAGTAGCGCGCGAGGGCGGGGGAGCAGAGACAGCACAGCTTCCAGCGGCCGCCAGAACACCTCCTTCAGCGGCCGCCAGAACAGCTCCTCCAGCAGACCCAGGTGTCAGCCCGGCCCCAGGTGCCGACGACCCACCGTGAAATTTCTCGGTATCCTGGTGGGCCAGTCCGGCCCTGTAGTGAGGGGGGGATGCTGAGGGTGATGAGGGGGGGTGATGCTGAGGGTTGTGATAGTGAGGGGGGGGTGATGCTCAGTACATTGATGACAGTATCTTAGCTACATGTAACTAACTAACTGATACAACAAACACCTGTACTTGGATATGCCACATGGAGATTTCAGGCCTACTAAATTTTGAACCATGTTGAAATCCCATCACAATATTTTTCTGTTTTTTGCTTAGATGTTGCACTGAGGAGAGGCCCTAATAGAACTTAAATGTTTATCTGATCTGTATTTGTACGTCTTGAAATGCGTATATTTAAAGTGATCTGACCCATATTCATGTGTTATCCCATGGAATGAATGCGTGTACTTTCTTTGTATGTTCATCATTTATAGCGTACTCGAGCTCTGTGTCGGCTCCTCCATAGTTTACAATTTAATACTTTGCAGCCGGTATATAATTTGTTTCCATTTAGTTCACGGCACCCCATCATAACACACATTGTACACAATATCACTGTTTCTGAGCGTCTAACGATTTATTTAATTTTAGATTCATGCCGATTCCTTAGATACCATGTTTTTGCATGTTTTAAGTAAGTTTTCACATTTGAATTGCCGACATTTAGGTGATCAGCCCCTACACAGGCGCTAATTGAATTAACAGCTTTTTTCACACAATTCTTTATGTAACTTTATTGAACTTGCATTTGTATCACTTCCTTTTGTACCCTTTATAACATGTTTGACAACTCCAATTATATTCTTATATCATGATTTATAGTAATGCTCAGTGATCCTTCACCTGTTATGATCTCCCGTTCCACTTCCAGTCTTCTAAGCTCAGGGTATAAAATAAGGAATACAAACACCACCCACTGCCCCCATGGCTTCCACCACTTACCTCACCACAGTCGACTTACTGTGATTTTACCTCATAAGACAATCGCACTCTCACCTTTTAATACTCTGTTTTAATTGTATACTCTTGGGACCAGTGCCCTCACAAATGTTTATCTAAGTGTGTCATATTTACATATTTATGTAGGTTACAACTACATGTTTGTTCGTCCACTCACTGTAAAGCACTGCGGAATTTGTTAGCGCTATATAAATAATAACATAATAATATTATTAGTTATCTGCATGCTTTGTGTTCTCATTGTACAGCGCTGGGGAATAGGTTGGTGCCGCAGCGTGCGTGACTAACGTGAGCATTCAAAGTGAATTGAATATCATATTTCAAGCCAAAGTAACCAAATTTTTCCACTTTCACAATTTTAGCCTTACTTTTGAAATTCCCGTTTGAATTCTAAGCTTAGTGAATAACCTACACTATTCAAGCTCATTGAGCTGGGCCCTAAATCCCTCTGTTACTGTGTCACTATACCCCACTCCCTCTAACATGTAACCTCACTGAGCGGGACCTCAATCCCTCTGTTACTGTCACTATACCCCACTCCTTCTAACATGTAAACTCACTGAGCAGGGCCCTCAATCCCTCTGTTACTGTCACTATACCCCACTCCCTCTAACATGTAAACTCACTGAGCAGGCCCTCAATCCCTCTGTTACTGCGTCACTATACCCCACTCCCTCTAACATGTAAACTCACTGAGCAGGGCCCTCAATCCCTCTGTTACTGTCACTATACCCCACTCCCTCTAACATGTAAACTCACTGAGCAGGGCCCCCAAACCC
>OW240916.1:133086946-133305921 GCA_933207985.1 Pelobates cultripes
CAATCTGATCATTTACACTCTGATTACAGTAATTAACTGGCTGTGCTATATAATGATACTGAGTATCTATACCCTGATAGAGCACTCTACTTATATAGCAATCTGATCATTTACACTCTGATTACAGTAATTAACTCTCTGTGCTATATAATGATACTGAGTATCTATACCCTGATAGAGCACTCTACTTATATAGCAATCTGATAATTTACACTCTGATTACAGTAATTAACTCGCTGTGCTATATAATGATACTGAGTATCTATACCCTGATAGAGCACTCTACTTATATAGCAATCTGATCATTTACACTCTGATTACAGTAATTAACTCGCTGTGCTATATAATGATACTGAGTATCTATACCCTGATAGAGCACTCTACTTATATAGCAATCTGATCATTTACACTCTGATTACAGTAATTAACTGGCTGTGCTATATAATGATACTGAGTATCTATACCCTGATAGAGCACTCTACTTATATAGCAATCTGACCATTTACACTCTGATTGCAGTAATTAACTCGCTGTGCCATATAAGGATACTGAGTATCTATACCCTGATAGAGCACTCTACTTATATAGCAATCTGATCATTTACACTCTGATTACAGTAATTAACTGGCTGTGCTATATAATGACACTGAGTATCTATACCCTGATAGAGCACTCTACTTATATAGCAATCTGATCATTTACACTCTGATTACAGTAATTAACTCGCTGTGCCATATAATGATACTGAGTATCTATACCCTGATAGAGCACTCTACTTATATAGCAATCTGACCATTTACACTCTGATTACAGTAATTAACTCGCTGTGCTATATAATGATACTGAGTATCTATACCCTGATAGAGCACTCTACTTATATAGCAATCTGACCATTTACACTCTGATTACAGTAATTAACTCTCTGTGCTATATAATGATACTGAGTATCTATACCCTGATAGAGCACGCTACTTATATAGCAATCTGATCATTTACACTCTCTGATTACAGTAATTAACAAGCTGTGCTATATAATGATACTGAGTATCTATACCTGATAGAGCACTTTCTACTTATATAGCAATGCGAGTCATTTACACTCTGATTACAGTAGTACTCTCTGTGCCATATATAATGATACTGAGTGTCTATACCCTGATAGAGCACTCTACTTATATGTAATCTGATCATTTACACTCTGATTACGGTAATTAACTTCCGTATTGCTATATATTGATACTGAGTAGCTATACCCTGATAGAACTCTACTTATATGGCAATCTGACCATTTTACACTCTGATTGCAGTAATTAACTCTCTGTGTATATAATGACACTGAGTATCTATACCCTGATAGAGCACTCTATTTATATAGCAATCTGATCATTTACACTCTGATTACAGTAATTAACTCTCTGTGCCATATAATGATACTGAGTATCTATACCCTGATAGAGCACTCTACTTATATAGCAATCTGATCATTTACACTCTGATTACAGTAATTAACTCGCTGTGCCATATAATGATACTGAGTATCTATACCCTGATAGAGCACTCTACTTATATAGCAATCTGACCATTTACACTCTGATTACAGTAATTAACTGGCTGTGCTATATAATGACACTGAGTATCTATACCCTGATAGAGCACTCTACTTATATAGCAATCTGATCATTTACACTCTGATTACAGTAATTAACTCGCTGTGCTATATAATGACACTGAGTATCTATACCCTGATAGAGCACTCTACTTATATAGCAATCTGATCATTTACACTCTGATTACAGTAATTAACTCTCTGTGCTATATAATGATACTGAGTATCTATACCCTGATAGAGCACGCTACTTATATAGCAATCTGATCATTTACACTCTGATTACAGTAATTAACTCGCTGTGCTATATAATGATACTGAGTATCTATACCCTGATAGAGCACTCTACTTATATAGCAATCTGATCATTTACACTCTGATTACAGTAATTAACTGGCTGTGCTATATAATGATACAGAGTATCTATACCCTGATCGAGCACTCTACTTATATAGCAATCTGATCATTTACACTCTGATTACAGTAATTAACTGGCTGTGCTATATAATGATACTGAGTATCTATACCCTGATAGAGCACTCTACTTATATAGCAATCTGACCATTTACACTCTGATTACAGTAATTAACTCTCTGTGCTATATAATGATACTGAGTATCTATACCCTGATAGAGCACTCTACTTATATAGCAATCTGATCATTTACACTCTGATTACAGTAATTAACTCGCTGTGCTATATAATGATACTGAGTATCTATACCCTGATAGAGCACTCTACTTATATAGCAATCTAATCATTTACACTCTGATTACAGTAATTAACTCGCTGTGCTATATAATGATACTGAGTATCTATACCCTGATAGAGCACTCTACTTATATAGCAATCTGATCATTTACACTCTGATTACAGTAATTAACTCGCTGTGCTATATAATGATACTGAGTATCTATACCCTGATAGAGCACTCTACTTATATAGCAATCTGATCATTTACACTCTGATTACAGTAATTAACTCGCTGTGCTATATAATGATACTGAGTATCTATACCCTGATAGAGCACTCTACTTATATAGCAATCTGACCATTTACACTCTGATTACAGTAATTAACTCGCTGTGCTATATAATGACACTGAGTATCTATACCCTGATAGAGCACTCTACTTATATAGCAATCTGACCATTTACACTCTGATTACAGTAATTAACTCGCTGTGCTATATAATGACACTGAGTATCTATACCCTGATAGAGCACTCTACTTATATAGCAATCTGATCATTTACACTCTGATTACAGTAATTAACTCGCTGTGCTATATAATGATACTGAGTATCTATACCCTGATAGAGCACTCTACTTATATAGCAATCTGATCATTTACACTCTGATTACAGTAATTAACTCGCTGTGCTATATAATGATACTGAGTATCTATACCCTGATAGAGCACTCTACTTATATAGCAATCTGATCATTTACACTCTGATTACAGTAATTAACTGGCTGTGCTATATAATGACACTGAGTATCTATACCCTGATAGAGCACTCTACTTATATAGCAATCTGATCATTTACACTCTGATTACAGTAATTAACTGGCTGTGCTATATAATGACACTGAGTATCTATACCCTGATAGAGCACTCTACTTATATAGCAATCTGATCATTTACACTCTGATTACAGTAATTAACTGGCTGTGCTATATAATGATACTGAGTATCTATACCCTGATAGAGCACTCTACTTATATAGCAATCTGATCATTTACACTCTGATTACAGTAATTAACTCGCTGTGCTATATAATGATACTGAGTATCTATACCCTGATAGAGCACTCTACTTATATAGCAATCTGATCATTTACACTCTGATTACAGTAATTAACTGGCTGTGCTATATAATGACACTGAGTATCTATACCCTGATAGAGCACTCTACTTATATAGCAATCTGATCATTTACACTCTGATTACAGTAATTAACTGGCTGTGCTATATAATGATACTGAGTATCTATACCCTGATAGAGCACTCTACTTATATAGCAATCTGACCATTTACACTCTGATTACAGTAATTAACTCGCTGTGCTATATAATGATACTGAGTATCTATACCCTGATAGAGCACTCTACTTATATAGCAATCTGATCATTTACACTCTGATTACAGTAATTAACTCGCTGTGCTATATAATGATACTGAGTATCTATACCCTGATAGAGCACTCTACTTATATAGCAATCTGATCATTTACACTCTGATTACAGTAATTAACTCGCTGTGCTATATAATGATACTGAGTATCTATACCCTGATAGAGCACTCTACTTATATAGCAATCTGATCATTTACACTCTGATTACAGTAATTAACTCGCTGTGCTATATAATGATACTGAGTATCTATACCCTGATAGAGCACTCTACTTATATAGCAATCTGATCATTTACACTCTGATTACAGTAATTAACTCGCTGTGCTATATAATGATACTGAGTATCTATACCCTGATAGAGCACTCTACTTATATAGCAATCTGACCATTTACACTCTGATTACAGTAATTAACTCGCTGTGCTATATAATGATACTGAGTATCTATACCCTGATAGAGCACTCTACTTATATAGCAATCTGATCATTTACACTCTGATTACAGTAATTAACTCGCTGTGCTATATAATGATACTGAGAATAAAGAGATTATTTACTGTATAGTCACATAAAGAAACACTAGGTATAGTGTACATTCTACAGTACGCTGACTGTACATGCGTTCCTTTTGTTGCCATAGCAATCCCCAAAACAAGGTTTAAGGTTTTTAAAGATTAACTACATTGTATTTGGGAAGGTGTTACAGGGCTCAGCACGATGCTTCTATATTTTGCATTTTATCAACGTCACACCTAACTAAACATGTTATCTCAGCTCATTGAGTAATAGCGGAAGTAAATAACCACACGTTTACACGTCTTATCAGAACGCAGAGTCTTTGTCCAGCACTGTGTATGAAGCATTAAAGGAGACACAGGGCTCCAAGTTTAAGTAGATTGTATTAGTCAAGCATTGCGTGTTTCTTATTCTCGATAACAATTCCCATTCTTCCTAAAATAGACTAGTACATGAAAGGACCAGACCCATTGTCTATGGATTAATGAAGTAATACCTTTCTTAATTATCCCTCCACTAACCCCACCCAAACAAAATACTTCATTCCATTTAAAGGTATGAGAAAGTATTTTGTGTTGTCATTCATTACAAGTAAAGTAGAAATTCCAATGTTATATGTTACAATCAGCTATAGAAATTGTAGCTGAACATTGTATCCATTTCTAGAGATTTTATCTATTAAACAAACAAACTGTATTGAGAAAGAGCAATGGTACAAGGATGCTGTTGGGGCCAATTCATACAACATACAACATCCAGCGCACTCCCCCTTTCACTAAACAGCAATTTCAAATCTCACAGATTCTAATAGTTTTATTTAATAACACCTCCCCTAGATAAGAATAATGGGGGTTTAGTTACAGTATATGATCATTCATTGCATTTACCTGTCCCACTGTCTCGCACTGCAGAGAGTCCCAGGAGTAAGTAGATTATCGTAGCAACCTAATGTCTCATAAGAGCAGGCATTAGGCTGCTAGAGTAGGATCTACCAAGAATGGGGTACATTGACGTTGTGGCAGGCTTATGCAATGTATATAATGTAACTTAACTCCCATTACTTTTTGCCTAGGTGAGGTGTTTTTAAATAAAACTATTACATTCTGTGAACTTTGAAATTGCTGTATAGTGAATGAGTGAGTGCGCTGGATTTTGGATGTTGTATGAATTTGTCCCAGCAGCACCCCATAATGTCTGCATGTTCAGGTGAGTGTAGCCTCTTGGTTTCATGTTCACCGAACCTGTCAGTCCTATGTAATTATCTAAAAGATGCTGATGATCTGTTTGACTGGGTTATAGTTAAAGCCTCCAGCTAATTCAGTACACTTAGGATCTGTAGTTACTGATATTAACAACACTACTACTATGCTACCATTTTGGATGCTACCAGAATTAAGTTAAAACACAGAGATTCAATTAGTATATTTTTGCATGTAAATTAAGCAAATCAAATAGCTCTTTCTTTAACAGTTTGGAACTGTTTAAAATACGGTATTGGTCATAATGTCCATAAAGGGATTGAACTTTGGAGCTCCTGACAGTTGACTTACTTTATTTTATTTTATTTAACTAAATTAAATGTACAATTCTAAAAACATTTATCTAGTTAATAAGTGTAGAATAAGAAGTGCATCACTTTCTGGATTAAAACCAACCCATTTATTGAAAGAATGTTATTTGTGTAATTTGTGTATTTTTTGTTTTTTAAAATTTATTCAGATTTATTTTTTTCATTTCTACATTTAGGCATAAAAGGTATTTTGGGATGATAAACCATTAAGCTTAAAGACTTGTTCGATTTCTGTGACAAGTTCTCATCGTCATTGGTCAATGCTATATTTACACACAATTACTCATATTATAGCCATGCATTGGCTGTATATACATTAATGGAGGAAATTAAGTTTCAAAATAGAAAAATTCCTCTTGTTTCTTTATTTTTCATTGTTTCATGTTTATATGATAATTATAGTAACAATTATGTGCTTACAGTTGAAATTATTAGGATAATTAGATAAAATCTATTATTGACTATAGTAGAAGTATTTATTGTTCAATATCACATGTATTTTTATTATATTTATATTTTTCTGGCTTTTATTTTTCTTTGAACATTTACAATGTCATGAGTATCCTGTAAAACGCTTCTAAACATCATATTATAAAC
This sequence comes from Pelobates cultripes, assembly GCA_933207985.1. Taxonomy (NCBI): domain Eukaryota; kingdom Metazoa; phylum Chordata; class Amphibia; order Anura; family Pelobatidae; genus Pelobates; species Pelobates cultripes. The sequence continues at coordinate 133,093,371 of OW240916.1, forward strand.
ATAGCCAGAGCCAGGAGACATTTGATCTCTCTAGTTTAGTATATATTTTGTGTTGTTTTTCTCCTGATTGTATAGTCACACAGGTTATCTATTTTCATGTTTTGTATATAACTACATCAGGAAGGAGAAGGTTACCTGTATTAAATAGTTAGCTGAAAAGAGACTTACGTCGATCATGTTCAACCTTCCTCACATATGTTTTTGCTGTTGATCAAAAAGAAGGCAAAAAGCCCAGTCTGAAGCGCTTCCAATTTTGCAACAAACTAGGAAATAATTCCTTCTTGACCCCAAAATAGCAGTCAGATGTCTCCTTGGATCAAGCAGCTATTACCCCACTAATTAGAAATGATATCTCTGTATGTTATGTTTTTGCAAGTATTTATCCAATTGCAGTTTAAACATCTGTATGGACTTTGACAAAACCACCTCTTCAGGCAGATCATTTTTACTGTAAAAAAACCTTTTCTTTGCCTTAGATGAAATCTCCTTTCTTCCAGCCTAAATGTGTGACCTCGTGTCCTATGTATAGCCCTGTTTATGAATAGATTTCCAGATAATGGTCTGTAGTGGCCCCGAATATATTTGTATAATGTTATCATATCCCCTCTGAGGTGCTGTTTTTCCAACTGAAGAGATTTACATTTTTTAACCTTTCTTCGTAACTAAAATGCTCCATTCCTTTTATCAATTTTGTAGCTCGTCTCTGCACTTTTTCTAGTGACATGATATCCTTCTTTAGAACAGGCGCCCAAAATTGCACAGCATATTCAAGGTGTGGTCTTACCAGAGATTTATAAAGAGGCAAAATTATATCCTCATCCCAAGAATTTATGCCCCTATTTATACATTACAAAACTTTACTGGCATTAGCCACTGCTGGTTGATATTGCACATTGTTGCCTAGTTTGTTTTCTATAATAATTCCCAATCCTTCTCGTGTGTTGTTATCCCTAATTCCCTACCATTTAGTGTGTAAGTTACTTGTGCATTCTTAACCCCGAAGTGCATAACTTTGCATTTCTCTAGATTAAATTTAATCTGCCATTTTAGTGCCCAGTCCCCCAATCTATCCAAATCCCTCTGCAGCAAAGCAATATCCTTCTCATATTTCATTACTGATACCAATGTTCAATCATATCATTAAATTGTATGTATTGTTTGTAAATGTATCACTCTTGTTGTATTCTTCTTGTTCTTCCATATGTTTTTATAACCCTCACCATCTGTACGTAGATCAATTGTTATGTTAAAAAAAAGCACTACGCCCTTACACTTGTTTTGATGGGTGCATTGGAATATCGAAAAATTGTTAGAGCAACTATTTGAAAAAAAAATAATTACACCACAGATAGTATTCAAATTTATCATATTATCTTTGGATTTTATTTTGTAAATAACATCAATTTCCTAACTGTTAATTAGGCAACAGATAATGAATAATGTGTGACCAGTACCAAGCTCATGCTATTAACCTTTATTATTGAGAGATTATTTTCTTTTTTAAATAAGCATCTATTGATACATAGTGCACTGTGGGAGTTGTATGTATCCTTATTATATGAGTGAGACAATAATGTCAAGTAAAGATATTATAATTAGAACTCATATATTTTGAGCATTCCAAAGAAATTGCTCATATTCTGTGAGTTATATTCATTAAACATGTGATAATCGGTCATTTTGATCCAACAAATTGCACTATTTGTCCCAGTTTTTCTGTTGTTTTTTTTCCAGCTGCAGTTTATTGATTAACAAGATTATAAGATTTCCATTTTATTTTCCCTTAATTTGTATTTCTTTACTTATTCGGAGATATCTATAAAGGCGAACACTGACACGTGGAACTTAATGACTAGTTTATTACTGTGATTTTTACTCTTTGTACACTTTTTCCTAGCTCTCTTGGGCTCAAGCAAACCAGGCAAAAACGCATCATGATTCAGTATTTGTTTCTACTTTTTTATCATTGATAATTTTCGTGTTTAGTAAACTACTACTGGACAATGTGGATTTATATAATAAGCTCGAAGTGTGCGTGACTCTATATTTACTGTGCTCCCTAAATCATATATGATGCACGCGATCATATGCATTTATATTTATTTCCAAACACCAATGAACATAAAAGGAAGTTAATGTGCACACACTTTTATGGAGGCGCTGGGAAATTCATTTTGGTATGAGATGTATAGAGAAGCATTTCATCACTTTGGATAGTACTCAGAACAAATCTGGTCAGGACACCCCTGTACATCGTGTAAAGTTCTGAGATTCCGAGGTAATTTATTGTGCAATCATTGTTTTATTCCTCTTAATTACAGTTGTGCTTAAAAGTCTGCATTCCCTGGCAGAAATTGTGAAATTTTGGCACTGATTTAGAAAATATGGCTGATCATGCAAAAAAATTTATTTTATTGAAAGATAGTGATCATATGAAGCCATTTATAAACACATGCTCCCTTTTAAATCATAATGATAACAGAAATCACCCAAAAGGCCCTGATCAAAAGTTTATATACCCTTGAATGTTTGGCCTTGTTACAGACACACAAGGTGACACACAGTTTAAAATGGCAATTAAAGATTAATTTCCCACACCTGTGGCTTTCTAAATTGCAATTAGTGTCTGTGTATAAATAGTCAATGTGTTTGTTAGCTCTCTCGTGGATGCACTGAGCAGGCTAGATGCTGAGCCATGGGGAGCAGAAAAGAACTATCAAAAGACCATGCTGCTGCAGAAGATGGCTGCCTGACCCCCAGCAACAGCCTCCAGTGACAGGTAGGCTGGGGGGGTGTTCACACACTCTACACACACACACTGCCCCCCCATACACACATACTGCCCCCCCATACTGCCTCCCCATACACACATACTGCACCCCATACTGGCCCCCATACACACATACTGCCCCCTATACACACATACTGCCCCCCAATACACACATACTATCCCCCCATACACACATACTGCCCACCCATACATTCTGCCCCCCATACACGCACACAGCCCCCATACACACACCTGCCCCATACACACTGCCCCCTTTTGCCCCCCCATACTGCCCCATACACACATACTGCCCCATACACGCCTGCTCCCCTTACACACATACTGCCCCCACATCCGGGCACTGTGACACCATAACCACTACGCGGTTGGTAGTAATCTGGATTATTTTTAAAGTCTACAAGTGCCCTCCCAAGATCAGGCTCTGGATCATGCTGCTCAGCAGTCTGTGTGTGTATGGACTCCAGCGGTCTGTGTGTGTGTGTGTGGACTCAGCTTGTCTGTGTTGATGATGATGATGATGATGATGATATTGTGTATGGACTCAACGGTCTGTGTGTACATATGTGTGTATGGACTCAACTTGTCTGTGTGTAGTGTGTGTGTGATATTATGGACTCAGCAGTCTGTGTGTATGTGTGTGTGTATGGACTCAGTCTGTGTGTGTGTTTGTGTATGGACTCAACAGAGTGTGTGTATGGACTCAGCAGTCTGTGTGTGTGTGTATGGACTGAGCAGAGTCTCTGTGTGTGTATGGACTCAGCAGTCTGTGTGTGTGTGTATGGACTCAGCAGTGTGTGTGTGTGTGTGTGTGTGTATGGACTCAGCAATGTGTGTGTGTGTGTGTGTGTGTATGGACTCAGCAGTCTGTGTGTGTGTATGGACTCAGCAGTCTGTGTGTATGGACTCAGCAGTCTGTGTGTGTGTATGGACTCAGCAGTCTGTGTGTGTGTGTGTGTATGGACTCAGCAGTGTGTGTGTGTGTGTATGGACTCCGCAGTCTATCAATAATTAAAATTCCTGTGAGTTGTTGTGTAGGAAGGGCCCCAGTGCATTGCTTTGCCCAGGGGCCCTTAACTCTGTTAAAATGGTACTGCTTGTGTGTGTCAGTGAGCTTCTATTTAGTGAGCATGTGTGTGTCAGTGAGCTTGTCTTTAGTGAGCTTGTGTGTGTGTCCCTGAACTTCTTTGTAGTGAGCCTTCTGTTTATACAAGTGAGTGTCTGTAGTAAGCTTGTGTGTGAGTCAGAGAGTTTTGTCTGTCAGTAAGCCTATTTGCGCATGTCAGTGAGCTTGTGTGCTTACTGTACTATATATATATATATATATATATATATTTTTTTTTTTGACTTGTAGGAATGGCATACGTTTTTTTTCCAGGGCTGCTTTGGATTCCCAGGGATTCCCAGTTTGGCTCTGCCAGCGAGTGCACTTTACCGCTGAATAATCTGTGTGAGCTGCCGCACACTTTAGCCCTGTTACACGCGTCTGGGAGCTGCTGTTGACAGGTACTAGTAGTCTAGAGATTGGGGTATATGCTCAGCTATCTGTATAATACAGATCTGTGTGTATAAAATATCCCGGGATAGTCAGTGCTTCCTGTATAGTGCTGCTCTCTGTCTTGGGATATTATACACAAACAGACCTGTATTATACAGAGAGCAGCACTATACAGGGAGCACTGAATGTCCCAATTTATTATACATACAAACCTGTATTATACAGAGAGCACTGATTGTCCAGGGATATTATACCCAGACAGTAATTGATAGCTGTGCTACAAAATGTCCTTGGAATTTATTTTTCAAATGTTGGCAACTATGGCACTGTATCAAGCATAATGTGTTTGTTTTTTTAATAATGCCTGGTGGAAAATAATGAATCCTCCACCAGGTATTATTAAAAAAACAAAACACATGGTGTCGGGGGCGTGGCTTAACATGCAACAGGGGCGGGGTCAAACTGTGGCGAGGGCGGGGTTAAGTGTGCCCCCCTACTTTTGTCACTGGCCCTCCATGTGCCCCCCCCGAAAAATGAATCCTAGATACCCCACTGGAAAGACACAGAAAAAGGTAAAAATAGACAAGAGAAGGACGGGGATGGGTGCTGGCCCTAAAAGTGGTCTGGGAAACCTGGGAGTCAAAATAAAAAAAAATCAGAACCAAACAGTACCAACTATACAATACCAACAGAAAACAGTATAAAAAATCAAAACGAATAACAATGAGCAGAGGATAGACAAAGCAAAAACATATAGATACTTGCACTATAGCGAGCACTGTAACTGTTCATTGCTGGACATAGTTAAGTCAAAGGGTTAAGTCACGGTCAAGGTAGAATAGGTAGATAAGGTGCAGGCATGTATAATGTAATTTTACCAGATTTTCAAGGCACCAGTAGTGTGAAAATCCAATAATATGTTTGGCTAGAGGTAATATTATGGTGCATGCCACACTAGAAGCTTATATAAAGGAGCATTTTCATGGGCTAGACCTCTTCATCAGCATACTGGGGCAAGCATCCCACCCTCCCAATTATCTGTCATAAGTTAAGTTGCATCAGAACACAGAAGAGACATAATTTCTAAGAACGAACAGTGCGGGAGGGACATGTATAGTGACACCATGCAACTATTATCTTTTCTGCAGGTTTTATAATTTATAATTCTGATTATTCCAGGTATCTGTCATATTGTATAATATGGAATGGAAGAGTGACTTCATAATGGTTACAGCAGATGTTGCCTCTTTATGCACCATTTGTCACGATAAAGGAATAGAGGTAGTTCCCTTTTTTATGACCTCTATGAAGACTTTTTAAGAAGTCGAAATAAAGTGCATTTGAGAAAGTATTAGATCAACTTTACAAAATTATGTTTGTAGGTTAAATTATTATTTCTATATCGAAATGTGTGGCACTGTTATGAGTGCAAGGTTTGCACCCTGCTAAGTCAGTTTATTTATGTAATACTGGGATGCACTATTTGTGTATGGAGGAGATTTCTGAGGGTCAAAATGAATGCTTTGTTGTAGGTATCTATAGGATATTTGTTTGATATGGAGTGGAACCAAAAGCAATCTACATAGCTTTGTCTCACATTTAAATGACAACACATGGGTGTAAAAAAACTCTCATATAACACCAATAACGGTGAGGTGGAATTTCTGAACCTATGAATTTTTGTAGAGAATAACCATATCCAAACAAATACATTTTAAAAAATTTTTATTTAGGTGTGAACAGCTTTATTGAACCTGGAGAAGCCCTTCCTTCAGGTGATTGTCTAGAAGAGGTCAATGCTGGGACTGGTGTCACGTAAGCAACTATATCTGCCCCAGGATGCAGTTCTCAGTAGGGAAATCTCCATGAAGTAAGGCTGAAACAGGTATTGTATTCACAAAACCGAAAAGCTGTCATTTTGCCCCATGGTTGAACAATGTTCCAAAATGTCAAATGTTCAGATTGAAGAGGAGTTGCACCAACTTAGAATCCTTTAAGACTCTGAGTAAAAATATCCTAAAGGATTTTGGAAAATTATTTTTAGAAATTGAAAATTTAGATTCCAATACCAAATATTCAGTTACTCCTCTTACTGACACAATAAAGGGAGGTCACAAGAGAAAAATTAGAACTATAATAAATAAATATTGTCCCATTTTACTTCAGCATCCACGGCTACAGGACATTATTTAACATTTAAACCTTTATTGTACACTACACATAGGGGTAAGAATTTCAATAAATAAATGGGTAAAATGCACATAGAAAAGAACAATTTTTTTTAAAAACATGTAGGGTTTTATGTATGTGAACAATGTGCAGCATGTAATAAAAGATGTTCTCAAAAAAAGGAAAATACAATATTTCAATAGTGAGAATAAAATATACAAAATAAAAGTCTTAATTACTTGTCGCACTAACAACGATATTTACAAGTGCAGTTGTCTCAATTACATTGGAAGAACCACAAAACTAAGAGCTAAAGAACATATTTACAATATTAAAAGAAAATATGAAAAGCATTATGTTTCTATTCATTTTAACCAGATACATGGAGGAGATCTCACAAGTTCATTTATAGGAATACAAAAAAGGAGACGTTTTATCATTTTAGTAGGTAATTGGGAAAAATAGAAATATAATGGATTTTTGAGTTAAATACAATGAGCCCCAGTGATTTTGAGCTAAGCCACTTTTTATAGAATGTAGTTGCATTTTAAATATATACTTATTTTTAAATGTTATTATCAACATATTTATTTAAAATAAAATGTTTCATCTTTATTTATTGATATATTTATACTATTAAATATTTAGAACAACTCTTTTTAGGCATATATAAAGACATTTTATTTATATATTTTTTTTAATTAATTGTGTATGAATATTTTTAGCAATTTATGATATAAATATTTATTTATTTATTTATTTATTTATTTTTTACATAGCTCTGTTTCATATGTAGTTTTTTTTTAACTGCTTGTTCATTTTATATATCAGACATTGATCCAGTCCGTTTCACTCTAGTTTTGTCACCTCTGCTAATATTGCTTTACATGGATGGTCAGCTACAGACTTTAATGAATCTATTGAATTTTTTTTTAATGGAGTATGCTGGAGGCCCTTGTGTTTGGTAATTTATATGTTCTGTATATTTTTAATTAAACTCTATACATCATTTAGAAATGTAAAGAAATCATATTGCTTTTTAAATTGTGGATAAACTAACAAATCTCTACTGTTAACAAATTAAAAATTGTAACATAGGACACTGTACTTGGCTGGTATACAAAAACGGTGGATGGTTTAAGTATGTCTAGATGATACATTAATTGGTGGGCTAGTCAAGCCACCTCCCCACTAGCAGTTATAGCATACTCTTCTATAAATTTCTTTGAGCACAGCAGCTAGGACGTACATGGGGGTAAACAGTTTATCACCCCTATTACCTGTCACGTCCTGTTCCTGTTGCGGATCATTTCTGGCAATGGCTTCTGATATCCAGTACTCTTTTTGCAATTCTTGTTTAGTTTTTCTTTGTTTTTCTGGTTATCTTTTCTATGTCTGGTTTTCTTTATGCTGGGTTTTCTGGGTTTGTTCCTTGATTCCGTTCCTGGAATTCACAGTCTCCTGGACTCCTTTAAATGTTTGTTTTATGTTGCCACACCTGTTCCTTTGCCATTTTTTCCTTTTTGTTTCAGTGTTCCCTGCTAGCAGTGGTCTCATTCCTCTGCTCCTTTCCTTGCAGGTAAGTACTGTGTGTGTTTTATTGTTGTACTTTTAGTCATGATTGGAGTACTTTGGCGCAGTGGTGGGCTGCATACATCTTGGCCATTTATGTATGTCTAAATCTCCAATGTCTATTACATATATAGTATTTCTCCTCATGTTTTGCCTTGTTTGTCTTGTCTTGATTTATTTTGTCTTGTATTCCCAGTTCATGTACAGTCCTGTCCATGTCCTGTTCATGTTTCCCTCATGTTTTGTGTACATATTCTGGGTTCTGCTTTCTGTCCTGCTCTGGTTCTGGGTTCTTCTAGTCTTGTCATGTTAGCTTGTTTGGTGCCTTTTCTAGTCTTGCCTTGTTTCTAGTACTGGATACATATCTGCATATTATCAAGCTCATTATCAAGCTCTGCTTCAGTACCAACCTACAAATATGCCAAAGTATCAACTCTGAATCATACACACTACTGCCCCTTTACCTAGTCTTTGTACCCTGGCTCTGACTCATGGTAACAGATTCCTTTACAATACACCTCCTCCTGTATGTTTTCTGACTCACTTTCTGATCAGATTAGAAGATCTTAATTTAGAGTGACTAAAAAGTAGATTCAACAAGTGTTATAGTACTACAATATAGGATCTTTCTCTGGTCACTTGTTCTGAACTGTTACATGCCCATTTATGGGGAAAATTACTATATCAGCAATATTTACTAAAGTTAGAATAATTGTGAATCCAAAGAGAAAATCAAATTTAAGATAACAAAATAATAAAAAATAAATAAAAAAACACCATAGTTAGCTATACTTGCAGATTGGCTATTTTGGTGTTAAATTTGAAAATAGCTTTGAATTCCCAACAGTCCTCCTCATTTTAGTGAATAACCCCGTGAGAATTGTTAAGCAGTTGCTCTTTAGGTGTGTATTCCATTGTTGTGTACTTCTGAAAATGTTAAATATTTTATAGGAGTGACAGTTAAAGTTGACATTGTGTACTTGATTCTTTCTCTTCTTTAAAAACTCATTTACTAAACCCTGAATTGTAAAATAAATTATAGCAGTCACAGAATACATTTGAAACCGGATATTCATTAAATAATATATGTATATTTTTTCCTACAACTATATATTAAAAGAGTGTTGGCCTTTTAAATCTTAATAATAATAATATATTTTTTCATAATAAAATGTTAACTCTTGATAATAATATATAGCTTAGACATGGACAATGTATATTATAACTCTAAGGATAATCCTTTCAATATGAACTGTTCAGATTATTTCACTAAAGATTCCATCACAAAAACAAACTTGCAAAAAATATTATCAAATTTTGTTATATCTGGTGCTTTCAATTGTCTTCAAATAGCTCAGATTTCAAGTACATTCCAATCACAATATCCTCTATTGCATGCTGAAGTGGCTGTGGTGCCTGGATTGCCCTGGTTTGAATTGTTGCCTAGGTAAGATAAGAAGACAACTTTCTTCTATGAAGAGACTATTAAATCAAACTGAATAAAAATAAAATTAAGTCAAGACATTGCACAATATAACACCATGAGATTCACGTATCGTGGACAGGTTTGTCACAGAGTACTGTGTGACTGGATGAATCCTGAGTTGTTGACTTTTTACATGTTTTTGTATGTAAAACAGCCGGTGACTTTTTTTTTTAAATATGGGACAACTGCATGTTTTCACTTTAAATCTGGCTGTTTAAAACTGACTATAAAGTATCCCCCCTGCTTAGTGGAATTAGTTTTAATAACTGTAGTTTAGGATTTTTCAAAAAATGTATAATGACCCAGTGTCCCAGATCTTTTAGATGATTGTTGTATGAAATGTTCCCCAGGGCTTGTTATTGGTATATGTGGTGACATAAGTCTTATTTCAACTAATTTAAATTTAGAATTTTTAAATTCCAGAGTGATTCACAAGAAGAATAATTGCAAGTTCTAAAACTCTCCTATGATACATACATGTTTCAAGATGACCTAGTTATTAGAAAGACTGCTTTTCAATTAACCAAGATTAAATCTCTTAGGAAGAAAGAAATTATATCTCTCTCATGCTTACAATCCCTTAATTTGCCAGGTGCCCAAGCCAGGGCTCCAAAGTATAAACATCCAAAAGGTGGCTGCACTCCGGTCTTTCAGTAAAATCCAATACTTCATTAGGAAAACAAGTTAAAATATAAGGATCAACGTTTCAGTCCAACTATGAAACTTTCTTCAGGATCCATTAGGTCGGCAGGGGAGACCTAATGCTCATGCGCCGCAATGGCAGAACTCGCATTAGGATCTCCCTATAGGAAAGCATTGAATAATGCATAGCGTGAGGATGTCCAGCGTCGTTTAGACTATTAAAAGTCGTCTAAGAACCTGGAAGTCCCTCTAGTGGCTGTCTGGTAGATCAGGGTGTTGCAGTGGATGTGATCTACTTGGAGTTTGCCGAGGCATTTGATACGGTTCCTCACAATAGGTTAGTGTTCAAACTAAAAGAAATTGGTCTAGATAAATATTCATGTTCTTGGGTAGAACATTGGCTTAAGAATAGAGTACAACGAGTTGTCATTAATGGTAAATTTTCAAACTGGACAAAAGTGGTAAGTGGTGTCCCTCAGGGTTCTGTTTTGGGACCCCTTCTATTTAACATATTTATAAATGATCTTGAAATAGGCATTGAAAGCCATGTTTCAGAGTTTGCAAATGACACAAAGCTCTGTATAGTAATACAATGTGAGCAGAATATTGCTTTGCTGCAGAGGGATTTAGATAGATTGGGGGACTGAGCACTAAAATGGCAGAAGAAATTTAATGTAGAAAAATGCAAAGTTATGCACTTTGAGGAAAAAAATGCACAAGCAACTTACACCCTAAATGGTAGTGAATTAGAGATACAATAAATGAAGTAGGGAGAAACGAATTAATAAAGGCTATAGCCACCTGGGTGCTAATCCTCACTGGTACTCCCTCAAATACCAATATAAATAGTAGAAAAATAAGAAAGCGAATGCACACCAGAAATCACAAGTAATAACTAACCTGATTTAATAAACCAATACTAGGTTCAAGCCAAAAATAACAGTAATACATAAAGTGACACAAAAACAGGCACAAAGCATAAATAATAAATAAACAATAATAGTTTACCAAAATTCTCACAAGCCTAATAGGGCAGAAACAGGAATCAAAAATAACCCCCACCCCAACGTTTGTGTAAGAATGTGGAATAAGTGAAGATAGTTCCAAACACTGATAAGGTCCACTGCTATTAGGACAACAAGTGTACCAAATATAAGATTACAGTGTGTATACCTTGCAAACAAAGGGTTAATTTACACATAGCCTTTATCATTGCCATGCCTACAATAATGCTAGTGTTTGTATGAATTACGGGGTGCATTTGGGGGGCATGGGCATTGCCCTAGGGACTTTTAAATAAATATGAGGGGGGTGAATTTGCAAAATTTTATTCTATTTCTAATCTAAATCTAACCTGTTAAAAAAATTAAACTTACCCTCAGAAGTTTTATTTCAATTGTTTTGTTCTTCAGCCCCCCCCCCCCCAAAATGACAAATAAAAATCCATAATTTCTGACACTAATGAAAATAAAAGAAAAAACACAGCTCACAATAAAAAGAAGTTTGAAAAAAAATGTAAATCACGCCACAAAATAATTAGCTCATCTTCACCCATCTTCATCATTGAGGACTCCATGCAGACTGAGACCTAAAGCTGGAAAAGCCATTATAAAAGCTTTCCCACACCATGTAATTTACTGCAAAGTATGGGAAAAAAAACAATGCTATGGAGTATGAGAAAGCCAACCAAGCAGAGTGCTTTGACAGTCAAATCTCAATAGAAGTGAGACCTAGCATATCCACACCTCTTTTTAAAGGGACACTATGGTCACCAAAACAACTTTTGCTTAATGAAGCAATTTTGTTATATAGAACATGCCCCTGCAGTCTTACTGCTCAATTCTCTGCCATTTAGGAGCTAAATCACTTTGTTTATGCAGCCCTAGCCACATCTCTCTGCATGTGACTTACACAGCTTTTCTAAACACTTCCTTTAAAAAGTCATTTAATGTTTACACTTCCTTTATTGCAAGTGTGATTAAAGTTCAATTTACAGAGCAGGAGATTCAAACTTTTAAAGTGAGTTGACATCAAAGTGTCCCTTTAGCTTCTATCCCTATATTTAATCAATTACAGCCCCCACCCACCACCCATGATTGGTGCCTGGCAGGGACACCAGGTCCTCCCCCTGAAGAGTATAGTTATGGCCGCCTCCACCCGATGCCCTTACAGAATATTTAACGGTGATTATGAGTAAATGCATATGAGTTTATGCATGTTTATGCATTAGCCATTCCTGAATATAGGCATACACTCAAACATACACTAAAATAACTACACACCAAGATCTAACCTGCTATACACACACACACACACACGCTCTTATACTAACTTACACATACTCACATTAAATTAAACACACACAAAAGAGATCCAATTGTCCAGAAAAATCTTCACAGCTACAGGTAGACACACACACGCGCACACTGTTATTTTAACTTTGCCTTCGCCGCTCATTAAACCCCATCCCTGCTAATCCTGCTGTAACAGATCACCTGGCACCCCGACTGGGTACCTCCGTTAAAGGATGCTCATAGTGCTTCCTGAGGGCTCCAAGCACTCCAGCTGACACCATAACCACCGTAGACTCCTTCAGAGAGCAAGACAGGAACAAGCTCTTACAAGAGCTCAGTGATTATAGCAAGGGAATATGCAGAGCATAGCAATCCCTTGTAGCAGATTCCCCCAATAAGAGACAGGACTCAGATTGAGGGTGAAGTAGAACTGCCTGTACTGGCACATACAGCCTCTTTTATTCACAATCCACAAACATAGTACTGCCCACAGGGTTTTGAAATACAACCAATCAATCCGTACAATACACACACACACTCCCACACAAAATCCTCCCCTCTGCCTGTGATATGATTACTGAACACAATGGGTAATATAATTATCACAGGCAGAGAAATACAGTATTATAAAACATATCACAGGGACCCCAAAACATGCCTCGGAACCAGGGGATCTGGGTGAACCACATATCCAAAATTCACCCAGATCCGTTCAGTAGTTTGGAAGATACAGTTTAATGCAGATTCCGCAGAACATATACAGGCTATATGAAAAATAATTACTGTATAATGTGTCCCCTGTTGTATAGTTTAAAACTACTGCACAGTATCTTTCTACATGGCACCGTGTAGAAAAGTCCAAACAGTGTCTGTGAGTTAAAATGGCCGCCATCCATTGTTCTCACCATGTGCTTCATTCATTCATCCACCCACCCAGTAACTCCACAGTATGTCCCCAGATGGTTCTTAAAGGGCCAGCAGCAGCAGCATAATAAAATACAATATGCCCAAATCAGTTCCTAGAAGGGCAATACATCCCAGGGCCATAGTCGCAGGGCAGGAGGCTGGCAAACAGGCCCCTCCAAAAACCAGTGGCAAGGTCACTTTCGCCACACCTGCCTTCCGCTGCCTTGTTATGTTCTTTTATAGTCCCTCGTGGAGAATAATTATATCCTCCACCAGGGTGGCAGGACATCCTTTATAGGAGTGCTCTGTGAACCCTCTCACACCTGTCACCCTAGGAGTGTGTGAGCTATGTCGGCAGCATGAATCCCCCCACTGCCATGGCACCTAGCGCGGCTGCACAGCTCGCATATCCCAAAGGCTGGCTCTGAGTGCTGGCCCTTGAGCAGCTGTGCAATGTAATGCACAAATTAATTATTTCTTCCATTGATTATCATTCTAGTTGACAGGCATGGGACTGGCGATTTTGGAACTCTCATCCTATATCTGTAGCCTACAATTAACTTCCATGGTTGCGTATTGTTACAGTAGCTCCACATTACCAAACTGCTTTACATAGAGGTCAGTACGGTGGGACAAAGGGACACTGAATGATTGTGCAAATGAAAAACCTTAAAAATGGTAAGTAGTAATAAGACAATTTTGTCACTTCCTCTCTCTTGTGGCCATTAAAACTGTATTGTGCTTTTAATATAATACAAATAGGATTACAAGCTATATTATAATGTCCACATGCCACATTACCTACATGTATATATTTTTCAGTTTGCCTCCATTTTATTATGTCCACATCCACACCACATTGCTTATATATCACATTTACCACATTTTATCATGCCCACATACATGTCACATTACTCATATTTTATTATGCCCACACCTATGCCCATAGCCACATGCATGCCACATTGCCCACAATTACTTTGCCTTCCTTACCTGGAGTGGTGACTGTCAAAGTCAGCCTGATGATGAGTCTAGCACAGTGCCTAGTGATGATGATGATACATTTCTGAGTGATGAGTCTTCTCCCTCACTTTGCCAAGTGACTCTATAATATTCAGCCCTGCTCCCATGAGATCTATTGACACCTTGTGGGAGCGTGACCGGGATTCACACAGCCGCATGGCGTGTAACATAGGACATTACCTGCTGAGGCCCAGCAAAAAAATCTCTAATGAGATAGAGAGGGGTATTTTTTTTTAATATCCCTTATTTTTATGTAATTGTATTTACTTTTGTATCACACAGTCATGTTACAATGCTGCCACCCATCCCATGTGTTTCCTATTAAGGGTTAATATGTAGCGGTTTACATGAGAAATTTCTTTGCCTATAGCTCAAGGAAGCAAGGTGAATTGTTGTGTGGGACTCGGCTAAGAGGTTTGCCTTGACGTGGCAGGTAGGCTTACATCTAATGGCCATTGGAGTTACAAAATAACCTCCATTTATTTAAATATGCATAAGGATTTCGAATAATGCACAAGAAACCTTTTTTCTTTGGTTTTTATTGTCTGTATTGGAGCTGATGTGGGCGATGGAGAGTAGTGGGAGTCTGAGCGCAGGACTTCTTTTTTGTATAGCTGTACACACCAAGTACTATCTATAAAAATGAATGTAAATTGTAAGTTCTTTTGGTTCAGGAAAGTAGGCACTGAACTGTGTTTTGTACAAAACATCCACAAATTGCTTGATAATTTATTTAGGTGACAAGCTCTTTGAATAATCTTCACTGTTCAAAATAGGATCCGACTCACTAGTACTTTGCATTCTATTGATGTCATTGTGTTCAAGGTAAAACTCTATTTCCTGGATAATAATTATTTTTACAGCTAAAGGCAACAAAAAAAATCCAGTTTCACAGTTCAATATTGCAATACTATGTTTCATATTTCTATTAACGTGATTTTAAGCAAATTGCTAGATGAAAGTACATGTTATATATGCATCAGGTTACTTTTTGCATGCATATATATAGTATAACAAGTATTAAAAGAATACATCAAGGGGTTTATGCAAACTCAATTAAAAACCTTCCAGTGATAAACACCCTCAATGGCATAACTGAAAATGTAAAAGTATAGAAATAGATAAGAGTGCTCTAACTCATGAATACAAAAATTGGTCCAACTATAAAAAAGGTTATTAAGAAGAGATTAAAGTGGATTTGTGGATAACTATTCCAACCTTGCATTGCAAGAAGTTCTCTCTATGTGAACAGTAGTTCAACATAGAGAGAACTTCTTGCAATGCAAGGTTGGAATAGTTATTTACTTAAAGGACCACTATAGTGCCAGGAAAACATACTCGATTTCCTGGCACTATAGTGCCCTGAGGGTGCCCCCACCCTCAGGGTCCCCCTCCTGCCCGGCTCTGGAAAGGGGAAAGGGGTAAAAACTTACCTTTTTCCAGCGCTGGGCGGGGAGCTCTCCTCCTCCGATCCTCCTCCCCGTCTGCTGAATGCGCACGCGCGGATGTAGAGAGGATTGTGGGCTGCTGCTTAACAGTACAACACTAAACAATATTGTGTAACTATTCTTTTATTATTGTTGCATTCACGTCTTGCAGTATTTCTACAATGAGACAGCCGCTAGAGGAAATAGGGGAAGGCTTAACCTCTGAAACTGCTATGTTTATGAAAAAATGGGTTAACCCTGGCTGGACCTGGCACCCACACCACTTCATTAAGCTGAAGTGGTCTGGGTGCCTAGAGTGGTCCTTTAACCCCTTAAGGACCAAACTTCTGGAATAAAAGGGAATCATGACATGTCACACATGTCATGTGTCCTTAAGGGGTTAAAGGCGCGGGTCTCCTCACAGTTGGCCTCGTCCCCGCTCAAACCAATGCTTATCGTTAGGAAAGCATTGAGAGTTTATTGTAAGTGTGCGGCAAAACGCTGTGCTGTACTAATCAGCATCTTCTCTTTGAAGAATATTCCACACCTGCATGCAGAGCGTTAATTAGCTGAACATCAGTGCATTAACCCCGGAAGCACCTCTAGTGGCCATCTGAGTGACTGTTAGTAGGCAGTGATGTATACACTGCCTTTAAGGTGTTAAGACATGAAGCTGTAGTTGTTCAAGTGACTATAGTGTCGCTTTAACTTGGAAATGTGGTATATTGCAAAAGGAAATAAATCATAATATAATCATATTTGGCCAAAATAGCAGAGCTGCAAAGGATTTAGAGAATTATTATACTTTGGCTATTTTTTCCTACAATTTGCAGTTACTGTGTCAATTCTCCACAATCAGGGGAGTGCCAGCAAGTGGGCAATAGCCCCTACTGTAGAGAGGATTGTGGGCTGCTGCTTAACAGTACAACACTAAACAATATTGTGTAACTATTCTTTTATTATTGTTGCATTCACGTCTTGCAGTATTTCTATAAAGATTTTAAACTTAAAGTGGTGCTATAGGTATCAAGACAACTTTTGCTTATTGAATCATTTTTGGTGTACACTTGCAGCAGTATACACCCCTGTCGTCTCACTGCTCAAATATCTGCCATTTGGAAGTTATGTAACTTTTATTTCTGTCCATGCAGCCCTAGTCACACTTCCACTGAATAAAAAAACAAATAAAAAAACAACATATATTGACATTTGACAAGTGCATGTGTATATTTCTACTTGTAATGTGTTGTGTTTGAATCTGTGACTACAATGGGTGTATGTAACTGTGTAAATGCATGCATGGTTAAAGATAATATTAGACATTGTTGATGTAAAAAGAATTTACATGCCTGTGGAGTTTAAATTGCTATTTGCAAAGTACTCCCCCTCCTATGATTCATAGTAGAAGTGCAGGAGCTGTTATACAGTGTACATCACTCAGTGCTGTCCCTGCTCCTCCTGCAGTGGCGTCACTAGGGGGGGGCCAGAGGGGGCCATGGCCCCCCCTAGATCAGGCTGTGCCCCCCTTTGTGCCCCCCCAACTGGAAATGAACTTACTGCTCGCTGGGCTCCCTCCATGCTACTGAGAGCCCAGCCCCTGAGCAGATGGATCCTGCAGGCAGGGGAATTCCCCAGCCTGTAAACATGGAGAGACACTGGAGGAAGGAGGGAAGCAGGCTGTGCTCACTGAAGGGGAGGAGGAACCATTGTCCAGCCTGCAGGAAGTCTCCCCTTTGTTTCTGCTGGGGGAGCAGGAGAGCGGTGCACAGTGAGCACAGCCTGCTTCCTGCTTCCTCCTCCCTCCAGTGTCTGTGCGTGTTTACACAGGGGGATCCATCTGCTCAGGGGCTGGGCTCTCAGTAACATGGAGGGAGCCCAGCCAGCAGTAAGTACTGAATGGATCCTCCTCCACAGCCCTAGCACAGGGATGGCCCACATGGAGCCCAAGGGGGCTGATCATATTGTGTATGTTTGTGTGTGTATAAAGTGTGACTAAACTGGTGTGAGTGACATTGTGTGTATATAGTTCAGTAATAGTGTGTGTTAGTGAGAGTGTGAGACATTGTGTGTGTGTATACTGAATAGTGTGTGTTAGTGAGAGTGTGAGACATTGTGTGTATACTTAATAGTGTCAGTGACATTATGTGTATACTTAACAGTGTGTGTTAGTGAGATTGTGGCACATTGTGTGTATACTTAATAATAGTGAGTGTTAGTGGGAGTGTGTGACATTGTGTGTGTGTATACTGAATAGTGTGTGTTAGTGAGAGTGTGAGACATTGTGTGTGTGTGTGTGTGTATACTGAATAGTGTGTGTTAGTGAGAGTGTGAGACATTGTGTGTATGTGTATACTTAACAGTGTGTGTTAGTGAGATTGTGGCACATTGTGTGTATACTTAATAGTGTGTGTCAGTGACGTGTGTATACGTAATAATAATGTGTTAGTGTGTGACATTGTGTGTATACTTAATAATAGTGTGTGTTAGTGAGTGTGTCAGTGACATTGTGTATGTACTTAATACGTGTGTTAGTGAGAGTGTGTGACGTGTGTATACTTCAGTAAGTAGTGTATGTTAGAGTGTGCGCGAGTGACTATGCGACCAATTATATTCATAATACACTGTAACATTAATTAACGTAAACCCATTACTATAAATTAAATCCCACAATATTATAAATAAAATCCCACCAAATGAACGAAAATATTATTATCACAGCTATAAATTATATATTTAATGTAAAATGTATCCCAACATGCAAAATTGCATTTCAGGGAGGTGGCTTCGCAATTTACTCCGCCACCCCCGTGCACATGTGCGGTCACTCCACCTCCCCCTGACATGCTTGCGCTCACTCCCCCCCCCTCCACCAACACACACAGATATGCGTACTGGCACATACACACACTCTGGCACATACACACTGACACACAGATACACACATTGAAACGCACACTGGCACATACATTCAGATACACACACTGAAACACACACAGATACACACACATATTGACATGCACAGAAGTCATACTTTATAGATTTGATTGTGTGTGTGATTTCCGGGATATTATGTATGATCTGCGGGTGTCAGGGAACCGCATTCAACATGCGAGAGTCTCCCTGAACTACCGGGAGACATGGGATGTCTGGTATTTGGCAGTATGTGTGTATGGATGTATGTATTAGGCAGTGTGCGTGTATGGGTGTATGTATTAGGCAATATATGTATTGTGCAATATGTGTGTGCAGATGGATGTATTAGGCAGTGTGTGTATGGATGTAAGTATTCAGTGAGTGTGTATTAGGCAGTGTGCGTTTATGGGTCTATGTATTAGGCAATAGGTGTGTATAGATGTATGCATCAGGCAATATGTGTGTATAAATGGATGGATGGATGTATTAGGCAGTGTGTGTGTATGGGTTTGTATGTATTAGGCAATATGTGTGCAGGAGCAGAGCAAACAGAGAGGAGCAGAACAAGCAGAGAAGAGGCAGCGCAGAGCAAGTAGAGAGGACAAGAGCAGAGAGGAGCAGAGCAAGTAGAGAGGAGCGGAGCAGAGTAAGTAGAGAAAAGCAGAGCAAGGCGAGAGTGGCGGAGCAGAGCAAGCAGAGAGGAGTAAAAGCAGACCATGCAAATAGAAGCACAGCATGCAGAGAGGAGGCAGAGCAAGCAAAGAGGAGCAGAGCAAGCATAGAGGAGCAAGAGCAAAGGAGGCAGAACAGATCAAGCAGAGAGGAGCAGGTATTGTGGCCCGCTGCCTCTGCCACATCTAGGTTCTGAGAAAAGTGAATTAATTACACTGATTACAGTGAGTGGTGTGTGTGTGACAAAGGTTACTTACTCCTGATTGCAGACAGTGAGTGGTATGACAGTGGCACTTACTCCTGATTGCAGACAGTGAGTGGTATGACAGTGGCACTTACTCCTGAGATTGCAGACAGTGTTGTGACAGTGTCACCTTACTTACCAGAGATTGCAAACAGTTTGCAGTGCGGCCCCACATAAAGTGTGAAACCTTACCTACCTGAGAGTGCAATTTGCAGAGGGACTTCCGAGTGAGCGGAGCAGACAGTGGCACTACTACTGTAAGTAACATGAACTTTAATTGCAGCTTTTGAGTAAATGATATGCATGTACCCAGGATTCCATATTGTGAGCAAGAGAATGAAACAAGTAATTTTAGTTTGTGTTGGTATAGTATTCACCAACTATAGGTCAGGGCACAAACTTTAGTGCCAACCATTTTTAATTGTTCATGGAAGTGGAGCTAAATCTGCTCTTCTTACAGTAAAAATTCATTTGAATTAGCATTTCAAAATACAACTTTGTGTCACTTTAAAATGCTTAAACTGTAGCGTAGAGAATACACTGTTAAGTGACCATTTTCTATGTATGTGAAATATTTATATAGA
This sequence comes from Pelobates cultripes, assembly GCA_933207985.1. Taxonomy (NCBI): domain Eukaryota; kingdom Metazoa; phylum Chordata; class Amphibia; order Anura; family Pelobatidae; genus Pelobates; species Pelobates cultripes. Next base: position 133,113,589 of record OW240916.1, read on the forward strand.
AGTGTTAATTTAAATTCCCTTCAAATTGCATGTTGTAAATTATTTTTAAAAATATATTTATTTTTTTTAAACTAGTTTTGTAACAATTCTGGCATCATGAGATATTGTTACAATTGCATCTCTAAAGCAGACTTAAGCATATTTATCAAGGTGCTGGAAATCTGGATTTTGTTAACTTTTAAATGTTCTCCACGTGTGTATGTGTACACACACACACGTTTTGTAATTGCCCCACTACTTCTGTCCCCGGCCCCCCATGTGCCCCCCCTAAATATGAATGCTGGAGACGCCACTGTCCTCCTGCAAGGCATTTCCTGTGTGAGAGGCTGTTAATAGACAGATGGGAAATGGTCCCTTCCACTTCCTGTCTAACCTTACACATGTACACCTGAGAAGCTGGAACACAACAGTGTTTTACACCCTCTGTAATTACATAGGAAGGTGACTAGACTACAATGGACACTGGCCAAGGCTCCTCACCTCTCACCAGCCCACCTGAGCTTCAAAAAGGCACATTATATGAGCTGTGAATAAGCATCCCCTACAGGACAGGTGCCTACTCTGTCTAATGAGAAATACTGTCCTGAGCATGATATATGCATATAACAAATAAGCCAAGTCAGAGATCTCAGACAAATGAACCAGCGTTTTTCTTTAATATTTAATTCAATCACTGAAGCACTGGATGTATTGCATGAGCTAAATATAACATACTTCATTCCTCTAAAATCCTGAAGAATCTCCATGTAATCAATCAATATGTCAAACCCAGCAGTTAGCCGATTATGTCTCAGATGATTAGGAAGTCAAAAATATCATGCTACATAAAAGCTATTTACTACACTGAGGTGCACCTCATTTGATTAGGTCATACATTGCACAGAGAAGAATTAATTGAGCCTTATGGCAAGGTATTTTAGTTTCCTACATGGTGCTCAATAGACCATTGATGACATATAGAAGTAAGAGTGAAAATGCAAATTTTTATATCAGTTCACAAGGACATTCCAAACTCCATAACAATTTTTGCAATTTGCAAAAAGCGTGATCACTTGGTTAGTGACATTAATACTGTGAACCAGGCAATACTCTGATAGCAGCTGCAATAGGCCTGCAATCGATTTATTCAGCTGTTACATTCATCTTGTGTGATGGCAAGTAAACTATGTCATACCTGCCAGTCTTGTCTGCCATAAGGTTACCTGTGGCTATTTGCTCCTCCACTCATCATACTTTCATAGATTTTGATGCCAGCCGTGGTCTATGTTATAAGCAGTGATGTATCAATGCTGGCACTGACCGGAGTCTGAATCCTGATCTGTGTCATAGTCACACAATAATGGCACTGAGCTAAGTCTAAATCCAATAGTTGCATCAATGTATAAGTCAGTTAGAACCCAGACCATGTGCAGAATGGTATAGGGAAGATGCGCCTTATGGATGTCCTCAGTTAAGATCCACACAAATCCATATACAGTGCCTTGCAAAAGTATTCACCCCCTTGGCTTTTTACCTATTTTGTTACATTACAGCCTTAAGTTCAATGTTTTATTAATTTGAATTTTATGTGATGGATCAGAACACAATAGTCTAAGTTGGTGAAGTGAAATGAGAAAAATATATACATAAAACTATTTTTTAGAAATAGAAAACAGAAAATTTGCATGTGCGTATGTATTCACCCCCTTTGCCATGAAGCCCATAAAAAGCTCTGGTGCAACCAATTACCTTCAGAAGTCACATAATTAGTGAAATGATGTCCACCTGTGTGCAAGTATCACATGATCTGTCATTACATATACACACCTTTTTTGAAAGGCCCCAGAGGCTGCAACACCTAAGCAAGAGACACCACTAACCAAACACTGCCATTAAGACCAAGGAACTCTCCAAACAAGTAAGGGGCAATGTTGTTGAGAAGTAAAAGTCAGGGTTAGGTTATAAAAAAATATCCAAATCTTTGATGATCCCCAGGAGCTATCTATCATAACCAAATGGAAAGACGGCCGACCACCCAAACTCACGGACCGGGCTAGGAGGGCATTAATCAGAGAGGCAGCACAGAGACCTAAGGTAACCCTGGAGGAGCTGCAGAGTTCCACAGCAGAGACTGGAGTATCTGTACATAGGACGACAATAAGCCGTACGCTCCATAGAGTTGGGCTTTATGGCACAGTGGCCAGAAGAAAGCTATTACTTTCAGCAAAAAACAAAATGGCACGTTTTGAGTTTGTGAAAAGGCATGTGGGAGAATCCCAAAATGTATGAATAAAGGTGCTCTGGTCTGATGAGACTAAAATTGAACTTTTTGGCCATCAAAGAAAACGCTATCACATCACCCAAAGAACACCATCCCCACAGTGAAACATAGTGATGGCAGCATTATGCTGTGGGGATGTTTTTCAGCAGCAGGGACTGGGAAACTGGTCAGAGTTGAGGGAAAGATGAATGGTGCTAAATACAGGGATATTCTTGAGAAAAACCTGTACCACTCTGTGCGTGATTTGAGGCTAGGACGGAGGTTCACCTTCCAACAGGACAATGAAGCAAATCCTCAAACAATCCATGTTAATTCCAGGTTGTGAGGCAACAAAACACGAAAAATTTCAATGGGGGTGAATACTTTTGCAAGGCACTGAATGATATGACAATTAGCTAGAGTGTACTACTGACTCACACAGCACAAGGTGAAGAGGGAATGTGGCATTTGAATGAATCAGCATTATACAACATGCAAACCTTACATAACTTGAGGAAAGAGCTAAGTAGTTACTTTGAGAAAAATGCCCAACCCCAAACCTCAATGAACACCAGATGGCTGGCCCATAAGGCAGTCATGAGAGGCCTGTTTATACAAATGGTAGTCAGGGTTAAGAGGGAACAGGAGAAGGAGTCAGACTCCCTCAAAGTCCGAGTGGAGGAATTCAAAAAAATTACACAAACAACATCCAACCAAGAAAGTAGGCCAGATGCTCACACAAGCAAGGAACGAATTAAACAACCAGCCCAAATTAAAGAACACATGCTTCTCCCAGGGCAATAGGGCGGGCAAATTGCTAGCTTCCCAACCGAAAGCCAAATACGAACAAACTACAAAAGTGTCCATATATTACAAAGAAGGAACAAAAATCTCTAATCCATATTCTTAATGAATCTGCAAACTACTACGAAACACTCTACAATCTGAAAGATTGTGGGGACATCGTTAAGCCGCAGGAAGACAATATTGCGCAATTCCTACATCACATTGTTCTCCCAAAATTGACTGACGATAAGGTACAAGCACTCGAAACCTCCTTCACCCAGGAGGAGATCCACGACACATTCAAATCACTGCCTAAACTTAAAGCCCGGGCCCAGATGGTTTCCCCAACATATATTACCAGACCTTCGCAGACATACTGGTGCCGCAAATGACAGCCCTATACAACTAAATAATGTCGACAATCACAATGCCGCCCGAAATGTTGGAGGCAAACATCATTACACTTCCAAAAACAGGAAAACCGCCCCCAAAAAGTGTGAGAACTTCTGCCCGATCTCGCTGCTAAATGCGGACACAATGCCAACCGCATTAAACCGATGTTACACTCGCTGGTAGCCAGGGGGTAGGCGGGGTTTGGCCCGGGACAATACCAGGCGATTTATGGACTTGATGTAGCTGCTAAATAGGATGGTAGAAGCGGGGCTTTTAGTGGTGCTAGGCGCCAAAAAAGCCTTTGATCGGCTTCACTGGGGCTACATGTCAGAGGATCTTTGCAAATTCGGCTTCCCACCAAAACTCCAAATGATTGTACATCCACAAATCCTGTTCCTATTTCGCAGGTGTCTTGTTGCCATTGCAAGCTGAAACATACCTGTTACACATGCTACCTGACAACTTAACTAAACCAGAGAGGTCAAGCATTATCCAGGTACTTATAGCCGCCAAAAGAAGCTTAGCTAAAAACTGGAAATCCAAGAATCCCCCAAATATCGCAATGGTATTGGAGAAGTTGAATTCCACCAAACTCTATGAAGAAATATCCCACAGATTGCAAGGATCGACAAAAACCTTTAATGACATCTGGGCCAACTGGCAAAGGGTATACCAAATACACTCTACGGATGATAGCATCAGCAATAACCCCACATAGGCCAGACACGAGACTCACAAAGGTTGAGTAAGCCCCAGTGCCCCTAACCTAGACCCACCACGAGAGTGAGAGCACACTTGTGACATAGCCTGAAGCGAAGACCTATACACCTTTTGATTCACTGTTACATTATGATTTGCATGGTTTGTTTATGGCCCATTTATGTTTGTCTATGTTCATATCCAACGTGCTAACACATGTTACATCGCTGTGAATCACCACGATCCAAAGTAGTTTACTAGATGAAACAGGACTGCATACATGACACTATAAAAATATGTAACCTAATTTGTATGTACAATGCAGCTGATCTTGTTGTTACCCACGAGAGGTGGGCTACCATTTAACAATGTGCTAATGTGTGGTGACGTAACAATGATTAATGACAAATGTAACAAGTGGAAATGGATGCTTATTTTATTTTTTCTGATAAATTTCAAATAAAAACTATTCATAGGAAGAAAAGGGCATCTAATGCAAAAATGGATGCAACAGTGTATGGCTACACATTAGATATTTTTGCTATGCCAATTCAATGTTGACAACATCATAATTATATTAAATATCACTATTTAAAAAAAAAATGAAGGGGTTAATTATTGTTTATTGCAATATGATGGGCATAGGTGTTCCAGCGGAATCTAGTGAAAATTTTGTTCCAACTAAATTGCTGATAATGCAGTTCCTTTTGTATTCTTTACTTGCTACAATGAGTATTGATGTCCAAATGCTTATTTTTCTCTTCATCTGTGTTACTGATGGGATCTGGAGTAAAGGTTGTGCATGTTCATTTGGACATTATATGGGGAATATTTATGTAGTGGAGGCACTTTGACTAGAAGAAGGGAACATAGAGGACACTTGGCATTGCATACACCCTGTTCCAAATTATTATGCAAATTATATTTTTCTCATTTACCTAAGTAATTGATGTAAATAACAGTCAGCATAATTCTCGTGTTATCAACTATTAAGAGTACAATTCAAATTTTATTGAACAAACCTCCTAATGATAACAGTATTTTTTTTAAACATAAAAAACTTACAATGCACTGTTCCAAATTATTACGCACAGTAAGTTTTTTCAAAACACTTTATAGGTTGTAAAGAACTGAAAATTGTCATTTGTTGTGTTTGCAGCATATTTACTGAAATCAAAAGCTATTTCAATCAAACTTCTAACAACATTTTAACTTATTAAACATTTTAACAGGTCACGTTACATTTTAACATAGGACCCCTTATTTGATAGCAGCTTCACAAGTCTTGCATCCATAGAACTTGTGCGTTTTTGGACAGTTTCTGCTTGAATTTGTTTGCAAGATGTCAGAATAGTCTCCCAGAGCTACTTTTTGGATGTAAACTGCCTCCCATCCTCATATATATTTTGCTTGAGGATGCTCCAAAGGTTCTCAATAGGATTGAGGTCAGGGAAGGATGGATGGAGGCCACACCATGACTTTCTCTCCTTTTATCACCATAGCAGCCATTGATGCAGAGGTATTCTTTGCAGCATGAGATGGTACATTATCATGCATGAAGATTACTTTATTATGGAAAGCATAGTTCTTCCTTCTGTACTGAAAGTGGTCAGTCAGAAAATCCACATACTTTGCAGAGGTCATCTTTACACCTGCAGAGACCCTAAAGGGGCCGACCAGCTCTCTTCCCATGATTCCGGCCCAAAACATGACTCCACCACCGCCTTACTGATGTCGCAGCCTTGTTGGAACAGTGTGGCCGTCCACCAACCATCCACTACTCCATCCATCTGGACCATCCAGGGTTGCATGGCACTCATCAGTGAACAGGACTGTTTGAAAATTAGTCTGCATGTATTTTTCTGCCCAATGCAGCCATTTCTGCTTGTGAGCATTGGTTAGTGGTGGCCGAATAGAAGGTTTATGCACAGTTGCAAGATGCTGGAGGACTCTACACCTTGATGTCCGTGGGACTCCAGAGGCACCAGCAACTTCAAATCTGTGTGCTGCTATGTAATGGTATTTTAGCAGCTGCTCTCTTGATCCGATGCATGGATCTGGCAGAAATCTTCCTCAATGTGCCTTTATCTGCACGGACCCGTCTGTGCTCTGAATCAGCCACAAATCTCTTAATAGTGCGATGATCACGCTTACGTTTTCGTGAAATATCGAATGTTTTCATACCTCGTCCAAGGCATTGAACTATTTCACTCTTTTCTGCAGCAGAGAGATCCTTTTTCTTCCCCATATTGCATGAAAATGGTGCTCAGCTTAATAATGTGGGACACCCTCCTTTAGTAGTTTTTCCTTAAATTGGGCTCACCTGACAATCTAATTATCACAGGTGTCCGAGATTGTTTTCAGTGATCAAAAGAGCCCTGAGACACAATGTCATCCATGAGTTAAACTGAAAAACAAAATATTTAATCTTTGTGACACTTAAATAGAATTTGCATAATAATTTGGAACAGGGTGTATGTGACGGTAATAATTACATAGCTACATAGCTGAAAAGAGACTTGCGTCCATCAAGTTCAGCCTTCCTCACAAATGTTGTTGCTGTTGATCCAAAAGAAGGCAAAAAACCTGGTCTGAAGCGCTTCCAATTTTGCCACAAACTAGGAAAAAATTCCTTCTTGACCCCAAAATAGCAGTCAGATGTCTCATTGGATCAAGCAGCTTTTACCCCACTAATTAGAAATTATATCCCTGTATGTTATGTTTTTGTAAGTATTTATCCAATTTCAGTTTAAACATCTGTATGTACTCTGACAAAACCACCTCTTCAGACAGAGAATTCCATATCCTTATTGCTCTTACTGTAAAAAAAACCTTTTCTTTGCCTTAGATGAAATCTCCTTTCTTCCAGCCTAAATGTGTGACCTCGTGTCCTATGTATAGCCCTGTTTATGAATAGATTTCCAGATAAAGGTTTGTACTGGCCCCGAATATATTTGTATAAAGTTATCATATCCCCTCTCAGGCGCCGTTTTTCCAAACTAAACAGATTTAATTTTTTTTAACCTTTCTTCATAACTAAAATGCTCCATTCCTTTTATCAATTTTGTAGCTCGTCTCTGGACCCTCTCCAGTGCCATGATATCCTTCTTTAGAACAGGCGCCCAAAATTGCACAGCATATTCAAGGTGTGGTCTTACCAGCGATTTATAAAGAGGCAAAATTATATTTTCATCCCGAGAATTTATGCCCCTATTTATACATGACAAAATCTTACTGGCCTTAGCAACTGCAGATTGACATTGCATATTGCTGCCTAATTTGTTGTCTATAACAATTCCCAAATCCTTCTCGTGTGTGGTTATCCCTAATTCACTACCATTTAGTGTGCAAGTTGCTTGTGCATTCTTAACCCCGAAGTGCATAACTTTGCATTTCTCTATGTTAAATTTCATCTGCCATTTTAGTGCCCAGTCCCCCAACCTATCCAAATCTCTCTGCAGCAAAGCAATATTCTGCTCACATTTTATTACTTTACAAAGTTAGGTGTCATCTGCAAACACTGATACATGGCTTTCAATGCCTATTTCAAGATCATTTATAAATATGTTAAATAGAAGTGGTCCCAAAACAGAACCCTGAGGGACACCACTTACCATTTTTGTCCAGCCTGAAAATTTACCATTAATTACAACTCGCTGTTCTCTATCCTTAAGCCAATGTTCTACCCAAGAACAAGAATATTCATCTAGACCAATTTCTTTTAGTTTGAAGACAACCTATTGTGAGGAACCATATCAAATGCCTTGGCAAAATCCAAGTAGATCACTTCCACTGCAACACCCTGATCTATACGTCTACTTACTTCTTTGTAGAATGCAATTACGTTAGTTTGACATGACCTATGTTTCATAAAACCATGCTGATTATTACTAATAACAAAGTTCTTCCCAATGAATTCCTGATTATCCTTTAATAGCCCTTCAAATATTTTCCCAGTTACAGAAGTTAAGCTCACAGGTCTATAATTTCCAGGCAAGGATTTTGAACCCTTTTTAAATATAGGAACAACATCTGCCTTCCTCCAATCCTCCGGTACAACACCTGAAACAAAAGAATCTTGAAAAATTAAATAGAGGTTAACTTATTTCCCCACTTAGCTCCTTAAGTACTCGTGGATGAATACCGTCAGGCCCCAGAGCTTTATTTACATTAATTTTCTTTAATAGCTGTAGCACCTTGTCACAAATTATCTGCAAGTTTTTTGCAGCAATCATTTGCATATCTCTTGCCTTAGGATCCTCATTAATATATACTGAAGAAAAATAGTTATTTAAAATTTTTGCTTTTTCCTGGTCTTCATTAGCTAATAAACCCAACTCTGTTTCAAGTGTACCTACACTTTCATTTTTTGTTTTTTTAGAATTGAGGTACTTGAAAAAAAATTTGGAGTTGGTTTTGCATTCTTTAGCTATCAATTTCTAATTTTATAGTTTAGCCACTTTAATTGCCTTTTTGCAAGGGTTATTTGCTTCCTTATATCTTAAATAGGATGCATTTGATTTGTCTGATTTAAATGCTTTAAATGCCCTTTTCTTATTTTTAATCTCTTGCTTTACTTCTCTACTAAGCCACATTGGTTTTAATTTGTTCCTTTTATATTTATTACCCAGTGGTACATACTAAGAAATGTACCTTTCTAATATTTGTTTGAATAGTTTCCATTTATCCTCAGTGTTTTTATCACTAAGGAGTTTATGCCAGTCGATATGTTGTAGAGCTGCCCTAGTCTTATTGAAACTGGCTTTTTTAAAATTATATGTTTTAGTATACCCCACTTGCTTTTGCTTTTTTGAGTTTATTTCAAAATTTACCATATTGTGATCACTATTTCCCAAATGCTCCCCTACTTGAATGTTGGTTAAAAGATCAACATTGTTTGTTATGACAAGATCCAGACAAGCATCCTTTCTAGTTGGTGCTTGTACCAGTTGTGACATAAAGGTGTCATTTAACACATTCAAAAACCTGATGCCCCTTGCTGAAGTACTAGTCCCTCTTTCCCAATTTATGTCTAGATAATTAAAATCTCCAATAATTAACGTGTTACCTCGATTTGCAGCTTTCTCAATTTGCTCTAACAGCTGTTCTTCCTCATTAATATTTACATTAGGTGGTTTATAACATATCCCAACCAATAATTGATTTCCCTTTGTTTGCCCCAAGCAGATATCTACTCATAAAGCCTCCACCTGTTCCTCGTCACACTCCACATGCCTAAGATTTGACTTTAACTCATGGTTGACATATAAACATACCCCACCACCCTTCTTGTTTTTCCTATCCTTCCTAAATAACATGTACCCATTTAAATTAACTGCCCAGTCATGTGTCTCATCCCACCATGTTTCTGTTATGCCTATTATATCATATTGTTTAGTGTATGCTATTGCCTCTAGTTCCCCATTTTGTTATATAGGCTCCTTGCATTAGTAAGCATACATTTAATATTATCATGAGTCTTTTGTACTTTTTGTGAATTATCAATATTACATACCTCCTCTGTTCTGAGTTTCCCCTCCCCCCATCTCCACCTCTTTGTTCTGAGCTAAAGCCCATCTCCTTTCCATCCTATCTCCATTTTCTAGATTGCTTTGACCCCCCCCCCTACCACTAGTTTAAAATCTCCTCCAACCTTCTAGCCATCCTATCCCCCAGCACAGCAGACTCTCTTCCGTTTAGGTGCAATCCATCATGACTATACAGGTTGTACCCAAGCGCAAAATCGGCCCAGTACTCTAAAAACCCCAAATCCTCTTTCCTGCACCAAGATTTTAGCCACGCATTGACCTCTCTAATCTCCCGCTGCCTTTCTGCTGTAGCGCGCGGCACAGGTAATATTTCTGAAAAAACTACCTTGGAGGTCCTTTTTCTTAAGCTTACTTCCTAGTTCCCTGAACTCATTCTTTAGGACCTTCCATTTTCCTCTGACTGTCATTGGTACCAGTATGGACCATGACAGCTGGGTCATCTCCAGCCCTTCCCAATAATCCCTCCACTCTGTCAGCAACATGCCGGACCCGAGCACCCGGGAGACCGCAAACTGTCCAGTTGAGTCGATCAGAGTGGCAGATTACCCTATCTACTCTCTTAATAATAGAGTCCCCTACCACCACAACCTGTCTAGACTTCCTTACCATCTCAACCCCACCCGTACTAGAGGGGCTGTTTCCAGGAACAGCTTCCTGCAGTACAGCTACTCACGAGCTGATGCTCCCAACATCTTCACTCAAACGGGCAAATCTGTTAGGCTGCATGAGATCAGGACTAGCTAAGCCTTTTCTCTTCCCTCCCCCCCGCTTCCTCGCCCCACTGTCACCCAGCTACGTGCCTGTTCCCCATCTGTCTTATCTCCTCCCTCTCCACTACCTGTCCCCACTAAACTCTGCTCAGTGAGCAGCAGACTCCTCTCAAGATTGTCAGTCTCCCTCAGTGTTACAATTTGCCTCTCCAGATCTCTAATCTGAGCTTCCAGAAATGCCACTCGCTCACACCCACCACAGAGGTATGGACCCTGGACAGAATCATCCAGGCATGCATACATGCGGCATGATGTGCACCGAGTTAAATTTGCAATCCTGCTAGCACTCATCCCCAGAAAGAAAAAAAAAAACACAAGTGAGAAAAATATTAACCCATTGGTTTAAACTCCCTTGTAGGGCATATGTTAATCCGAGATACTTGCATACTCATTTTGTAATATTCTGTTTTGCTCTCTGTGTGATTTCACTTTCTTTATGTCATGCTAACACACTGTTGTTAATTACATTTCAACTGAAAAATCCAAAGAATTACAATTGAAAAAAAAAAAAAAAGGCAAGAATTTACTTTTATGATTATTGCTTTTTCCTTTTGCAATCTTGTATTAATGACCAGAGGGGAGCAGCTGCAGCAAGACCCATTTTATTAAGAAAAGATATTTTTGAAAATATTTAAGAAAAAAAAAAGTCAGTAGGCTTTGGGCAACTGACAACTCACCCATTCCACCCTGAGAAATGCTGGCAAATGTATAGATTTTATTTCAAAAGTGCTTTTATGGTCCCTCCCCTACATCTCAATGAAATAATCAATATTTGACTTGTGTGCCAGTGGTGCATGCTGGGGGAGTATGGGATGCACTGAAGCCAGTGTGCAGGCAGTGAAATCAGCATAGGGGATTGCCATGCTTAACGAAGTGACCCCAATCCTGTGAAAATAGAAGGCAGAGTTACACTATAGAACACTGCAAAGCTAAACAATATGAATTTAGAGAAAACAGCATCAATAGGAGACCAAAACGCTTTTAAAAGGGCCACTAACCACTTAACCTTACTATAGTTTATTTGGTGCAAAGACCCTGTTCCTGCAGTGTGACCGTCCATTCTTCTCCTCCCCATTTTTGTACTGTCAGTAAGCCAACTGGAATAACTTTCCTGAATGACAGTTTTGTCCAAGCTGCATCAGGTGTCACACAGCAGGCTAACCTTAGACTCCTTGGATCCAAATCCATTGACTGGGCAAAGCTCCTGCTGTCTAATTCACAAGCAAATAAAAATCACGCATTAGAAGCTTTGGACTAGGATTTTGTTCTAAATGGTTTCTTTACTCTAATTCTGAATTACCTCTGACAACTCCCTGTTCTTTCCCAAACTCAGATGAGCGAAAAGGATAGGTTATTGGAGAGTGTCTGGTTATTGTTGGTTGATTTTTATGATCTTGCATCCTGGCTTTATAAGTAGCCCACCCCACAATGTATCTCTCAAGACTAGGTTTTCCTAAAAGAATCCCACTGCTATAGTGTTCCTTTCTCTGAAACTATACCTTATATTAAACCTTTAAAACAACAAGTGGAAGTGTGGCCAGTAGAAGACTGTTCTGAGACAAGTGCTTCAAACTGTTTTTGGCCACCTTCTGAATCAACAGCAAAAGAAATAGGATAAAGGCTGAACTCGGACATGTCTTTTAGTGGTTTTTGGTTACTTTCTGGCCGCAGTTTACACAGCTAAAATGTAGTCTAGAACACCTTCTTTACACAGATTCATTTGTAAACATTTACTGTACTTTAGAGACATTACTGTAATTATTGCTGTGGATTTCTGTTATACACTCAGATAAACCACCAATATGGAGCTCCTAGAAGAAATGGACATTAGGACAGAAAAGAACAGTGATTTGGCCCAAAATCGGGACTATGCCTCCTAAATATTTACTATATGGTGCAGGTGTCCTGGTTGATCATCAGATTGACTACATGCAACATACTACAGGGCAGCACTTTCCTTATGTTGCTCAATTTGTATCGGTCTTTAAAAACCTTGTGGGGTATGCCATGGTCCTTTATTGATGCTGCATACCACTTCGAGCAGGGATCCTCAAAATCCGGCCCCCCAGATGCCGCTGAACTACAACTCCCATGATTCTATGGCTATGTAATTCAAAGAATCATGGGCGTTGTAGTTCAGCAACATCTGGAGGGCCACAGTTTGAAGACCCCTGACTTAGAGTGATGTACTGAAAATGATTCTTTAATACCATGGACAAATGTCACTAAGCTGGTTTACTCTAAGTAATCCCACCAAGCAGGGGTAGCACAGCACTCCCCCATCAAAGCAATCACCTTAAAAAACAGTGCATTGCTGGCAGGTGCCTGCTCTACGTCGGTCTTCTCGCTGCCTGTGAAGTGGATGGCGAAAGAACTGCTGGAATCTCTTGGGATTCTCTAGTTCACTTGCCCACCATATGATGCTGGAAGCCTGAACATGATGCACAGAGCTACAGGAAGCTGGAAAAGAGTGACCATTGCAACAGTAATTCAAATAATTTTAATTTTTAATAATTTATACCCTAGGCATAAGATTTCACTCCAGCACTCAAGATAAGAAAAGGGATTCTGCTGCATCTCACTGTAAAAAGGAGGAGGGAGTCAGACAAAAAAATAAAAAATAAAAATTGAGGTTGCGCCTCATACAAGGCATCTATAGTAAGAGTCCAGCACTTTACATGCAATAAAGCTAGAATACCTGGCACTTGTATTAACCTGTATAATCCCATGCAAGTAACATGCTTAGTGGTGACTGCATTTAGGACCAGTGGACACAAGGAGCCATTAAGGAATCATTTTCATTAATGGTACAGCAAACTTGCCATCTGTGTTGCAGCCTACCCACTGCATTCAGCAGGAAATCCAGTTCATTGGTTTAAGCTTTAACAGTGCATCTATGGAAACTACTATAGGAAAATTGGTCAATATACTACTTTGAAAACAGTGGGTGGCTGTCTATACATGATCAAAAGCTATTTTAAACTTAATTTAAGCTCTCCAGATAAGAAATACAAAGTCAAACAAAGTCCATTTTTGTTTATTTTGAAAAGAATCTCCAGTGGTTCTTTTGACAGGGATTTCACCCTCTGCATACCTCTATAGAAAAAAGGTCACAGTCGAGACAGATTTACAGTCGCATTCACACATACAAAAATGTCTTTACATTTTAGAAATTATTTGGCAATTTGATATGAATGACCCGTTTTCTTCGTCTATTGCCGTCGCCCCAAACATTGGAAAAAAAAATATAACAGAAAACCCCCCCCAAAAAAAAAAAAAGTGTGTACAGAAACTTATTTACAGTCAAAATACTTCAAAGTGCTTTAGAATAGTGATTGTGTTTCTTTAGATATATGTACAAACTGCCTATACAAAATATGTACAGGTGGATTCACTATACATATAGAGCACAAAGGTTATTTGCTGGGATATGGCTTCATATGGAAAGTGCTTTATACAATACTTGGCCTGTGAGGAAAGGATTTTGTTAATACTGACCAGAAAAATAAAAAATAAAGTTGGGGGGGGGAGGGTGGGGCATTAGATTGGATGGTAACCATATCAAGAGTTGAACAATGTTAAATATATACACAAGAGGTTCCTGTTGTAGGCAATATCAATTTTCAAGATCTGCTTCACATGTACAAAGTGTTCTCTTAATGTCCATCCATGAATTTAGGAGGGCAGGTGGTGTTCAGTCACTGGCGTGGTTACCATACAGGAACTATCCTGATGAAGCAGTGTAGACTGAAGGAAGATGGTGAATGCCAACCAAACGTCCGTGCTCAGGAAAGATCATCGTCTGTGTTTACAACGGATATCTAATGATCAGAAAAGGAAAAGTTAAAGGAAGCTTTGAAAGTGTCTTATAATTAATACACGTTATCGTACCAAAGCTGCGCTCTTTTACCGGACACTGTTCCAGAAATAAACTACCCGAATATAAGTCGATACCCCTAATTTTACCACAAAAAAAACTGGGAAAACCTATTGACTCGAGTATAAGACTAGGGTGGGAAATGCAGCAGCTACTGGTAAGTTTCTAAATAAAATTAGATCCCCAAAAATTATATTAATTGAATATTTATTTGCAGTGTGTGTATATAATGAATGCAGTGTGGTGTGTGTGTGTATCTATGTGATGCAGTGCCTTGGTGGGGGGTGGGCATTTTTATTATTTTAAATTATTTTTTTATATATTGTTAATTTTTTTATTATATTTAATTTTTTATTTATATTTATTTTCGCCCCCCCTCCCTGCTTGTTAGCTGACCAGGGAAGGGGGCTCTCATTCCCTGGTGGTCCAGTGGCATTGGCTGTGTAGGAGGGGGGCTGGCAGAGAGCTGTTACTTACCTTTCCTGCAGCTCCTGTCAGCTCCCTTCTCTCTCCTCCGTTCCGGTCAAGTCCCTTCTCCACTGTAAGTCTTGCGGCCGCGCAGAGTGTTCCCCGCGGCTCTCGCAAGATTTACAGTGGAGCTGACCGGAACGGAGGAGAGAGGAGGGAGCTGACAGGAGCTGCAGGAAAAGTAAGTTACAGCTCTCTGCCAGCCCCCAACAGGACTGACGGGCTTGTAATGAGCCCGGCAGTCCTGGTCTGTATTATGGCAATGTGAATTGCCATAATACAGACATTAATGAGCGTATAAGTCGAGTGGGGGGTTTTCAGCACAAAAAATATGCTGAAAAAACTGGACTTCTACTCGAGTATATACGGTAGTTATTTCTACATCTACAATAGTCATGACACTCACATTATTCTGATCATACTGAATCCACTGGAGATCTTTATTAATAAGCCATATACAATTCTGACTATCATGCGCAAAGCCTCTTTACATATGAAGCTGTACATATAAAATGGCTCTTATTTGATACTTACTGCTGGATACGTGTGCCCAATGTTTGCTCCATGCCGTCCAATATCTATTGTAAGATCCTCTTCCGTTGTCTTTAGGTATACTGGATTGTCAAAGTTCATACTTTTCATATTCTTTCTCTGCCAGTTTCGCCACATGAGGTATCCTCCCATGGCTGCCATAACTATTAACACTTCAAAAAAAAAAAAATTTAGAGTCATTACAGGGACCCTTCAACACAGATGCATTGTTCCCACATGGTTACATTTAATAAGTTCTAGGAGTGCACCAGTCATTAAACACTAAAGGGTCAGGAACACAAACCTATTTCTGACCCTATAATGTTAAAACCATTATGTGCATAGAATATAGAATGCACACTATAACAATCTCAAAAAAACTTAGCTTTATTATGTACAAAAAAGTACCAGAGTGAAAACATATAAGAAAAGATAAACAAAGTGACAGAAGCAAGGGCAAACACAATAAAACAATAAATTACCACAAAAATTCTTACAAGCCTCAAGACAGAAACACGAGTCACCAAACCCCCCCAACGTTTCGGCACCATTATGTGCCCCCTCCCCCCCTCGCCTCCCTAAATATAGTAATATCTTGCAGTCAAGTCTGCAGCTGCTGGCTCTGCCCCTGACCTGCCAGCTTGGCTGACATAAAAAGTGATTCTCAGTCAGTCAATCACAATGCTTTCCCATGGGATTGGCCAAGATGCCTATCAGGGGCACACAAGCCAAACAGCCCTAGTCAATCATCTGAATTGAATGATTGCATCTCTGAGGAAAGTTCAGTGTCTCCATGCAGAGTGTGGAGACCATGAATGGCAGTGTTGCACACTGCTGCTAGAGGTGCTTTCTGGGTCAGTGCTGCAGTTTGAGGAGTGGTCATTAGCGGTATCTCTAGGCTGTAATGCAAACATTGCATTTTCTCTGAATAGAGAGTGTTTTCTGCAAAAAGCCTGAAGGAAATGATTATATTCACCAGAACAAATACAATAAGCTGTAGTTGTTCTGGTGACTATAGTGTCCCGTTAAGGTCTATGGTTCATAAGAATTCATGCACATATGAAACTACATATAATGGAGGGATAGTTTTCAGAGCAGAACTTAATTGTGCATATTCTCCATTAGTTTAGCAAATTTAACAAGCAGAATATAGCATAGTCACCAGCTAACAAAAAAATTTATTAACTTCCTGCTCTACGGGACACTGTATTGCTCTATACTCCATGTCATAATGGTCTATAGCAGTGGTTCTTAAACTGTGTTTTGCAGCACCCCGTGCTTGCCACCTTTTTTATGCTACCATTTATAGCTCTACAATGTCAATACGGCTGTCTAGGGTGGCGTATTATGTTAGCATATGATAACCGTTTTGACCACTTGTGAAAGGTCTACTACTCACTATCGCTATGCCTCAAGTTTATTACAGCACACCGTCCTGCAAGAATCAGTGCTCCGCTATTAGTTATTCTCTACAGCTTTTTAGGCTTATTCTATAGAATTACTTGTGCGTATTTCTTGCCTACCTAATATACTACCATTTAACAACATACACCATGTCCTATCTTACTTTAAAGATGTGCTGATTTCTAGGTTATCGCTTCACCAGAAATGACATGTCAAGTCCCTGTAAACTTTGCAATGTCTATTATGTCATCCTTGTTATTCACATTCACAGCAAAAATAAAGTGTAAAAAAACCAATAGAAAAAGTTAGTCTCTAGAAGCAGCTGTGTACTTACAAAGAGGTAGGATAGCCCATGCAGCAGAGGAGCTCTGATTTGCTGGATCAGCCTCATACACAGAGGAGCTGGCATTACTTTCTACAACAAAGAACACAAACACTAGTGTTATAACAAAATGCAGAACAGTTTCCATTATTAGATGTTCTGAATACACAGGGCACAAATGTAAACTTTTTTGTAATTTTATTTTATTTATTATTTTCTAACCCTAATCCTACTAGAGGTAGGGTTAGATTCCGGTCCTCTCTCCCTTAATTTTCATTCCCTCCCTCTGTTTTGTCACTTTTCAGAAATCCGAAGTACTTCCGATTCTTCTGAATGTTCGAATTGCCAAAATTCGGACGAATTTAAATTTGGACCAAGACGATTTGCACATGTCTAGCAAACAATGGTAAACCGATTTAGAAAGGAAAGCAACATTGGTAAAAGATACTATTATTTTGACGGAGCTCCAGTACTCCAGAGAAGTACCTCCATCAAGTATGCTTCCATCGGGGCCCCTGGAGCACGTCAGACCCAGTCGCCGAGGCTTGACTGGGATCTGAGGCCTTTTTCCAATCTGGACCAGGCTACTGGAAACCATTTTTCCATCAACAGATTACATCCCTTTCCCCAAACTCTAGACAACACTTGGTGAAGGTTAAAACCGCAACTTGAATACACGTAGCACACATTTATGCCCCCAACAGCCTCAGTTACATACAATAGGGAATGGAGCACTACAGTATAAGGAAGGGTGGGGCTAGACAAAAGGAAGGGCTGATGGGAGATTGAGGAGGGAAATGACAGCTAGTTTAAACTGGTCTGGCAGTGACCATGGGACAATAGGACAGAAAAAAGGGGGAGGGGAAAGTCGCAGACAAGAAATACATTCAACATACCCTGCACCAACACTGGGCAAAGGGTCACCAAAACACAATAGGAATCTGGGAACCCCCACATAGTGTCTAACTTCCATACCCAGTGATGGAGACTACCGTCATACATACATACATATATAAAATATCAATATAAAAATATCAGACCTCAGAACAGGAGAGCTTATGTTTTGTATTAGAGAGACTTCTACCAGAGACTTTAAAAGGTCAGTTTTAGTTGTCCTCATAAATTCCCAATTTATACAAAGTGCTCTTAAATTGCATGCAGCCAGCACAAAAAGTCTAGCATGTTGGAGAATATATTGATCTGTTATGACTTGCACTTTGAGAAAACATCTTGCCGGATACCATGTGAAAGAAGGGTCTTTCACTGTAAGGGAATTCACCAACTAAATGCCAGGTACAAAGTAGCACTCATGGCATCACATGTAGGGCTAGTGCCAGAAAAAATTAAACCTGCACAGTGCTTAGAGGTCTTTTTTGGACTTTCTTCCATGCAAGCAGTTCTAAAAGCTAGAAAAGCAATGTCTTCATCTCCTGAATGTTGCCTAATTTGAATTGAACTCCCACCTTTAAATTCACAGAACCCCACCAGTAAGTACTTGTTCAGTGTGTTTACTTTGGCCCCTGAAGCTCCTGCTGCTTACCACTTCCAAGTGGTACTCATCTTTTTGGAAAGTCTGCGAATGTTTAAACAATTGGTTCCATTAGATATAGTAGATACCTAGAGAGTGGGAACTTCTCTGGCAAACGTACAAACTACGCAAACAAATATACTCCCAGTGATGGAAAGAAAAGTAATACAGAATATTTTGTAAAGAGTGAAATTCGCTTAATACATGGTGTTTCAGTAACTAGTGTGAGAGGTATTAAAGATGCTGCTCCTTTAAGAGAAAGTATCCCTGCACTTTCCTTTAAAGTAAAAATCTATAGAAATGTCTAAGAACCGGGAACACAGTCATGCCTAATGGGTTGGGGGTGGACAGACGTCACACACCGGGTACCCTGACCAACCCAACAAGTACGCAACCATACAAAATCCGACATGGTGGGCTGGGAGCTGGCACGCCCCACCCAGCACTAATATGCCTGCGGCTCCCCATGACTGCACCACGCCTGACCACTAGATTGTCCCCTAACTAATGGACCACCTTCCCAACTTGACAAAATGGAGAGAATTTCCGCCACGACACCGACCTGACCCCCGACCTACGCTGACCAAACACCCCTCAACTATATAAGTAGCTTACACTTTTGCATAAATGCGAGATAACATGAAGCAAGGAGAGCGTTCCACCAGGAAGGCAGCCCACAACTAAAAGCCTTCTCCCACAAGGGCTTTAATGTAGGGCATGTTACAGTTCGCTAAAAGTTACTAGTTACCCTTACTCTCTAAGGTGACTGATAAGACCCTTGAGACGGGATGTAATGTATACGGCCATATCTGACCTGTATAACCCCGAATGTTATCCTTTTTTCCTTCTGTACCCCATACACTTTATTATCTCAATAAAAACTGATTGGTTAAAAAAAAGAAATGTCTAAGAAGCACAAAAAATATACAATCTTGTCACATAGATAAGCATTTTAAACATTTTATTAATCTTATTGAAGTCTAAAAACATACAGTGGGACCTCAGTTTACAAATGCCTTTGTTAACAATTTTCGGTTTACAAATGAAAATCCATTGAAAATGTCTTTGTTTACAAATTTGTTTCGCAATACACAATTGCACCTGGGAGGTTTATAGCACAGCCCCCTGCATGCTGGAGCCTGTGGGTAGCATGTGGGGTCGAGTGTGGAGGTGTTGGAGCGGCTTTTGCATCGAGTTTTGGAGCCATTCTGGAAATTGTTTGCAGTTGTTTTGGGACTTTTTGGTGCATTTCTCAAGCGGTGGAAAAGTAGGGAGCTGAGCCGAGCTTCATTGTTTGCATGCCTTTTATTCAGGGCCAGATTAAGAGCCACGTGGGCCTGGTGCTGACAATTATGACGGGCCTAATTACAGAATCATATCGACCAAAAACAGTAAAACACTCCCAAGCATCATGTATCTGATGGAGATGGTGCTGGAGAGAAATGAAACAGCAGCTATAAGAAAAGGCTAATCTCTCTCTAATTTATGTTTTCATCTTTCAAGTAAATCCATAACCCCTAACAGCAGTGTCCAGTCAGGCAGGAAGTCAATGGGCATGGTAAAAGGGTGTGCCACTGACACAAATCACGTAACCTGCCAAAAGGGGCGTACATGCCCAAAAAAAGGACATGTCTGCTCAAAGAATTAGAAGGCCAGCCTGGCATGAATGCATGTCAGGCTGCCTACCAATCATGCAGCTGGCCAACTAAGGGCATACTATGCAGACAGCACCCTGAGCTTGGCATAAATGCATCTAATGATGTGCTCACTCAACGCTTTCTAAGGACTGTCCCCTAGCACTCGCTAGTCCACTTGTCGCCTCACCTTCTTACTAGCAGGCAGAAGCTCCTGGTATATGGTCTGGGACAGAGAAAAGCTGTATGTAGTGAGTGTAGAAGAAAGGGAACATGCCACAGTGTTAGAGAGACCAAAGTCAGCATTACCTTAAAAGATCACTGTAGGGTCAGGAACACAAACATGAATTCATGACCCTATAGTGTTAACACCACCATCTAGCCCCCCTGGGCCCCTCATGTCTCCATAAATATAGCAAAGTCTTACTATATTCAAGCCTGAAGCTGTAATTCTGCATGCTGTTAGACTCATAAAAACAAGCAGTCTGCTGACATCATTAGAAGTGGTGGCCTAATCCGATCATAGTGCTTCCCCATAGGATTGGCTGAGACTGACAAAGAGGCAGATCAGGGTCAGAGCCAGCATGATTCAAACACAGCCCTGGCCAATCAGCATCTCCTCATAGAGATGAATTGAATCAATTAATCTCTATGAGGAAAGTTCAGTGTCTGCATAGGGTGGAGACTCTGAATGTTTGGATGCATTTTAGGCAGCCATGACCCAGGAAGGATCTCTAACTGAGGAGTGGCCAGTGAAGTTATCACTAGGATGTAATGTAAAGACTGAATTTTCTCTGAAAAGACAGTGTTTACAGCAAAATGCCTGACGGTAATGATTCTACTCACCAGAACAAATTCAATAAGCTGTAGTTGTTCTGGTGACTATAGTGTCCCTTTAACTATATTCATTGTCAGCCAGTCCACACAAGTTTTGTTTCCATACATCCCACTTAAGTTTCCATACTTAAGTAAGCGTATGTGAAAAGTAGTTAGGGTTGCCACCTTTCTTGGAAAAAAAAGGAGTGACATAAGAGAAAATGCTGTAAAATCACCAAAAAAAACTATTAATTTGATTCTGCTGTATAGATGGATTCCTCCCAGTGCCCCCATGACTCAGTGCCTCATGTGTCCCTATGTATCAGTGTCTCAGTGCCCCATGTCTCCCAGTGTCCCCTAGTGTCGTGTCCCCAGGTCTCCCAGTGATCCTATGTATCACAGTGTCTCAATGCCCCATGTCTCCCTGTGTCCCCATGTATCCCAGGGTCCCCATGTCACTAGGACTCTAGGAAGACCTGGGGAGACCTAGGGACACGGAGACACAAGTGACACTGTGAGACTAGGGGACTCTGGCTGGGACACATGGGGATAATGGGAAAATAAGGGACACTTGAAGACATGGGGACACAGACACCAGGGACACAGACACTAGAGACACTGGCTGGGGGACATTGAGACATGGTGACACTGAGACACCAGGGCCACAGACACCAGGGACACTAGCTTGGAGACATGGAGACATTGTGACACTTTAGGCAATGAGAGACATGGAGGCACTAGGAGACATGGGGACAGTGAGACACTGGCAGACTAGGGGTCACTGGGAGACAAGGGGGCACTGTGTCCCCATGTGTCTGTGTCATAATATCTCCAATGCCCCTTAGTGTCTGCCATAATGTCTCCCAGTGCCCCTTAGTGTCTCAGTGTCTGCCATAATGTCTCCCAGTGCCCCTTAGTGTCTCAGTGTCTGCCATAATGTCTCCCAGTGCGCCTTAGTGTCTCAGTGTCTGCCATAATGTCTTCCAGTGTCCCTTAGTGTCTCAGTGTCTGCCATTATGTCTCCCAGTGTCCCTTAGTGTCTCAGTGTCTGCCATAATGTCTCCCAATGTCCCTTAGTGTCCCCATGTCTCCTCGCAGCCTTTTGCCCCCCCCATCCCTCACTTCCCTGAGCTGTAGGCTGTCTCTGCAGGGTGGAAGTTGCTGTCTGGACTCTCTGTAGCTGCACCCCTGCAGATCAGTGAGTATAGATAGGCAGGGAGGGATATGCTGGAACTTCCTATCCCTGCCTGTCTCCACACACAGCGACCCCTACTGGCCAGTGCTGGTATTGCATAGTAATCTCTTGTTTATACTGAGAAAAATACCAGCATTTATATTGCCAGTATCACTGCAATTGGCACCAGCCAGGCAGCCTCAAATACTGGCTGTGCCAATAAAATAAAAGCCAGGTGGAATCACAAAGAGTAGTGTGTAAAAAAAAAAAAAATTTTTGAAATCAATGGGCCTATTCCATGGGCCTGGGGCTGCAGCTCCATCAGCCCCTATGTTAATCCGGCCCTGCTTTTATTGTGTGTTCTGCATTGTGGGTTGGTTTCCATGCCAGCTCATTTTGACTTATTTATTTTTGTCCTCCAGAACGGAATAATTGGTTTTCAATGCATTCCTATGGGAAACTGCGTTTCGGTTTACAAATGTTTCGCAATGAGAAGTGTCCCGCAGAACGCATTAAATTCGTAAACTGAGGTCCCACTGTATTGGATTACAATTGCATAAAGCAGTACTTGGTAATATTAATGCTATATTTGATGTGCACAGAGGAATAAAAAAAAAAAAAAAAAAGGCCAACCTTATATTGAAGCCGTCCAGACAGCAAGGAGCTGAAACTGCTTCTAAAAACCATCATCTCAGCATACCATTTCATCTAGTCACAGGAAGATGCAAGCTACATAGCATCATCAATAGAGTGCTGTCTGCTACAATATAAGGTTGGACTCTTTCATTCCTCGGGTTCCATTAGATATGGCTTTGATTTCAATGCACTTTGAAGAATTACAGAAGTCAGATGTTTCGTCCCATGATGACTACAAAATAATTTTTGACAGTCACTAAAAGTGGAATGTGCCTCAGCTGCCATCTTGTTGCAAATAAAGAAGTTATTTCTACAGCTCAACCTCTAGTGAAACCGTTAACACAGTCACAAAGAACAGAGCAAGTATGATAAAACATTAGATGATGGATGGTAGATTAGTTGTGTCAATGCACCATGAACACCGTTGGTTTGGAAGCCAGATTGTTTGATAACTGAAAATGCAAATTTTTATGTATGTTTAAACATTAGTTCCCTTCTTTCCTTTAATTGTACAGCTATGCAGGGGCCATATGGCAGCATTATAGAATAGTGATGGGCAACATTTAGCATAAAAGCTGTTCAGTTTTATTTTCCCATGAATATAGAACACTGGTATGCTATGAGGATTCTATGAGAAGGCTAAGCTGTGTCACCCCTATACATACTGGCTTTACAGAAAAAAAAAAAAAAAAAAAAGATTTATCATTTGTCTGACAAGCTTGTATATATAAGCGGTGTCATCCTGTCATCCTCAAACTGGAAATATGAGTTGTATTATGAACTTACCACCAACGTGTGGTTTAATGGGGAGAATTCCGGTGGGTATATCAGTATTGTCCATACTACCTTTAAAGACAGACATAAAATATATAAGTGTTGTCACTTAAGACAAGGCATACAGTCATGAATATGTTATACAAGATGTACAGCACAAACAAAAGTCTTCAAAGTCAAGGACGGAAAGACGTTATACACTAGGCAAGATTAAAATTGTGAATGGATACGCAAGACAAGGTACACAAAACAAAAAGCCACAGCAAAGTTGAGCTGTACAAATATGTATTTTTGTTGGAGAATAACCGAAAATTTAATTAACACAATGATAACTGGCAACCTGATAACGCTGCAGATTTTACAGAGAATCATGGAGATGATTTCCAAGCAGAAGAACTATTACTAATTATATTTTCCTTCACTTTCTTCAGAAAAAGTATAAAAAGACACAAAAATTGATATGTAGCCCCCCTAAAGATTCAGTTGCAGAAGCACTCCATACCTCATGTGGTTACTAAATAACCCCAAAACTTTGCTGCTACAGAC
Source organism: Pelobates cultripes (assembly GCA_933207985.1). Classification (NCBI taxonomy): domain Eukaryota; kingdom Metazoa; phylum Chordata; class Amphibia; order Anura; family Pelobatidae; genus Pelobates; species Pelobates cultripes. The sequence continues at coordinate 133,137,735 of OW240916.1, forward strand.
TCCTATTGGATTATAAAGTGCCTTGAAGACCTTTCAGATGCTGCATTACTCTGCTGAGCAGAAAGTGTACTTGTAGCAAACTGACAAATCTGGAATAATTAGCATTAAACTACCACAGGCATTTTGTTCATTGTGCAAGACATTTATATTAAATCAAGTATATGACAGAGGCAAGCAATTAAAAGACCAAGTCTTCATTCATAATTTTTATAGCCACAACTGGACAAAGTAATAGTGTACCACGAGTCTCCTGATTTTGTCCCACTATTGTGTCAAATAATTCAAAAACTGTCTCTCATATGGGCACCTGCACCACAGCCATTGTTCATATATCACTAAAGTAGAATTTCTTGTTCTGCATTTGCAATAGCCAATTTTGTTAAAGTTTGTATGGACATTATTGGCTGTGTGTTAACTGGCATTCTTAGTCAACGAATTCCATCCATAGTCTAACAGAACGGATATCACTAATGCGAGGGGGGGGAGGGGAAGGGTTGGAGAACTTCCACTGTACAAATGTTTGGTCATTAGGGTAATCCTCCAGAGAAATAGATATTACGCAACAGTTTAATTGGCAACAGTGAACACCACCAGGAGACTTGTGGCACCATAACCACTACAGTGCACAGTAGTGGTGATATTGCTTGGAGTAGCCCATTAACCATTGGACTACTTAACAAGTGTATACACTATTCCCCAGAATATATACCCATAGTCTGGAACAAATACTTGAAAAGGCAATTTCTTAATCTGCTGCTAAACAAACGGATGTGTCTGGGATTTATCAGTGGAGTCTTAGTTAAATACGACCCCACAGGTAAATCCCACCCCGTTTTGTTCAGCCACAGATTTAAAAGGCATTTGATTCATTCATACCAGCAGTTATGAGTTTGTACACAAGTCTGTTAGAGTACCAGCTTTGCCGAGACCCCCTGCAGCAGCCCTCCAGCGAGGTTTCTACAGGTCTGCACCTTTACGGTGTACAGATCATAATATAAATCTGGAAAATTACCTCTGATGGGTGGTAATATGTTGTACAATAAAGTGATTTTGTGATCAGCAGCTCAACACTTTGTGGCATACCCTTTTATCCACACTACATAAGATAGCAACAAAAGTGGTATAAAAACTCTTATTGGAGCTCTAAATTTTATCTGGCCTGTGTAGGAGTGCATTAAACTTACCCCGCAAATACAGTGTCATAATTTATTCGAAGGTACATAAAATGACAAAACTAGACAAAAAAAAAAATAATAGTGCAAATGGTACAAAACAGTTCTGGTCTGATATTAAACCAAGCTAAAACCACTCACATGTTCTGGAGCCAATATAATATTGGCTCCGTTGGATGAACCTTTTTGCTTTTAGGGCAGCACACTCTCACGGTATAGTTTCTCCAGAGGGGATATGATTTATTTAAAAAATAAATAAATAAAAAAACGACATGAAGGTTCTGTTCACTAGAGTATGTAGTCATGAATGTAACCACTAAAACTGTTTTTACAGCCACTGGTTGGCCAATACATATTTTAAAACCTGTTTAATTTTGTTATAGCATGACTTGTCTTCTTTTTAACTGGTCTATAATACATTGATTACTGAATTTTAATGGACTTAGATAATTAAACATGTCAACAGGCAAACTTAACCCAAATGATTTGTCTCAGTCTTGCCTTCTATACTACCTGCACCATAGGCAACATTTATTTGTCTTTAGACTTTCTTTTGAAGCGGTAACTAGCCAGTGTTGCACACATACACCAGATATGAAGTGCACACCCCAAATGTACTATTTAGCACCCAGAAAATTAGAATGTTTACAACTGCGCTGTAAGCGCACTATTAGAGGCTTCGATTTGACTCTCAGATATGAAGAGCACGCCCCAAAATTTACTATTTAGCAGTTTAGCACCAAAACAATTAGGTTCACAACTGCGCTGTAAGCGCACTATTTGACGCTTCTATTTGACTCTCAGATATGAAGTGCACCCCACTAAAATACTATTTAGCAGTTTAGCACCCAAAAAACCTAAGTTTTAAAACTGCAATGTGACAGCAGTATTTGACTCAGATATGACATGCACCCCACTAATGTACTAGTTTGCAGAATTCTTTCCTAAGGCTGTGACTGCTTCTAAGGGCACACGAATCAAACGCTTGATTGGCTGCCCTGCAGCCTTTGAAAACATGCCATTAAATCACAGAACATCGAACTCCAACCCGAACATACAGTGATGTGTCAGTGTTCGGGTCCGGGGTCCAAAAACCATAATGTTCTGTACGAACCCGAACTTTACAGTCCGGGTTCACTCAACACTCGATATAAGAAAAACAACCAATGTGCAGTATCTTTCATTTGTGAACTTCAATCTGTATTCTGGTCACTTTAGTATCCCTGTCCCTGGTTATACTAGTCTGTCTCACTTTGTGTGTGCCCTCCCAAGTCATACATTGGGGCTTCTGTCCTTAGTCTTCCTTTTTTGTCTTTGTCATTTTATGTACCTTCGAGTAAATTATCACTGTATTTGCAGAAGGGAGCATAGGCAATGAACTGCACATAAGGAGCAGACCAGCAGCTCAGTTCACTGGGCCACCTGGGAACCAAGTTGGTGCCCCTCACATGCAAAGAAGATTTGATGTGTGCTGTGAGGTTGTGTGCAGAGTGATGGTGGTCTATTTAAAAAACAAAAAATATTTTTACACCCAACTGACTTTGCAGAATCACTGAATCAAATAAGTATTAGTGTTCGGCAATATCTAACATTAAGACTTGCATCAACTGAAAACCCAGAAGCACATGCCTCTAGTCTAGTGGCGGTCTGACAGCAACTAGGGGCTTTCAGTCTGCCATTTGTCAGATACAGCAATATTTACATTTGTCTGTTTATATTGATCAGCAGGCCTGCTCAAAGAACACTGCATTAAAAAGGGACACTCCAGACCGCTAAAGTACTACAGCAAAAAAAATAATAGAATAGAGACTGACACTTCGAAAAACTTTATTATACCCCCTGGCTTTCAAGCAGACAACAGGTCCTTTTACTTCGTTGTTTAACGTAGAGACAATTGCTCAGAGCACAAGTTTTGCAAAGACTTCTCATTGAGCTGCTTCAAGAAGTCGGATTTGACAATGTGATAAAGTGAAGGCAGAGAGGCCTTTAACATTTAACCCCAGGGGAAGTACGTGTTGTATGTGTGGTGTGCAACACAAAGCTATGTTTAGTTATGGGCCCTTGGGGTGGAGCATTTGGAAAGCAGGGTGGGCCAATGCTCCACTCAGTTTATACACAACTGGGAGAAATAAGTTCCAGGCCAGAGTTCTTTGGAACTGTCTCCAACCCACTGCTCAGATGCAGAAAATCAGCTGTAGCAGTGGGAATAAACCCCTCCCTGCTAGGCAGGTAAAGGGTAATTGCTGGCTTCCTCCCTGGAAGCAGGTAGGAGAGAGGCTGTTCTCTCCAGTGAGAGAGTCAAGGAGATTGTGCACTGGGAGTGTAGAAAGGAAAGCAACAGGCTGACTTCGCACTGGAGTGCAGAGAGCTGACAAAGACACTAGGTTGGTGAAACCAATATAGTCTTGTTCTAGTTTAACCCCTGAGAGATAGGGAACCTGAAGTTAGTAAGTGCTCAGACGAGCTAGGTTTTTGTTTATAGGGATTTGAGTTATATTTAGGTTTTCATTTGCTGCTGTCTCCTGTGTGGACTTACAAATAAAGTGCCTAGATTATATGCAAATAAAAGGACTGTGCCGGTTTACCCTAGAGGACCGTGCTACCTGCAGACGAGGATCACAACAGCTACAGAAAGTCTGGGTGGTGTTAGAAGAGGAGGGCTTGCAAAGGAAGCAGATAAGAGAACTGCAGGTTTTGCAAGCTTTTTTTATATACCCCCAGTGGAAAAACAAATTAAAATACATGCAAGCTTTGATATGGGGTATTTTTTCTAGACCATGATTATTTTGTATTTGGGCATTGGAGTGTAAATTAACTTAATTTAGTGCAAAGCTGAAAGGACAATTTTACCCTAGTAACAAGAGCGCATACCTTTTCTACAGCTCCGGCCATCAATCAATTCCAACCCACTAGGACACACACAGGTATACTTTGCCGATCGATCATTTATCTGTGGGGCAGGTAAACACAGATATTCACAGCCTCCATTTTGTAGTCTCTCATTGCACCAGTTTTTACCTGTTGATAAAATTTTAGAAAAAAATTCCCACATTAAAGTGACAGTCTTGTCAGATTCAATAGGCATAATTAAACATACGAGTGGGCGTTTCATCTACACATTGTAGTAGTACTTTTACAGATGCTTAATTCACTGGGATCCTGGAACCCATTCCCATTTCACTTCGCCACTGGGTCATTAAATATCAAAATGAGTGTCCTGCATCAAACTACACTGAACATATTTATAAAAGCAACACTTGTTTTCGCCCCCATTTTTCATGAGCTGAATGCAAAGATCTAAGACTTTTTCTATGTACACAAAATACCCATTTCTCTCAAATATTGTTCACAAATCTGTCTAAATCTGTGTTAGTGAGCACTTCTCCTTTGCCAAGATAATCCATCCACCTCACAGGTGTGGCAAATCAAGATGCTGATGAGACCGCATGATTATTGCACAGGTGTGCCTTAGGTTGGCCACACTAAATGTCCACTAAAATGTGCAGTTTTATTACACAGCACAATGCCACAGATGTCGCAAGTTTTGAGGGAGCGTGCAATTGGCATGACGACTGCAGGAATATCCACCAGAGCAGTTGCCCTTGAATTGAATGAAATGCTTTTGGAGATTGCTTATGGTAGAGAAATGAACAGAGAATCTGGCAGTACATCCAACCGGCCTCACAACCGCAGACCACATGTAACCACACCAGCCCAAGACCTCTACATCTAGCATCTTCACCTCCAAGATAGTCATACCAGCCACACAGACAGCTGCTGCAACAATCTGTTTATATAACCAAAGAATTTCTACACAAACCATGAAACCATCTCAGGAAAGCTCATCTGCATGCTAGGCGTCCTCATCGGTGTCTCAACCTGACTGCAGTTTGTTGTAACCGTCTTGAGTGGGCAAATGCTACCATTCAATAGCTTCTGGCACTTTGGAGAGGTGTCCTCTTCACAGATGAATCCCGGTTTTCACTGTATAGGATAGATTGCAGACAGCGTGGATAGTGTCGTGTATGAGCAGTTTGCGGATGTCAACATTGTGAATAGAATGGCCCATGTTGTCGGTGGTGCATTTTATTGATGGCATTTTGAATGCCCAGAGATACCGTGATGAGATCCTGAGGCCCATTGTTGTGCCATTCATCCACGACCATCACATCATGTTGCAGCATGATCGCGCACGGCCTATTTTTCACGGATCTGTACACAATTCCTGGAAGATGAAAACATTCCAGTTCTTGCATGGCCAGCATACTCAGACACGTCACCCATTGAGCATGTTTAGGATGCTCTGGATCGGAGTATACGACACCATGTTCCAGGTCCTGCCAATATCCAGCAACTTCGCACAGACATTGAAGAGGAGTGGACCAACATTCCACAGGCCACAATCAACAACCTGATCAACTCTATGCAAAGGAGATGTGTTGCACTGCATGAGGGAAATGGTGGTCACAACTGATACTGACTGGTTTCCAGACCCCCAATACAGTAAAACTGCACATTTTAGAGTGGCCATCCTAAGGCACACCTGTGCAATAATCATGCTGTCTTGATATGCCACACCTGTGCGGTGGATGATTCTCGGCAAAGGAGAAATGCTCACTCATATATTCACAAATCTGTCTAAATCTGTTAGAGAAATAGGCCTTTTGTGTACATAGCAAAAAAAAAAAAGTCTTAGATCTTTGAGTTCAGCTCATGAAAAATGGGTGCAAAAAAAAAAAAAAAATCATTTTGTTTTGTGTAGTTCCAGAACATGGCTTGTAGTAACAAGTAATGTCATGGCTGAAGTAACAGGCATCAATGATTTTCATAGACCTATATAGATTTCCAAAGTTACACATTTGTGACAAATGCCAATTTAGGCATGAGACCATCAACCAGAAGATTATAGGCAATGTATCTTTGTAGTTTACAGCCCCACCTTAGCATTGCAAGATGCTGAAAGTTCTCGTGCAAAATAGGAAGACTTCGGGCATCGTTCACAGAGTCAAACGCTGTGGATCTGTAGGAAGCATCTCTAGTGACTGGTAGACAGGGACTAGAGGCATTAACGGGACAGTGACCGTGCACTCAGACCACTTCAATGAGGGGAAGTGGCCAGGGTGCCTAGTGTCCTATTAAGTGGTCATTTCTCTGCATGGACATGTATTTGACAAAGTGATCAGAAGCAGAGATGTTCAGACTTCTAGGTTTGTGTTTGCAAACGACAAAAATCTCAACCTTTATTTTTGAAGTAGAATCATTTTTAAAGAAGAATCATTTTTAAAGATAGTTTAGCCAGGTACACATACACACACTTTTCTTAATGCCTGCATTTTACACTTTACAACTTTTCAGCTTAGTGTTCCCTCTGTTTCACTATACAGAACCCACCCCCCAAAACGGATATTAACAAGCACTAGTTCATTTGTAAACTGCAGTGTTTAAAGCTATAGATTTAGAGGAGTTGGAGTTTTCCGAACAACGAAATTGTCTTCTTAGAGAGGTTAGCCATAAGAAAACATTTAGATACTAAAAATTATGCAGAATTCACAGCTACAGCAATATTTCACATGAAAATACCTACATTTGTAATTTTGTAGCATCAGAACTTATATTGTGCATTGCTTACCAGAGGGCTGAACCAGTTCATGATATACAATAATATCTTGTGCATCATTTAAGTTGTTCACAAGTGTTGCCAGTTCTTGTCCAGTAAATTTATTTGCACCGTAGATAGCTTCATTTTCTCCATCTATCCAATAAACCCGATCCTAAGTGAGATTTAAGCATAATTCACTGGACTTCCTTTTAAAATTTGAGGTTCAGTTTTAAGTAATCTTTTAAGTAAGAAAGGAATCCTACCTCAAATATAGTAAGTGCCAGTGGATGAGCAAGGAACTCTGGAGACTTTAAAATTATTCTGCGATCTAGGCCGTTCATGTCAACACTACAGAGCATGTGCATCTTGGAATCAAGCCAATACAGTCGACTTTTTATCAAATCTGAAGAATAAAATGTCATGATTAAGATTCAGGAAGAGTTCTGGTAAATTTGTGGTATTTTGAAATAATTCACTATATGAAGTCTTGTGCACACCGGTAGCAACTAAGTTGGACCTCAGTAAGAATTACAAGTGTTCTGTAATCTAAGAGCTTGGACTCAAAGCCAGTCAGACATGGAGTAGTCTGAGGAGCTGATGCCAAGTGCTCGATTAAGATTCAGCCTTAACGTCGCTTATACCAGGTTACATAAAGTGGTCTTTAAAGCCTCTAGGGTGGCAGATATCCCTGCATATTTGGTGTGAGCAGGGATTTAACTCAGCAAACACTACTAATTCCAGGTATCAATCGATACTTAGGTCTCCTGTAAGTACTAGAAGCCAGCGCTACAGAGCCCTTTAACTCAATTCTTAAATAAAAAAATATAAATAAAATTTGTGGGGTGCAGAATAGACCTGGGCAGGGTTTCCCAGATTGTCCCCAGTCAATGTGGACTGGTGCTAGGCTTTGCCAGCTTCCAATCACCAATTTCTATATAAGCAACTGAGAACCAGGCTCAGAGTTACACCAATTGTAATTCTGAATAAAAACCATTAGATGGTGGCAGCATACTACCATATACGGTGTTAAATACAGTAAAATATCAGAACTTATAGTAGGAGTGGATAAACTTAGGGTTAGGGTTGGGTTAGTGGTAAGGTTGGGATACGGTTACGGGTAAGAGGTAGTTGGTGTAATTAGGGGTGATGTTATACTTTGTTTTGGGATAGGGTTGCCTTTAGTGTTGGGTTAAAGATTAATGCCTTTTTAGGGTTAAAGAGTATGGTTGAAGTAAAGTACAAGATTAGGGTAGGCATAGAGTTAGAGTAAACATTGGGTAAGGGGTTAGCATTAACTATCAAACAACATTAGATCCTCAAGATATTTGGTATTTAACAATCAGGACGATTCTATTCGAATCTATTCAGAGTGCTTTTTAATTATTTGCACATGTGAAAATCCTAAGCAAAAATATGAAAACCGTTATACATTTAATTTTTTTCTATATTTATACACTAGTGTGTTTGGCATACCTATAGTATGTTAAATAAAACCCTTTCTGCCTTCATATAAAAAGAAAAAAAAAATTATATGTATGGGGGTACTTTAAGAGAAACCCTTAATTTATGGTAAAACAAACCTATAGCTCAAATTCAATTATTTGTTTTAGTTCGGAACATGGACAATTGCCTCCATCCTTAAAGCATTAAATTAATTTAATCCCTGGGCTAGGAGCCCAAAAAAAAAAATAGGTCCCAATTCAACACAATTGCAACCGTGAGAAATGTATCATTTGATTACTTTCCCCAGCGTGATTGAGATCAAGAGTGGGATCAAACAAAGGTATTTCAGTATACTATAAAATGTAAAATTGGCACCAAGCAGGTTTACATGTACTTAATTTGAGTCACCATCAATGTTATAAACCACTACCCTAGAACCAAATTGTATATTGTCTTAACCAAACTGGACTTTTAATGCATTACATAGAGTCTCACATTGCCAGTTATGATTGTAGTCATCCACATTGCTACTTTACTCTTAATTCCAAGATTATTCTCTGAATCAGCAGCAGGTTACACTGAGAAAATCTCATTTTGGCCAGTGTGTTTTACAGCCAGCTGTGGGATAATTCATTACAGAATACGGAAGATTGTATTGGCACACATCCATACAACCTTTAAAGCAAAATAAAATTCCTATCGCAAACTCCGGGATTAAGTTACAACATATGCAACAATCACTTGGCCCAGAGTACAGTCAAATAAATTAATTCACAGCAAAATCAGATGTGTTAATATTTACTTACTCCAAATTTTAAAATGCAAGTGATGGCATGTTGCATATTTTTCAAAAATATGTATGCACAAGCATATCAGTAGAAGTACAAAAACTGCTTGGTTGCATGTTCCACGGAACATATGGGAAATTTGAAATTCTGTTACCTATGCTGTATCTTTAAACAAATTGAGGTCATTTAGTTGCTCCAATGGCTGCCTGGGGGGGGTCTGCCTTGACGTTAACAGGCGGGCATTCCTTCCAATGGCCATTGGAGTAACTAAATTACCTCCATTTGTTTAAATATACATAGGGATTCAGGAGAGAGCGCAGGTAACTTTCTTTGGTTTTTACTGTATGTATGGTGGCTGATGTGTACTGTGGTCGTTGCTGCCGCCCAGGAGTGATGGGAGTGAGCGCAGGATTTCTCTTTGTAAATGCTGTATCTTCATGTTAACGACTTACAGGAGGGACAGAAAGTGAATCTTACACTTGCCGTATGTGGTGTTCAGCGTGGAGACTAGTACCGAGCGCTCCATATTGGATACAGGCTTACAGAGCATTTCCACAATATGGAGGGCTCAGAACTAAATTGGTACTACAGCTCATGCCATACACCAGAGTCCAGCTGCATCTACTAAGCACGGTTAGGAGGTTACCCATGACACATTCACAATTTACCGGAGGTGTGGGGGTAATCAAGTTAAAAATGAGACAACTGTAGAGTATAGTTTATACTTTTAAAATTAAAAAAAATATATATATACCTAAAGTAATTCCACTGGGTCTCTGAATGTCTGTTATCACCAACTGTTGTCTGTCTATTCCATTCATTCCAGCTTTTTCAATCTTGGCAGGCTCGCCCCAATCAGACCAGTAAATAAACCTATTAAAAAGGGAAACATTACAGTATTTTATCTATGAATGAATCAGATTTCCATTTGTTGTGCAATTGAAGTCTTATCGTCTGATTCAGATGTAAATGTTTTAATATGTTTGAGGGATGCATGCTCTGGAGTACATAAACTAAACATGAGCGCTACTGAAATGTACCATATAAAATATGCGGATATTGGCTTTTTATTCTAGAGAGATTTTTTTACCATTTTAGCGGACTTTAGCATGCCAAATTAAAATTTTAAAGTCATCACGGTGTGACGTGGTTTTATAAAATATTTCACTTATCTATGCGAGGCATTTCTAGTGAGATTAAGATTTTAATCTGATAGAAGGCAACATCCCATTGTGGCCGAATTGTGTAAAGCCAAAACATCTTTGCAGATGCACCCAGACCCAGTTACATTCCCTGCTGCTAGTCGCCGACTGGAGGAGATGGGCACATATGCAAACCACAACTGTGCTGCAAAGCCAATAGTGCTCATTTATAGCCAGCTAAGGTATGGTATCAAATATTAAGGAACAGTTTTGTTACTTCTATTGCTTCTATATGAAAAGGAGTTTGCGTGTGGGTTGCTAGTTTGCATGGCTGCTTTAGTACCACAGTTCTATATTTTCAAGAATACAATGGATTCTACATTTTAGTTTTTACCATTTTCTTTCAACCAAACTATTCTAAAGATTAGAGCTTTACAGGTAAAAATTAGAATTCTTCTTCTTGTAGTTAATCCAGTTTAATGAGAGAATCAGAAAACCTAAACAAACTGTACATACCCAGAGAGTGGATCGACTGCTATGGAAGACGGATCTTTCAGGCCTGCATTAAACAGGACTTTCTGCTTAGAGCCATCAAAACTAGATACAGATATGGTCTTCAATCCTACATCTGTCCAGTATATAGTCTTGTAAATCCAGTCGACAGCAATTGCTGCAGGATTATGCAAATGCTCTATTACTTTGACAGGACTTCCTACTCTTACACGATTGTCCACAGAGGCACTGAAGAACAAATGAGCAAGAATTAAGATTTTAGCAGACATGCAATCAAGTCAAAAAGGTCATATAAAACGCAAATATAAACATTTACACTCATTGTAAAAAATACTGGAGAGAAGGTCAACCTTACAAAGATAAACACAGGATCTTGGCAGAATTTCTGTCCTACAATTGAGTAACCCAAAAGTATGAAATGTGTTCTAAAATGAATTCAAAATAAAATGGCACATGTTACTAGACTTCTGCGTTCTACTTCAAGCTAATTAGTCTGAAATTCAGGTGACCAGCAATTTGTCTGAATTCCATGATTGAAACGCCAGATCACGAAAGAGACAAGCAAAAAAAAAAAAAAAAGGGGGGGGGGGGGATAAAGATAAAAAATAAATAATGAAGACCCAGCCACTAAATATTTTTATTAACAGTTCAAGTGAGAAGTGACCAAAAGACAGGGGCGGGGGGGGGAATTGTACACATTCATACATACATAGCACAATCTGCCCTCCACATCAGTGAAGGACTGTGGAATAATTCATTCAAAAAGTTGGACAAGAAAGATGGATCTAGTCAGTTTACCGGAGTAAAAGGTTACACGCCAGGATTTATGCGCAAGTTTAACAAGGGCTCGATATTTCCATTATCAGTAGGATAACGGAATTGCAACATTGTTTATTATTCAGCCAGCACATCATATGGAAACTATTCTAGAAGGTGTCAAGACAGATCTAAAGACATTTTAACTTTAATATGGCTTTCTAGGAAATGTATATTAATGCACAAGCATTTGCTGTAATTTTTTTATTTATTTTTTTTAAAGTCAATCTTTCTTTTATTGAGATGATAGCGTTGTACAAAGAAGGAATAACAATATGTCAGAGCATTTCGGTTTGGTATCAAGAACAACATACAAGGTTTGTCGGATAATGCTCTGTGCAAGAAAGAAATCAAATTTTTTGTTTTAGTGCATATCACAGGCTACAGTTACAAGTCCAGGTGAGCAGTAGGATATATTCTCACAAAGTTTAACTATCTAGACTGGTGAGAAGGAAAATTAAAATAAAACCGTAACGCGTTAATAAGCTTGGGTATAGAGGTAAACTCAAGATACATCAGTAGTGAAGCATAACTGCAAGGTCGCAAAGATGTACATGTATTATTCAGCCAGTCGTCCTACATTTAGCATTTTTATGTTGAATAAGCAGACTGAATATGTCAGGTTACATTGACCTGTCACAGGTGTCCTATAAAAGGACTGGTAGGTAGATTAGTAGTGAGGGATAGTGTTGCTTAACTTGGTAAATCCACTTTAGTCAGTACTGTAACCTGCACCACGGGTTGTATTTGCGTTAGGTAGCCCTCCATAACATATGGAGTGTGCTGCTAAACGGTAATGCTGTCTCATAGGCTAGATATGTATGGTTACTTTGAATATTGTCGAGACAGCTGCAAATTAGGAATCTACCGTCCAGACTAAGTATGTGGTACGTTACTGGACATATTGCAGTGGATGCTCTTAGGTAGCGAAGCTGCATGGCAGGCAAGGTTTGCAAGGGCAATGCTAGTGCAATATACTGGACTAATGTAACAAAAATGCACAGGAAATTAAACATGTTAAACTAGAAGTACCGGAGTGACTATCAAAGTGTGACTAAGCATGTACAAAAAGGTAATCTGCGTAATGCACATCACGTTTGAGTCCTTCAAGCGGAAGACCACTGGATCCCGAGAACGTGTCGTGGCTATGTACCATCGGTATGGCTGATGGCAGCCTGCCTCAGTCAGCCAGTTCAGTTTTAGCCGATGCCCACATGTGGGATGATCATGAAGGAGGCAGGTGGTGTAACAAGAGGTGCAGCACAATGGAAGCAGTACAGTCCATCCTTTCTGCGCCAGACCAGCGTGAGGGCCAGTGACTTCGAGCCATGGACCTGGAGGCTCGGGGAGACCAATTCCAGCCCACCATGTGGGCAACGGAGGGCCCTGGTGTTTAATCGCCAGCTGTGGCGGGTTACTCTCCGTCTATGTGGTGGACACTTCTGTGTTAATACCTTTGAGGCCCTAGGCAGGCTGATCTTCGGCTGGGTAGTGTGTCTGGTAGAGCCCAAGGCTACTGGGGGCTCATCCGTTCCCGGGCTTATGCCCCTTTGAGTTCCCACCTGAGGTAGCCGTTGTGTGGCTGCCGCACGGCTTTCCAGTTTGGCCCAAAATCGAGCCAACAGCTCATCTAGCCGTTGGATCGACTGTTCCACAAAGTTCTGTGGCAGCTTCCCTGCTTGCTGTTGCATAGTGTGAGATGGGCACGTCCACCATTTTGATTTCACAAGGGGATTGTGGCTGCATTTTGTGTGCATCAGCCAGGTAGGTGTTGGTCGCCTAATTACTACGCGAGTATATGGGGCAAGCCAAGGGGGACCGGGATAACCCCTGCCAGTCCATGGGGGGGCGAGGGGGAAGGACAGCACTAGTCAAATTTTTACTGCCAGTCAAAGCCGTAGGGGAGCGGCCTCCTCTCCGCTGCCCAGTCGCTGGTAGTCCTAGCCTAGAGTCTGAGTTTCCAGTGGCGGAGAAGCCCACGGGAGGTATCCCCGAAACCACCAGTGTATCAGGGTCAAGCTTAATATTGCGCTGCATCCAGGTAAGTATTTGGCTAGGTAAAATAAAGTTTAAGGTGCCAGATGCGGGAGCTCACGCCCCTTGCCATAACATTTTAAAGTTAAACCATTTGTATCCATTTTTCTGCACCATTTCGCATATCCTGGAGAACAAAACATTTTACTGACACTATACAAAAAAAAAGCTGCAATTTAGAATAAAACAATCTTTTTCAGAACTAGATAAGACATACCTGAATATGGCTTTTTGAATTGTATCTGCCCAAAACAAGGTGTGTGCTTGTATGTCAGCATCCAATGACACCGTATTGCGCAACTGTTCCACTAATTGTATATATTCTTTCCTTTCAAGCCCAATCTTTCGGATATCCCTGCGGTTTGTGAATATTAAACTTGGCTCCCGGTCTGCAGGTAGAAATAAAAATACGATTAAGCTATAAGACCCAAGTATCTGTCAGCTTTCTCTCAGTATCCCACAGATTAAGTAGTTAAAACATACTTTAGTTTATCTTTCAGTTTTGCTGCCTGGCAATTTCACAGAAATCAAGCCCAGTGGAATGCACCAAAACAGCTATAGGTTCGTTATTACCAAGACACCAACTGGGTTATTTACTAAAGAATTCAAGGACAAAAATAGCAGAACTGGAAACATTGTTTATCTGTGCTTCTACTTTGGCCTTAAAAAGGATCCTATAGTGCCAGGAAAGCAAAGCAATTTTCCTGGCTCTATAGATTTCTAAGGTGCGCCCCACCCCTCCCCTCCCATTTTTACATTGCAGCACTAAGTGCAAAAGGGACAGCACCCAGACCACTTCAATTAGCTGAAGTGGTCTGGGTGCCTACAGTGTCCCCTTTTAAGTTGAAATTCACTTTGAATTCTAACTTTAGTGAATAACCCTGCTAAAAGCTACACATGCCTTATCTTGTATCCAATTACTCTCAGGAGTACATAATGAACAAATATCTAGTGTCTAATAAATGGGCATTTCCATTACAGAAAATTTGTTGTGTATAGGTTTACAGTTTCACTAGACAAGTCAAAGGTCTTCAACTAAACAAATGGGGCTGAGCAATCCCAATAGATGCTAGAGGGATAGCAATTGCCCCGGTACTTCTTTCCAGTGGTTCTCACAATCAAAGTGTATCCAATACTGTAAACTAGTGTAAAAATATGAGCGACTATAAGACAAGGTCATTTACCTACTGCCTTGCACACTCCTGTAGACAGATCCATTTGATACCCTTTGCTGCATTCACATTTGTAGCCCCCTTTCAGATTGACACATATTTGACTGCAAATACCAGGGTTTTGACATTCATCAATATCTGTTAGAATAAAATGAGGGGTTAAGTTACTGCCGACTTTATAATGTTCAGTATGCCTGCTCATTGCTCCAGCACTGAATATGGAACCTTACCACCACAGGTCTTCTGATCAATTAATTCATAACCAGCTAGACAGTCACATTCATGGCCAATAACCAAGTCCCGGCATATGTGAGAGCAGCCACCATTGTTAATCAAGCACGCTTTTTGACCTGGAAGGAAAAAGTGCCATTATATGGTTCCATCAAAAGGCTTGATTGTTTTTCATACTTTTAAGAAAGCCGTGAAATAATTGCTGGGATATGGGGATTTCAGAAATTATGCTTCAGTATCACTCTGAACAGGGAATTAAAAGGACACATGTGGATCAAATTCATTATGCAGCTATAGCAAACAAATGCAATGCTCTATTTTGCTTGCCTGTAATTCATTGCACATTTTGCAAGTGAAAAAAATTAAAATTTAAAAAGATTCAGTCAAAGATTGACTGAACCAGAAAGAAATTGGTTCAGTCAATCCTAGTCATTTTCAAACAAAGTGTGTGGGGTCGGTCGCTCTTGCAGTTGAGCCGCAAGTTGCTTCCATCCATGTAAGTGGAGTTCTGGCATGTCTGTGCAACGTCTAGTTGATACACTAGAGTAGTACGGAAATGCCATGAGAACTTTTTGAAGCTGTACCGCTGCAAGCTTCATGCTACTGCTCCCAAAAATGTATTTATTTTCAAGAACAAAGACCTGCAGGGTTATGGGATTTTCATGAATTTCAAGAGATTCTTTTGAGGGTCCTATGTAGCCCAAATGAGATTTAGAGCTATAAACATGTGACAAATGGAAGCACACCGCACCCAGATACATTGTTTCTGAAGCTTTGCTTTTTATTTTTACTCTAGTGCGTGTTTACTTTAGCATAGTTGCCTACTGTTCCGTTTTTGCCAGGACAGTCCCAGTAAGCGGTACTCTGTCCCAGGCAATTCTCTCTTTATGGAGCAGGTGGAGATTAATTATGTGGGTTGACATAGTGGGCAGAGTTTTGCAGCAGTGGCTGTGATACATTTTCAAGGTACGGTAGTAATTGATAGCTGTGCTGCAAAGTGTCCAGGGAAATTTTTCTCAAATGTTGGCAACTATTAGTTGTAGGAAATAAGTGCTCATACATCCTATAGCAGAGGGGAAGTTCAGTTATCTGCATTTGCAGAGGAATTCTACACACGTTCTGTAGTACTAAACGTAACAAATCAGCAGTAAAGTCATTTATGTTTTGTCAGTGCAAATATACACTACGGATTAATTCAATGGTGGGTTATACAGTTT
Source organism: Pelobates cultripes (assembly GCA_933207985.1). NCBI lineage: Eukaryota > Metazoa > Chordata > Amphibia > Anura > Pelobatidae > Pelobates > Pelobates cultripes. The sequence goes on from OW240916.1 coordinate 133,153,862, forward strand.
CTTACCACATTCATTTTCGGGTTCATCACTCAAGTCTCTGCAGTCTGCTTGCTTATTGCAAACCTTGTTAAGATCAATGCACTCCCCAGATTTGCACTTGAATTTAGCAGTGCCAGAGCACTGGTTAACTGGAATATACAAAGGAAAAAACATACATGAGATTTTATTTTATGGTTAAAAACCTACAGATGCACTATGTTTTACCCACCATTTGTACAGCGAAGTTCGTCAGAACCATCAAGGCAGTCCCGCATGCCATCACACTGCCTAGTCCCGTGAATGCAATTTCCATCTTCACATACAAATTGGTCTGGCTGACATGTACGAGAAGCTGTAAATAAATTTAAAAAAATAAATGCATTCTAGCATTTTAAAGTTGAATTCTGCTTAAAACAAGGTTTTGAATGGGAAAGTCTGCACATGTCCACTATATTTGTATGGAATCAAAATATATTCTATGGACATTTAAGATAAGTGCCTAGGACTGGCACAACCCCAGTATGTATATTTAGCCAAATAATCATCTACCAGATTGGTCTGAGATGGCTATAGATTTTCCCTTATTATAGAGACAAGGAAAATTCCAAACAAAAACAGAGAAACCTACAACTTTTATGATCTTAGTTTATAATGGTAGAAAGAAAATGTAAATCTGGCAATTATTTCTAGTCCAACTTCCTGGGTCAGGTTTGGATTTTAAAATAACTGTCCAAGTCTGACATGCAGTTAGTTACATCATTCAACCTACCACAGAGTCAACACTCCAAACTATGTTGCACGTTAAAGGTGAAATAGTAGAAGTGCTAAGAAGTTTGTGATCCAAGTCTGTCCAGATTAAAACGTCTGGCCCTTATGTATTAAAGGAACACTATAGTCACCTTAACAACGTTAGCCTAACGAAGCAGTTCACAGCCAGCATGATTCACTTTCAGATGTAATTTACCTTAAACCATTATATCTCCTGCTCTGCAAATTGAAATTTAAAATCACATACAGGAGGCTCTTGCAGGGTCTAGCAAGCTATTAACATAACAGGGGATCCAAAAATCTAAATTAAACAATTTGCAATAAAGGGATGAACATTAGATGACTCTTTACAGGAAGTCTTTAGGAAGGCTGTGCAAGTCACATGCAGATAGGTGTTATTAGGGTTCATAAATAAAGTGATTTAACGCCTAAATGGCAGATAAATTAGCAGTGAGGCTGGAGGGGCATGTCCTATACACCAAAATTGCTTCATTAAGCTAAAGTTGTTTTGGTGACTAATGTCCCTTTAACTATTGTTCAATCTGGTGGAGTCTTTCAGCAGGGTTACATATAAAATGTGTATTATCCAATATATGTATTGAGATTTTGCACATTTATTTTTGCACTAAGCACTTTCATTTGGGAAGATTTTAGTGTTAATTTTCTTCATTTTACTTTGTGCCTTAGACATTCTATTTAAATACTGAGCAATTTAAGAAGCAACCTGTTCAAGTGCATCTTTACATATTACACACTTTATGTTAATGATTTACACAATTTATTACCAGATATGAGCAGTCTAGACAACATTATATATATGTATAATGCACCAGTTTCAGCATTTATTCCACTGTAAAATTCTAAATTTAGGCGAAACGGGAAACTCCTGATTAATGTGGATATTCTGATTCGATAATGTATTTTAAACTTGCTACAATGAGAAAGCACCTTTCAAACCAGGTGGAACTTACGGCAATTCATCTCATCACTCTTGTCTTTGCAGTCTGCATCACCATCACAGCGCCACCTCTTATGGATGCATTCCCCAGAGCCACACAGAATTTCACTAGGCGAACATCTTTGGTGAGGATTAGGTTGGCGGCCACATTGCTCCATAGATTCATCTGAGTGGTCAGAGCAATCTGCATCATCATCACATACCCAGCTGAGTGGAATGCAGGAGGAATTCTTGCACTGGAACTCATGGGCTCCACATGTAAGAGGTGCACAGCCCACTTCGTCACTTCCATCACCACAGTCATTGTGACCATTACAGTAAAAGCTGATGGAAATGCAACGCCCACTGGAGCAAGTGAACTCTGATGGACTACAAGTAATATTTCCTATTAGAAACATGAAAAAAAAAAAAAGAAATAGTTATTTTAGATGTACAAGGTTCGCAGGCCACACAAACAAATCAAAACACAAAATGAGCATGTCTCTTTGAGCAATATTACCAGCAAGATTCTTTTCTAGAGTGCCATGCTACGCGTGTTGGCCAGTCTAGAGTGACTTTTAGACATTTTTGCATTGCTCTTTAAGCAACACAGACACAACCTACTTTCACCTTTTGCATTAAAGCATGAACCTCACTCTGCCTCAACCCCCCCAAGTTTTGACGAAAAGATTCCCAGAATTTGTTGAATGCATTAGATGGCCAGAGAGTCAAGGGAATTTGAGTTCAGAAACATCTGTGGGGGCAGAGATGCCTGCTTTAAAAGCTTGTTTTACCTACAAACAAGAACACTTACTCCTATCTTCGCAGTATAATTTTTTTAACAGATCAGTTTAACTATATATCGGGATTGGTGAAGTTACAAAACCTGCATTACATGGTACTTTAAGGGTCAAGAGTTGTTAAGAGACTTTAAATGAATCCAAAAATATGGGGGATGCACAGATTATTCATGCTGTTCTGTCCTCAATTTAACCTCTGCTAGATACAGTCCCTTGAGGTACATGGTTTCATATTGAATATTGCCGCCAAGTCAGCTACAGCTCCTAAGAATATTTTAAAAACATGTCAGCAAAGTGATTTTACACTTCACTGACGAATTGTGACCCACAGGCAATGGAAGCAGAGCAGATAAATAAATGATACACAAGCCAACTAAAAGTGATAGTTGTCACTGGGAAAAAAAAAAAAGGCCCTGTGCAGTCTTCTGCATAACTTCTAAGTAATGATTCATTTAAAAATGGCTGCCTTAGACAAACAAGCTTTAAGCAATTTAACAGAATCTACAGAAGTCATTCGTGAATATTGCTGTAAAAAAAGTGTTTTTTCCTTTAAATTAAAAAACCCTGCATAGAGCATTTTCAAAACCCTTCCTCCTTAAAGTTATTTTCCCAAAATAATGATTTTATCTGAAGAAAAGAGCATGCCATTCGGGACTTTAAAGGACCACTCTAGGCACCCAGACCACTTCAGCTTAATGAAGTGGTCTGGGTGCCAGGTCCAGCTAGGGTTAACCCATTTTTTCATAAACATAGCAGTTTCAGAGAAACTGCTATGTTTATGAATGGGTTAAGCCTTCCCCTATTTCCTCTAGTGGCTGTCTCATTGACAGCCACTAGAGGCGCTTGCGTGCTTCTCACTGATTTTCACAGTGAGAGCACGCCAGCGTCCATAGGAAAGCATTATGAATGCTTTCCTATGTGACCGGCTGAATGCGCGCGCAGCTCTTGCCGAGCGTGCGCATTCAGCTGACGGGGAGGAGAAGAGGAGGATCGGAGGAGGAGAGCTCTCCGCCCAGCGTTGGAAAAAGGTAAGTTTAACCCCTTTTCCCCTTTCCAGAGCCGGGCGGGAGGGGGTCCCTGAGGGTGGGGGCACCCTCAGGGCACTATAGTGGTCCTTTAAGTTTTATTGATTTGGTAGCTGTAACTACCGAACACCGACCACCCCGGCTCATTATCTTCAAATGAAACAGTCAATTAAGTGCTCTCCCTGTGTGGCCATCTTGTTCACACGAAAAGAGGCAGCGGGACCTGTTGAGTGTCTGGAACTAAAATCAGACACTCTACTTCCCGAACACCAGTCAAAGTATACGCCTGCTTCCCTTTTCCCGAACAGCCAGGAGAGTGCTGTTCGGTTTGTGCATTATTTTTTATGACTTTTTGAAACAGACCCGATGGCACAGCCTAAACTCACGGAACAGTTTCTGGGCAGGAGCCCATGTGTGGTCTGTTCAAATGGGACTTCCATAAAATTAGAAGACCCCTGAGCTGATCTGGGTGATTTTTGGGATATGTTGGTCACCCAGATCAGGGGATATAACATTTATGGTGATTTTTTTGTTTTGGGGTACTTTTATGAAATGTGTTTTTTCTTCCTGGAGATAATCGAGTTATTACTTTATCGGACTCCATTATCTCACAGACAGAGAGGAGGGAATTATCTGTTTGCATTGGGAGTGTCAAACTTTGTTACTGTATTGTCATTGATTGTAAACTATGTGTCTCAGTTCCCCACAAGGACCACGTGGCAGTGCCCCTTGCATGGGGACTTGCATAAAAGCCAGCGTGGCACCCATTAAAATCATTCCTGTAGTAGCCTTTATGAAGTCTAGGCTCATGTTTGGGCAACGGTCTACTTGCTGCGGAGAAAACTACTTTGATGCTGCATTCTTGTGAAACCATTCAAATCTACACCTGAACTGCCTGCTATAATCACTCAGGCTCAACAGTTCGGGAGATAGTAGGCAAACAGGGTATCTACTATACCAGCATTCGTAACACCACCTTAAGTAAGCTGTAGCAGCTACACAATCCAAAGATTACATCAGCATTCTTTCTATACAATTCAGAGGTTTAAGGCAATTTATAATTAGTGGGAACTTGCAAAGCAAACAGAGGGTGTAGCAAGTATAAGATATTCCAGGGTTTATAGGTAAAGTCACTTAAAGTACTGGTGGACTGTCTGCCAATCACAGTCCAGTTTCCTTGGCATATTTGTAGACTAACTTCTCCAAGTAACATGTTCATGCACAGAGCTGCAAATGACCCATTTGTATCATGTGACTGGTAATTTGTGTTGACTCATTGTGCCCTTATCCTGCATTCAGAATTTCTCAAAGCACTATGTACATCAAGTGGATGTTCAAGTGGCAAATTTATAAAACTCCTTTCAAATACAAGTTAAATAAGACAGTCTTCATGACTGATACGGTTCACATTTAGTTCTATAAATTTTCATAGATGCACTTTTGCTACCAGATTGAGCTGGAAGGATGCCATTTTTCCTGAAGCAACAAGGTAGTTATACATTGGTCAGCTACACAACCTGATCAAACAGCTTCTTGGGTGAAAGTACCACTTACCACAGTTCTCTTCATCCTCTGCATAGTCACAGTCTCCTTCACCATCACATTGCCATGAAAGAGGGATGCACAGTGTTGAACGAGCACCACAACTTATTTCTGTAGCTCTGCACGTCCTCACATCTGAAAGGAAGTGGTGAGTAAAGCAAACAGTTTTCAGTTAACCTATACCAACAGTTCAGGTCATAGACTTCTCCAAAATAAATAACATATTGCGATGGAAAGCCTCCATCCAAAAGGCGGTTTTCCACACAGCTCACATTACTAGTTTGCAAATATTTGAGAGAGTGCTTATTAGCAGCTTATGCTCCAACTTTAGAAGACCGTAACACTGATCACAAACATGGGTCACTCACAGGTTACAAGGTACTGCTTATTGGCATCAACCATTTTAAATGGTTCATCTTTCCTGACCCACACAGTGTCAGGTAGAGTAATTAACAAACTCATGCTAGTGCATTAAACTCCAGTGTATTGGGTGTAGTAAATAAACCAAGATGTAGATGTTATAGCTCGGGCGAGCCAGGTTCCCATTGCTGTACACACACACACACTTTCTACCAAAAATAAACCACAAACTGTATACTAGGTTGAGGTTTCATCTTCCTTAAAGGAACACTATAGTTACCTAAATTACGTTAGCTAAATAAAGCAGTTTTAGTGTATAGATCATTCCCCTGCAATTTCACTGCTCAATTCACTGTCATTTAGGAGTTAAATCACTTTGTTTCTGTTTATGCAGCCCTAGCCACACCTCCCCTGGCTATGATTGACAGAGCCTGCATGAAAACAAAAACTGGTTTCACTTTCAAACAGATGTAATTTACCTTAAATAATTGTATCTCAATCTCTAAATTGAACTTTAATCACATACAGGAGGCTCTTGCAGGGTCTAGCAAGCTATTAAGATAGCAGGGGATAAGAAAATCTTAATTAAACAGAACTTGCAATAAAGAAAGCCTAAATAGGGCTCTCTTTACAGGAAATGTTTATGGAAGGCTGTGCAAGTCACATGCAGGGAGGTGTGACTAGGGTTCATAAACAAAGGGATTTAATTCCTAAATGGCAGAGGATTGAGCAGTGAGGCTGCAGGAGCATATTCTATACACCAAAACTGCTTCATTAAGCTGAAGTTGTTCAGGTGACTATAGTGTCCCTTTAAGGATTTTCTCCACTGCTTAAGTGCCTGTATCATGATTTATAATTGTGAACAAGTAGGTTACAATCTATCATGACCCAAATAATTTTCCCAATTTCTTCTGTTTTTAAAATGTGAGGTGGGTCTTTTATAAGAAGGTGCACCTTGTGCATATTTTTGAATTTTATGATTAATAAATTCCGATAAATGTGCAGTTATGGAATTTATGTCACTAAGGATATGAATCACCAGTAGTTTAGTAAGATTTTTATGCACATTTAGTTAAGGAAAAAATGGTTGATTGTAAAGTTATTTTTAAATTTTTTCTAAAAATATATTGTTCATAAGCCGTATCTAAAAGATAAAAAGTTAAATTTAATTGTTGGCGTATGGATCAATATTTAATAGGTATTCAGATCTCCGAAAATACTTTAAGACAATATTCTTTAGTCATGCAAACTAACACCAACACACTTATGTACCTTTTATAGTTGTAGCTCTAGTTTGTCTAGATCAGGGGTAGGCAACCTTTTAGCAGCACTGTGCTGATAGGACTGTGATGTCCCGTAGCGTGCCAATCCTATTTTTTTTTTTTTTAAATTGGTGTGTTTGCTGCCGTATTCTGCTTGTGTTATTTATACTCTAATTGCTTTGTATCATTGTATTTGTGTGTATATGAGCTTTTATTTTGTATATGTTCATTAGTAGTTTATGGTATGGTGTATGATACATATAAATGTGGGCTGTGTATGAGGGCTGCTTGTGGAATTGTGTGTGGATGATATGTCACATTGTGTTTGGTAGTGTGTGGGCTGTTTGGGGTATTGCATGTGAGAGGCTGCATGTGGGGTTGTGTGCATGTATGTGGATTGTTAGCGGCTTATGTTTGTGCAGATTGTGTGTATATGTTTGTGTGTGGGCTGTTCGTATTATTTTTATGAGGGGAGGCTTATTCTGCAGGTCTGTGTATATCTAGCAGTGTGGGTGGCTTCCCTGGGTTCCAGTGGGGACCAGGCTGGCCAGGTACAGGTCAAGGACAGGAGCTGCAACAGCAGCTGCAGGTTGCTCTACTACAGTGTGGATTCCCATTCACAAGTGCTGGGAGGAAGTGATCTGAGATCACTTCCTCTATGTGCTGCAATGCATAAATTGAGGATTGTCCTTCACCACCTTTTCGTATTAGCAGATATCTGAAGATTCACTGGGACTTCTGATTGGTCAGAGCCTGTTTAGCTCTAGCAGCCTTGAGTGCCGTACATGGCACTAGTGCCTTAGGTTGCCTACCCCTGGTCTAGCTCATGACATACCATATTAAAAGTGTCTTATAATATTCTGATAGACACCACCCCACCCCCACCATAGGGTAAAAAAAGTGTTTGATTTATCCATTTAAGAATCTAAAAAAAAAAAAAAGTTTTACCCAAAAAAATAAAGTCCTTTTTCGAAAACCACTTTTGTAGATCAATACATGTACTAAAAAGGTCTTCTCATTGTTGCAAACTTAAGACCTTTTTCTAAACCTTTCAAATTAACAGTTAATTCGATATTTGTTAAATGATAAAAGCCCAATTGTTTATCTAATTCCTCCTCATTCTCCTAACTAAGATGTTTCTTCCAACCTTTCTTTTTGAAAAGTGTGTATGATTAACAGAGAGAGTTGAACAAGTGATTGTGTGGTTTGAAGAATTGTGTTATTCTTCCCTTTAGTTTTGGTTCCCTCTATAAAAATGTTCTATCTTCATGATTATCTTGGTTTCAATTAGCTGCCTGTGCATATGCTTTTCTGTGAGGTGACTGGATTGGAATAATTTGAGAATGCAGAGTATCATGACGTTTCTCACCTACTCATTGGAGAGTGGGTAGCATTAATAGAACTGCCACAATAAGATATCTATTTCTTTGGGGTTCTTTTATATAGTTAGAATAGGGTTCACCCCCCCCCCCTTAGGAAAGTTTCTTAATAGTAGAAAAAGTACATTTTAGATCATAAGCTTTTCATTGTTTTTCCCCGGTATTCTATCCTCTAGCTCTATTACAAATCTCCTGATTTTTCCCTATTTATATTCTGTTTTATCTATTTTCTTTGGCATCCAATTTTTGTTTTTAAATATTTTTCATAAGTGCCCATTTTTCTTTTTCAATGAAATATAAGAGGTTGTCAGAAAGCATATGGAACGCAAGACAGAGCATGAAATCACCACACCTGGACAGGGAAGGGTGAGGAACACTAAGTGACAGTGAGGGGAGGGGAGCCTGAGGGGGGAGAAAGACAGAGGGACATGAGCGGGTAGAAAGATACACAGACGGGCATGGAGGTGAAAAACAAGTCAGATGGGCTGGGGAAAAGGGGGGAAAAAAGTCAGAGCTGTGAGAGAAGGAGACACACACATAGGGGCTAGGAAGAGTATCTCTTAAAACCCCCTTTGTGCAAGACAAAAAACGTGGGAGGGAAAATAGGGCATGATACACACTAAAAGTGGTTAAGACATTCAAAAGCGGGGATAAGACACAAAGGGGTGTAAAGAGGCACACAGGTGAAGAGTTTTTTGGGGCGGGTGGCAAAATCTTTGCCCGCGTACCCAAAAATCCTTGCACTGGCCCTGGGTATGGGTGCCTATAATGTCCATTTAAGGCATTGTTTGCAGCAGTTCTCTGTAGAGAGGGGAGTTTGCTACCCTCTCAGGTCACCTACAAGCGCTTGAAGACTAACACAAAGCAGTGGAGATCCACTTTCAGGTGCCCAGGTAAAAGTTCCAGTGGATGTTACTTGGTATCTGCTGGTGAGGTTTTGCACAGATGCAGACCATGCTGCAGTAATTACTGCGGCACTGGCCTCTGACTTGTGCATTTGAGGACTGAGGCAATAGCTCAGACCGATTACTAAACTTGAGACATCACAACCTTTATTACAGTCAGAGCCTCTAAATCAGAGCCTCTGCACTCCACATTAGAACGTGGATACTATCCAGCAATTCTACCCTACAGGACAGCAGCCGGCTATAGTACCTACCTGAGAGGAGTGGAATCTAGGGCCTACTTAAAGACACTAGTCTTAACCATTTTTTAACCTTTTGTTTAACATGCCTTTACTTATATTTTATCATACGGTTTATGTCTATCCATATATGTATATCCGTAGGAAAGGTCCTTCCCCTTCTTACATAGCTTTTACTACCGAAGTAGCAACCCCCACACTCCCTAAGAGAAGGAGTGATGGCAAAACTTATAACCTGTTAGTTACGGACGTTGATACTTCGCTTAGTGTTATAAAGACAGTATTTATGTTGGGGTTTGTTTCAGTCTACATTTTCTATAACTTTATAAGTAGCAACTATGTTAATTGCTCATGTTTTAAATGATTCAAACTGTATGGTTACTGCATATTATGCTTGCACCACAATATAAAGATAGAAAAATGAAAAAAGTGTAATCATTTTTCTAGGATTTGATTCCTCACTGCAGACAAAAGTGGTCTGAACATCAGAAGATCCAAGTTGGATAATATATACTTGGCAGTGTTTTCATATCAGAAGTGTAAGTGGCCAATTGGAATCACCTCTTTTCATAAAGTTATGTCATGTTTTGTATTCAGCTTCCTTAGCAGAATTTCCCTATTTTTTTTATACCTAAAAAAAGGTAAGTCTTTGGGGGCCCTAGAATTTCTATTCAAGGGAACATTTTTTTTTTTTTTTTTATTAAATTGTTTTTTCACTATGTGCACTGAAGTTGTGATGGTCACAATTATAAACAAAGAATAAGTACATACATGTCAACATTTTCAGAAAAGGGTAGTAATGAAATTCAGACAAAAGTTTATATTTATTAAAAAAATAAGCAGAAGTTACAAACCCACAAAACAGAGTAAAGTATGAATGCTTGTCAGAAAAAGTAAACATAACATACCAATGCCAACCATAGATTCAGTATCAATCCAGTGATGATATGATCCAAAGTTTTTAATGCAGATCCTTATGTAGGCTAGCATAATTAGCTAGCGTATTGAAATACATTTTCATTCATAAATTACTAATCAACTTATGCTAACTTAGGCCAAACCAAATATGGTGCTCTATGTAACCATCTAGATATTGTACTGAAGTAACATTTAAATGTAACCTTCGTATGCAAGTAGGAGTTCAAAATCCCAAACTAATAAGAAAACAAAATCTGAATGTCTTCGCTAAACTAATTGCAAATGTTTATACAAGTCATTACAACAAGTATGTGTAAGAGCACAGCTTACGTGCCAAGTAAAATTACAGAAGATACAATTCTAGCTCAAATTAACCTGGGTATACCCAAATAACACATTTTATATCCAAATGCTCATAACATTCATAAATGTAACTATGCAGAAAATGTTTATTATCCCATTCTTAACAAGCACCAAGGCTTACACATCAAACTGATCAGTGTATTACTTACGACATAGCTCTGGTGTTTCATCTGATCCATCTTCACAGTCTGGGTCTCCATCACACTCCCACCGGTTCGGGATACATTGGCCATTATTGCATACAAAGTCAGACTCCGAACAAGTTTTCTTTACTGTGAGGAACACATTTCATGAACCAAAGTTTAGTATTTTATTCAAGACTTCTGAGATTCTTTCTATACACTCCACTCCACTACACTGACTAAATTTAAAAAAAAGTTTGTAAACAACTCAGAATAACTACACTGCAGGCATTCCTTGCCCATTTATTGCAAAAAAAAAAAAAAAAACACAACCACACACTGAAAATATTTTTTTGAACTAAAGTTTTATGATGTTCCATAAAGGTAACAATTCAAAAAAAGGTTTTCTCAACAACTTTACAGACTCTAAATTAAACTTCATCTGTAGAAGCATGTAATAAAAATAAATAAATAAAAAAGTACAACTGGAGGCAAATATAAAAATATCAGAACTTTGAAGTTTTAAGAGCTGCGAAAACTTGGCATATATTTAGCTAATGTCAAGTAGCATGTGAAACATTAGGAAATAATTCAGCTAACATTTAGGACACATGTACAGATTCACAAGGTTTTTCAGGCTATTTGGCAAAGTACATCAGTCAAGTAAACAGTCACAACTCCAAAAACTATCTAAATGAGATAGTGTGCCAATACCCAAATCCTGTAAACGAGAAGCAGTTTAACCCCTTAAGGACCAAACTTCTGGAATAAAAAGGGAATCATGACATGTTACACATGTCATGTGTCCTTAAGGGGTTAAGCATATTAAAGTTCGTGTAGAACCTACAGATATCTGGGTACTGTGACGTAGTGGTGGGCTTAACACTATATTGCCATACGGTGGAACTGAATCCCCTTATTTGTTTGCCTTGCAAGATTGAAAATCATTTTATTGTGTGCTGTTCTTTAACTTGTGTGCGCGCGCATATGTATCCAAGCAAACACCAGCACAACATACAAGCACACTCCTGTAATCCAACTCAATTACATACACACCCCTGCATTCAAACTAAAAACAAAAATCAAACACACCCCTTTACTAAAACAAACACTTCACACAAATGTACATCCTCATTTAAGAGTGATTACATTCAGATACACCACTGCAAACCATACAAGCACCCCCTGTATAAAAAAAAAACAAAAAAAAACACACAATTACTATATACAAGCACCCCTCCAACACTGTACATTACACTATGGCGCCAGTAAATGCCGCAGTGCTGTTCAGATACACAACCTAGAAATTTTGACTTTTGGAGTCTTGGAAAAATACTGAAATCTTAAGGGCGCCTTGAACCTAAAAAGTTTGGGAACCACTGGTATATTGTGTAACATTTTATTAACTCCCATGATTAAAAAAAAATAAAAAATAAAAATAAAAAAATAATAAAATTTAAAACCATCACCAGTTCACAAAGACTTACTCCTCACTATACTCCTTCCCAATGCATTGCAATAAATTACTTCAATAGATGGGGATAACTAAATTGTTTAGACATTGCTATAGAGTGATTGGGTTCAACAATGCAATTGTTACAGATTCCACAGTCCCTAGGTGGCAGCCCAACATGCCAGCATTACAAGTGTTTAATGTTTGGATATTACTTTAAGTCTACTTTAGTATGGAATGGAATGCCGGAAATATTTAAGCCTTCCAAGCTCGCCAATGGATGGTGTGTTTCAAAATACATAAACAAGACTGTTTCCACTTGTCTCCTCAAAAGGAAAGTGGAAAGTGAACCAGAAAGCAACTGTGCTTTATATGCACCTGGGGCTGCATACTGCCTGCAATGGCGGTGTGAGGAAGCTGGCAAGAGCTCTGGAAACTGACACCAGAGGTCCAGTCCATGCCATTTACAGAGTACTGCAGTGAAAAGCTATACTTCAGCTGGGTCTAAAAATGTTCTGGCAGCTCACATTGTAATAGAGCAGAAGGTCACTACAGAGCAAGCTGTAAGGATGCAGCGTTTAAAGCCAGCCCAGATACAGCAACTTTCTCCGATAACCTAAGGCTTCAACCAGGGAGGTTAGGATCAAGCTCTGCGGATGTTCTTTGCCCATCACTAGCTCCCCAGTCTTAATACTGAGAAAATATATAGGAGGTGAGAAAAAAAAAAAATAATAAAAAAAAAAAAAAAAAATCAAAAACCTTTTTCTTATGAGTGGAGTAATGAGGAATCCAGCAGTGTCCAGTCTTGATGCAGTGGACCTCTGAAGGAAGAAGCGTGGCAGCGCAAACAGGTGCCCTCCTCGAACATTTGGAGTCAAGCCACTTCTAAATAGTTAAACCCCTTAAAATAACATGGTGCCCCAAGTGTCCCTTTAAGCTCATACTATAATGGTTCCTTATGAATACTGAATTAGCATTTTAAAGCACCAACCTGGTTGTGGTTATAGTGTCAGGAATGCCTGGGTGCTGTTCTAGTATAATCATCAGAGCATTTTAGAACCATTTGACAACTTACCAAAGTCTCCTAGACACCTGCAACAGTTTTCTTCTGCAGAGGGAGGCTATTCATCAAGCAAGGTCAATCCAGAACTGCACTCAATTGGCTAACAAGCATGAGCTCTGCTGCTCTCAGTAGAGCCAGCAGATTCTCATGCAGTAGAATCCTAGAAGCAAAGTATGCCATGTCTGCATCTGGCATAAGTTACACAGGCATGATTTTACTGCAGTCCTGGCACCACTACAGCAGTGGTGATGCCTGCATGGAATATTCCTTTAAATGAGTACTATTGACCACATGTTTAGAATTATAGTTTACTATTGTTAAATTATAACTGTATAGCTACTTTCTTCTTTTGCAGTTGCAGAGGCTTTTGCATACATTCCAAAGCTTTAAACAGTTACTGGATGTTGCTAACAAGATCTCACTGTGGTGTTTTCAAATTTATCTCGCACGTGCCTCCTACCATGTATATATTTTTATTGCTAGATAGGCCGGCACACTGTGTGAGCAGATCTGAAATTCCTGAACTACTCAGCCCACGTTAGGAGTTATTTAAAATCTAGTTAGACCTCGCCTCAGCAAAATTTAGCATTCAGGTTTTTGTGCATTTCATCTATAATCGAGCTAGACAAGAGATGTATCCACAATCATTTAAGTTATTCTGCCTCTGCAATGTTCCCTCACTCTAGAGCACCATTGTAAGTGTGTTAAAAGGGACACTAAGCACCCAGACCACTTCAGCTAATTGAAGTGGTCTAGGTGCTGTGTCCCTTTTGCATTTAGTGCTGCAATGCAAGACATTGCAGTTCCAGGGAACTCAATGCTTTCCTATATGGAAAATCTGACACTGGAGGCCCAGACCACCAAGTTTGCAATGTACCAGACAGCCATTGGGGGGCGCTTCTGGAATCTTAACACTTTTGTCCGTTGACGGTGGACGTCCTCCAGCATCAGATTTTCTCCATAGGAAAGCACTGAATAAGGCTTTCCTATGGGGAGCTTTAATGCGCACACGGCCCCTGCCGGCTGATGTCACTCGGCACTGGATTCAGGCAAGTGGTTTTAACCACTTTAGCCCTGCGGAAGGAGGGACCCATTAACCTTATATTGCCAGGAAAACCGCGTTTTCCTAGCACTATATGATCCCTATAATTAAGGGCCTGGGTACTCAAGACCAACCTTTGGTTGTTGTACTGAATACTGCAAGCCCGGTGGTTGGTGGTTGGTGGGTGTGGGTGTGGGTGTGGGTGTATTTTTTTTTTTAAACCAACAAAAGTCACCAAGACCACTTCCTATGAGTAGCATTTTGACATGCACAGAGCTTACTGCTCATACTCCATCCCCAATGCTCCCCTATGAGCAGCATTGGATTGGACGATCACAGAAATCTGGATGACTGTGAGAAGAGTAACGAGGAAGAAAGGCGAGTCAAAGGATTTAGCAAGTACTCTCAGGTTCAGGCAAACCTGTTCGTAAAATGTAGCAAGTTTGCCGAACCGGTGATTAAAATAGCCGACTGATGTGTCAAAAAGGGCTGACACCAGGAGGGGGCTCGGCCACTTGTCCTGTATGCCACCAGGTGCGCGGCCCCTCCGTAGTCTGCAGCTCTGCCAGATGCAGAGCTGCAGACTATGGTGTAGAGATCTCATGATCTCTGGGCAGTCAGAGCATTACCCCCGCCCCCACCATCACCATCTGCCCTACTGTCACCCCCACCCCCTGTTAACACTTGCTATACCGTCACACACACTGTCACCATGGCTGGGGGCAGGGAGATGGCAGAGTGGCTGTGGGGATGACAGTGAGGCCAAGGGCAGAGAGATGGCACTGGCAGGTTGTTTGCACATTCACTAGCAGATGTTTTGGAGCCACACTTGGCTCATTGGCATTATATACAAAGTTTAAGACTGTATTGCTCTTTGGCATGATATACAGGATTTATGCATTTACTGCTCATTGGCATGATATATACGGTTAAGGCATTTATTGCATTACCCTGCCACCCATGTGTTTTTGCCAACCAGGGCACATGTGTGACTGCGTTGATGTGCTTGTGTGTGCACGCATGACTTGGTGGTGGAGGGGGTAGAGTTTGAGTCTTGGTCCTAGGCAGCACAGTGTCTTGGGCCAACCCTGTGGTGTTGGAAACATGAAGTTGGAACTAGTTACTAGAATTTTATAAATCCCACTACTGACTAAAACTAATCAGCCACTACAACACTAAGGTATTAGGAATACAAACCTGCAGCCATAACACTATAGTAAACCGGGTCGCTAGGAAAGGCCACAAAACAATAACTTCTAGACTGTACTTGTTTAAGGCTGCATTGAAATTTGGCTGAATTTGTCAAGTTGGACTATTATTGATCCTACTGTGAGACTGGTTATGTTTAGGTTACTGCTGTACCAAACTAGCTACAGCCAGTGGCAATTACACCAACTTGAGTGGGAAATAGCCTGTCTAATTGATCCAAGAGCAAGACTGGTGGTTAGGCTACTGTTTTACCTTGGCACTGCCAGTGGCAGGGTGCAACTTACACCAAATCTGATCCACTGATTTGAAGCTTGATACGTCTGTTAACTGTAGAAACTTTTTTGGGTGAGTGTTCAGTATTAAAAAAAAAAAAAAAAAAAAAACAGTTTATTGCCTATTACACCAACTTGAATGGCCAATAGCGTGGGCCATTTATCCTAGTGTAAGACTGTTAAGGTTACGACTGTGCCTTACACCAAGTTTGATTCAATGATTTAGATGGAGTCTTATTGTGTGATTTCCACTTTTGCCAATGTGCTTCAGTGCCACTACCTGTGCTTTGCATATTGTAATGCAGTTCACTGAACATGTGAATGAGTGGGAGGGCATTCTGTTCGGAGTTTATACATTCAATTTTGTATTGTCTAAAGACCGCTTCCACAAGAAAAATAAACTAAAATATTTTGCAGAATTTAGGCTGAAGTATTAGAAGTTGGAAAACAAAAATTGGTTTAACTAAATATTTAAATTCCCCGAAATCCTTATGTGAGTTGATGTACAACTGTAATAGTTGTGTATTCAGGGCAACTAGCTGTTCATTTCACTTGCTTAGCAAGGAATTTGAAGTGTTTATGTATGAATTAGGTTTGAAAGAGGCTAGGCATTAAAGAGCCTCAAAACCTCAAATACTAATTGTAAGCAAAGAAGCTTTGATGTCTATTGCCAGAAAACACTTTAAAACAGGAAGTGCTAACATAAACCAGATCTTTGTCCGAACGAATAAGCCAGTATTGTGAGCAGCCCAGCACTTACCACAGGAGCTCTCATCCGAACCATCAGCGCAGTCCTCATCACCATCACACTTCCACAGTAATGTAATGCAGCGCCCATTTCCACACTGAAATTGTGACTCTTCACACAATGTCCTTGTTCCTAGAAGACAATTAAAAAGCTTTAAAATAAATAAAATAAAAATAGCTAAGCTCAGTGTGGTAAGTCAACGTTCTGAAATGAAAGGTTTTCAACAGAGGAGCCCTTCATTAGTTCTCACATGGGTGTTAAAAATGTTTATGCTCACTTGTGCAATTACAGAGAGAACCTATACCCTTTTTATATCAGTCTGATCCAGGCCTGGACTGGCCTTTGGGCACACCGTGCAAATGCCCGGTGGGCCACGATGTCCATGGGCCAAAGCCAGCAGGGGAGGTCACAGGATCTCCCCTGCTGGTCTTTGCATGGCCAGAGCTATCTGAACGCCGGCCCTGCTGCATTCCAGTACGGGCCAGTGGGAGATCAAAGATCTCCCTCACCGGCCCACTTGCACAGACATATGGCTGAGGGGGAGGGAGGGAGAGGAGGGCCCAGCAGAGCTGTATCTTGCAGCTCCGCCAAGTTCCTTTTGCGAGACCCATAGCGTTGCCATGGCAATGCCACCGGTCTCGTGAGAGAACTCTAGCCCCACAGGCTAGAGTTCACCCACCAGGGATGGCGACACTGTTTCCTCTCCCCCGCCCCCCAGCTAAAGGTAAGAAGGGAAGAGGGATACACACCCACACACTACAGCCCCTAACCACACATGCATTACATTACACCACAAACAACACTACTAAAACCCGAACTTGTTACACAATACCACACCACAATCAGCTCAATCTACACACGCAATCCTACAAGCAGGCTCCAAACACATACACAATACTCCTTCCTGGCCCTTTTGTCTCCTGGTATCCCATTTATAGAGGCACCATAGACAAGTCAGCGGAAACATGTTATTAAATTGCACTGTGCAGAACAAATACAGTGCTTTCTTCTCATGTTCGAGCTCTGCGCATGATCTGCCCTGGAAGAGCATTGAACCAACATGCTCACTTTGAGATGGGGCATGCTTGTCATTGGTAATGACAAAACACCCTCTCTGCCCCACCCACTTCTTATTGGGCCGCTGTTATTAAAAAATGTCCAGGCCAAATTTTTTTCCCCAGTCCATCTGGCCCTGGTCTGATAGCACTCAAGGGCAATCTAGAACAGGAATGCAGTACAAGTTAAACAGTGAAGTTTGAAGGACCTCCTCACACCATACAAACTCTGGGAAACTGCATCTGACCACACTGCCCCTTCACTACCTCTGATGGAGAGGATTACCAATTCAGAAATCGGAGGTTAAAATAAATAAATAAATTTAAAAAAAGCTAATGGCAGCTAGTGGTAAGCACAGAGTCAGCTGCTGCTTTAAGTGGCTCCCGGTTCAAGGTTTACCGATTTAAGACTATCAGAGGGATTGGAAGGGCAGAGTGATAGGGAGCCATCTTTCAGAGTTTGGCATTAAACAGTTATGGTTAACCCCTTAAGGTAAGGGAGCACCTGGAACCTCCTCACACCATAATTTAATTTCCATAAACTGTGCCCAGTGTGGTTCTTTATGGAACAGGATCCATGCCTTCATAATTTATTCAAAAGCCCTCTAAACAACTTTAACTCCGTTTTTAGTGAATAGATCATGCCACTGCCATCTCACTGCTCCATTCTCTGCCATTTAGGAGTTAAATCACGTTTATGCAGTCTCTACACATTAAATTTAAAGTTTCTTTACTGCAAAGTGTGCAATGTATAAATTATATCAGCATCTATAAATAAAAATACAAAGATGCACTATACCTTTAAAATACTATTCAATATGTATATACATAAGTGGTGCAACAATACATGCAAAGTACAATCCAAAGTGCTAAATACCTAGGAGGTGCTAATTAAAGGACCGCTATAGGCACCCAGACTACTTCAGCTTAATGAAGTGGTCTGGTTGCCAGGTCCAGCTAGGGTTAAAGAGAAAAATTCTGGTGTACCTAATGTAACAGGGGAGAGGGAGACAGACTAGCACAGAGCTGCTCAAAAACCTGGAACAAATAGGGGTTCACTAAAAACATATATAGAAGATAAGTAAAAAACAAAAAACAAAAACACTGTAGAGGGAGAGTATAGATTCCAGGAGCTAGCTTAGTGACTAATGGCTAAAGCACTATGACTAGATATGTGTGAAGTAAAATAGCTGATGCTGTACCTTTAAATACTCAATATGTATAGTGTCCCTTTAAATGAGGGATCAGAGATAAAAAAAAAAAAACAGATAAATAAAGAGAAGTAAATGTAAAGAGAAAGAATGTATACGTATAAAACTAAAACATGAAATAGTAAAAAAAACAAAAAAAAACAATTATATATAAAAGGAGTAAAATACGATTAAAAAAAATAAAAATAAAAAAAATAAAAATAGGATGAGATAAAAGTAAAAATAAACTAAGCTCCTAAATGGATGTGCAGCAAATGATTCTTGTTCTAAAGAATATACTTTGTATTGGCAAAGATGAAAGTATCTAAATATTAAGCAACACAGTACCTGGAACTGTTAGCTTAAGCGATATATACAATGTATCGCTTGTAGACTGAAGCAATAAAAACTGGATCTATTGATCAAAAATGCCAGTTTATTTCACAGTTAAAAATAGAAATTAAAATTGCAAACATACAGGTAAGAAAAAAAAAATACTAGACTTATGAGTCAAATAACAGCAAGGACCTTCAGATTGTTTGAGGATGGATATGGATTGTGTTGACAGCTGGTCTGTATTCCGGCTGCCGGTGAGGACGGCGTTGGTCTGAGAGCACGTCCCCAGCAGGAGCCTCACTTTCGGAGACGTGCAGAGCAGACAATTTCCAGTTACAGTTGCTACCAAAAGGTCCTGTGTTGAGCAACTGTAACAGGAATTAAAGGAACACTATTGTCACCTAAATTACTTTAGTTTTAGTGTATAGATCATTCCCCTGCAATTTCACTGCTCAATTCACTGTCATTTAAGAGTTAAATCATTTTGTTTCTGTTTATGCAGCCATAGCCAAACCTCCCCTGGCTATGACTGACAGAGCCTGCATGAAAAAAATAAATAAAAAAAAATAAAACTGGTTTCACTTTCCAACAGATGTAATTTACCTTAAATAATTGTATCTCAGTCTCTAAATTGAACTTTAATCACATACAGGAGGCTCTTGCAGGGTCTAGCCAGTGGCGGATCCAGGGGGGGCAATTGCCCCCCCCCAGAGAAATCTTATCCCCTGCTGTGTTAATAGCTTGCTATTGCTTCAGTCTACAAGCGATACATTGTATATAATCGCTTAAGCTAACAGTTCCAGGTACTGTGTTGCTTAATATTTAGATACTTTCATCTTTGACAATATAAAGTATATTATTTAGAACAAGCATCATCTACCTCACACCTCATTGGGGATTAAGATACCTGTTCTATACATATTCGCTGCACATCCATTTAGGCACTTAGTTTATTTTTACTTTTATTTTTCATCCTATTTTATTATTTATCGTATTTTACACATACACACTATGTATATATCTATCATTTTTTATTACTATTCTGTTTCATGTTTTAATTTTATACATATACATTGTCTATCTGTTTTTTTATCTCTGATCCCTCATTTAAAGGGACACTATACATATTGAGTATTTAAAGGTACAGCATCAGCTATTTTACTTCACACATTTTATCAATATTATCTATACATTGTGCTTTAGGCATTAGTCACCAAGCTAGCTCCTGTAATCTATATACTCTCCATCTAGAGTTTTTTTTACTTACCAGCTAGGATTAACCTTAGCTGGGTTAATCCAGCATCTAGTCGCTGTCTCATTGACAGCCGCTAGAGGCGCTTCCGCACTTTCCACTGTGATTTTCACAGTGAGAAGACGCCAGCATCAATAGGAAAGCATTGCGAATGCTTTCCTATGAGACTGGCTGAATGCGCGTGCGGCGCATGCAGCCGAGTAGGAGAGTCCCCCACCCGGCGCTGGAGAAAGTGGCAAGTTTAACCCCCTTCCTCCCCTTTGAGCTCAGCGGGAGTGGGACCCTGATGGTGGGGGCACCCTCAGGGCATTATAACACCAGGAAAACAAGTGTTTTCCTGGCACTATAGTGGTCCTTTAATGTCTAAAAAGGACAGCAAAATGTTTGTGGAAACAAAGTGCACCAAGTGAAAAAAAAAAAAAAAAAAATCTAAAGAGCACTTACTCTGTAGTAACCTAAATAATGCAACTTTCTTCAACTTCACCAGGAATATGTAACTTAGCATAATACCTAGAAACTCAAAGGAAAAACTACATTGTAACTGTGGCATACAATAGAATATTGAATAAGTGAATCTAAAAACTCCCAAGAGCAGAGTAGTGTAAATCTGGGTCCTGTCCCAAGGATTTTAAGCTTTAGATAACCAGGATGGCAACTGGATACAAGATAATTCTTTATTTCCATGAAAATTAAAATTCACGTAAGTGATCTATAAATAACTTGCTAAAGCCTAGTGTGTGACTATCGTTCAATTAGAGCATGAGACAAGTACTTCTAAATAAAAAATAAATAAAAAAAACACAAAAAAAAACTACTAAACATAAAGCTAGGGTTTGGGTGCTTTGAGTATCTCTTTAAAGGCAGTCATCCCAAATGTACCTTTATCATGGCTTCTCTTCCTCCTTCAGAAACAGTTCTTTACTTAATTTCTGATCAGTTTCTCTTTAAATTTAATGTCCTCCTCTTGACAGAGCAGAGCTCAAGGCAAGCTCCACATTGTCAAGTAAAATCTTCCCAGCATACTCTCCTTTATATCCAGTTATTCCTTGTAGTCTCATGAGATCGCCTTGCATCACACCATGTTAAAATCTAAATACTGGCCTCCATCAAGCATGTGCTGGAATTGGATCCAATCACATATTCTGAGCAGAGGGCAGCAACGTTATGTCACTACCAGTAGTTAGAAGATTCAAAATCACAAAGAACTTAAAGTAAGGTGATCGTGATTCTTATCGAGAAATAAGAATTTCCACCAAAAGAAGTTTCCACATATGGAGTTTCTATGCAATGGGAGAGACCAGCAAACAATTAGCCATTGAAAAGGTACTAAGCGTAGAAACACTGCATACACATACACTGCTTTGAATAGGTCACTATTCCAGTGTATTTCATCACCTTCTATGCAATAATAGAAAATGTAAACTGAAACTTTCTTGATGAAATAATTTATGGAGGTGACAAACCATAATAAGTCTGACCATCTTCTTAATGGTACTCTGTGACCACACATTTAGGACACATGACATGTCGTGAATAAGATTAGCCGGACAGCAATCCTTAAAAGGTTAAGGTTTTATTCCAGGGGAAGTGGAGACCTCAAATTTAGATTCTGAAGGATGAAAGCTAAATTTCAATTTCATGGAAAGGACAAACAGAACAAGTTGTGCTAGAGAGTTTAACTCTCTTGGTTTAATGTTGCAGGTTATAAGTTCTCTGTCAAAACAAACTCCATTTAGAACAGTGGTTCCCAACCCTGTCCTCAACAGTGGTTCTCCCCCCTCCCCAACAGTCCAGGATTTAGAAAATATCAAGTTGTGTCTAAGGTGTTTTTAGGAGAAAAAAAAATTAAATAAAAATAAAAAACACTTTAGACACAACAGAGTAATCCCTATATCCTGGACTGGTAGGGGTACAGAAGGACTGGGCTTGAACCACTGATTTATAACATGCCTAGCACAGTTACAAGATCAACCCTGCATTTAAGATGTGGCCTGCCAAGAAAAACTACAATACAAATGGAAGCAGCACTGCACTCCCACAGAAAAAGGTCCAGGGTCGCTCAATCTTTGAGCAACTCATCCATGCAAACAAACTAAAAAAAATATTAAAATAAAAATAGAGTGTTATCAGAAAGGGATGTTCTTCTGTGATACTTGTGTGTATGCCAATGATTTATATCATCGCAAAAACTAAAGGTGAGCATCTCTAATTTAGTGTGTCATGTTTAGTTTCTGCAACTAGATCAAGCATGTCAAACTCAAAGTCTAGCATGGGCCACATAAACTAGGTTTAACCCCTTAAGGACCAAACTTCTGGAATAAAAGGGAATCATGACATGTCCTTAAGGGGTTAAGTTGGCCACAAAAAAAAAAAAAAAAGAAAACCCTTACTTACACTTACAGTATTAATCCCCCCCCCAATCCCCTTCTACTAAACCACAGCACCCCCTCTACTAAATCCCAGCCCACCCCATATACTAATTTCCTGCACCCCTCTGCAGCTGCCAGTGTGCGACTCTGGCCTCTGGTATACCCCAAATGGCGCCGTCTGCGCCCTGTGCCAAATCTGATCCTCCTGCTACATCTTGAAACCCTGTGAAGGTGGAGCAAGTTGATGTCACAGAATGTGACATGACGTTGCGTGCCTCCATACACCGCCAGGTACTCCACTGTCCAGAGAGCAGTGAGATGCTGGAACACAGAGCTCCCTCGCCCCTGTCCCTCCTCACCGGCTGGTTAAGTTTTAGCAGAGTAGGCACCTGCAATGTGGGGGAAAGCAGGTGCCTACTCTGCTATAACACCAGCATGTACTCGCCATTGAGCCATTTGTACGTTGGCGAAGGACCCAAGGATATGGAATCACAATGGCCCAAACAAAATATTTGCCTCCATTAAATTGGGTAATCGTAATATCCCCACGACGTACTTCAAAACCAGAGTAAGCAATGTACCTTTCCTGGTTAAATAATTATTGTAAAGCATGATTTGAATTTCCCACTAATGATTAGCGATAGCTAGCAGGGCCATGATGAGTCTTACAATGGTATTGGAATAGCATTACAGGGCATGCACTCTTAATGCAATTCAATTAAATGTTCCCATCAGCATTGCTATTCATTCATTTTAGTGGCTTGGCAGGTCTCTCCCTTTCATTGTTAAACTTCTGTCAAGGATGAATAGTTTGTTTCTGTGGCTCTGTTACATTTAACATACTCCTTGTAAGAGGTTTTAGATAGGAGTGTCCACAGGTCACCACAATAGCTATTAAAAACAAACTTTGCTGCATGCATCTAGCCCTGTTTTGCTGTATATGCAAAGTGTTTAGCCAATTAATTGCTAATCAGGTTTGAAAATTAGGTTTAATATTTAAAGCAGTCATGTCATCTTAACTTTAGCATTAACATTTGATCATTGCTTTCTTAGCAACATAGCCTTCAGTTTACAGTCCACATTACTTTTTTTGGTTGTACCTAGTGCCAGAGTGGGCTCATCCATATGGGCATTTTTGGCAGCATCCCAGCTATTATGTGGGAGTAGGGGCAGGGGAGGGGGTATTTGCACGAGTAGCACACTCAATGATCTTTATCGAAGTTTAATTAAACTTTATTATGCTTTGTTAGAACACGTTTCCGTCCATAAACCTAGACTTTCACCAGGACTAAACTCCGTGTATGCCACTTCTAAATATCCAAGTCAAACAAGCAGCATAAGAGACTATCCTATGAGAAAGCCACTCCACCTCCCACCACCAGTTACAATGGATTATAAACAAAACATCCTGGTAATTTAGGAGCAGAAACTAGAACCCACCCATATTAAATGATCGAGCGGACAAGCTTAGTAAAAATAGAAACCATAAACAACCAGAGAGACAAATTAACAATATCCATATGTTACAACAGTATCAATGTTGAACCATTATAATATGATCACATCTGTTCACAGGAGAGTCAGTCAAAAGGATTCTATATGTAGAGTGTGAGTATGTCCAGAGTAATTTAAGGCACGTCAGCTAAAATCCAGGAAGTGCCTCTACTTGCTGTCTGATCGTCACTAGAGGCAATCTTAGTTCTACATTTACATAGAATACAAGTGGTAGATCTGAGGAGAGATCCCACCCTATATAGTGGTTTACAGTTTAATCAGAAGTTTTATTCTGAAACCGATTAAGACTGCCCAGTATCAGATTGGAGGGCTCTGTTTCTATGAGTGGGGTGTGTGATGGCCAAGTATTGTGTCAGTGTTATTAGGAGGATGAGAGCTGCATGTGGGAGGCTAAGTGAGTGTGCGTGTGTCTCTCTCAATTGGCACACACTCACTTGGCCTCCCACATGTTCTCCACTCCTGCTTCTTTTTTACGGTGGTCTACTAGAGGGTGAGCTGGGTCTTTGATGCTCCAGTAGGGGAGCTTCATGATCTGCACCAATATTGGGTACAGACCACTTTAACAGTGCCCCTGTGATTCTGGCACTGAGACATCAATAAGTGTTCTGTACCTGAGGTTGGAACAAACACTTAAGTGAGGGATCTTTTAATCTCCCTGCTGGAGGGTGAAGGACTGGCACAGCATCAGAAGGATGGAGGCAAAACAAATTAAATGCCAATAAGCAAAAGACATAAAAAAAACAAAAAAAAAACACATAAAATAAACAAAACCCACAAGTGGTTTTCTACCAAGGTATACTACCAGTAACCATAGAATAAAACAATGTTTTGACACCCCCTTGCAGGATTAATCCAGCCTCTAGTGGCAGTCTTCCTGACAGCCGCTAGAGGTGCTTCTGAGACACTGGCTGTGAAAAGGATTCAGCGTGCAGATCATCCATAGGAAAGCATTGAGAAATGCTTTCCTATGAACCGTTTGAATGCGTGAGGCTCTTGCCGCACATGCGCATTCCACTCACTCTGCAGCCGACGGAGTGGGAGGAGAGGTCACCAGCGCTGAAGGAGCCTGGTGCTGGAATTTAAGCAACAAACTGAAGGGGTTTTAACCCCTTCAGCGCCAATGGAGGGGGGAACTTAAGGGTTGTATAGAGTCAATAAAATGAATTTGTTTTCTTGACACTATAGTGAGCCTTTAAATCACTGCTCAATTTTAGAACTTGTTCCTGCAGAGGCATGATCTCTGCTCCAAACCAGCTTCCTTCCTTAAGCTAAAGTTGTTTTGTGGACTAGTTTCCCTTTAACGCATTGATTTTATCTACTGGAATAGAACAAGTGCCAGAGAAGAGAGTCCCAAATTCATTAAACTTTAGAAAATATCCTGATCAGATTTTTGCCTTTTCTACCCCACTCCAGTGCATAAAGTAATAAGCAGTCACAGCTACTTCCAGGCACAGTTTGTTATGGTTGGGGAGGTGGGGGAGGGGGTGGTGTGGTGTGGTGTGTGTGTACCTTTATAGACAGGACATGCAGTGTCCTGTGGTGAAAAAAGTAAAGATTCTAAAAAAAAACAAAAAAAAAAAAAACAACCTGTATGCCGCTTATATAAAGTAAAGCACATTTGTTCTGTGCACTGATTGCATGTGAAAATGCTCTATACATTAAAAATAAAATAAAAAAAGTTACTTGAATCTCATTTTAGAGAGTTTGGTTTTAAAAATCCAATCTGATCAAGATAGATTAAAAGTAACATGAAGCATTCGGCAGAACTGATTCAGTTTTTTTTTAGTACAAAAACGAGTTCTAGATTTGGAAGCAGAATTACATGCTAGTTAGTCTACTTTTCCTGTATATGGGTTGTACAAGACATCTGAGAAGTGGGTATTAGGTTGCTAGCAAGTGTTTTATTTAACCCCTCGAGTACACATGACATGTGTGACATGTCATGATTCCCTTTTATTCCAGAAGTTTTGTCCTTAAGGGGTTAAAGGGACACTATTCACCAGAACAACTACAGCTTATTGAATTTGTTCTGGTGAGTAGAATCATTACATTCAGGCTTTTTGCTGTAAACACTGTCTTTTCAGAGAAAATGCAGTGTTTACATTACAGCCTAGTGATAACTTCACTGGCCTCCCCTCAGACGGCTGTTAGAGATCCTTCCTGGGTCATGGCTGCCTAAAATGCATCCAAACATTCAGTATCTCCACCCTCTTCATGCAGACACTGAACTTTCCTCAGACATTCATTGATTCAATTCACCTCTATAAGGAGATGCTGATTGGCCAAGGCTGTGTTTGAATTGTGCTTGCTCTGCCCTTGATCTGCCTCCTTGTCAGTCTTAACCAATCCTATGGGAAAGCACTGTGATTGGATCAGGCCACCACCTCTGATGTCAGCAGACAGCTTGTTTTTCTGAGGCAAACAGCATGCAGAGCTACAGCTTCAGGCTTGAATACAAGTAAGATTTTGCTATATTTATTTAGAGAGACATGAAGGGCCCAGGGTGGTTAAATGGTGGTTTTAACACTATAGGGTCATGAATACAAGTTTCCTGACCCTATAGTGTTCCTTTAAACACTAGAAGCAGATATACCTACAAACCTATGAACAATTATATGCCACAAGTTCACATAGGGAAACCTTAAAAAGTGAAACTAAACACCAAAACAGCGAAAACAAACAGTTTAGTTTTAACCCCTTAAGGACACGACTGAAATATTCCGTCATGATTCCCTTTTATTCCAAAAGTTGTGTCCTTAAGTGGTTAAGGACTATATGCTATGAATTTATTAAGTCCCAAAAAACAAACAAAAAAAAAAAAGATACACATGGCATATATAATTTCCATTATATGAGTGTCTAAAGAAAAGGACACAGAAATCCGCAAATTACCGAGTATGGGTATATGCAATATACACTTCGTAAGAAACCAAAAGAAAAAAACCATCAACTATTGCTTACACATTGCTGTAAGGAATATTGACAAAAGTGACCAGGTATAACCCTATTGGCAATTTGAAGAGAAGATGGCACACGTATGTGCGCCCAAGTGTGCCTTGAAGGAAACTAGAGTCCTAGCCCTCTGGGTCTGTATCATTACCAAATGGTAGTGCCTCCTGTGGAAGTAGTTGGTACCAGTGCCCATGTTCTTTGGAGTTGCCATGTTTCTGTGGAAAGGATATAGCCACTGTTACAGGCGTGATTGGCAGGCCCAATCTCAAGAAAATCTCTGGGTCATCGTATGAAGTCAGTGTGAGGGACTTTGCCAAGTGAGCCCTCCATACCCCAGTATTTAAACAGAGGCTTCTTTCAGCTTTCTGGCTACCAGTGTCAGTCTCCTCTGAGGTCACTATGAGGGGGGGAGACGGGGGAAGTTTGTCTAGCTACAAATGGACAGTCAAAGTGTGCAGAAATCACATTTTCATATACAGCAACAGTAGTGTTATCGATTAAGTATGTTGAGAATTTTAGGAGGTAACAGATGACATATGTCTATACAAAAGCATCTCACCTTAAGAGGATTGAAAGTGCTTTACACATGCTCTGATTAATCCAAGTTAGCAGCTTATAAATGTTGCTCCTTTCACAAACCTTAGAATCCGAGCTGACCTTGCTTAACTTACAAACCTAGATCTCAGAATGTAAGGTGGCCGATTGGAGTTCAAAAATTTATTAATAATTACAGGATCACAATTCCCAAAAGATCTGTACAGATCTTAGAAATACATCTGAAAGCTACAGTGCACATTCCTATGGGAGCAACCCCTTGAAAGGCACAGCAGTCACAGCAGTCAGGCATTACACATGGCAAGGTGTGCACCCTGCACAGTTATACAATGGCATCAGAGTACCCAAAATATTCATGGTTCAGATAAAGATACTGGCAAGACCATGCTATTAATTCACTATTATCCATCATGCAGGGGAAAACAAAAAACACAAAAACGAATTATATATACATTCGATAGTATATTAAAATCACAACATTGCTCTCCCAAGCTATAAACTGACATCCTGTGCAGAATAAAGTCTTTCATAGCCTATCCTATCACAGAACATCAACCCCATAGCACTGGGTGACAGACTATTGTGTAAGTGAGCACCTATAATACAAGAGATGGCTTTCATTAAATAGTTATTCCCAAGTATCAGTGGCAGCAAGCTAAAGACTTATACAAGGTCTGTCCAGAAAGTTCAAAGCATGTAATAAAATAAACATTTATTAAAGATACAAGGAGCATTGTACAAAAGGACAATGATGCCTCAGTCCCCTTCAAAAGTAGGCAACCTGGGACCTCACAGATCTTCAGGCATCTTTTCCACAATTCAAACACTCAAAACACAATCCATTCTTGAATGGCAGTCAGCTTCGTAGTTACCCGAGTTTCATGAACTATCTGAAATCTTTAAAAAGGGTCACTCCAAGCACCCAGACCACTTCTGCCCATTGGAGTGGTCTGGGTGCCAACTCCTATCACCCTTAACCCTGCAAGTGTAATTATAGCAGTTTTTATAAACTGCAATAACTACCTTGCAGGGTTAACTCCACCCCTAGTGGTTGTCTACTAGACAGCCACTAGAGGGCACTTCCTGCTCTATAGCACAGAAAACCTGTGCTAGAGCGTTGCTGGACGTCCTCACGCTGTGTGATGACCTCCAGCGTCACTCAATTCCCCATAGGAAAGCATTTTTCAATGCTTTCCTATGGGGAGCTCTAATGCGCATGTGTGGCATTGCCGCGCATGCGCATTAGGTCTGGGACCTGCAGGGCCAGGAAAATTGTTTTCCTGGCACTGGAGTTTCCCTTTAATGGTGGTTTTAGTTTTGAGAAAAGTCAAAAGCTATATGGCACCAAATATTTCAAGAGACCCTACCATCTTTGAAACATGTGCGCCACTTATTTGCGCTGCACTCATTTCAACATCCACAAAAGCCTTCTGAATCATCCAAAAATTGCTCTGCATGGAGATGCTGAATTTCTCATAGAGATTCATTAAAATCAATGCATTTCTATGAGGACATGCGGAATGGCCAAGCTGGTGTTTGACCCCGCTCTGTTACAGGGAAGCATTGGTTTGACTGAAATCTGCGACAGCAAGGTGGTGGATCAGAGCAGGCCAGTGCCAGCAGACCCGCAAGGCGCTGGAATTAAGGCAAATTCTTACCTTTTAAAGGGGCTAAGAGGGGAGCAAGCCACCTAAATGGTGGTTTTACCACTAGGGTCAGAAAGCTTACATTTCTACTTACTGTAAATTTATTTTTTCCTTAAAGGACCACTCCAGCTTAATGAAGTGGTCTGGGTGCCAGGTCCAGCTAGGGTTAACCCATTTTTTTAATAAACATAGCAGTTTCAGAGAAACTGCTATGTTTATTAATGGGTTAAGCCTTCCCCCAAAGCCTCTAGTGGCTGTCTCCTTGACAGCCACTAGAGGCACTTGCGTGCTTCTCACTGTGATTTTCACAGTGAGAGCACGCCAGCGTCCATAGGAAAGCATTATGAATGCTTTCCTATGCGACCGTCTGAATGCGCGCGCAGCTCTTGCCACGCGTGCGCATTCAGCCGACGTGGAGGAACTGAGGAGGAGAGAAGGAGGAGAGCTCTCCGCCCAGCGCTGGAAAAAGGTAAGTTTTACCCCTTTTCTCCCTTCCAGAGCCGGGCGGGAGGGGGTCCCTGAGGGTGGGGGCACCCTCAGGGCACTATAGTGCCAGGAAAACGAGTATGTTTTCCTGGCACTATAGTGGTCCTTTAAGATTAGAGGCAGTGCTTTACAACAGGTATTTCTAATCTGGAGGGGAAAAAAAGGCAGGCAATCCCCAAATTTTCAAATACCTCACCCAATTAACTTTTGCACTATACAGTGCCTCTTACCCCAAATAACCCCAAATACAAAAGCTGGGTAACTGCAAAAATTTAGTTTATTAGAACATCGGGGGGGGGAGTGAGCACAGCCTCTAATCTGCAGGAAAAATAAATTTACGGTAAGTAAAAAATGTAAGCTTTTCCCTTCAGATTAGAGGCAGTGCTTCAGAACAGGGATAACCAAAGCAATCCCCTAAGGGCGGGACTCATTGCACAACGGCTTGTAACATCTTGCGCCCAAAAGTTGCGTCTTCCGAGGCCAGTATGTCGAATTTGTAATTTTAAGTAAACGTGTGAAGAGATGACCACGTGGCTGCAGAACAAATTTGAGATGGCATAACTGAAGTCTGCAGGGCCCAAGATGTGGACATATCTCTGGTAGAATGATCTTTAATGGAGATGGGTGCAGAAACGTTGGATGTGTAATAAGCAAAATTAATGAAGTCTTAACCATCTGGCCAGAGAGCCTTTTGAAGCCATCAAACAAGACAGTGTTAGATTTCCTAAAGGACTTTGTACTTTCCAGGTACTGCAGCAGAGATCTCAACATCCAGGCAGTAGAATTTGACTTCCAATGCATTAGAAGGCTGTTGGCAAAGTAGGTAAAATTATTTCTTGATTGATGGTAGAGGAAGAACAAACCTTGGGAATAAAAGAAGGATCCAGCTTTACCACCACTTTGTCCTGATGAAAAAAAAAAGAAAAAAAAAAGAAAAAATTTGAATTAAGTTCTACCAATCTTTTGCCGAGGTAATAGCCACCAAAAACAAAGTCTTGAACGATAAAACCTTCAGAGAAAACTTTTCTAGAGGTTCAAACAGAGGTTCGCAGTGAGCTGATAAAACCAAATTAAGATCCCATGGAGGAAAGTTTCCCTGATGGTAGGAACCAATCGAGACAGCACCTTGAAAAATCTGGTGATTAGAATATTCGAAGCCGAACATCTGAACGAAAAACTAATAGCCGAAATTTTGACCTTGAGCATGGCTGGTTTCAGTCCTTTTGCAAAGCCCATCTGAAGGAAACCAAGGCTGTTTGGAATGGAAGTAGTTACGGGATTTTCTTTGACTTTAATACACCAACAACAAAACTTCCATATTCTGGAATAAATCTTGGAAATAGATTCTTTTAGCAGCCATCAAAATCTTAACTTCAGGAGACAAACCTCTTCTCTTTAATATCTGGTATTCAGAAACCAGGCAGTCAATTTGAATTTCTTCATAGTCAGAAGTGGTACCATGGAGTATTTCTGTATGTCTGACAGGGGAAGTTTCCAAAAAGGTTGAACCGGGTATATTTCGGAGAACTCCGAACCAACTTCTCGGCCACCAAGGGAGAATTATGATCATGCTTACCTTTTCCATCCTGATCTTCTGTAGAATCCTGGATATAAGCAAAATAGGAAGAAACACAGGCTAGGCTAAGCTGAATTTCCATGGAATTGAAAGTCTATGATCTCTGGTCTGTCTGCGGGGTTCAAAGATGCAAATCTTGTTTTCTTGTTTGATCTTGAAGCCATAAAAGGTCTATTCTTGATAACCAAATTTCTTTGCTATTTGACTGAAGATCTGGGAAGAAAGGGACCAATCTGCTCGTTTTAAATGTTGACTACAGAGATTCTGCCAGAACGTTGAATTATCCTTTTATGTGAACCGCTGAAATCGACAGAAGGTGAAACTGACCACAGCACGATTCTCAAACAAAGATTTTCCAAACCAGTCGACCTTGTTCCTCCTTGTTTGTTTATATACGCTATCGTAGAACTGTCTGACCTGATCTGGACCTTGTTCTGAAAGGCAACGAGAGCCAGCCAGAACGCCTTCAGTTCGAACTTCTTAAATCTTTCACTCGCCAAATTCCTTGTTTCTTCTTTTCTCCCAAATGAGCTTCCCAGCAGAGACCTCAGGCATCTTAAAATTTTGAATGACTTCATTTGGAAAGAAAGGCCTGATTGCAGGAAACGCAACAAGGTCCACCAGAGAAAACTCTTCAGCGCCTGAGTTTTATAGGCATGTCCAAGCTGTACATTTACTTGTTCCAGAAGTTTTAAATGTTTCTTTGAAGAGGTCTCATTCTGGCCTTTGCCCAATTGACTGCTGGGATAGAGGCTGTGAAAAGACCCAGCAAACTCATTGATTCTCTGATGGAGCACAAACATATTGCTCTGAGGTTCTTAATAGCCAGAGCAATCTTTGTTTTTTCTTCTGGAAGATCGATCTTCATACAGACTGTCTATAATCAGACCCAGGAACTGAATTCTTTGGACTGGGACTAATTCTGACTTTCGAAAATTTATCAATCAACCATGATTTTTTAGAGCCTCTAAATAAGGGATGACATTGATGCCTCTTCCCCTTAAATCTGCTGAAAGGACTACCAGAATCTTGGGGCTGAAAAAAAAAAAAAAAAAAAAAGAGCAAAAGGGAAGAGCTCTAAACTGCTAATGTAGCGTCTGACTCTGGAAGTGGATAGCGAACCTTAAGAATCTTTTGCTGGGTTCCGCGATGGCAATGTGTAAATAGGCGTCTTTTAGATCTAGAGATATCAGCCAATTGCCTGGTTGAATAATTTGAGTTGCAGACTTTGTTTCCATATGAAACAGATCTAGAATGGGTCTGTAAGAACCTTGAATAAGTGTCCAGGAATCTTTTAGTTGCACCCTTTCTATTACATTCTTTTGAAGAAGCTTTGACACTTCTCCCATCAGAGCCTTTTCTGTCGCAGTCAAGTGGACTTAAGAGCATAAAAGTTATCTTTGTGATCTGATCGATCCAGATAGTAACCATTCCTTATCACTGAAAGATTCCAGCGATCCGAGATAGTTTTCTGCCAGCAATCCAGAAAGTGCGTGAGTCTTCCTCCAACAGGAATGGAGTCATAAGTTTCTATTCTTTTGTCAGAGAACTTTTCTTCTGTAATCAAACCCCTTCCTTTGTTGACCCCTGTATGAGTTTCTCCGAAAAGCCTTTTGCCCATCCTTCATTTATTTCAAAAGATCTAGTTTAGAACCAAAAAGTCTGCCTGGTTGAAATGTAATTTCACATAGAGAATTTTTGGATGCTGAATCAGCTGACCAGCTTCTCAACCATACTGCTCTTCTTGCCACCGTAGCTAAACCCATAGTCTTAGTCGAGATATTCAGACTTTCAAGAGGAATCAACTAGGAAGTCAGATGCCAGCTTGATTTTTTTGTAACAAGATGATTGGATCTTCTTTGGATTCACCTACATAAATCTTTTCTTATTCTTCCAGCCAATGTTTGTGCCTTTGCCACTGAAGTACCTGCAATCAGTGCTTTGGATTGAGATGCTGAGGAGACAGTTTCTTTAAGGAAGAATGGATAGGTTTTCCATGGCATCTTTCAAGCCACTCTAATCCCCTATAGGTAAAGTGGTAGTCTTTCCCAGCTGAGCTATGGGGACATCCACTGATGGTAAAGGGTTCAAGAGGCACTCTGGATCCTCACTGATGGAAAAGAGCTTTTAAAAAAAGTGTTTATAAATAAAAGGCTTCCTTCCTGGGAATTTCCATTCCCTTAGAATCAAATCCTTTAACTGTGGAGGAAAAGGAAAACCTTGGATTGCTTTCCT
Organism: Pelobates cultripes; assembly: GCA_933207985.1. NCBI lineage: Eukaryota > Metazoa > Chordata > Amphibia > Anura > Pelobatidae > Pelobates > Pelobates cultripes. The sequence goes on from OW240916.1 coordinate 133,187,415, forward strand.
TTGCTCCTGAACTGTTCCTTAGCACCCATCAGACACTGGACTTCCTTTACCAGTTTTCCAATAGATTCCTTTTGAAAAGAAAATTCTTCATCAGAAGAATCACTAGAATCCCCATCTCTTGATTTTGACAGCGAAGATACAGAGCTTACGTCAGACAATTCCCATGATCTAGGCCTTTTTATTGGCCAGATTTTTACTGGAGAATCCTGGGAAGCAGAGGCCTGAGCAGACTGAATGGCTGCAATCTCCATTTCAACAAATGTTTGTTGCAGACTTTACTGGAACCAACTTAGGAAAGTAGTAATTTCCTATTTCTTTGCTTGCTCAGAAGCCTCTTTAAATACAATTGGAACAGATCTTTCCCTTATAGCTGTCTGGCATGGATTGGGAACATGCAGCGCAACTTAAATGTTTAGATTTCGCAGAACATTTCCCCCTCTCTGAAGCGCTCTGCAGTCTCAGGATTAGACATACTGAAGAAAAAAAAAAAAGAAAAGCTGAACAATATAAAACTTTACAATTCAGGCTAGACTCACATAAGATAAAAGCAAAAATGCTTCCCTTAAATGGTCTCAAAGTGTGTTGGAGGGCAGGTGAGAACACACTTGCAACAGATTCGGAGTGCACCTGGCAAACAGTTGCTGCTGGTTAGTCTCTAAGTCTTGGAAACCAAAATTTGTGTTTCATCGCCAGAACCTACCAGCTAGCGTACGCATGTGCACCATAGTCTGCCCAGCATGGTATAGATAGAACCAAAATAAAAGCAGGGGAGATGCAGTCGTCCGGTGTGCTTACCCCTGGCAGGATATCCGAAAAGAAGCAGAGCCTCAGCCCTCATCATACTTCCGGAAAAAAAACCAAAAAAAAAAACCTGACACCCTCCTCTGCCGAAGGCAGGCAGAGAGCTGGGGCTGTTTGGGGTAAGAGGCACATTATAGTGAAAAAGGTAATTGGGGGAGGTATTTGAAAATTTAGGGGATTGCCTGCCTGTTTTTCCCTCCAGATTAGAAGCAGTGCTTTACAACATGGATTTCTAAAGGGAAAATACACATTTGTGCTCATGACCCTATAGTGTTCCTTTAATATTGGCCAATATTTACAACTAATATCACTCACCCGATTACATGCCATGTTCTATTAACTCATTTGTCAACATCTCTGCCAACTATTGGTGTTACATCATGCCACCTGTGTGTTGAAAATACTCTGGGTTTTGAGATTTTTGCAGTTTAATTTTTAATGGTTTTTTAAATTTCATCTGGTATGGGATTTGGTTGAATATGAACAGACAGCAGAATTCTGAAGGCTTAATATTGCACCTCTATATAGATCTCTCTTTAAAAACAAGCTTATAAAAAAAAAAAATAAATAAATAAAAAAAATAAATAATAAGATCCTTGAGAGTTGCGTCTCTGCTTGAACTCTTCAGTTTGGATTCCACAATAGTCACTCTATTGAAACAGCTGTGACCAAAGTATCCAATGATTTAAAGTCTCGCGGCCATTACTCTATCCTAATTCTCCTTGATCTTTCTGCTGCCTTTGACACTTGATTATCAACCGCTTCTCATGCTCCATAAGCTCTGTCTACAAGATACTGCTCTCTCCTGGTGCTCCTCCCTCTTGTGCTAGGAGCACAGATATTCTAAACTCCCTACTGGGATTGACTCTAAAACAAGTTGAGTAGCCAACTCGTAAAGAGGCCATACTAGATTTAGTGTTAACAAATGGAGATTTGGTATCAGATATTACTGTAGGTGAAAGTTTAGGATCCAGTGATCAGTCAGTGTGGTTTAATATAAAAACAGTGACTGAGTCACACCACACAAAAACAAAAGTTTTAGACTTTAGAAAAACAGACTTTTCTAAAATTAGAATATGGGTAGAGGAGTCATTATCAGACTGGAGCAATTTAAATGGAGTCCAAGAGAAATGGGATTAATTAAAAGTTGCACTATTGAAGGCAACAGAAAATTGCATTAGGCTTGTCAGTAAAAGCAAAAAAATTCAAGAAACCACTGGTACTCTGCAGATGTGGCTAAAATAGTTAAAAACAAAAAGTTAGCATTTAGGAATTATAAAAAAACCCAGAGTGAGGAAGACAAAATTATCTATAAGATTAGGCAGAACGAGGCTAAGCAAGTTATAAGAGCTTCCAAATCACACACAGAAGAGAAAATAGCACAGTCGGTAAAAAAAATGGGGATAAAACGTTTTTTAGATACATAAATGAGAAAAGAAAAGTAAAACAAGGATTAGTTAGATTAAAAACAAAAGAAGGAAGGTATGTAGAAGAGGATAAAGGTCTAGCTGACTGCCTCAATGAATATTTTTGTTCTGTATTTACAGATGAAAATGAAGGAAAGGGACCTCAGTTGAGAAGGATAAATTAGTCATTTATTACACGTGAGTTTACAGAGGAAGAGGTTCTATTTCAACTGTCAAAAGTAAAGACAAATAAGTCAATGGGACCTGATGGAATACCCCCAAAGCTATTAAAAGAGCTTAGTGGTGTACTAGCAAAACCATTAACAGATTTATTTAACCAATCATTGTTAACAGGAGTAGTCCCAGAAGATTGGAAGTTAGCGAATGTTGTGCCCATTTACAAGAAAGGTAATAGGGAGGAGTCGGGCAACTATAGGCCAGTAAGCCTTACTTCAGTAGTGGGGAAAGTGATGGAAACCATGTTAAAGGATAGGATTGTTGAACATCTAAAAACACATGGATTTCAAGATCAGAGACAACATGGGTTTACTTCAGGAAGATCATGCCAAACTAACCTTATTGATTTTTTGATTGAGTAACTAAAATTAGAGCTCAGGGTGGTGCAGTAGACATTGCTTACCTCGATTTCAGTAAGGCTTTTGACAGTGTTGCACATAGAAGACTTATCACTAAACTGCAATCTTTAAGTTTGGATTCCAATATTGTTGAATGGGTAAGGCAGTGCTGAGTGACAGGCAACAGAGTGTTGTAGCTAATGGAATATATTCGAAGTTTGGACTTGTCACCAGTGGGGTACCTCAGGGATCTGTACTTTGTCCCATTCTCTTTAATATTTTTATTAGTGATATTGCAGAAGGTCTTGATGGTAAGGTATGTCTTTTTGCTGATGATACTAAGATATGTAACAGGGTTGATGTTCCAGGAGGGATAAGCCAAATGATTTAGGTAAACTAGAAAAATGGTCAGAATTGTGGCAACTGACATTTAATGTGGATAAGTGCAAGATAATGCATCTTGGATGTAAAAACCCAAGGGCAGAGTACAGAATATTTGATAGAGTCCTAACCTCAACATATGAGGAAAGGGATTTAGGGATGATTATTTCTGATGACTTAAAGGTAGGCAGACAATGTAATGGAGCAGCAGGAAATGCTAGCAGAATGCTTTGCTGTATAGGGAGAGGTATTAGCAGTAGAAAAAGGGAAGTGCTCATGCCATTGCAAAGAACACTGGTGAGAACTCACTTGGAGTATTGTACACAGTACTGGAGACCGTATCTTCAGAAGGATATTGATACCTTAGAGAGGGTTCAGAGAAGGGCTACTAAACTGGTTCATGGATTGCGGGATAAAACTTACCAGGAAAGGTTAAAGGATCTTAACATGAATAGCTTGGAGGAAAGACGAGACAGGGGGGATATGATAGAAACATTTAAATACATAAAGGGAATCAACACAGTAAAGGAGGAGACTATATTTAAAAGAAGAAAAACTACCACAACAAGAGGACATAGTCTTAAATTAGAGGGACAAAGGTTTAAAAATAATATCAGGAAGTATTACTTTACTGAGAGGGTAGTGGATGCATGGAATAGCCTTCCAGCTGAAGTGGTAGAGGATAACACAGTAAATGAGTTTAAGCATGCGTGGGATAGGCATAAGGCTATCCTAACTATAAAATAAGACTAGGGACTAATGAAAGTATTTAGAAAATTGGGCAGACTAGATGGGCCGAATGGTTCTTGTCTGCCGTCACATTCTATGTTTCTACCTCTCCCAGCAATTTTATTGTTTTTTTCTGTCTGCCTCTTCTCCCCAACCCCTCTGTCCCCCCCAAAATTAACAGTCCTTGGTCTGTTCTTAACTATACTGCCTCCCTTTGTTCTCATCAGCTCATTTGGCTTCCATCATTACTTATATGCAGATGAGACAAATCTACCTGTCCTCTCCACCCATCTTGACCTTGTATCTTACTGCCTCTCCATGATTTCCAACTGGATGGCTGCTCACTGCCTTAAACTCAACCTGTCCAAAACAGAACTTCTGGCCTTTCCTCCCTCAAGTGTTGCTATTTTCATGTCTCCCTCCCTGTCAACAGCACCACCATCACCTCTAACTCACAGGTTCGCTGCCTAGGTGTTTTCTTGGACGCCAACCTCTCCTTCACCCCTCATGTCCAGTCGATCGCCAAACCCTGCCGCTTCCATCTCAAACATTGCTTGCAACCGCCCCAATTTAACACCAGACGTGGTTAAGGTGCTGGTCTATGCCATTCTCTCACCGTGACTACTGCAATCCCCTTCTTAGTGGAATTAAATTGCACCAATGCAGTTATGAATGCAGCGGAAAGGCTTATTTTCGTTTACGCCCGCACCTCCCACGACTCCCCCTCTGTCAGTCCCTTCATTGGCTTCCAGGTAGATATAATGCTACATAATGCTGCTTAAACTGTTAGCGGATTTTCATTCCTCTCTCTCCCCCACCCCCTCGTCCATTTGTCTGGTTACATTTACATGTCTGTTAATTCACCCATTGTACAGCACTATGGAATTTGCTGGCACTATATAAATAAAATGCATTCAATATTCCTTATCTAAGAAGAGAGCAATAAAAATTAGGGTTTCCCTCTCAAAAATCACTAATGCACAATTGTACAACTAGTTCATAGGGAATATTGATCCACTGTGGATTGTAGACCTTATCAAAATAAAGAAAGCCATCAGCAGGAACCCAATTGGTGTTAAAAAGATCTTCCTTTTCAGCTCTTAAAAATATATGAACAAAATAGGGATAAATCTACAATACAATGATAACAGAAAAAAACATAGCATAATACTGTTGATGGTAAAGAAAGAGTGGAAATATAGATGATAATTCACACTCACAAACCAAAATTGATTGTAGGCATATCTTATAGAACGATGAATATCTCAGGATAAGTGGAACGTCAGGATGTACATAGAAGGAAATAAAACAGCATAATAGTGCAGAGTATCTTGATAAGAAAATACACTTTAATAATAAGGCACACTTACAATATTGTAGTGGCAAACAGGCATATATAAAACCACCGGTCTTGGGATCATAAGATGAATCACAGGATCAACAGGATCAAATATAACCAGCAGGTCCAAATAAAATAAAGTAAAACAACCTGATAAGATAATAAAAAACTCTAAACACTATAAATGCTATGACAAAGCCCTACGCGTTTCGTTCAAACGTCCTTGAACTTCCTCAGGGGCAAAAAAGTCCTTCTGTATGCAGGTATAGTTGTCCACATAATGTACCTGGCTTTTAAATCCGTCCGGTTTGGCGCGCCGAAAAAAATCCTCCAATTGTTCACTTACTTCCGGGTTCGTCTATCTGTAGTGCTTCCGGGTGCGACCTGTTGACGCAACCGGAAATGCGGCTCACGTCTCTCTTCCGGATCTCTATCTATGCGTTCCACCTGATATGCGTATATACTATACCTGCATACAGAAGGACTTTTTTGCCCCTGAGGAAGTTCAAGGACGTTTGAACGAAACGCGTAGGGCTTTGTCATAGCATTTATAGTGTTTAGAGTTTTTTATTATCTTATCAGGTTGTTTTACTTTATTTTATTTGGACCTGCTGGTTATATTTGATCCTGTTGATCCTGTGATTCATCTTATGATCCCAAGACCGGTGGTTTTATATATGCCTGTTTGCCACTACAATATTGTAAGTGTGCCTTATTATTAAAGTGTATTTTCTTATCAAGATACTCTGCACTATTATGCTGTTTTATTTCCTTCTATGTACATCCTGACGTTCCACTTATCCTGAGATATTCATCGTTCTATAAGATATGCCTACAATCAATTTTGGTTTGTGAGTGTGAATTATCATCTATATTTCCACTCTTTCTTTACCATCAACAGTATTATGCTATGTTTTTTTCTGTTATCATTGTATTGTAGATTTATCCCTATTTTGTTCATATTTATTGAGGACCTGGAGGAGTCCTAATCTGCAATACATTTAGTTCAAGGGTAATTATTTAGTTTTCTAATTATTACCCACTATAAGTGTGTTCTATCCACAAGTGGGTGAATCTGTACTTCTTCTATTTGGTTATTCTTAAAAATATATGAAGAAACTCAATATTTGTAGTACATTTGTGTGTAAAGGAAATACAAAAATGATGATTGGTATTGATTCACAAAATTAACAGTTCAATTAAAATAAGCATCCACCACCAAGACTATAGGCTTTGCTCCACAATAGTATTGCTTTCTTAAAGGATTGATCTTCTGAGTCAAAATAAGAAATGTCAACCTATACATTTCCTTAACTCAGAGTTGCACAAGTAAGCATGTCAGATCTCTGTTAAAATAGGTTACAAAAAAGTTATTTCAACACCAGTGGTGAACAGTTTGCCATTCCAATTTGATGGACACTTTAGCATTTAAAAATTGACACTGCAGACCAGGGCCATCTTTAATGTTGATTGGACCTTGGGCAAGCATTTACTTGGGCCCCCGGACTACATATAGATACACACAAATACACTACCTGACACACATGCAGATACACACAAGAACATACAAATACACACAGACTATATATAGATACACTGACACACACAGATACACAACCTGACACACATGCAGATACAGATACAAACACTGACATACATGCAGATACAAAGGTACACAGACTGACTACATATAGATACACCGATACAAAGGTACACAGACTGACTACATATAGATACACCGACACACAGATACACAACCTGACACACACGCAGATACACAACCTGACACACATGCAGATACACACTGACACACATGCAGATACACACTGACACACATGCAGATACACACTGACACACATGCAGATACACACAAACACAAATGGACAACATACAGATACAGAGACACATTCTGACAGACATACTGACACAGAGACACACACAGACATACAGAACAACACGGACACTGACAGACTCACACATAGACATACCGACACACTGACAGACATACAGACATTCTGGCACACACACAGACAGGCATTCTGAAACACACACACAGATGTACACACATACATACAGACATTGACACTCACAGACAGCCATACTGAAACACACATACATACTGAGCCACACAGACACTGACAGACTCAATCACACACAGACATACAAATACACTGACAGACATACTGGCACATACACACAGGCAGATGGACATACTGAAACACACAGACACTGACAGACATATTGACAAACACAGACATACAGAACCACACTGACACTGACAGACACACAGACATACTGACAGACATTCTGTCACACATACACACAGAGACACACACACTCAGACACTCATGCAAAATTTGAGTGGGCTGGCTTAGCTGGCTGGGAGTTAAGCTCTCCCGGCCTGGCCCCCTCCGGAACAGCTGGTCCTCCTTCCTCCCGCGCAGCTCCTGTTTGTGGGAGGAAGAGACACGTGGCTGTCACTTCCTCCCAGTGCTTCCGAAAAGCAAGGGCCCGGTCGCGCTGTTAAAGTGCCACAGCACCTGACCGGGCCCCTGCTGACACAGGCCCACCGGGTGGCCCTAAGTGCATGGGCCACCCGATGGGCCCCCATAGTTTGCGGGCAGAGGGCAAACGGAGCAGCTGTCTTGGGCCCCCCAGCAGGGACAGGGCCCGGGACAGCTGCCCCGTGTTAAAGACGGCCCTGCTGCAGACACCAGCACAATTTATTGCAGTGAGGTTTAGTTTCAAGTTTTATAGCATCTGCCCTAATCTGCAGCATATGCTTTTTGCTACCACTAGCTCAATGTGAAATCTTACCAAATACACAGAAATTCTGATTTCTAGAAAGTATGCCAATTGAAGCCACAGCACAGTGCCTTTCATGCATTTGTCAATTAAGCTTATCTGCTGTAGGTTGTACAGTTATCAGGAAGCAAATGGGTAAAGCTAATCTAATTAGTAGAACAGTCTAGTTGATTGTCTAAGATGAAAAGGGCACTCCATATTGCTCTTTAGAAACCTCAGTTTTTTTCTGCACTATAAAAAAACAAAAAAAAAAAAACACGATTTCTGTCTAAACCCAGCTATATGGTTTTGCTTAAATTATAAAGTGCTATGTATATTGCATTATAATTAAGAAGGCCTACATAAAAACTTGCTGTTTTGGGCTATGCTGAGGCCCCAGTTCCCACCTATGCCTGCCATTAGCCTTATTGTCCCCTTTGACAGTCATATAGATACTGTCAGTGGCATAACTATGAAGGATGGTGGCTTCCATTTAAATATGTATATAAGTAGGAACAGGATTCAAAACTGGTGTTTCCAAGTTGCCACTTGTGCCATCATGTGTATGTGGTAGCGGACAATTTGATTTTATACCAGATATGCTGCCACTGCTAGTCACACAGTGTATAGTTCCTGCAACAAACAGATTCAATAAATTCTCTTAAGGGGAACCAAGCCACATACAGAGTAATATTAAGAATATTAACTTTTCTAAAGATTTTTGGAGGTCCTGTGTGAGTGGACTGTTACCATTTCCATTTAGTTTTACTGCAAAATTTAGGCTAGAATAGCCAAGCCATGAATATAGCAGAAATGGAACATGTCCACATACACATTCTCCACTTAACTTTTGCAGTTTGGGTTTCTATTCACTATTACTTTGTTTAATGAATGGGTCATAGTCAAACATGCCAGTCCTACTTACAGTCCAATACAGAGTTGGTAGCCAACATACATCATATTCAAATAATGTTATACCATTAAGCGGTTTGTATAAGCAGATTTGAAAAACGTATGTGTGACACAAGTAGAAAGTAGCTTTCACTAGCAACACCATGGGAAGAGGCATCTTCCCATGTGAATACTGCAGAACATTCCATAGTCTGCAACTGTACTCAAGCACAGGCATACAACAGGAGTGGGCAGATTAAGCACTGAGTGCTGAAGGCCCTTGGGAGGTAAATGGCTGTGCCCTCAGTGAGAAAGCATTAAGTATGTACAGCCTGAAATATGGAAGGACCCATAAGCAACACCTGCTTTATGATAAAGGTTTATAGAAGGGTTTTACTGATCTGCACTGCCCAACTTCCCCCCCCCCCTGACCACCACAAGATAAGTGCAAGCACAATAACCAACCTCTGTTCCAGCACTGATGCAAAGTTCTCAGCAGCCTGACTCTCCCCTGCTGACATTACCCTTATAAAAAGTTATTCACAAATGTTAGCTCTATGACAATCACATTTGTCCCCACTACTCTGACATCTTTTATAACCCTCTGAAAACATATATGTGAAAACTTGCATGGCTTAGAACAGGTTTTCAAGAAGAGCAAGTATAAGGAAACTAAACTTCAGCAGTAGCAGAGACACATTAGGCACCTAGACCTCTATCTCATTGAAGGGTCTGGTTGCAGTGTCCCTGTCCAACTTTGTCCTGCAATGTAATTGTTCCAGTTTGTGAAACTGCAATGTTTGACATTACAGGACTAAGACTGCCTCTAGCGGCTGTCTACTGGGTTCGCTGACACTGGACATCCAGCATCAGTGAAATTGACAACCCATGCCGAAAGTAAAGGGAATTTAATTTGCTAGCACTATATTTAACCCTATAACTTTCCAAGACACCATAAAACCTGTACATGGGGGGTACTGTTCTACTCGGGAGACTTCGCTGAAAACAAATATTAGTGTTTCAAAACAGTAAGATGTATTACAACGATGATATCGCCAGTAAAAGTGACTTTTTTTGCATTTTTCACGCACAAACAGCATTACACGGACAATATTATTGCTGTGATACTTTTTACTGTTTTGAAACACAAATATTTGTGTTCAGCGAAGTCTCCCGAGTACAACAGTACCCCTCATGTACAGGTTTTATGGTGTTTTCAAAAGTTACAGCGTCAAATATAAGGCTTGCGTTTTATTTTTTTCACATTAAAATTCGCCAGATTGGTTACGTTGCCTTTGAGACCCTATGGTAACCCAAGAATGAAAATTACCCCTATGATGGCATACCATTTGCAATAGTAGACAACCCAAGGTATTGCAAACAGGATATGTCCAGTCTTTTTTAGTAGCCACTTAGTCACAAACACTGGCCAAAATTGGCGTTTTTTGCATTTTTCACACACAAACAAATACTAACGCTAACTTTGGCCAGTGTTTGTGACCAAATGGCTACTAAAAAAGACTGGACATACCCCATTTGCAATACCTTGGGTTGTTTACTATTGCAAATGGTATGCCATTATGGGTGTAAATTTCATTCCTGGGCTACTATACAGTCTCAAAGGCAACGTAACCAATCTGGCAAATTTCAATTTCAAATGTAACGTGCTATATTTGACCCTGTAACTTCCCAAAACGCCATAAAACCTGTAGATAGGGGGTACTGTCTTACACGTGAGACTTTACTGAATATAAATGTGTATTTTATTGCAGTAAAAGCAAACAGTATTATGACATTGACCGTTAAAATGTCATGTAGAACTAAAAAAATTTAAAAAAAAAAACGTATTTTCTCCCATTTGTTTCATATTAAATTATGTTTCATAGCTAAATATTTGATATTAAATGAAAGCCCTGTTTCTCCTGAATAAAATGATATATAATAAGGGTGGGTGCATATACTATTAAAGAGGTGTATTACGGTTGGACAGACATGTAGCGCAAATGCCAGGTTTTGTTTACATTTTGTTTTGTTCACAATGTGTACATTTGGCTCCGTCCTTAAGGGGTTAAAACATACATTTATAAAAACCATTAGCAGGTGTACAAAAGGCCCTGTCTGACATCACTTGCTGCTCCAGCCTGGCACAGGTCAGAGTATTTTCGCAGTTGCCATCTTCAAATGGTCGTATTGTAAAAACTATACAGCCTACAGTGAAGAGCTTTATATTGTGAGAATCACAAGACCCAGACCTACATTTTGATGCATAGTAGGTCTCTGAAATATTAAAAATATAGGCACAGTCGCAGTTTAGAAATTGCCCTTTAAATTTTAGCTGGCTAGAGTGGAGTTTCAATGAATGTCAATGAACAGCATGAGTTGCAGACAAATGGTCATGTTGCAAAAACGATCAGGACTATGGCTTAGCCATGGACATGTTTAGTGGCAGCAGGGATAGCTGAACGTTTTGATATAACGTGGGCTTGAAAATGAGGGACTGGTGGCAGTTTAGAAATCATGTCCTGATTTTTCAGCTTTTGCCAGCTCTCACTCTAGTTTTGAACATTTTGCCATTCATTCCTATAGGACCAATTTCGCCACAAGAACGACGATATTCCGTGAACCATTCGGCGAAACGTTCCACGAAGTAATAGCAATCCAATCTGGAACAATCCGCACGTTACGGTATATTACGGTCTATGTAGTGTAAAAACTGTGGGAGGAGTTAGGGTGGTAAATTTGGCTATAATAAGAATAATATATATGCGAGATAACATTAAGTGGTCTTGCTATGCAAGAACACTTAATAAGCTATAGTTGTTCACACTAACACATTTAGGCACAAAACCAGTAGGGGAGCTCAGAGCTGCAATTTAACAATTACAAATTCTAAAAGTCGCTGTGGACTAACCCTGAAAGACGTGAATGTTTTTGATTAAGCCAACTTTTATGGATTAAATGCACAAGAGTATTTTTGGTGCTTTTTTACAATCGTGATTTCATAAAGAATGTAAAATAAAGCTTTTCCTTTGACGACCAAGAATGTTATCTCTACTCCTTCTGGCAATGAGGTTTGTTCTACAGATTTGTAATTTTACACAAGCATGTCAAATTGCATCAGAGCACCTGTAACACATAGCTGTGAATAAGGGCTCTGTCTACTTGCATCATGATGCTCCTAGAAACTAAAACGGTTTCTAATTTTTGGAGAGGACCTTCAATATGATCGTTAGAGATTTCAGAAAATAGGTAGCAGATCTCAAGTGGTTATGCAGTCTAGTTGTCACTATCCGTTAAAGAAAAGAATCAATTTGTAGATTAAATGCTCAATCATAGACCCAAAAAGAATCAGTGGGAGGCGCTGCTCATTTGTTGAGCCAGAAAGCATGTGACCGATGCATGGCTGTTATACTGCCCCAAAGGTTTGCTCAAATGGAGAAATCAATTTTGAAATATGAACCTGCAAAACCGTTGTCATTTTAAAGTCACATTTTAAATATACGCTGTATTTGAGAGCTTGCCGCCACTTTTAGAATGCGGTAGTGTTCCATACCGGCCAACAATTGTAGCAGGCAGAGTGGGGCCCTGAGAAGGGCTTGCAAGTGACATGACCCACATCATGACCCATAAAAAATTGACAACCTGTGTGGGTGGCTCCCACCCTTTAGGACCATGCAGGGTGTGCTGCTGAAGTGCTCCTTGCATGGTCCTAGTGACCACTACAAAGCACAAGCGCATATAAAGTGGGACACCAGGGAACTAAGGTGGTACAGGACACACACAAAAAAAAAAAAAAAAAAATCAGGAATGTCTCCAAAAGCATGACTGTTGGGAGGCCAGGTGTACTTTTAAGCATTGACAAGTTTACGTGGATATTTAGAAATGCTTTATACTGCAGAGTCCTTGAATCAAGGGGATTCATGTGGAAACAATGGCAGACAAGTGTTCAGAAATGTGATACAAATACAGGCATGTCTACACCTCTGCCATAAATATAGCATGGCTTAAATTTTACAGACACAAAAGTCTTAAAACTTCTGAGGGAGAGCTGCTGACAGGATAAGGTGTCCAACAGCCTGGCCTTGATACAATTTATCCATGCAACCAGAAGCACTGATTAACACGGAGTATTCGAAAACCACTGTAATGGTCCACATCTAGCACAAGCCACTTTAATACTACAGCTGAGCATCTTAGAGTATTTTGAGAGCCTATTGTGCCTACCCATTTTTAGTGCTTTGAGCTCTTTTTAAAGGAACACTAGTGTTAGGAATACAAAACTATTTCAAGCCTACAGTTTCTCTGCCTCCACATCACGCATGGCCATGAGAGGGTTGCAAACCTTTCTACTTACCAGATTCCAGCACTGAGGTCCCTTGGCATTGGATTGGGCTTCTTTACCAGCACGTTCTAGGAACCTAAAGCACATGCACATTGAGCATGCTTTCCAATGGTGATTTTCAAGAAGCTGGACGCATGCCAAGTGTGAGGATGTCCAGTGTCATTTTAAGAAGTTAAACTCCATGAAACAATAGGAAGTGCATGTGTATTAGACAGCCACTATAGGCAGTCCTAAATGGACACTGTAGGCACTATAAATCATAATCTCTTTGAAGGGAGGGACAGTACCAGTGGACTCCATTGTAGTCATACCCATTTATACCATCAGAGTTCTGAGGCAAAAAGCAGTGCGCCACACTCCGCCAGTCACAGCTGCCAACTGCTGCTCAGGCTAAATACTTAATTTGCCAAAGCAACACAGATGGGATGCTGGGGAACATCATTTGGTATTAAAACATTAAAAACTATTTAATGCTGAATGAAATGGCAACATGGAACTCTACTATAATTATATTAATCAGATACAGTGCCTACAGAGTTCCTTTAACTCTGCAACTTTACTGCACCCAGATCACTTCAGTGAGATTAAGTAGTCCGGATGTCTCTAATGCCCCTTTAAACTAACTCATTCACAGCAGCAAGAGGACCAGTGAATGCATATTGACCTAAATGGGTATTTAATACTTCTAATTTTAAGCAGGGGGTCCTACCTCAAAATGAGCAGACAAGCAGTTTAAAGGACCACTATAGTGCCAGGAAAAACAAAATTTTTAAAATAGTTTTCCTGGCACTATAGTGCCCTGAGTGTGCCCCCACCCTCAGGGTCCCCCTCCCGCTGAGCTCTGGGGGGAGCTCTCCTTCTCTCCTCCTTCAGCTGAATGCACATGTGCGGCAGGAGCTGCACGCGCATTCAGCCAGTCCATAGGAAAGCATTTACAATTCTTTCCTATGGATGCTGGTGTCTTCTCACTGAAAAATCTCAGTGAGAAGCGCAGAAGCCCTCTAGCTGCTGTCAATGAGACATCCACTAGAGGCTGGATTAACCAATTTATAAACATAAATGGCAGCACTGCTCACACACCCCTAAAGCCGGCCCGGTGTTTAAGTTGATTGGTTATTTTGACCACGAGGCAAACAAGGCATCTGCCTTGGGCGGCACTTTGCAGGGGCAGCAAATAAAGCCGCTCCCAAATGCCCAGGCAGATCCCTGGTTTGCCTCGTGTCCTGGGGGGCTCAAGAGCTGGACACTTTTGAGCCCCCTCCCGAGGCGGGCAGCGGGAGAGCATACTCACCTGAGCTCTTCCTGCTCAGCTTCCTCCGTACCGCTTAATGAAGCCGGAATGTGACATCAGACTGGCTCCCGGCATCACTAAGCAGCGCGCGAGGGAGCTGAGCAATCCACTCCAGCTCTCCCAGGGAGGCTGGGTGGATTTAAAATAAAATTAAACAATATTAAATAATTACTATAATTTGTAAATGTGTGTCCCCGGGTAATAGTAATATTCGTATTCTGCACTTCAAAGTGTAGAAACTATAGAACTGGAGAAATCAAGAGGGGGACACAAAGAAAAACCTTCAATGACAAATTCCCAAATTATATTCAGCAATACAGATTACATCATACAGGATATTGCTTAATGCATACTTCACCGAATCACCACAAGAATAGTCACCATCCAGGACCAACATACCATGCTACATGATAACTTCCCCTCCCAAATATAAACCTATACATGCAATGTAAACCCAAAAACCCAGATAACCATTTTCCTTTACCAACTACAGGTTATTTTTATAAAACAGCAGCAGATTCTGCAACATTGGACAATGAAACAGGTCTACAGACATTATGTGGGAGTTCACCGTAACATGTACACACTTTAATTTATGGGAGTTTACAAAGGGGAGATGCAATAGAATTCACTAATTCCGTGAGTTTTTATCCAGAGGTCAAAGCAGCAGAACATGGGAGATCTCAAAGTGGGAAGTAATAGTAGATTGTAGGAGCAGCACACAAGTCTTGGAGACTGAATGTGTACCAGCAGAAGAAAGGTACAAATCCTGAGTAGAATGAAGGTAGACTAGTATTTGGATATAGGAGTCGAGATATAGAAGGTGCAGTGTTGGAAAGCTGTCCACTTTCAAGCAGAATTCATCAAGTCAACTGTATTGGACACCAAGGTCAGGTGTTTGGACAAATTATTAGATTGTGCCATTAACCAATAAGATATTTTAGATTTATTTAAAGGTGAAGGGATTGCCAACAGCTGCAAGATTTTAATATAAGCAGTAGAATGCCATGTATATGCCATACATTGTATACAGTGACTGATCCAAGACAGTGTTCATGACCAGAAGTGTTGTCGGCATATGGGTAAGGTTGAAAAATCAAAGGAAGCAGTTTGACTGCCAACATGACGTAAGGCCAAGGAAGGAAACCTGAGGTACCCCAGAGGATGGGACAAGAGCAGGTTCCAGAGAAGGAGAACCTGAAACAGATCAGACTAACCAGGAAAGGACACCACCACAAATACCAAAAAGGTTGAAAAAGGAGGGGTTCCTTTGTCAGAGACTAGATCTATCCAGGATGAAACCGGGACAAATTGAGCTTTGTCTTTTTGTAACAAATTAATGTGTTACTTTCATTTGAACAGATTCAATAAAATGTTTTTTCAGCAGCCAGAAAGCATGGTGATATGATCTCTTTAATGCAGGAGTGTTTCATTTTATCCATTTTTAATTTACACCCAGATAATACAAAGGGTATATAAAAAAAAAAAAAAAAAAAAATTTTATTTGGTTGTAAATAATTTTCAAGTTGCCAGCCAATTTAGTCAGATCTTCAAATACTGACATTTTTAAAACTAAGTGGACCCATGACACAAACCAAATTGTGCTCAATGTACGTTTTCCCATTAAGCTGAAAGCCTGTTTTGAAAGTGCAAAATCATTTTCCTTTATCAGTGGACTGTAGCAAAATCTATGTGGATCATGCCAGACCATCCACTGGTATTTTTACTCACCTCTTCATAGCAGTTTAGTTTAATATGATCTGTCTCAATCCCCAGGGACTTCTGATCCTTCAGAGCACTTGTGACTATACTAGAATAATTTTCTCGATTTCCTTTGTGAATATCAAGCCTGCAATCAAATTTGATTCTTTATAGAGGACTACTAAAGTGCTCATGGCCACGTTATCTCAAAGTGGCCTGGGTGCAGTGTTCATTTATATCATTTAGCAAGGATTACCTTGTATGGTTTAACACCCCCAGTGGCTTCTACACTGATAGGCAGTGTAGGCGCCTTGCTGCAATGAACGAGTAAAACAGTCACGCAACATGACTGTTCACCAGTAAAGCATTTATTCAATACTTTCCTATAGGTAAGCTTAAATGCACATGGCACTCATCGTGCATGCACATCAGGTTCACAATGCTCGCCAGAGTAAACAATTCATCACAAAGCAAAACAATAATGACAGACTCATGTGTTGAAGTATACAGGTGAATGCATTTTATAAATAATGTACTTTTTCCAAGATCACTCAAATTCCATTGCGACAAGATTTTCTAGTTGCACATGGATCAATCACCGGGCTAAATAAAGCCTCACAGCCATATCTCTCTGCCAAAAAGTACTGAATAATCCCCACTATACACATTGTATCATTCCATATAGGAAGGAAACTTGATAAGTAAAAACATATGCATTATAAAAGTTATGGGTGAAATGGATGCACCAAATTCTTATAAGAGGAGAGGAATCTTCCTGCCCCTACTACTGTGTGGTGACAGTCAGGAGCCACCAATCCATAGCTACAGACAATATGTAACTCCCATTTACAGATGTGCCGGTAGCAATTTTCAATTTTTTCTTATCTACAGGTTACATATTGCTATTTGACTATAACCCTCCTGCCTTGAAAGACAACGGTTGGTTAAGTCACTTGGCATTGGACAGTATCTGATCAGGTTTGTTTGCTTTAAAATGTAAAAGGAAACGTCAACAGTCACCTGTAAGTTACAAATTACACGCTTTATTTCAGGTTTCCAGAACATTTTGTACCAATGTAGACTTTTACATATTCTCTAAAAACACAAGCTGATGGCTTCTTATAACAAATCTAGACTTTGGGTCAGATAAGGGAAGAATTTAAAATTTTAGTGACCTCAGCAAGGGCATTCTGCATTCAATATTATACAGCAGAACAGCAGGCGTTGGAGGAAGAATTAGTCACAAGTGACAATACAAAAATTTAAAGTTTCTCTTGCAACCATGTGCTGCTACTGCTGTGTACTGTGATATTCCTCCGGCAAGAATCTTTCTTCCCCTTCACTTCATACAGAGAGTCAGAAGTTCCTAAGCAGGGTTAGTTCATTGGCTGAGAGAATCCACTATTTATTCACAGCCAGTGAGGTACAGTGGCAGATCCAGAGCCTGATCTCAGGAGGGGCAATTGTAGATTTAAAGAAATAATTCATGCACAATAACCACTACAGCTCTGTGTAGTGATTATGGTGCCGGGACCTCCTCCCAGGGTAAGTAGTCAAACCGTTTAAGAACAGTTTGACAAGTTACCTGGGGTCTGCTAGGATATAGGGCTGTAGTAGGGCATAGGAGCAGTGGTGTGTGTGTGAGTGGTACAATGTGTGAATGTATGGTGTGTGGGGGCAAGGTATGTGTATGGGCAGTGTGTGAATGTGGTGAGGAGGGTAGGGGGGGTGCTTTGTTTATAATTTTTTTTTTTATAAGTGCCTTCTTACCTTTACTGAGGGAGGGGGGACATTTCTCGATCCCGATGGTCCCAGTGGTGAGAGTGAACTCTAGCCCGTAGCTACAGTTCACTCGTGAGAGATCCGGAGCGTTGCCGTGGTAACTGTGGCAACACTCCATGCTTGCAAGAGAAGGACCCAGAAGAGCTGCAGGCTGAGCTACCGGGTCCTCTCTCCCTCCCCTGCCGGCTGCTAGCACTGTGCCTGCAGACCAGGGAGGGAGATCTGATTGCCCCGTTGCCTCTCCCCCCGGATCTGGTGAGGTAATAGGTTCAATCTGAGTAATTTCTGGCTTGCCGGAGATTGTAGTAGAGGCAGGGAACAGCCCCTGGCAGACCATTGGTAAGAAGTAATCAAAAAGTGATCTGACTTCTCACAAAAGGGTGTCACAAGGGTACTCCTGGCACCATAACCACTAAAACCATGCTGTAGTGCGATGAGAGGACAATATTAATAAAAAAAAATAAAAAAGTAAAGCCATGCAATATACTGCCAATGCCAATTCTTAGTTGTTCTGGAGAGGCCCAGAGGGATGAGGGACTTTTAAAGGAGGTCCATGTGAAGGTGTGGTGGTATACACTGCTGGACCATAATGTTTCTGATCACCACTATACTGGTTGTGTAACAGGGAGGACTGATCTAATGCAGGCTTGGTAGGGGTCCTAGTTTTTTCACCTTCCTTTTAATTCTACTTTTAAGTTTTGGCAGCAGGTCTGTTTTTTTCAATCTTTTTGCAGGGTTATTATTAATGACCCCAGTGGCCCCCCGTGACACAGGGTTAAATTTACCATAGTATACTTGCATTCTGAGTTTCTTCGTCTGTAAAATTGCATCAACGTGTCTACTATTGTAACATGGGTACGTCCAGTATATTACTATTCTTATACAGTTAACACTTACAATTCATAATGTTGTGCTACAGTAAGTTAGTGTGCGCAGTTGCCAAAGGCCTAACAAATACCGGGTGCAGGTCTTTTTGAAGTGGCACTGCCACCATCTGAGAACTTTACATAATTTGCAAAGACCACTGATTGTGTAATCTGAAGGTCCGTTGGCCAAGAGAGCAGGCAAATGCAAGTTCTACCTACCCGAGTCTGTGCCTCAAGTGTACTGCCATCCTTTTCCAGCATGCACAAGATTACAACAGAGCTATATGGAGGATCCTGTGAGTGCATATAGCTGATTTCCCTGCAGCCATCACTTGTGATTGATAAGTGTCAGGCTTATGAATCCCTACTTTGTCTCAGTATCTTTTGACTGGCTTGGCATTTCAGTGAAATTCCAACATAGTCAATACGAGTACTTCATCACTTATTGTTCTGAAATACTCTTTTTGCAGGGGGGTGACAAAGCAGCTTTAAAGGGAACCCATAGTGTGTGTGTATACACACATACCCCTTTTAAAGCATTATTTTGGGACTATAGGTTCCCTTCTGTCCACCCATCTGCTGTGCAAGATTAAAAATGATTCACCTCATTTAGAGTGCCAAGACTCATCTGCAGTAGCCTCCAGAGACTGATGTCTGCATCCAAGCAGACCTCACCCATAGTCTCCAATCCATTACATCTCGTTCGAGACAATGGGTTGGAACTAGGCAAGATCAGCCAAATGTAGTGCTCCAAGTTTTCCTCTGTCTGGAAGAGGAAGCACCTGTAGCGGCTATCAGGAAGACAGCCACTAGAGGTAGTTTTAACCCTGAAATGTAAACAGTTTCAATAAAAAGCCTACTATGTTTTACTTTGAAGGGTTAAGTGACAGAACTACTGCTCCAGAACACTTCAAGATGAAGTGGTCTGGGTGACTATATAGTGTTTCTTTAAATCACAGTTAACCCACTGAAAGTCATTACAAAACTATAGGACCACTATAATACAAAATGTTATGCCTAACTGAAAACCACACCTGTAGGTAATGAACATTATTTTAGATAAAATATAGAATATAAAAGCTTATCTATTTTTCAAACTTTGTTGTTTAAAGGTGACATCTGTTGATGTGCTGAGAGCAGGAGAACTACCTGTACAAGGGTTCTCCTGCACGCTACTTTCAGTAAGTTCTTTGACATTGAGGTCTACACCAGCACTATGTCACACAGTTGGCTGATAAGTGGGAAGTTTGTTTTCCCCCCCACCAAATCGATAAGTCACAACACTATATAAATGAAACTAAACCAAGTCAAATACATTTCTATGTACCATGTTGGGTACACAGAAATATGCAATGGCCAGGGGTATTAAAAACAGATTAAAAAAGGGACACACCATGACAGTAAATGTAAAATATTTAATATTCATATCTGACATTTATGCATTTGCAATTCCACTGGCTGCGCAGCTTCAGAGAATTCAAGCAGTTTCAGAGAGTTCTAGTTTTTCCTCAGTCTGGGCAGACAGTTCTTCATGTACGGTGCTTTTCATAACTGCCCTAATTCTAGGTTTATATTCAAGAATTTGATAATTTAGGTAGTTTGAGTAAAAATGGGTTAGCAAGCTAGTGTTGCTCTGGCAACGATGGCCAAATACCAGTTCCTTGTCAGATCACTACATGACAAGAGAAGCGCTAAACAATTATAAGATACTCCAAGGTGACTGCAGAAAAATAAACTACCAATTAACACTTGTTACAATGCATTAGGAAATTTATCCCAAACCACGTGGAAAGAAAGAAGGAAGGAAAGAAGGAAAGAAGGAAAGAAGGAAGGAAGGAAGGAAGGAAGGAAGGAAGGAAAGAAGGAAAGAAGGAAAGAAGGAAAGAAGGAAAGAAGGAAAGAAGGAAAGAAGGAAAGAAGGAAAGAAGGAAAGAAGGAAAGAAGGAAAGAAGGAAAGAAGGAAAGAAGGAAAGAAGGAAAGAAGGAAAGAAGGAAAGAAGGAAAGAAGGAAGGAAAGAAGGAAAGAAGGAAAGAAGGAAGGAAGGAAGGAAGGAAGGGAAGGAAGGAAAGAAGGAAAGAAGGAAAGAAGGAAAGAAGGAAAGAAGGAAAGAAGGAAAGAAGGAAAGAAGGAAAGAAGGAAAGAAGGAAAGAAGGAAGGAAAGAAAGAAGGAAGGAAGGAAAGAAGGAAAGAAGGAAGGAAAGAAAGAAGGAAGGAAGGAAAGAAAGAAAGAAAGAAAGAAAGAAAGAAAGAAAGAAAGAAAGAAAGAAAGAAAGAAAGAAGACACTGTTGCAGCCAGTTTACTAGACGCACAATTAAGCAAAACTTTGTTTCTAAGAGGTACCATGCACTATTACACAAGTCTAATAGTAGCTAGTGAAAAAAAATATTTTGCCAGTTTTGGACTAGGTTTGCAAGAAGACACATGATTGGAGACTAGTATGCAGATAGAGAGATTGTATTGGAAGCTAGACTATTTTTAAACTATTCTATAAACCGCCAGCCTTAACCCAACCCTAAAAATGTATCAATAGCCTCTCAATTATTTGCCCGTAGCATAAATTGAAGTATGTAATGCCAAAAATAAACTGGTCAAATATACATCCACATTTAAATACTTTGAATTATGTTGAAACTGCGTGCCTGGCGGGTCATGTTCTGCACCTGTCATTTGATCTATAACTTGCAAAAAAGAGTGTATTCGGGTCATGATGTTTACCTATGCAAATTAAGATTTAGGATGAGGTCTATATACACAGTATGTTTGGCATTTGTGGGAAATGCAGCTCAGCCACCACTCCCCTTGGGTATTATGGGAAAGCGGTCATTGTATTAATCAGTTCTACCCATGGTTGCTGGGCTGCAGTCAATGTAAACACAATAGTGTGTTTATTCACTAAACAATTAACCCCTTAAGGACCAAGCTTCATTTGCTTGTTATTTACTTAAGGACCACATCAATTTTTCCATTTTTACTATGTGTGTTTGATTTAATTGAGCATTCTAGTATTTGCTGTTCAAACTACCTCACAAAATGTTTACCATTGTGGGGCAATTTTTATTTTTTCCAAATGCGTACCCAGTGTAGCAGGATTATGTGTTTTTAGAGCAACACATAATTGCAAGTTACTCCAGAAAAACCTAAAGTTAACCTAACCAACCAGTCTAAAAACACACAGTGTACCCAAATGCCAACTTTAACACCACTAAACTAAATCCTAAACAGCCCATATACCACAATTTTAACCCCTATTGAGCAGTTAATCAAACACTAATCACGCTATGTAATTTCACTATGATGTTAACCTTAACCCCCTTTACCACAACTACTTCTACTTGTAACAAATATATGTAGTGTTAAAGATAATGTTAGAAGTATGCACATGCTTGCATATATATGCCATTGTCATATATGAATGTTTAGGTCTAATGTCCTGTTAATAAAACACTTTTTTTTTTTTTATTAGTTTGGGGAGCAGGGGGCACCTTAGAATTTTATAAGCGCACAATATGCAGATCTGGCCCCGGAGCCAATTCGTTAGCAGTGTCAGCTGATCACTCAGCCAGTGAGCTAAACCATGGAGTCCCAGGCTAGCTCAGTGAAAGGAGCTTCCGGCTCTCTTTGATGAGGCAACATTTGCAAACTGTTTCACTAAATCTGGGAGGGTGCCAGACTGCCAGTGTATTCTTGGCATTATAGCCACTACAGCAGGCTGCAGTGGTTATAATTGTCATTTTCATTTAAACACTACATACGGTGTTCCTTTGTAATGCACAGAGCATGTCAGGGCTGTTTACATCAAAGCAAACTCAAAAATTATACAAATTTTTTTTTTTTTTAAATTGCCTTCAACATTTCCCCTAGATGCACTGCTTAGTAGAAAAAAAAAAATTATTATATCTATCTCAGTTTACGTGTAGACCAAGTCATGGCCGCCATCAGAAATTTTGGTGCCCCTGACAAAGGGCAAGGTCTGGAATCCCCCCACCTAGTCCGCTGACAATGATGCAGGACTGAATGTGGTATGTATAGTGAAAGTGAATTAGAATGTGTGTAATGGATGTAGGGCAGGCCCGGACTGGCCATCGGGCACACCGGGCAAATGCCCGGTGGGCCGCGGTGTCCGTGGGGCCGAGGCCGGCAGGGGAGGTCTCAGGATCTCCCCTGCCGGTCTATGCAGGGCCGGCACTCTCCTAGCGCCGGCCCCGCTGTTTGCCACGACGGGCCGGTGGGGAGATCAAGGATCTCCCTGACCGGCTCACAAGCGGCCGCCGGCGGGGAGGGAGGGAGGGAGCCAGCCAGGCTGGAGAGAGGACCCGGCGGAGCTCTAACTTGCAGCTCCGCCGGGATCCTCTCGCGAGATCCGGCGCGTTGCCATGGCACAGGCTAGAGTTCACTCACCCACGAGGACCACCAGGGAACACTGTCTCCCCGCGTGCCGGTCCCCCCCCTCCCAGGCTAAAGGTAAGAAGGGAGGGGGGGGAAATAATGACTGATTTTTTATTTTTTTTATTTACCCCCCCCTACACACACACACAATAACATTTATACAGCACACTCTCACAATATATACATATACATATATACATACACACACATACACACACACACACACACACACATACACACTCTTAAAGGACCACTCTAGCCACCCAGACCACTTCAGCTTAATGAAGTGGTCTTGGTGCCAGGTCCTTCTAGGGTTAACCCATTGTTTTATAAACATACAGTTTCAGAGAAACTGCTATGTTTATCAATGGGTTAAGCCTTCCCCCAAAGCCTCTAGCAGCTGTCTCATTGACAGCCGCTAGAGGCGCTTGCGTGCTTTTCACTGTGAAAATCACAGTGAGAGCACGCAAGCGTCCATAGGAAAGCATTATAAATGCTTTCCTATGCGACCGGCTGAATGCGCGCGCAGCTCTTGCCGCGCGTGCGCATACAGCCGACGGGGCGGATCGGAGGAGGATAGCTCCCCACCCGGCGCAGGAAAAAGGTAAGTTTTAACCCCTTTCCAGAGCCGGGTGGGAGGGGGTCCCTGAGCCACATATGCATCACATTACACCACAAACAACACGACTAAAACCGACCTTATTACACAATACCACACCACGACCAGCTCACTCTACACACACGCAATACCACAAGCAGGCTCTAAACACATGCACAATACTCTTTCCTGGCCTTTTGTCTCCTGGTATCCATTTATAAAGACACCAGAGACAAGTTGCAAGGAAACACAGTGCAAGCATGTTATTAAATTTGCTTGCACTGTGCAGAACAAATACAGGACTTTTTTCTCATGCTAGAGCTCTTCAGCAGAGCTCTGCGCATGGTCTGCCCTGGAAGAGCATTGAACCAACATGCTCACTTTGAGAGGAGGCATGTTTGTCATTGGTGATGACAAAACACACCTCCTCTGCCCCGCCCCCTTTCTAGTGGGCCGCTGTGTTAAAAAAATGCCCGGGACGAATTTTTCTCCCAGTCCGGCCCTGATGTAGGGTCTGTGTGTACTAGATACGGTTTGTGCAGTGAATGCAGAGTGTGTGTTTGTGTAGCAGATGCAGTGTGTTTAGTGAACGCAGAGTGTGTTTGAGTAGTGGATGTAGTGTTTGTGTGTACTAGATGCAATGTGTTTAGTGGATGCAGTGTCTAGTGGATGTAGGGTGTGTATTAGACAGTGTCTGTATAGTGAATGCAGAGTGTTTCAATGTGTGGTGGATGCAGTGTGTGTGTACTGTGAATACAGGATGTTTGTGTAGTGGATGCGGTGTGTCAGTATAATAAATGCAGAGTGTGTGCCAGTGGAGTGGATGCAGAGTGTCTGTGTGCCAGTGGAGTGGATGCAGAGTGTGTGTGTGTGTGTGCGCCAGTGGAGTGGATGCAGTGTGTGTGTGCACCAGTGGAGTGGATGCAGTGTGTGTGTGCACCAGTGGAGTGGATGCAGTGTGTGTGTGCACCAGTGGAGTGGATGCAGTGTGTGTGTGTGTGTGTGTGTGTGTGTGTGTGTGTGAGTAAATGTGCAATCTGCAGAGGGGGAAAGGGGCATTTTCAAATTAATTTTATATTAAATTAAATGTTATTCCCCCCGCCCTGCTTACCTGTGTCCAGGGAGGGGGGAGATTGTATCCCTGGTGGTCCGGTGGCATGGGGGGCCCCCCGGTCCCTGTTACAATCATTGACATGAAGCCAAGATTGAAACACTTGCGAAAAGCAGTAAACGGCAAGGTTACATGGGAAATTTTAGTCCCATTTTATCAAATTGCATTACATTGAATCAGTGCCAGTAAGGTCATGTGTTAATCCTACCACAAGTGTTATTGACGAGAAGAACAAAGTACTATATTGTTTTTGTAGTACAACCACCTGACTATGTAACACTGAATGTTTAGTAGTAAATAGTCAGTTTGATTCATGTAACACCCTTTACAACACCTTCCCAGGGATCTAGCTTTGTAACCCTTTACATTAAAGAAAGCACCTTTATAAACCAGTGTGTGTTTAACCTAGAGCAGCAGTTACAAGGTTAGGCCAAGAAGCTAGAGATCTTTGGAGGAAAAAAAAATAAAATAAAAATAAAAAAATAAATAAAAACCACACACAAAACCCTTTGAGATCTAGACAGGTTGTAAGCAAACCCAGATGGCAGACACTCCAAGCCAATTTCACCAAGTGACCTTTCCCAAGCAAATTTACTACAAACTTAAATGTTTGTCTTAACTTACGTAAAACACTGAGCTTTCATGCGAAAAGCTGTTCTGCTACTTGAAGAAGCGGTTCCATTTAATTGAACAAACACCACTTCAGGTTCATTTAAAATGCATTCATTTTCTTTGGTTAACTGTAGCAAAGTGTGGGGTGGGACCACCATACCCAATGCTCAAACTCATGAGTGATAAGAACTTGTACTTTTGTATATAATCTGTAACAACCACAAAAGAAAGCTAAACACCTAGTGGCACTCCCAAAATTGTGACCAAAATGTAATTTGTTTAACTTTTCTTTACAGACAAAATTAAAGTTTTCATAATTAAGCAATGCACAGGTGCACAAAAAAGGGGAGGGGAAGAGTGCGCAGAGTGCTATTTTCAAGTACAAAAACCTTTTTCACAAAGTGGTGAATGAACAAATTACAGTCACAAATAAATGAACTTGTAATAACTAGGCCAATTTCTCCATTCCGTTCAGGTCAGCTGAGTATAATTATTTTAAACGGACAATTCAGTTAGTGACCTCTTAGCAGCCAACTGTGGATTTTGTTATTTGCCCAAACTACTACATCAACAAGTTTTACTGCCATAGTGTTTAAACCTTACTAAATTAAATTGCTCTTCTAACAGAAGGTTCTCTTTAAAATTCAACAATGTATAAATGGGGGAAGGACAAATCTATTAAAGTGGCTTAAACCTCACCTTGTTTATCAATATAAAAACACATTGTACACTTTTTAGCTTTTGGTTGAATAAATTATATAAAAATTATAAAATCTGTCTACAAGCAAAAACAAACCGTTTGCCCTTGGATTTCATGTGAATGACTTTGTCATTAAATTAACTTAGCACTGGGAAACAATAGCATTCCATGTTTGGAGGGTTATTCACAAAAGGGGCATTTCAAAGTTGACTTCAAAGAAAGTCGAATTGGAACAATTCTCGAACCCAGTTGAGTTAAGTTTTCAGTTTGGCCGCTTGTAATCCTCCCTTTAATAACCATGTTACGTGTGACTAGTTCCTCCTTGCTCATGGAATTGACCTAGGAAACTGGTTTGTTGAGAATGCCCTTGCATTGGCTACCTAATTACTTGTTATCAGGGCTTCCCACACAGGCACGCTTAGCACCTGTTTCAGGGTAAACAAGGTCAATATACATTGTTAGAACAGGGTTAGACAGACCTAGTCTGAAATGGGATTAAAAAAAATAAAAAATTGCATCTAGAATATGAAGTTTTGTTTGCATTAAACAAATTAAGTGTACTCGCACAGATGTTACCCAACAGACAGTTTTTTTTCCCCAGGATGCAGAAAATTAGACTAGAGTTCAGTAACACCAAGGACAGTAGTTTCTATAAGTGGAAGAGGTGTGATTACAGATCACTTTACAGGGGTCAAGGGAAGTGACTTTGACTCAAAAAAAAAAAAAAAGAAAAAGAAAAGAAGGAGGAGTGTAACAAGTCTGCGGTTACTCCAGTTCACAATCTCTCTCCTCCACATGGAACGTTCCTATAGCACGAGCAAGATGAATGAGACAGAAATAGAAGCAAACCATGTTCCTATCTCAGCCAGCACTGCACAAATACATGAAAGTGCCGGCTGCTAATCAAAGCGTTCTATTGTACAAGTCAGTGACAAAGGAGATCTTCCAACGGTGAGCAAAGACTCAGTCAGAAAGATAAGCAAGGACAGATAGTGTCTGGGAAGCCAGGTTCCCCTTTACACTGTGCTCTCACATTCACAGCGTTACTGGCCATTGACAGGGTTGACAGGTCAGGTGGGATTAATTGAATTAGAAGTTACATTTATACCAATAGTAGGGAAATTAGACTATTGCCATAGATACCCATTAACTATAGAAACAGAACCCTAGTAAGTGGGGCCAATGTGTGTCACTAGCGAGGTGATAGAATTAGAAGCTATAAATCTACAAGCTGTCTGGGGCATAAAAAGGAAAGCCCGGCCATTTACATTTAACCCACATCCAGTGACAGTGATTTAGAAAAGAAGATGTGACTACACCTCCAGACCTTTACAATTGGCCATGTTCTTGTCATTAGACCAGTGTCATTCTATAGAACAGACATGCAGAGTGTTAGTTTGTATCCCCATAAAGTGACCGGGTTCCATTATTAATCCCCCCTCCGCAGTGCTCGTTAAATTAGAATGAAGAAAAGACAGGCAGGATTATGATACAAGTGGGCAGAGGACATGATCCATAGTATGGTCTGTGCATACTCACCATGAGCCCGGCCAAACAGACAGCAAGCACTGGCTAGCAGTAGCAGCAGCACAGCCCCCCTGGAATAGGAGCTGCTCATCGCGCTGCACCCCGCAGCACCCAACCCCCCAGAGAGCCAGCTGGAGGAGGAGGATACACACATGAATCGAGGGTGTCACACAAACACCACCCTCTCTCCCTTTGTAAATCCGGATTGCAGGCAGCTGATTATGGTTTCTTCCTTTTAGTATTTTTTTATTTTTATTTTTTAATATCTCCCTTTTTTGTTCCAGAGCAGCTTTGTAAATCCTTGGGAATAAGTAATCAGCCCCGGTGTGCTCGGCTACTTGATAGCAGGATGGATGGGAAGGTGCTGGTGTTGAGATGTCATACACAGCTCCCTACCGGGGGGGTGGAGAGGGAGAGACGTGCAGTTACGGGCGATTCCCCACACACGCTCCCTTCTTATAGCAGCGGTGGCAACTGGATATGCAGCAATCGGCTTGAAGATGCGGAGCTGGAGCGGCAGGCGGCGCCCCTGAGCACATTTTACACACACAAACACACACTCACATATACAGGATGTGCACGCAGGGCTATGGGATCTGGATCAGGCACATATTGCAGATCCAGGAATACCGACAGTCGGCTCTGGCTAATCAGTTATGTGAGTGTGATTATAACCTGAGTGTGATTATAACGTGTGTGCCTTTAATGTACATATAATGTGTGTGTGCCTTTAATGTACATATAATGTGTGTTGATAATGTGTGTGTGCCTTTAATTCACATGGGCATGGTGACTGATTGTAATTACTTATACAATGTAGCAGAAGGGTAAATGAGTGAATGAGTAAATTGCAAAAGGAGGTCGGCCTCTTGTGTGTCCCGTGTGTTATGATCACATGGTGTATGTAATACCTGTTATATTATTGGGGCTACGTTTGGGTTCAATCACTGAACAGGGAGTTCAAACCCAAACTGCAAAATATAGTTAAAAAGTGTTAACCTTAAAAAAAAAAAAAAATAATAATAATTTAAAAAAAAAATGTAACCTAGCTACAGTGACAGCTTGGCTAATTTAGACTGAGTTTTGCAATTTAGGCTTCAGATGAAAACAATGTGCTGTTTAGTTAATGGACCATTGTGGCCCGGGAATTGCATGAGATGTGCTGTCTTGCATGTCTTTAAATGGGGTAGATGTAAACCATGTAGCAGGTTGCTGGGGTCATGCAATCAGGCAGGATGGGCTTTGTGAATATTATTAATATAAATAATCTGTAGCAATAGACTGTCCTGCCAGCTTACCCCAGTGAATAGCTTTGCATAAGTTAAAGAGCCTTTCTTTGCCTGCATGATAATGAGGATCTCTTTTTACTTCACTGGGATGCATAGCTGATATGTACATGTATGCTCGGACACATGGCTACCTGTATTTATTACTATTAACACCTTAAGAACTAATTATAGTTTGTGATCGCTATTTGTCCTATCCTAGAGACTCTATGCTAGTATCCTGCTTATTTAGTGCTTGCAGCCCTGTAGAGTCCTGTAAGTGTTAAGTGGACTTTCCTCTGCTCAAATAACAGTAAAATAAATAAATCACAATTTAGTAGATATACCCCCAATGAAAACATGCATGTATTAAGTGTTGTCCTTTTTTTCATTGGGGTATTCCTAAAAAAGCTTATAAAATTAGCAGATTTCTTGTCTGCAGTCTTTGCAAGCCCTCCCATTCTATCCAATCCCAAACTTTGTGTGGCTGTCCAATTGCTGCCTCTTGAGTTTAGCTCCACTGAAGTAACAGGACCAGTTGCCTAATAGACAACCAGGGAGGTGTAACAAGATTAATTTATAAAAGTGCCAACTTCTACTGAAATCTGTTATTTTTTTTTTTTGCTAATTAAAGAGGACACACTCTTTACACACAGCAAGCTAAAGTGTTTAGGTATAGAAGAAATAGAGAGAAAGGATCAGCGCTGATAAGCCAACAGAGAAAGCAAAAAGTATAACAACAAGGCAGCACACCAATGGAAAGGGCGTCCCCTCTAATCCCCTAAGGATACAAATAGAAAGAAAGGGAAGGACAACGGTGCGCCTTAAAACAGGTAAAATAAATACTTATAGAAATGTTGAGAAGTCCAAGTAGTACTTTAAAATAGTCCAATATATAAAAGGTCCACATTCCCAGGAAGCGATCCTAATAGTACAATGGACGGAATATGAAGTCACAGATGTAGGTTCGTTCCTGCAGTTGATATGTGGAACAGGCAGAAAACAGAGAAAGACTCCAATG
This sequence comes from Pelobates cultripes, assembly GCA_933207985.1. Classification (NCBI taxonomy): domain Eukaryota; kingdom Metazoa; phylum Chordata; class Amphibia; order Anura; family Pelobatidae; genus Pelobates; species Pelobates cultripes. Next base: position 133,217,525 of record OW240916.1, read on the forward strand.
GTACAGTATGTCATAAAAAAGGAATATTTTGTGTATAGTAATAGAACTACTCACAAGAAGGGAAAGAAAAGGGAAAAGAAAATTTTTTTTAAATTATTTTTATATTCTGTCAGTACCTTCCAGCCCTGACATTATAAATGTCTTAGTATTATGATTATTGGTGATTTATTTTCATATATTATTAACTTTTTATGGCATTATTTTATTTTATATGTAATATTTTTAATCCTTATATCTCTAATATTATTATTAGTAATATGCTTCTCATTGAATTTAATTTTATTTGTCATATGGATGTTCCTTTTTATACTCACCTGCATTGTTTATTATTACCATATACACTTATGTATTACCTGTGACTTATGTGAATGTAACTATTTCAATTTATTAATATCTATGTAACCAGATCCCTGTGTTTACCCAATAATAATGGTCTGCTCTGTCCTTGTGAGGCAGCCCATTTGGGGTTACGATCCCACACCAAGTGGGAGGTTGTGTAACAATGTGCTGTCAATTTTTACACATTTAGAAGTTTTGTTTTAAAGTAATGAGATGTGTACACCCTCCCACACTTAAACCTAATAGTTACACGTTGATTTATTATGTTTTCTAAATTTCAGTGTATTACACCCCCACCTATGACGCTGATGACGTCTTTTAGGCTGGAATTGCAAATTACCACTGTAACTATGTGTTCTTTATAAAAGCAGTATATGTCAGGTCTGTTTTTTCCTATAAGTTTCTACTTGATGAAGCCATGGTGGTGAAACGCATCTAGAAACTTTTTATATTTATTTTTTAAGTGTTTAATCAAGGAATTTTGGCTATTTTCTAAACTGTTGCCATTTTCCTTTTTTCACTATAGTATTATATTACCTTATTTTTGGTATTCTTTATGTTCCTGACATTATCATTCTTCTGCCAAAAGGAAGTATCAAGAATCCCTAGGTGGGGATTGTACCACCCACACGTTACTCATCGAGCAGTGTGTCTGCTCATTATACTGTGAGTATATTTTATCTATTTTTTATCATCCTAAATTATACAGGGAACACTATATATTTTATTTTCTTTTATCCTGAGCCGGACCACCCTATTGAACTACCTCATTGAAGAATCCTAGAAGAGCAAATATTCTTAAGTGGGGATTGTTCCACTTCGTGTCATTCAAACCAGAGCTGGATTTAAGCTCTGGATATTGTGAGTAGTTCTATTACTATACACAAAATATTCATTTTTTATGACATACTGTACTATTTGGAGTCTTTCTCTGTTTTCTGCCTCTTCCACATATCAACTCCAGGAACAAACCTACATCTGTGACTTCATATTCCATCCATTGTACTATTAGGATCGCTTCCTGGGAACGTGGACCTTTTATATATTGGACTATTTTAAAGTACTACTTGGACTTCTAAACATTTCTATAAGTATTTATTTTACCTGTTTTAAGGCGCACCGTTGTCCTTCCCTTTCTTTCTAAAGTGTTTAGGTATTTGTTCCTTTAACCCTTTAAGGACCAAACTTCTGGAATAAAAGGAAATCATGACATGTCACACATGTCATGTGTCCTTAAGGGGTTAAATGAGTGGGGCATAACATTTTGACACAGGATTTTTAAAGAAAAGCTCCACAAAAATGTATATTTTTAAAAACAAATTTAGTATTTATACTCCCCAAAAAATGTAATTCTTATAGCATGTTTCCTTGGAATTATATACAATTTTGGCTTGCAATAGTTGCAGATCTGATATCTGCAGCTTCTACAAGCCCTCCCCTTCTGCCCTGGCACAGATGAGAAAGTCTCATAGATAAACCTTGCGGAACATGCTCTGCTTATTGAGACGTTAATACAATAACGTTAATGAAGGAAATATGTAAAACTCTCCTGGTACCAGATCTATTCAAATAAGAAACATTCTAAACATTTCCTTTTTTTAGTATTTTACAGACAAGTCATTTGTCACATGCCATTCCACTGATTCTCTTGGTATGAAGGCCAATGTTAGGGTGAGGTTTCCATTGAAGGAACTGTTTTGTCATTCAGGGCTCATCATATTAAAATGGTATTATTAGTAGAATTGTAGGACTATGCAACAAAGAACTGATATGCTTATTCACTAAAGTTGAAATTCAAGATTAAAATAGTCAAACTCAAAGTTAACTATGCTTTCAATTCAACTATTCTGACCTTCAATTTGAAATTCACTTTGAATTCACACTTTAGTAAATAACCCCGTCTGTCTTGTTAAATTCCCTAAGTTTTTAAGAGACATTAACAAGCTCAGTTTTGAATACAGGAAATGATCCAGCAACCCACTACATGTTGATATATGCTGTTTTTATCTGCTGTTCTACACAATTTTCCTAATTCTACAGATCCCTATGCATTGGTCTATCACAAGAATAATTACTAAACAGAGACTTGTCAGGAATTGAAAGTGAGTTTCACATTTGGACCAAATTAGTTAAACTGGAAGTATAGATGACTTGGTGAATTTTTCCATCTCATCCATTTTTGGCTTACATTTAAATTTTACTTTGAATTCCTGACAGTTCTTCTCTTGTTAAATAAGCTTGGATGTCTCCAGCCCATTCTTCTCCAAGTTTCTTGCCTGGTTTGCACCACTGTATCTTCATTGCTCTCTACTCCTCTCTTCCAGCTGCTTTCTCCTGCAGTTTCCCCTATTGTTTTCCACTGTGAACTACCTTCTGCTGCTTTGTCCCTGTTCTTCTCCCACTGCTCTCTCCCTAATTTCAATACTTTACTGATGGGGCATTTAAATGGATACGCAAAGCACCATAACCTTATTAATTTCTGCATATCTTGAAACAATGCTCCTAGGTTTGTCTTTCTTGTTTCTAGTTTCTAGTTGGAGAGCATTTTGCTAAAATCACCTGAACTATATTTTCCTCCCAACTACCATTTCAGCATCATAGGGGAAGCATAGCATTCTATCCAATTCCTAACTAATGTATAGGGGCTCTTTCAAAGCTTTCTCTGTGAGAGGCTCTATTTAGTATCATATCGAGCAGGGGTAAGCAACTTTTGGCACTCTAGATATTGTGGACTACATCTCCCACAATGCTCTTACAGCCATAATGCTGGCAAAGTATCATGGGAGGTGTAGTCCAAAACATCTGCAGTGCCATCTCTGATATAGAGGCTCTTTCACATATAGCTTTTTGTGAGTTTAATTAAAGCTGCCTGACCGCTGACCGCTGCCATTAAATTGTTCGAAATGTTTCATAATTTTCATGAATAAAACTACTATGTATATTTTAGCCCTGGCGCTATAGAAAGTCAGAAAGAATAATTACAACGAGCAGCAAAAAAAAAAACATTGCTGAAGAGGCTGCCCACCGCCTATCTAATTTACAAATATTATATTATAATTTGAGAAATTTAAGTCCCACTTGCATACAGACCTAACACTATATAGTCCCTGTCCCTAGTCAGAAATATATCTCCCCTTTTGCAGTAAAGATTTGAAAAACGTACAGTTTTACTTATGTTTTTCCAGCGTCGAGGCTCCCTCAGCACTGCATACCTCTCCGCTTCCCATGACAGAATGCCTCATCTGCCGATGTCTAGTCCAATGCTCATAATAGAGGACAGCACATTCAAATGTCCCCATAGAAAAACCATTGAATCAACTTAACCCTCAAATTTAAAAAAAAAAAAAAAAAACTGCAGTGTTTTACATTACAAGGTTAATAGGACAAGGTTCCTCCACTCAGACCACTTAATTGAGATTAAGTGGTCTGGGTGACTCTAGTGTCCCTTTAAAAATGGATTATATTCTATAAAACTGTTACTTTAACCCGGAAACTGTGTTTCCTATTTGCGTATACACATAACTGTGACAGACATTAAGAAGTGTGAAACATCCAGCTATATTCAACTCTCCGCAGTATGCATCTCCTTACGTAATGTGCTAAGTAGATATATATTGTGAAGTGTTTACTATTGCTGAATGTTTCACATTTTTTACCTTGTGGACATTTTCTATCAGTTTCCATTTCTGGAGAGATTGTGAATTTTACAAAGGGTCCCTATTGAGGAACTTCTTACTTTCACAGGGATTACTTTTAATGATTGCTTTGTTTCTGATTCTGAATTTTATTATGTATGTATTGCTGATATTTAAACAATAAGATTTAATAATATTGATTTTAAAGCAGTTTATTTACATATATACATTTTATCTGTCATAGTTATCTTTCCGGGTGAAAGTAGCACTTGTCACAGTTTTTTTAGTATCCAGTGTCTAATCCATTTTTAAAGGAACACTATAGCGTTAGGAATACAAACATTTGGTTTGTATTAATAGTTTCCTGTAACCTATCTAGATGTCCCCACCCCATGTCATAATGTGAAAGGCAATATTTACTGTAGAAGCAGCATCTGATCAATAACTGAGTATGACTCCCTTATAGCAGAGGAAAGTGCCTCTAGTGGCTGCAATAGAGGCTTGTTAACTCTTCAATAAAAATATTGCTGTTCCTATGAAATTGCAATGTTTTACATTGCAGGCTTCAAAAGACAGGGGCATGGAACCTAGACAACTTCATTGAGATGAAGAGGTCTGAGTACCTTTAGTGTCCCCTTAAAGGGATTCTAAGCTATTGCTCTTAGGAGCAAATAAAGTATGATCTTAGTGTATTTTGATTATATGAAAGTTATTACAGGTGGTGTGAAAAGTAGTAAGGCATTGGGGCCACAGATGGATAGAAAGGAGAACTCTTCTTAAGGGGGTCTGAGGAATATTGCCACCAGACAGATAAGTTAGTGAGGATACACAATGTCACCAGACAGGTATATCTGTCTCGGTCATCTCTTGCTCTAATGGTTCCTTATTGTGGTTGCATGATTAAATGGTGCACAAATGAAACAGACACATTGTAAGTTTATGCACATTTACGATGGTGATAACCTATCTATTTTTTTTCATGACATTTCCTAGATCCCTTACGTACAGTACATCTTAAGTGCTATGGTGGATAGCTACTTCTCAATTATATCCAGCTGTAAATAACACCTGGGTTGATTTGATTAAAATCACAATTTAACTTGCCAGTCAGTAAGACTCAATTGAAATCTTGACTTTTAAATGTAAAGACTCATTCTTGCTGGTTGTTATCTTCAATATTTGCAACCAGATGAGTATTTCATATTTAGAATTCTAACCTTTCTGATTTGTTAAACATTTATATCAGAACTGATTTTTTTTGTTCGATACAATTTGACATACATAGTTCACATTGCAATAATTTCATCATCTGTCTTAATTTTAATAGATGAATCACTAATGTTTGGAGATCAACTTAAAGGGATCCTATAGTGCCAGGAAAACAAACCCGTTTCCCTGGCACTATAGGCTCTTGGAGTGCCCCCCTCCCTCGGCGCTGAAGGGGGTTAAAAACCCTTTAGCCACTAACCTTAATCCAGTGCCGGGCTCCCTCGGTGCTGGTGACCTCTCCTCCCCCGCCGATGTCAGCTCCCGAGTCGGGCCGAATGCACATGCGCGGCCAGAGGCGCGCACATTCAAACGCGCCAATAGGAAAGCATTACTCAATGCTTTCTTTTGGGGATCTTATTTGACGCTGGACTCCGTGAGGAGAGCCATTAGAGGTAGCCACTAGGGGGACCTGGCACCCAGACCACTACATTAAACTGATGTGGTCTGGGTGCCTAGAGTGGTCCTTTAACCCCTTAACGCCGTTACGGCGTTCTATGCTGTCCCCATTTAAATGGGCTTTAAAGCGGCATAGAACACCGTAACGGCTTAAGCCCCCAAGAGCCTCCAGCTACTTACCTCTGCCGTGATCCTCTTGGAAGGACTGCCTGACAGCCCAGGCAGCCCTCCCACGGATCTCAAAGAATGATCACATGGCCCCCTATAGCTGGCTGTGGATCTGCCAGCAGGGAGACTGTCTGGGCAGTCAGACAGTCCCCCTGCTGGTGGGAAGAATTAAAAAAAAAATAAACATGTTAAAATAAATTAAAAGTGTGTGTGTGTGTGTGTGTATATCTTATATATATGTAACGTCATACGTAGTGTATTTTAATGTTAATATAAGTACATATATTAATATTAAAATACATTTAGAATGAAGTTATATATATTATATAATACATATATATATATATATGTATGTATAATTACAAGAATAAATAAATACAATAAAATAAAATATTTTTTAAATAAATTATATATGCATATGTAATTTCATTCTAACTGTATTTTGTTATATATATATATATATATGTGTGTGTATATATATATATATATATATATATATATATATATATATATGTAACAAAATACACTTAGAATGACATTCTATATATATCTATCTATGTATAAAATACAAATAACCGCAAATATATATATGTAGATAAATATATATATTTACATAAATGATTACATAAGTATACACGTAGGATTTAAATACATATAAAAGTGTATATTTATTAAAATTCTACGTGTATATTTAAGTAATCTTTTAACATAATTATGTGATTTAATTTTTAAAATTTGATTGACATGCCTGACAACCCAGGCAGAAAGTGCAGACACTTTAATTCGCAAGCACTATATTTAACCCTCTAACTTTCCAAGACACCATAAAACCCATACATGTTTTACTCGGGAGACTTCGCTGAACACAAATATTAGTGTTTCAAAATGATAAATTGTATTACAACAATGATATTTTCAGTAAAAGTAAAGTTTTTTGCATTTTTCACACACAAACGGCACTTTTACGACGATATTATTGTTGTAATATGTTTTAATGTTTTGAAACACATATGTTTGTGTTTAGTGAAGTCTCCCAAGTATAACAGTACCCCCCCATGTACAGGTTTTATGGTGTTTTGGAAAGTTAGAGAGTCAAATATAAGGCTTGCATTTAATTTTTTTCACATTGAAATTTGCCAGTTTGGTAATGTTGCCTTTGAGACTGGTAGCCCAGGAATGAGAATTACCCCATGATTGCATTCCATTTGCAAAAGTACAAAACCCAAGGTATTGCAAATGGGGTATGTCCAGTCATTTTTAGTAGCCACTTAATCACAAAAACTGGCCAAATATTTGTTTTTTGCTTTTTTCACACAAAAACAAATATGAACGCTAACTCTGGCCAGTGTTTGTGACTAAGTGGCTACTAAAAAAGATTGGACATACCCCACTTGCAATACCTTGGGTTGTGTACTTTTGCAAATGGTATGCCATCATGGGGGTACTTCTCATTCCTGGGCTACCACATGGTCTCAAAGTTAACATTACTAATCTGGCAAATATTAATGTGAAAAAATGGAATATGCTATATTTAACCCTGTAACTTTCCAAAACACTGTAAAATCTGTTAATGGGGGGTACTGTTTTACTCGTGAGACATTGCTGAATACAAATATGTGCATTTTATTGCAGTAAAAGCGAACAGTATCATGACATTTACAGCTAAAATGTCAGGCGGAACTACAATTTTTTTTTTTTAAATCTTAATTTCTCACAGTTTTTTTTATTTTATTCATAATAAGTTATGTTTCATATATGAATAGTTCATGAGAAATTAAAGCCCTGTTTCTCCTGAATAAAGTGATATACAATAAGTGTGGGTGCATTTAATATGAAAGAGGTGAATAACGGTTGAACAGACATATATCGCAAATTCCAGGTTTTGTTTACATTTTGTATTCTTCAGAACGTGTACTATTGACTCCGTCCTGAAGGGGTTAAATGAAATGTGTTCATAGTGTGTACAAAGAGTTCCAGAATAACAACGGATTAAATTCCTTTTCTGTACTTTGTATGTGTTATAACATTTCTGAAAAACTGCGTGTTATCCCTGCCGACAAAAGGTCAAATAATTTGAATGAATGGAATTAATTTACAATCACAATTATAAATACAGTGCCAACATATAGTGCTGTACAATAGGTAAGCAAAACAAACAATTATTTGGAACAAAACAAGTATGACATACAGGAACAGTAGGTGAAGTGAACCCTGCCCAAACCAGCTTATATTCTTTACCAAAAATGTAAATATTGCAATACTAAAAAGCCTCATGCCACATAACTAATCCATTTTTTTCATGCTGAGTAACCTTTGTAACTATAATGTATCTAAAATAGACATCTTCTATCCAAAAATCTTTAGATATTTTTTTCCTCCAAAATATTTTTTTTTAAAAAATCCAATTAAAATAAAATAAATCTGATTTTTTTTTTTAAATCATCTGTTTTTTTTTGTTTTTTTTATCCACTGTGATAAAAAGCCATATCTTGCTGCGAAAAACAGAACTAGAAATTGATAAATATATTTTCTTAAACACCCTTAAAGGGAAACTGTCACTTCTCAATAACAATATTAAGTAAAACATTAAAATCACCTGCTCCTTGTGTTGACTTTTTTCACTTGATGTTCCATTCTTTTAAGCGTTATTTTACAGATTTAACAAAAGACATTGCAATGCAGTTCAGTCTAGATGCAGCTAGGGGTCACATTGCGAATTGAGAGGGGAAATTGAAAGGTTGTCCAATTCTTCTTCTCCTCTGTCTGCTTTCTGTTCCTCTACTGCCAGGACACAGCTTTTAACAGTGATGGACAGGGAGCTAAAACGAAGGTGTCCAATTGCAGAATATAGAGGTGTTAATTTCTAGATCTCATATTACTGTTACACCAAATAAATGCATATTTGTTATATATAGGGGATCAGTAAATATTACAGTAGAAATGTTGGGAGGTGACTGATCCCTAAGTGACATGTTTATTAAGTCAAGCCCTTTTTGGATCATATTAAGAAAATGTATCCATTAATCTGTAGATGTAGTCTATACTGTGCTCTACCTAAGCAGAGAAGGCATTTAGTCAATAATCAATTAGCAAAGTGTCAGTGTATTATGTCATGCTATAGCAAAACGAGAAGGAGAGTAATTATTCTTTGTGTTAAATGATATACAGGCTAATTTTGTTGTTTTAATTGTACACAGTGCAGTATGGGCAGTTGAGTGGTGCTTTCTCTGAAGTGGGTTGAGGTGCTTCTAAATAAAACAACTTTGAACAGATCATTTAGGAACATAGGAAATAAAACAATGTATACAATGCTGTTTGGGTAATTCTTCACCTTCTGTAGGTCAAATAAGTTAATACATAACAAAATATTATTATCCGTGGAGAAAATGTATAACAATTTTCGCTATGCTTTATAACTGTTAACATATTTATAGCATTATATATGAATTGATTATTTTTTTACACTGTATGTTTACATTGTTAATTGTAATAAAACATATATTCTCTAGCCACCAATGTCTTGCAACATTATAAAGCTCTTTTATCATTTTCTGGTCACACACTAGCTTGCTTTAATGCGTGATTCATAGAGGTGAGTTTTGTTTGGTATGCAGTATGCTAAATAATAATATATGAGGCATAAAAAACAACACTACTGATATAGGTTTGAAGTAGACACTGCACTTGTTTCTGCATTGTCTTGTTTATATTTCAACAAGCTGGTAATTGCTAAAACGGCTGTCTGCATGTTTAATGATTAGTCATTTGTGACCGGCGTGAGTTTTAATAGAAATGTTACGTAACACCAGATTTACATGGTAAACCATAAATATTACCATCAAGTTAGACAACAACTACTGCATCATCCCAATACATCCTATAGGGGAAAAATTACATTTATTTCATATTTAAGTATAATTAATCACAAAAGTATATCTATATGCATTAAATAAATAAATATGGAAGAAAGAGCATTTATCTACAAAATAACCAAACCTAAGGCAGCAGAAACAAAAACCTGGATGCCTAAATACCTTGCAAAGACCAATAGGGCAAAAATAAATTGAGTGTGAAACCATGCCTAATACCAATTAATATCATGAAAGTGCAAACATAAAATTGTCTGGAAGACTTATGCTTAAATGAACACCATAGTCACCAAAACAACTTTAACTTAATAAAGCCATTTTTGTGTATAGGTCATGCCTCTGATATTTCACTGCTCAATTCACTGCCATGTGACTGACACAGCTTGCATGAAAAAAAAAATTGTTTCCTTTCCATTCAGATGTACTTTCCTTTGAAGGTTTTTATCTCCTGCTCTGTATATTCAACTTGAATTACACACAGGAGGCTCCTGCAAGGTCTAGCAAGCAATTAACAGATCAAGAGATCAGAGATTCAAAATCAAGCAGACTTTGCAATAAAACAAATGACTCTTTACAGGAAGTGATTAGAAAGGCTGTGTAAGTCACATGCAGGGAGGTGTAACCCGGCTTTATAAACAAAGTCATTTAAAATGGCAGAGAATTGAGCAGTGCTACTGCAGGGGCATGATCTATACAAAAAGTAAATAAAGTATGATGTATAATAAGGCGGCACTCAACAAAAGAGGAGCATCGTTTTCAGTGGGGCAGTGTGAGTTTGAGTAGTACCAGTTTACCCAGGGCATGAACAAAAATAGCAAATAGAATAAAATATACTGGAAAATGTTCTCTCCAAAGACAGAGCCCCTAGCTGGTATGTAGGAAATTACAGAGGACATTCCTAGAAATAGCTACAATGTAATATACAGACTTTATTAAATGCGGTCAACTGTACAAGGTAACAATGGCGAAATAAAGTTGCATAGCAGTAAAGACCTGTATTAAAATAAGTAAGTAGTACACAGGGACTTAAGAATAAAATTAGATGGGAACTAATTTTCTCAGATAATCCTGTAAATAGAGGAGGGGGTAAGTATCTGTAGAGCCGTGAACCCTCCTCAATTAAGTTATGTTTCCCACTCACTGGTGATAAACCAGTATCTAGAGGTGTTCCAAAAAGGAACCATGAATCTCAAGGCACTACCGTCGTAGGTAAAAACTGTGAGGAGATATATATATATAAAAGTAAATAAATAAGTAAAAGTCAGATAATACCTCGTTTTCTGAAGTGACAGCAACCTACTACCATCTATAGCTAAACTGAGCTGAGAGAATCATACTACCACTAAACTGGAGGACTAAATAAGTGCCATAATAAGAGTGATCAAAAAAGTGCTCAGTGAAAAATAAACAATCAATAAATCAAAATTGCAGACGCACATTTTAGTGCATAGCTGCACCTTCATCATATTAAAAGGTGATAATCTATACACCATAACTGCATCACTGAACTAAAGTTGTTTTGGTGACTATTGTGTCCCTTTAAAGATATATTAAAGATATATAATATTTTTTTTTTTTGCAAGCGCTATAACAAGCTCAGATTAAAGCAGCGCAGGTGGTATACTCCCCGCCTCAGATTGTATTATGTATGTCTCCCTCCCCTTGTCTGTATGGACGTATATCCTGTAAGCAGTTGGTAAGACTGTGAACACAACAAAAACAATAAAAATATATATTCATACGAACGCCATACAGAGCAATGCACTTGCCCTGTGTAAGACACCAAGTGGTTCTGTCCCCACCAACGGACACCATAACAGATAAACGTTGTTCTAGGTATATAATGCAGATTCCGCTACTTGCGTATTTGTGTAGCTTAACATATACTTTTTGTCGGCGAGCATAGAAACAAGTTCATTGATAGGTACTGTATCATCTTACCTATAACCATGTATATGAATATATTGGTAAGATAGCAGCAGTATTTGCTAAGTTTCATTTATCGCTTTTACTTTCCTTCCTGGTTTAATTTTGCATTTAAGATGAATATTTTGTGAATGCTTAAACTACCCTTCCTAATGAACTAACTTCATTAACGTTTTCTGAGACTGTCTGTTATAGATGCTGAGTTTATAAAATCACACTTTTTTAAGTTTACTTCTTTTTATTTATTATTAACATGTTATAGAGCAGAAATCCTCAGTTATTTAGGAGTGGTACAATTTCTAATGCACCTATGTTACTCAAAAAATAAAAGAGAGAAATAAAACAATGTTCATATGATTTTGGTATTAAACCAATGACTATGTTCATGTTGTACAAATAAACAAACTCATATTTGTTTTTGCGAATTCATAGTACATACATATTTTCTTCTATTTCTGGTGGTACTTTTGTGACATTTGAGCAGCATTTATTATCTGTACTGAGATAGATTTCTGAATTTTTAACAATTATGTGGAACGACCTTGGAATGGGTATTTTTAGCCCTATGTCTGTTTATGTGCATTTCTCAAAATGAGTTAGTTACGGTTGCTATGTGCTATAGTGAGAGTGTGTTTCCACTGAATCTACTTTGTGTTCACTTTTACTTTATGTTAACTTCTTGTCTTTTCAATCTGCCTACTGTTTAACAACTTTACTAATTGCTCATGCTTTTCGATTGTCGAAAGAGATTTTGGGATGGAATGGATGAAGATACTGGTCAGAGTTTTCCAATATCATTCCTTTTATTTTTAAACCATTCTCCTTCAATCCCAGTTCTTTGATTTTAGTGGGCTGTAGAGCAAACCCCTTAAAGCAGCATGTCATTGAATGTGCTCGTGATGACCAGTGATGGCTACTTTAGCTGTGCTCCACCAGAACCTTCACCAGAAAATTGTTTAGAATAATTTAAAGGACCACTATAGTGCCAGGAAAACATGCTTGTTTTCCTGGCATTATAGTGCCCTGAGGGTGCCCCCATCCTCAGGGACCCCCTCCCGCCTGGCTCTGGAAAGGAGAAAAAGGGTAAAACTTACCTTTTACTAGCCCCGGGCGGGGAGCTCTCTGACTCCGATCCTCCTCCGTTCCGCCGCGTCGGCTAAATGCGCACGTGCGGCAAGAGCTGCGCGCGCATTCAGCTGATCGCATAGGAAAGCATTATCAATGCTTTCCTATGGATGCTTGCGTGCTCTCACTGTGATTTTCACAGTGAGAATCACGCAAGCGCCTCTAGCGGCTGTCAATGAGACAGCCGCTAGAGGCTTTGGGGGAAGGCTTAACCCATTCATAAACATAGCAGTTTCTCTGAAACTGCTATGTTTATAAAACAATGGGTTAATCCTAGCTGGACCTGGCACCCAGACCACTTCATTAAGCTGAAGTGGTCTGGGTGCCTAGAGTGGTCCTTTAAATAAAAATAAATAAATACTGTTTCCATAATAGCAGTATTATTGTGCATATTTCCCGTAGAAATGGTAAACAAACATAATACAGGATTACTTTTACCTCATCTGGAAAAAAAGATATATCCAGGCACACCTGAGGTTTCTTCTAAAAGGCAATCCTCTCTCAACCTTTATTAAGTTTCAGTCTCTCAATGTATGTGAAGCAGCGTGTGTCTGTGTGTGTATAACAGTGCATCTGTATGTCTGTGCAAGTCAGTGAGAGTGTTCGTAAATGTGTGCCAGTTTTCACTTTACTTTTAAAGAACAAAAGCAGTTAGCAGCAACAATATATAATATAATAAAATTATAATAATGTTATACAAATTTAAAATTTAAAATGTTTCTGTCCGATTATCAAGCATCAAAGTAATAGGGCTAAAACGTACTGCATACTGCTGCATATATGCAAATAGTGCATACTATAAAGCAGTAGCTTGGTTTATTTGAAGTATGCAGAGTAGCAAAAAATTTTTTAATTAAAATTGAAAGTGATAACATGAAGCAGCACGCTTCATGTTATCATTTTCAAATTATTATTACTATTTTTTTTTTTTTACATGTATTAATTTCACATTAATGAGAGAATAGTTCCATACATAACGACTGTGACATCTGGTAGTGAGGTTTGTCAAAGAAATGTCCTTAGTGTCTTAAAAATGGTGCACATTTAAAAATTACTGTTAGGACACTAAAGAAGCAAAAGATGAAAAACAATGGACATAATTAATACATTTTGACAAATATTTGAGTTATCCCTGGAATCTTTTTATAAATGTTGGCAACTTTGAATACTAAGTATATTTTTTTCATGACCCATAATATACAATCCTATCTCCTCACTATGAACCATTTAATCATTTGAGATTTGAATAAGGTAAAGTTAAATAAAATTTAGTTTGGGACCTCCAACATGTGTTAATTTGATGGCTCAGCTCTTCCAAATCATGTCCATGAAAAATATTTGGAAAAATAATTCAGACAAATAAAAAAAGAGGAAGAAAATGTACAAATTAGCGCACCACAAAATATCTACATAATATAAATATTAAAGCAATACAAAGATTCCATAACACTGTGTTCCTCAACCTCTGCAGTCCCCCCTCCAGCAATCTAAAGTGTTAACCCTTTTTTAACTTACACGATTCCAGTGCCAAGGTCTCTTGGCACTGGTTCATGACCCATCTCCCCCGATGCCATCCATTGGAGGCATAATGTACATGCGCAATGAGTGCTGTGTGCATTAGGTCTTCCCCAAGAGAAAAAATTGCCTCAATGTTTTTCTACGAAGCTTTCTCTGATGCTGGATGTCCTCATACACAGCCTGTGGACGTCCAGCATCATTTCATGGAGCCAAACTCCTTGAAACTCCAGAATGCTCCTCTAGAGATAGTCTTACTACTGTAATGTAAACATTGCAGTTTCTCTAAACAAAATTAAGTGGTCTGGGTGCCTATAGTGTCCCTATAATTACCATGAAGGAGAGCACTCAATGGGCTTCTAAAGTGTAACTTAACTCGGTAACTTCAAATCAACGATTCAGTCCATGTGACTTTTATCAGGATAAAGAATTAGGATATATCACCTATATTAAATAGCCATGTTGTACGTTTATATCATGAAAAAGAGACTTAATTCTTTTAGAAAGAATCAATCACTGGAAGACTTGGGGCTAATACACGCATGTGAGATGCAAGTTAATGCTTTATATAACCACCAGGGTAAGTTGTGTGGAGGGAAGCAGACAGGAAGCAGACAACAAAATATATGTTGAACGAAAAGGAAACAAATGTAAAAATCTAAATGACCAACACCAAGGCAAAATGTAATCCAGTGAGACAAACTGTATACAACATATATCATGTTTTAAGAACTACAACTTTGTGTGGTAAAATGTATACGGTCGATATGAAAAAAGTCACAGCCCCACCAGTCCATTCATAAATCGCGCAATAGTATTGTAGCAATCAAATGCTTGGTCATCCAAGTATATTACACAAGATTATAAAAATCCTATCTAATGATATGGTAAATTTAACATAATATATTAAAGAAAGCATACATAATATATTACATACATAAAAATATTAAAGAAAAATAAAACTTTTAAAGAAAACAAACATATTTTCTAAACAGATTCTTTAGAAAAAAAATATTAAATAAAACGTTTTAATCGGCTGTGGGCTGAATGAACTTATCATATGTTCATAAACAATATATTTTTTTCATAAGCATAACACCCCGAGATATTAGTCCGCACTATTTCTTGGGCAGAAAACAATGTAACAAATTACGCTCCTTTAGACCCTTTGGGGCCACAGTGTCCAATGTGAAAATCTAGTAAGCTTCTTATTTCAGCAATTCAAGGTCTCTATTCCCACCTCTTTGTAGTTTAGGAACATGGTCAATGTCAATACACTTTAGCATGGCCAATTGATGCACAACCATCAAAACATGTCTAGCAACATCCTGTATTTCCAGGAATCCTCTCTATTGGACATTAAAGGAAGGACCAGTATGGAGTAGCATGTCATGAATACTTGTACCCCCTTGTAACTGACAAGGGGGGTCTAGACAGGACAGGTTGCAACAATTGATCACTCTGAATTAGTCGCCAATGTTTTGGATAGCTCTAGCAATTTAGTGTGACTTAGAGTTGAACATTTGGGGGACTACTGGTCTACTCCCCTATTAAGCTCACATCGATTCATCAAGCTGTGGTTCTCAGACTTCAGTCTGGCAATATTCTGGGCTCGTTCAAACAAGTCCCACTTATACAATGTTCCAGAAATCTATAGTCTGGACCTCCCTTGTCATGTGGTCTGAATTATTCATCAGTACCATCAAAATTAAGACACAGACAGGGACTGTTTTTTTGTAAACTTTTTTTTTATTGAAGATAGCAAGTGCAAGAAATTTCACATGTACATCTCGTGGATTAAACCATATCGCACAGGAAGATGGTATAACTATTGCCAACAATCAGCTGTGTTAAGAATTTTTACCTTTAAGAATCTTTAAAAAAGGTAAATTCCAACATTAATTTTTTTTTTTTTTTTTTACATGAAACCAAAACAAGTATAATAAAGAGTTAACACGGGAGGATAATAATGGGTAGGGCAGGTATAGGGTGAAATTCTAGGTATCCATAAGCAATTGTACCTAAGCTACTGATGACACTAAGTTAAATTATGGTTGTTAACAAACTTTAAAGTAGCCACGGTGCAATAACATATGAATTACCTGCAATAATTGTAATGTAGATGGGAAGTCCCTGTGTTATGGCCTATAGACTTTGACATTGCATTACATAATGACTGCCAATGATACAATCTAGAAACTATAGATACGATGTACAGTAATCATTCTAAATAGCCATCCAACCTCTGCCAAACAGACTAGCATAACACATCATTGGTAGGATATGGATCAACTTGTGGATTGTATATATAATTCTATCTCTGATGGTGCTAAATTACACATCACTTTGTGTTGTGAATTTAGAGTGTGACAACATTAACTTCTACAAAGTTGTTCCATTTTCCCCCAGGCATTCCACCATAACCAGCTTTGGGTAATGTAGGCCCTGGTCAACTGCTCCAACTTGACATTTTGAGTTATCAACTCTGTTAGTTCCTGTTTGCCTGGGATAGTGGAGGAGTCCCAGCTTTGAGCCAAAAAGTCTGTGCCACAAAGATAATATGAAAAATTAGATATATTTTCAACATATTAGACGAAATCAATAAACAAGAAAAAAACAAAGCAGATGCTCACCAAATTGCTGCCGCCAGTCAGATAGAAAATAAAAGTCTCTGCACTACAGTGAGATTAAGGAACTTTGGGATTTAAACGCATTAAGCTTGGGCTCTCCCCTATTGGGCAGTTCCTCATGCTGAGGTTGTTCATACTAATAAAGCTGCAATAATCTGTGAACTCTCAGCATTTCGCCTACACTACACACAAATACAACCCTGCATCCAAACGTCAACACTACATAAAACACACCACCATATTAAAAAACCACACTACAGGAAAATGCATTCAGATGCCAATACGTGCAAAAACACCCCTAGATTCACTCACACATACTCCATACAAAAACATTCAAACACACAAACACTGCTCGGTGCTAAATACATTTTTTTAAAAAATACAAACACTGCTTGGTGCTAAATGCATTTAAAAAAATGTGTGTGTTTTTACATTTTTAAACTTGGGGGGTGGATGGGGGGTGCCAAGTATAGGATCCGCCCCAGGTGCCAAATGCTCCAGGTACGCCCCTGACTATATATATGTATACTTGTATATATGTATATGTACATGAGTGTGAGTGTGTACGTGTGTCTGTGTATGCTGGATATAGGCCTTCATGCATATCCTGTAACTCTTGGATGGGAATTCATGCATTCTTTATATTAATACTCCCCCCTTCTAGCACCATCTTCTGCACTATTCGCTTGTTTTTCCACCCTCTCTTTCCCCCCTCACTCTGCGACCTTCGCATAAGATATTTACGACCCTCTCTGCATGAATGGTGTCTATGTTCTATCAAACCTGTCTTAACTGCACTCATGTTGCTTTAACGCCTATATCACAACTCAACAACCAGGGAGGTTCATCCGAAAGCTTGTAATTAAAAAATTCTGTTAGTCCAATAAAAAAGGTATTACAAAATGCAAATTTTATCTGTGTGTGTATATATATATATAAAAACAACAAAATTACATCCGTGAAATAGATCTACATTTCGACCCTGGCGGCTCTTTTATATATATAACAAAAAAAGACTTGCACTCCCAATCGTAGGTGTACTTGCCCGGTGCTTTTCAGCATAAATACGAATTTTGTTGTCAAGATAGCACTCCAAGGATTTTGAAAAATAAAACTTTCATTTGCCCAAAAATAGAATGTCAACGTTTCAGTTTGATGTCCCAACATTTATCAGGATGAGCTACCATAATATAGTAATCACATTTTATACCCCAAACCATACTAATCACTTACCCCACACTGTATTGTGACCATGTCTGCGGATGCCCGGTCCGGAACCCCACATGGCAAAAATTGACCCTGGTGCATCATTACCCTGTGTCTGGAGCCGTGACATCATCAGAGGTCATCACCAGGAAAACCAGTACACATCTCGCTGTGATGACTAAAAATAATGTACCCAACTAAACCTAGTAATAATGGATCTAAAGACTCCCAGGCCTGGCTCTTCCTATAGGTAATATACACATATGTCATTAACTCGTAATTAAAAACAGTACTACGTTTAAGCGGGCACATAGATACAGGCTCCAATCCTGGCTATTGTCCAATTGAGTAGAACAAACAGACTACGAAAGTCATTACCATATCGAATGTGCTGCACCATTCTGTGGATGTAATATTAATATACCAAAACAAAACCTCAAAGTTCTATGAACTTGGGAAAAAGAGATTAGAAAACTGTGAGTAAATTAGATTCACTAAGGGCTGTGCTGTCAACATTATATTTTAAGACCATATTTTAAGACTAACTAGAGTAAATAGCCATAGGAGTATCTTATTGGCTACAATAGCATGTGGCACACTAGATTGATTTAGATTTGAAAGGTGTATATGTGTGTATATATACAAAACTTAAATTGGTATGTTATGTTGGTAGATTTTGTGTATATCTCTTTAACCCCTTAAGGACACATGACATGTGTGACATGTCATGATTCCCTTTTATTCCAGAAGTTTGGTCCTTAAGGGGTTAAATAAGAAGGAACATTGTATATACGATCTACATACACTCATCCAGGTTGAATGTAGCCTAGGCTATATGTTATAATACCTCAGGTCAGACATGTTATTGTAGCCAATTTATCCAAAACTGAATGCACAAGTCTAATACACTATGTACCATTATTTCTATATATTTTTCTTCTTCCACTTGAATGTGAGGCTTCAGATATTTTTGTCACTCTCATAGAACAGGTGAGTTTGTTCTTTGAAGCTAGGAATTTGCCAGTTTTATAGTCTGTTAAAGAAAGGGGCTTATGTACTGATGTACAAAGTTCAGTGCAGTGTGCATGCAATTATTTGTTTAACCCTTGAACAGTTCGAGTACTTTGTACATTTCCAAAAAGTGTTTTTTAAATAGTTATCATGTTTGTTTAACTATGTTTCCTAGGGTTATATTAAAAAATGTCATTGGTGGCAATGAACTCTGCATCATTTAGCCTTACACAGATCTGTTATAGACTTGTGCAAAAATTTGTTTAGTCCATGATGCTGCTGTGAAAATGGCCGAATTCTGACCGAATTAGCAAATCTCATGCTTACTAAAGCAGGCAGAATTTTTATTCTCCCCAAGTGGGTCTGCAGAAATTGCCTGGATACATTCCATGGCTGGATTAAAAATTGTGCTTTCTCACCTGAATCCTATATAAAGTATAGGATTCAGAAGATTCAAAGAGCATTGATTTTTTATAACATTCAGGACAGAATGCATCTGACAGGATCCCGAAAAACTATCTGCACTTAAAGATTGGCCACTATCAATTGGTTTCCATTACATTTAAATATGTATTGACTTTGCTAATTATTACAGAAAGTTCATAAAAATGTTTCTTCTGTTATTGCACCCATTACTTCACTAACCAAGAAAGGCGCCAAAGTTCAAGATTAACCTGTAGAGGCCATCAGTGTTTTTTCATATCCTCAAACAGGCCTTTGCAACCACTCCTATTATTTGCCATCCTGACCCTTCCTTATCCTTTATATTAGAAGTTGAAGCAGTTTGGTTGCAAAGAGAATCTCATGAGTCCTTACACTAATGTTTTTTTCTCCAGCAAGATGTCCAAGGCAGAGCAGAATTATGAAATAGGGAACTGAGAACTACTCACCATTGTCCTTGCACTTAGGAAATGGGGATCCCGTGGTCATTCTTACTGATCACTAGACCACAAGAATCTGACTTACTTAGGTGAAACTACCAGGTAATCATCTGTACAATTGTACAGACCTAAGACTTGTAACACTAAGGCTTTATCCAGACAATTTGAACCTACACATGAGTAGGAGAAGGAACATCTCCTGTAGTACCTTCTGATAGTATAATTTTCTCTACAGTCCTTAATGTTTCATCCTCTGTTCTAGAATGCATACAATCCAAACAAACTGAAGCACCTAGCCATAAACCACCAAACAAATTGTTTGTGATGACTGGCTAACCGTGATGCCTTTCTTTCTTGGCAATAAAGCAGCAGGTCATCAAGGTGTGTCAAAATCAATATCAACACTTGTATATTTTGCATAAGGATCTTAAAGAATATATGCAAGTCTGTGATGTGTGTGCTAGGGCTAAAGTATCTCATAAATTACCCTGAGGCTTACTACAACCCTTACCTATTCCCAACAAACTATGGTCTTATATAGCTATGGATTTCATAGTAAACCTGCCCTGTTCCAAGAAATGTACTGTGATACTTTATGATAGCAGACCATTTTCTATGATGGCTCATTTTGTTCCACTCCATTACCATCATCTTCAAAGCTAGCAGTTTTATTTAGCTGAATGCAGTTTACATAGCATTCCAGAAGAAATTGTATCTGAGCATGGTAGCCAGTTCGTTTCTCGTTTATGGAAAGCCTTTTGTTCTGATATAGGTATTGCTCAGTATTTCTTTTACCCTTACATCCCCGTCCAATTTAGCTGCCGAACGTGTCAGTCAATCCCTAGAGCAATACTTACACTGTTTATATCTATTAATATGGGTTTTGGAGAAATTCCATAACTACATTTATGCAGGAAATGTTAACTGACCAGAAGCCACCACTAACCATTTTTAATCCAAGGAAAGAAATTTCAACTACAACAGCAGCCAGATTGCAACGATACGCTCTAACCTTGGGTGCATATCATTACATATCAGATTTTGGGCCCATGATTCCCACAGTAATGCTGATGCCATGTCAAGGCTCACACTAAGGAGTTCCTAACTAGTTGTACAGGAAAGCATTCCTGGTGTGTATTTTAAAGGCATAGTACATTCCAGAGAGATTGCAAAGGACACAGGTTTTGATACTGAATTACAACTTGTATCAAAGTATTTGAGAGGCTGGCCAAGAACCAGCTGTGAGGTACTGCGAGTATACATATCATGAATCAAAGAACTCACACTATGGAATGGATGTATTTTATAAGGGGCAAGAAAGTTCTGGTTTATAACAGGTTATGTCAAGCCACATGAAAACTCCTTAATGAAAGTCACCCTGGCATTGTCAAAATGAAACAGAAGGATAGGGGTCATGTTTGGTGACTGTCCATTAATAAAGACATTGAGGACTATGTCATGTCAGGCAAGGGGTGTATTCAAGGGCAGCTTCCTCTAGGAGCTGTACAACCATGGGACTGGCTTCTACATCTTGGGAGAGACTATAGTTAAACTTTGCTGGTACTATTGATGGAATCTCATAGTTGGTATCAATTGATGGATACTTTAAGCAGCCAGAAATTGTTCCAATGATACAGACTACAACTACTGAAGACATATCAGCATTAGAAAGATTATTCACAGTACTTGAATTACCAAGGAAACTGGTCACAGATAATGACCCCCAGTTTGTGTCACATGACTTTCAGAAACGTTTACATCAAAATGGAATTCATCCTCATCAGACGACACCCTACGTTCCTGCCACCAATGGGCAAGCTGAGAGATTTGTCCAAACTTTTACAAGGGCATTGAAAACTCTAAAAACAGAGAAACCATTAAATAAGAACATTCTCAAATTTTTACAATATAGAATTATTCATCACACAAGATGTAACAGAAACGGTCTTCATCATGCAAGATAAAGTTAGTGGGAAAACCTTTGCTAATTTATATAGCAGAAACTTGGTCTGGTATTGAGTGTATCATAAAGAAAAATTGACATAGTTGTCCAGGTTGAGGGCTCAAAGATGTATGTGATAACCACTCAATCCACCATGTGAATCAGCTAAGACCAAGGCTAGAGAGGAGAGAACAGGCTGTTGAGGTCCAACAGGCACCAAAACAATTGAATAACAACTTTGATATTAGGAGTGCGGTTCGGCATGATCCAGAAACAGACTCTAACTCAACTACAAATGATGAGATACAAGCCAGTAATAAGGAACCCTGTAATGATGAGTCAGAAATGTCTAACACCTGTTGTTTGCTAGTCTCCAAAGGTGACTATTAGACACATGTGCCATATACCAAAGGAACTTTGTCAACAGAAGAAACAAATAACAATTCTCACATCTCCAATACAAGAGGGAGCTGTAGAGTTGTTCTAATGCTGTTTGTGATAGATAGATAGACATATATGGATAAAAAATTGCATAGAAAAGGAAATATAGTGTTGCGCTTGCTTTCTGTTTGGTTGGATGGCATTGGGCTTCTCTGCAGGCATGATGTCATCAGCTGGGCAGAGCTTGAAGGTACATTTGAAAAGCACAGTTGACAGATATCTTCTGAACAGTTGAAGTCCATTAATAAAAAGTACCAGTTACATACAGAAGTGGCCTTGGAATTTATTACATCTAAAGGAAGACATAACACACTCTGCATTTGGATATGTCCCATCACTGATTAAATATAGACGGGCACCAAAAAGACTTGGGCACTTGCAGGGTCGGATTAACATAGGGGCCAATGGAGCTGCAGCTCCAGGCCCAGGCCCAGGCCCATGGAATAGGCCCATTGATTTAAAAAAATAAATAAATAAATATATATATATATATATTTATTTTTTTTTTTACACACACACTACTCTTAGGGTTGCCAGGTATTTTTCATATATTTCTTTTGGTTGCCAGGTATTTGTCAGAAGTATTTCTCAGGTATTTGAGGCTGCCTAGCCGGTGCCGGTATTGCAGTAATACCAGCAATACAAATGTCTGTTTCAGTATAAACAGAGATTATTCTGCAATACCACTGCCAGCCAGTAGGGGTCGCTGTTTGTGTGGAGAGAGGCAGGGATAAGAAGTTACAGCATTTCCCTCCCTGCCTCTCTCTACTCACTGATCCGCGGGGGAGCAGGTCTGCACAGAGAGTCCAGACAGCAGCTCCGAGCCTGTGAGACATGGGGATGATGAGAGACTTGGGGATGCTGAGACATTGGGACACTGGGAGACATAGGGACACTGGGGAACATGGGGACCCTGAGACACTAGGGACACAGTGGCCCCTAGTCTCTCAGTGTCCCCATGTCCCTAGTGTCCCTGGTGTCTCTCAGTGTCCCTAGTGTCTGTGTCCTTAGTCTCCCAGAGTTCCCTAGTCTCTCGTTGTCCCTATGTATCTGTGTCCCCATGTCTATCCCAGTGTCTCAGTGTCCCCATGTCTCACAGTGTCCCAATGTCTCTAAGTTTCCCCTAGTGTCCTAGTGACATCGGGACACTGGGAGACATGGGGACACATACCATAAGGGATACTGGGAGACATGGGGATACAAACACTAGGGGACACTGGGCGACATGGGTACACTGAGACACTAGTGGACACTGAGAGATATGGGGTCACTGGAGGACATGGGGACACTGGGTGACTTTGAGACCTGGGAGACATGGGGCACTCCCAGAGTCCCCATGTCTCTTAGCCGGTGTCCCTAGTATCTCAGTATCCCCATGTCTCCCAGTGTCCCTGATGTCTCTCAATGTCCGTAGTGTGCCAGTGTCCCTAGTGTCTCAGTGTTTCTTAGTCTCCCAAAGTCCCCCAGTCTCCCAATGTCTGTGTCCCAATGTTTCCCAGTGTCCCCATGTCTCCTAGTGTCTCAGTGTCCCCTAGTATTAAGAAAAAAAATCTTAGGCACTCATTGTGATAGATTTAAGCAGGATTATTCAACACCACAACGTTTAGACCTGTACCCAGGTCTTTATCAAGTCTCCAGTATCCCCCATGTATCAGTGCCCCATGTCTCCCAGTGTCCCTAGTGTCTCTTTGTCTGTAGTGTCTCAGTGTCCTTAGTGTCTCAGTGTCCCCTAGTCTCTCAGAATCCCCTAGTCTACCAGTGTCCCCATGTCTCACAGTGCCCCCAAGTGTCTCAGTGTCCCCTAGTATAAAAGAAAAAATCTCAGGCACTCACTGTGATAGATTTATGCAGGTTTATTGGACACTGCAACGTTTTTTTTTTTTCAATCATTCTTATTTTTATTTCAATTTTCTTTTATTGGTTTTCATGTTTCAAATAAAATAAAAAAAAAATAAAATGGTTACAGAGAGACAGTGGTTGTTAAAGACATTGGACACATGAGTTTTTTAAATTTACCTAATTTTAAGTTGATTTAACAATACAAGGTTTTGCACAGTTTTCAACTGGGTATAACAAGAGAATTGATTGCACATAACTTTTAATTTGCGCGTTCTCATTTGCATCGTTTCACAGTTACTTTGTGCATTGTTCCTTATATGCCGATCTTGTCTTTTAACATGAGTGGTGTAACCTTTCTTTTTAGTCATCTCATTGTGCTGAATGTGAACTTGGGGGGGAGGAGGGGGAAACATAGGGTGGTTGGGGGAGGAGGGGGGGAAAGGAAATCTTTGTCTTTTTATGCCGTGAAGTTGTGTGTTGAGATGTGCTTGGATATATATGTGTCTTAGAAAATGTTGGTTATCAGGTATCAAGGTGAGGAGTGGGTGTTCTGGGGGTTTTTATTTTCTCCCTGTTAATTAGGCTTGATTCCCAGAGCTCCCGG
Organism: Pelobates cultripes; assembly: GCA_933207985.1. Classification (NCBI taxonomy): domain Eukaryota; kingdom Metazoa; phylum Chordata; class Amphibia; order Anura; family Pelobatidae; genus Pelobates; species Pelobates cultripes. The sequence goes on from OW240916.1 coordinate 133,242,321, forward strand.
GCTTCTCTCCAGAACTTTTTTGTGGGGGTCTAGCTAGTCTAGCCATAATTTCGTATGTCTTAGTGTTTTGTATCGTTTGGATGCATAGGTTTATGTCTGGAGAGGCCTCGGAGAGCCAGGCCCTGCTGATTTTAGACAGAGCTGCTACTATGATGTGAAAAGAGAGGTATTTTGCAGCTTTTGTTATGTCTATTGGGAGGAGTTGTAATAAGTAGATCTCCGAGCGTAATGGTATTATTACACCTGCTGAATCCTTTATTAGTTTCCCCAGAACATTGTGATTGACACCGCAACATTTTGACCTGTACCCAGGTCTTTATCAAGTCTCCAGTGTCCCCTATATATCACAGTGTCCCCTATGTATCACAGTGTCTCAGTGCCCCATGTCTCCCAGTGTCCCCTCATCTCCATGTCTCCCAGTGTCCCCAGGTCTCCCAGTGTTCCCTAGTATTTCAGTGTCCTCATGTCTCCCAGTGTCCCAATGTCTCTCAATGTCCCATAGTGTCCTAGTGACATGGGGACACAGACACTAAGGGACGGGGAGACATGGGGACACAGACATGCCCCCTTTTTGTGTATGTTCGCCCCTTTCAGCAGTTCTGGTTATGTGATTTGTGTCAGTGGCCCACGCTTTTACCCCATTCATAGACTTCCTACTTTACTGGACACTGCTGTTAGGGGGTATGGGTTTACTTGAAAGATGAAAGCGTAAGATTAGCATAGGGTATGTGTTTTCTAATAGCTGCATCCTATGAGTTTCCCTCCAGCACCATCTCCATCAGATACATGACGCTCAGGAGGTAGGACTGTTTTAGTGTTTTTGGGCAATAAGATTTTGTAATTAGGCCCATCATAATTGTAAGCACCAGGCCCACTGGGCTCTTAATCTGGCCCTGGGCACTTGGTACATTTACAATTTGCCTGAATGCTCACAACGCCACTGCATCTTGCCCAAATTATTGCAGCCTCTGCACTTGGAATTCCCAATATGCACAACCTTTTCAGTCTCAATAATATTTTAATTAGTGATTATAAGTGACCATACAGTGAACTTTGACCTTCTGTGGGTTTCATTTTACTGATGTTGGTAAATTACCTTGGCAACTAAAATGAAACCTTTTAAGCTCTGCTCATTACTAAAGATCACATTATACATAAGAATAAGTTGTCCCTACTTATTCTTATGTGTATAAAAAAGGTGAATTTCAAATTCCCAATTTCCTTTCCAAAACCCACTCTTGTCCACTATGAAAGATTGGGAGCAGAACCATGTATACCAGTTTCCCTCTCTCACATTGATGTAATATTTAAAGGATATTACAAATTAAATCACTGCATAATGTGTTAGCATTCCATAATTAATTGCCAATTAGAATAATTAATAACATTGCCTGTACTCAATGTAATCATGCCAAATGCATTGTGGGATCAGATTTGCTTTTATAATGTCAAAGAACAAAATGTCTTGGGACCCAGAAGATTCAGATGATCCGATGTCCTGTTGCCAATGCAAATGCCATCCTATTATTCTGGTTGACAATCTCTAGATTTTTTTAAAAGAAATAATGACTTTCTGATTGCCACTGGGACTTCGGAAATTTGTTAAACGACCTTCTGACAGACAAAGGCCCAAATGTTAGTGTCTTCTTCTTTTTTTATGGATATTTATATGTAAATTTAATGTTGGGGCCCATACTTGTTTCATGTTTGCTTATCACGGCCTGGTCAATGAGTTTCTTGCCGTGAAGTATTTTAAAGATGTAGAAGATGAACTAACTTAACCCTTCCAATGAGTCAACAGTAAATAGTATCAAAAAGCCAACAGATTCTCATACAATGTATATCATTTCTCCACTTCCTTTCTGTTCATTTGTTAGTAACCATTTAATTTACTGAATAAACAAATAATGAAAGAGGATGATTTCTGTTGGAAGGGAAAATTGCTAGTTTCTCTAACATCATTAAAGACTGAAGTTAATTAGTAATTATAGCAAATTATATGAGGTTTCTATAAATTACGCATTGTAGACTTTCATTATTAAGCGAGTTGGCAGAACCGGTTGTTTTGTTCTTTGTGTAGTTTATATACTTTCAATTATGCTTCTTGTAACCCAATCGCTTCTGGAAAGGATTGTTCAGAAATTGAAAATTTGACACCTCCAGCTCCAACACAAAGATTTGAAAGAGATTCAAGACTCAACACATATTTTATTTATTTATCAAATGCTGTGAGATTGTGTCTATTCATATCTCCATAAAAATAATGATTGTGCCAAAATTCCTATTTACCATGTATTGGAATTTAAACCTGTATTTTCAGATTTGGAGGACATTCAGTGTTATTGCAGTGGAACTCTAGGGGCTCTTAATGGAACTCCAAGCACCAATACCACTACAGAGCCTATGTGCAGGTGTTAAAGATTCAGAACACAAAATGGGTTTTTATTTGTGTTGATGCTTTATGATTAAATCAGGGGTTAGGTTCAAATTGGTGCTAATGGGAGGGGGCAGTATTTCTTAGGTGATAGATGGGTTCATAGGGCAACCTTTTCCCACCAGAATAGGAATCTTCATATAAGCATATTGCTTGTGGGGGTGCCACTTGGCAGATGCCTACTCTGCAACTAACCTAAAGTTGGGTGCCTTTCTGGCACCTACGGAGCTCCTGGGATCACTCTATACCTCCATCATGTGTTCTGTACTGCTGTACTGTAGCTGAGAGGTAACAACAGGGAGGCTGGGTGGGCCTCAATTTTAAATAAATAAATTCATGAATTTCATACAATTATATTACTTCCTAAAATAAAAATTAAAGGGACACTACATACACCCTAACCTATAATTACATTGCAGGGTTAACTCCGCCTCTAGTTTCTGTCTAGTAGACACCACTAGAGGCGCTTCCAGTTCTTAAGCGGACTTTTGCAAAAATAGAAAAAGTAACCACACTCAATTCACTTAAGACAGGGTGCTTAACTGAACCAAGGGCCAGCACAATCCTAAAAGATAATAAATACCAATATTAGAGAATGGGTTCAGGCATTCCAATGTCTTCAGGCACCTTTATTGGAACATGTGGAACACTGCAACATTTCGACTCCCAATGGAGTCTTTGTCAAGCTTGACAAAGACTGCATTGTCACCTAAAATCCCATATGAAAGCATTAATCCAATGCTTCAAACTATTAAGTATGTGCTGTACCATAGGATCTTCAAACATGCAAGGACTATTATAGTCCACAATTAGTCAGACTGTGCAGGTGTTGACTTTAGTAATTATTAATTGGTTACAGTTGGAATTTTGAAATCATTGTGAGATATCAGTTTTTATGTTTTACTATTTTTTGTTTTCTGGCTTAGATAAGCTATTATAACTGGGTGCATATTACATATTACAACATTTCTCGAAATTTGGACTGCAGACGGTTTAATTAGGCAAAATATTAGGTCTAAATAAGAAAATAACAGACTCTTTGGGTAATTAGGCAAAAAAAAGGGTCGGTGATTATATTGAGCAGCAGGTTCTGTAAATTAACAAAGACATTACAAAATTTGATCCATAACAGCAGCTTTGAAAAAATATAATGTTGAGGAAATTCTGTGAACTTGTCGCATCCTGTTCCTAGCTGCGGATCATTCTGGCAATGGCTTTTGGTATCCAGGTCTCTTTTTACAATTCTTGTTTAGTTTTTCTTGGTTTTTACTGGTTTTCTATTCTATGTTTGGTTTTCTTTATGCTGGGTTTCTGGGTTCATTCCTGTAATCTGTCCCTGGAATTCCCAGTCTCCTGGATTCATTTAAATGTTTGTTTTATGTTGCCACAACTGTTTGTTTTCCATCATTCCTTTTATTTCAGTGTTCCTGCAGGCAGCTGCTCAAGTATTCTGCCCTTTCTTGCAGTTAAGTACTATGTGTGTTTTCTTTGGTTGGTTTAGCTTGCATTAGGCAGAGTAGGACCTGCCAGATATGGGGTACATTGGCGTTGTTGGCAGGCTTATGCAATGTATGATCATATAATGTAACTAAATCCCCATGATTTTCATATATAGTGCTTAGTTAGTTCTCCTCTTGTTTTGCCTATCATATCTTGTCTTGTTTGAGTTTGTATTCCCAGTCCATGTACAGTCCTGTCCCGCCCATGTTATGTCAATGTTTCCCTTATGTATTGTGTACATGTTTTAAGTTTAGCTTACTATCCTTCTCTGGTTCTGGGTTCTATTAGTTCTGTCTTGTTTCCATGTTTTGGTGCCTTTCCTAGTCTTGCCTTGTTTCTAGTACTGGATACTTTACTGCTGCAGAGCCTCCCCATTCAGCTCCTGGGAGGTCTGCTTTAATTCCTGCTCCGAGTTCCTGGGATCCGCATAAGCTGCATCAGGTATGTGGCTGCACAAATGCTGGTGCTTAACACCAGGGGGCGTGCGGCTACCCTGCACCAGACCCTGCTAATCCATCTCCACACTGTGACTCTTACTCTGAACATCAGGCATACTGGGTCCCGGTCCTCGCACCGCCGCCCGGACAGTGTCTGGGTCCCAGGCACTGGACCGCCACCCTGACAGAACTTTATTATTTTGGCCTACTGTCTGCATGTCTATGTCTTTTCATTAAATATGATGCCAACCCTGCATGGTGCCAGTCATCCTGGCATACATCCTCACTAGGATAACATTCCGTACCCCACCCCCTTTTCTGGATTAATACTTGCCAGTTGTGCTAGCAGTGAGATAATTCCATTAATTTACTGTAATTGCTAAGTAAATGGGAAACATTTAAACCGCATCTACTTGCTGGGAAAGGTAACACAGGTTTTCAAATGGCTTTTAAGTCAGCCTTATATGATTAAACTGTTTTCACTGTGAAGATACTACCTCTGTTATTTTGGTACTTTTGTTTTTCCCCGTTCGGTAGATAAAACTACCGAACACAGACCACCCCGTGGCTCATTTACTTCAAAGCGAATCGACAATTTAGTGCTTTCCCTGTGTGGCCACCGTTCGTGTAGTTGAACGCCACGTGCAGGAGAAAATGGCGGCCATCTAGTTCGCACGAAAGGAGGCAGCGGTACTTGGTCGTCAAGCATCTGGAACCAAAATCGGACACTCAACTTCCCGAGCACAGGTCAAACTTCACGAACGCCTGCTTCCTTTCACAGACCAGCCAGGAGAGCGCTATTTGGTAGATTTGTTCCCACAAACTAGGGAAACAAATGCTACCTATGAACCAGAGGAACCGTTCATGGATTATTTCAGTTATTGGACTTGTCGAAATGGACCAACTGCACAGCCTAATTTCATGGAACTACTTCTGGGCAGTAGCAGTGGCGTCTCTAGGATTCATTTTAGGGGGGGGCACATGGTGGGCCATGGACAAAAGTAGAGTGGCACATTTAACCCTGCCTTCGCTGCAGTTTGACCCCGCCCCTGCCACATGTTAAGCCCTGCCACCGACACAATGTGTTTTTTTTTTTTTTTTTAATAATCCCTGGTGGAGGATTCATTTTATTGCCAACAGGGATTATTAAAAAAGAAACACATTTCCCTTGATACAGTGCCATAGTTGCCAACATTTGAAAAAAATTTCCAAGGACATTTTGCAGCACAGCTATCAATTGCTGTCTGTGTATAATATCCCTGGACAGTCAGTGCTCTCTGTATAAACATGGCTGTGTGTATAATATCCCGGGACAGTCAGTGCTCTCTGTATAATACATGGCTGTGTGTGTAATATCCCGGGACAGTCAGTGCTCCCTGTATAGTGCTGCTCTCTGTATAATACAGGTCTGTTTGTGTATAATATCCCAAGACAGAGAGCAGCACTATAAAGGGAACACTGACTGTCCCAGGATATTATACAGACACAGACCTGTGTTATACAGAGAGCAGCACTATACAGGAAGCACTGACTATCCCGGGATATTATACACACACAGATCTGTATTATACAGAGACCAGCACTATAGTATTATACAGATAGTTGAGCATATACCCTATGTCCCAATCTCAAGACTACTAGTACCTGTCTACAGCAGTTCCAGACGCGTGTAACAGGGCTAAAGTGTGCAGCAGCTCACACAGATGATTCAGAGGTAAAGCGCACTCACTGGCAGAGCCAAAGTGTGAATCCAAAGCAGCCCTGGAAAAAAAATATATGCCATTCCTACAAGTCAATATATATATATATATATATATATATTGTACAGTAAGCACACAAGCACAAGCTAACTGACATGCACAAATAGGCTCACTGACAGACAAAACTCTCTGATACACACACAAGATTACTACAGACAAACTCACTTGTATAAACACAAGGCTCACTACAAAAGTTCAGGGGCACACAAGCTCACTAAAGACAAGCTCACTGACACACACATGCTCACTAAATAGAAGCTCACTGACACACACAAGCAGTACCATCTTAACAGCGTTAAGGGCCCCCAGGCAAAGCAGTGCACTGGGGCCCTTCCTCCTAACAACAAATTTTAATTATTGATAGACTGCTGAGTACATACACACAGTACACTGAATATGAACACAGAGAGACTGCTGAATACACACACACACACATATTTCTGAATGCACACAGACTCCTGAATGCACACAGGCGTTGCTGAATGCACACGGACTGATTTATACACTTACACACAGACTGCTGAGTCCATACACACACACACACACACAGACTTACAGACTGCTGAGTCCATACACACACACAAACACACACACACAGACTGCTGAGTCCACACACACACACAAACACACACACAGACTGCTGAGTCCATACACACACACACACACAAACACACACAACACAGACTGCTGAGTCCATACATACACACAAACACACACACACAGACTGCTGAGTCCATACACACACACAAACACACACACAGACTGCTGAGTCCATACAAACACACAAACACACACAGACACACACACAAACTGCTGAGTCCATACACACACACAGACACACACACACATGCAGACTGCTGAGTCCATACACACATGCAGACTGCTGAATCCATACACACACACACACACACACAGAATGCTGAGTCCATCCAGACACACAGACTGCTGAGTCCACACACACAGACACACAGACTGCTGAGTCCACACACACACACACACAGACTGCTGAGCAGGGCTGCCATCATAAATTTTAGAGCCACTGACACAGTTCAAGATCTGGGCCCCCCGGGCCAGCACCGACTCCTCCCACAAGGATTAAGTGTGTGTGTGTGTGTGTGTACAGTGGATGTAGAATGTGTGTTATGGATGCAGTGTGTATAGTGGATGTAGAATTTGTATGTGGTATGTGTGTCATGGATGCAATGTGTATAGTGGATGCAGTATGTGTGTCATGGATGCAGTGTGTATAGTGGATGCAGATTGTATGTTTTGTGTAATGTATGTAATGTTTGTATGCATGCATTAGATGCAGAGTGTGTGTGTGTAGTGAATGTAGGTGTGTATAGTGAATGCAGAGTGTGTTTTTGTAGTGGATGTAGTGTGTATAGTGAATGTAGTGTGTATAGAGCATGTAGTGTGTTTAGTAAATGTAGTGTGTGTGTGTAGTGAGTGCAGAGAGTGTATAGTGAATGTAGTGTGAGTATGTGTAGTGCAGAGTGTGTTTAGTGAATGTAGTGTGTGTATAGTGAATGTAGTGTGTGTGTACAGCAAAGTGTATTTAGTGAATGTAGTGTTTGTAGTGAGTGCAGAGTGTGTTTAGTGAATGTAGTGTGAGTATGTGTAGTGGAGAGTGTGTTTAGTGAATGTATTGTGTGTGTGTAGTGCATAGTGTGTTTAGTGAATGTAGTGTGTGTAGTGCAGAGTGTGTACCACACCAGCCATGGTACATTGAAGAGGGGCCCAGCAGCACACACTGTCTTCCTTTCCAGCTCCTCTCTGACTAACTCTTGCGAAACAGGCCTGTGTGCTGTGCGGAGCATTGTCATGGTAACCCATGGCAACGCTCTGGCGGCCGCAGGGCACAGGAAAGTTAGACAGAGTGTGGATAGAGGACAGAGTGTGCTGCTGGGCCCCCTCTTCAATGTACAAGTAGCAGGGGGCCCTCTGTGCACATATATATAGCTAAAATCCCTATATATATATATACAGTGGAACCTCGGTTAATGAACACCTCGGTAAATGAGAAATGTGGTTTACAAATGAGAATTCATAAAAATAAATGCCTCGGTTTACACATTTTTTTCGCAATACGAAACAAGTGTCCCATTTTTTTAGCTCTGCCCCCTGCATACTGGAGTCTGGGTAGCACGTGAGTGTGGAGTGTGGAGGTGTTGGAGAGGTTTTGGAGCCATTTGCAGCAAGTTGTGGAGCCTTCTGGAGCCATTTGCAGCAAGTTGTGGAGCCTTTTTGGTGCATCTCAAGAGGTGGAAAGGTAGGGAGCTGAGCTTAGTTGTTTGCATGCTTTTTACTGTGTGTTCTGCATTGTGGGGTGATTTCCATGCCAGCTCATGTGCTGTGCATGCCTGTTACTGTGTGTTTTGCATTGTGGGGTAGTTTTCCATGCCAGCTCATGTGCTGTGCATGCAGTGGCGTACACAGGACCCATGGGGCCCCGGTGCGAAAATTGATCCGTGGGGGCCCCCCTCCCTCCTTCCCTCCCAGCAGCGGGCATAACCTATGACCCGGTGGGCGGCACCGCAATTGCGCCAGAGGTTACATTGGGGCTGCGACCCCTCGACTCATGCGCCAGTGCATGCAGATGCACACACTTAAGGACCACTCCTGGCACCCGAACCACTTCCCAGCTCGAGCAGGTGGTCTGGGTGCCAGGTCCAGCTGGTTAACCACCCATTTTTCATAAACGCAGCAGTTTCAGAGAGCTGCTATGTTTTCTGATGGAGTTAAGCCTTCCTATTTCGTACTAGCGGCTGTCTCATTGACGGCGCTAAGAAAACGCTCGTGCTTCTCACTGTGATTTTCACGGTGAGAGCGCGCCAGCGTCCATAGGAAAGCATTATGAATGCTTTCCCTGTATGACTGAATCTTGGCCTTTAGCTCTTGCAGCGTCGCGCATACAACCGGCGAGGGAAGGAAGAGGAGAGCTCTCCGCCCAGCGCTGGAAAAAAGGTAAGTTTACCCCTTTTCCCCCTTCCAGAGCCGGGCGGGAGGGGGACCCTGAGGGTGGGGGCACCCTCAGGGCACTATAGTGCCAGGAAAACGAGTATGTTTTCCTGGCACTATAGTGGTGCTTTAAAGGACCACTACAGACACCCAGATCACATCAGCTCCATGAAGTTGTCTGGGTGTCAGGTCCCTCTAGTTTTAACCCTGCAGCTGAAAACATAGCAGTTTCAGAGAAACTGCTATGTTTCACTGAGGGTTAATCCAGCCTCTAGTGGCTGTCTCACTGACAGCCGCTAGAGGAGCACACTGAGCGTCCATAGGAAAGCATTGAGTAATGCTTTCCTATGGGCGGTTTGAATGCGTGCGCGGTCGCATTCGGAGCTGAGAGGCTGAGGGATCCCCAGCGCCAAGGGAGTCCGGCGCTGGAGAAAGGTAAGTGCTGAAGACACACACACTCTCACTTACAGACGCATACACACTGGCTAACAGACACACACATTTACTGACAGAGACACACTCAGCGACAGACATACATACACACTCACAAAACATACACTCTCATTGACAAACACAAACTCACTAACAGACATCAAACAGACTCACTAACACACACACTCAAGTAGACACACACAGTAGCTTACACACACTAACACTCACTCCTAACACACACACACTTTTACACTTTAACACTAACTAACCAGACACACACACTAGCTTACTCACTAGCGAACACACACACACTAACACACACACACTCACACTAACACTCACTAGCAGACACTCACACTAACCCTCCACACACACACTAACACTCACTCTAACAAACACACACACACTAACACTAACTAGCAGACACACACACACTAACACTCACTAGCAGACACACACACACTAACACTCACTAGCAGACACACACACACTAACACTCACTAGCAGACACACACTAACACACACACTAACACTCACTAGCAGACACACACACACTAACACTCACTAGCAGACACACACACACTAACACACACACACTCACACTAACACTCACTAGCAGACACTCACACTAACCCTCACACACACACTAACACTCACTCTCACACTAACACTAGTTTTTTTTTTTAAATGTAATCCCCCCAGCCTCCTTACCTTTTGGAGTGCTGGGGGGATTCCCTGGGGTCCAGTGGTGCTGCTGACCCCGGCGGGCGGGTGGCCGGTCGGGAAGGCGGGCGCGCGAGGGAGCACTCAGTGCTTCCTCTTCAGCTCCCTCGCGCGCCGCATAGGGATGCCGGAGGCGGAGCCGGAAGATGACGTCATCTTCCGGCTCTGGCATCAGTGCGGTGCGCGAGGGAGCTGAAGAGGAAGCACTGAGTGCTCCCTCGCGCGCCCGCCTTCCCGACCGGCCACCCGGTGACAGCAGGGCCAGCCTTGGGGGGCCCTGGGGTGGCCGGCTCCTGGGCCCCCCAGGGGAAGAGGCTGGCCCTGAGCGTACATACCGGGTCGCAGGGGCGGCCGGGCCCCCTGGTGGGCCGGGCCCGGTCTCAGCCGCGACCCCTGCGACCCTGGTATGTACGCCACTGTGTGCATGCCTGTCACAGCTCATATGCTGTGCATGCCTGTTACTGTGTGTTTTGCATTGTGGGTTTGCTTTCCATGCCAGCTCATGTGCTGTGCATGCCTGTTACAGCTCATATCCTGTGCATGCCTGTTACAGTACTGTACTGTGTGTTTTGCAATGTGGGGTTGTTTTCCATGCCAGTTCATGTGCTGTGCATGCCTGTTACAGCTCATGTGCTGTGCATGGCTTTTACTGTGGTTTCCATGCCAGCTCATGCGCTGTGCATGCCTGTTACAGCTCATGTGCTGTGCATACCTGTTACAGCTCATCTGCTGTGCATGCCTGCTACAGCTCATGAGCTGTGCATGCCTGTTACAGCTCATGTGCTGTGCATGCCTTTTACTGTGGTTTCCATGCCAGCTCATGTGGGTGTAAAGCATTTTTTGCATTTTTTTTGCATACTTATTGACGGTGGTGTCATGGCACCCAAGAAAGCAGCGGAAGCTGGGAAGAGGAAGAAGGAGATGATTCTGCTTGAGGACAAGAAATAAATCATCAGGAAGCATGAAGGAGGAATGCGATTGACTGACCTTGTCAAAGAGTATGGAAGAAGTGCATCCACAATCGGTACAATCCTAAAAATGAAAGAGAAGATAACTGGGAGAGATGCAGCCAAGGGAGTCACCAGGGTCTCCAATGGCCACCTGTTCTGGAGGAGGTCGAGCAGTTGCTCCTGCTCTGGATTGAACAGAAGCAGCGTGCAGGGGACTCAGTGACCAAGGTGATCATCTGCGAAAAAGCAAAGGTCTTGCACGCTGACCTCCTCAAACAGCCAGGAACTTCAGCAGATGCAGAAGGCTTCAAGGCCAGCAGGGGGTGGTTCAAAAGGTTCAAGACCAGATCTGGCATCCACAGTGTGGTCAGGCATGGAGAGGCTGCAAGTTCCGATGTTGCTGCAGCTGAGGAATTTGCTACGGAGTTCCTGGAGGTCATAGTTTCAGAGGGCTACCTTCCTCAGCAGGTCTTCAACTGCGACGAGACTGGATTCTTCTGGAAGAGGATGCCAAAGCGTACCTTCATCACAGAAGAGGAGACCTCATTGCCTGGCCACAAGCCGATGAAGGACTGTCTCACCCTCCTGTTCTGCGCCAACGCCAGTGGGGACCTTAAGATCAAGCCCCTGCTTGTCTACCATTCAGAGAACCCACGGGCCTTCAAGAAACACAAGGTGAACAAGGAGCAGTTGAGCGTTTTGTGGCAGTCTAACCCAAAGGCTTTGGTCACACGTCTCTTGTTTGTGAAGTGGGTCAATGCGTTTTTTGTTCCTGCTGTGAAGAAGTACCTTATGGACAATAACCTGCCTCTCAAGGCCATGCTGCTCATGGACAATGCTCCTGCCCATCCTCCAGGCCTCGAGGAAGACTTGCTGGAGGACTTTAATTTCATCAAGGTCATGTTCCTTCCTTCCGCCTAACACCACCCCACTACTCCAGCCAATGGACCAGCAGGTCATCTCCAATTTTAAAAAACTCTACACAAGGGAGCTTTTCCGTCGATGCTTTGAGATGACAGATTGCTCAAGCTTCACCCTCCATGAATTTTGGTGAGAGCATTTTGACATTGTGAGCTGTCTGCAGATTATCACCAGGGTCAGCCAGACAAACCTAAATTCTGCTTGGCGCAACCTGTGGCCAGACTGTGTTGTGAAACCTGCCTCCAGTGCTTCTGCACCTGCACCAGAGTCAACAGTGTTGGAGGAAATTGTTTCCTTGGGGAGGACCTTGGGGAGGACCATGGGCCTGGAGGAGGATGTCTACGAGCTGGTGGAGGAACACGACCGTGACCTAACCACAGAGGAGCTGGAGGAATTGCAGAAGGAGGCGATGGAGGAGCAGACCGCATTTGAGGAGGGGAGGAAATGAGTGAGGAACAGCTCTCTTCCACGGAACTCAAGGAGGCATGCCAAATATGGGTAAACCCACAGACTTTTGTACAGCAGCACCACCCAGATAAGGCTCTAGTCCACAGACTTGTGAGCGGTTTTGACACAGACATCATGTCCCCTTTCCAAGGGATGCTTAAAAGGCGCCAGAGGCAGCAGACAATGGAAAGGTTCCTACAAAAACAGCCTAGCCTTCAGTCATGAAGAAGAACCTGCTTGTGTTAGTGCTGCCCAATTGCCCTCGTCCTCCTCATCTTCCAAAAAGTGTTAAAATTGTTTTGAAATTTTCCATGTTTTCCCTGTTAACGTGTGATTTATGTACAGTTGAAGTGTACTGTACCATGTTACCAACAGTCTGCCATGTTTTAAAAGTTGATGTTTGATGTTTTAAAACATAAAGTTGGATGTTTGAAATGTTATTGCTTGATTAATCATGTCCCTGTACAGTATTTATGCCTTTAAAGTGCACTTTATAAAGAGTTTTGAACAGATAAAATACTTTATTTGACTTTTTTTTCTCACTTTCTTCTCACTTTTGTGTTCTCTTAGTACTTTTCTGTCACACACTCCTTCAGTCAGTGGCTAATACACACAAACACATTGGCTTGTACACACACACACACACACACACCCTTTTACACAATTAGGCTCTTACACAGACACACACATTTACAGGTCTGATGGCAGAGAGAGACACCTGTACATTTCTGGAGTCTCAGCATACATAAACAATCCACATAAACAGTGTCCGTCAGAATGCTGGGGAAGATCGCAGCACTTGGAGCTGAGCCGTCGGGTAAGCAGGCTGACAGCCTGACAGGTACAGCTTTAGGTGAACTTGTGAAATTTTAGCAGCAGGTTTGTGCAAACCGGTGCGAAACGGCTGAATCCCACCACTGTGTAAACCCTCTGTGTTCAAGAGCAGGCTGCTTTCCTGTGTGAACCCTCTGTGTTCAAGAGCAGGCTGCTTTCCTGTGTGAACCCTCTGTGTTCCAGAGCAGGCTGCTTTCCTGTGTGAACCCTCTGTGTTCCAGAGCAGGCTGCTTTCCTGTGTGAACCCTCTGTGTTCCAGAGCAGGCTGCTTTCCTGTGTGAACCCTCTGTGTTCCAGAGCAGGCTGCTTGTGGTCAACAACCCTTCCCGACCAAACCTTGATAATAGCTATGTCAGTAGTTCCACTACTGTACTGAATGACTGAAAGGTATAATGTACTGTGACTTCCTTAAACATGTTTGTACTATTTCTTGAGGTCACTGTGTGCTGACTCTTTTTCTAAAGCTTAAACAAAAACAGCAATAAATCAGAATGGTGCAAGTAATTATAAAAATAAATGTTATCACCTTAAGGAAACTATAAACAACGGTATATGTGCAGGAACACACATGTAATTCTGATATAAAAAATGCCCAAAATAGTAAATAAAGATGTAGGTGCGCAAGAAATCTTTAAAGTGTCACTGCATGGAAAGTGATATTAAGAATATATAAATATCCCAGAGATATACACACTAAATATTATATGTGGGGAATGCATAGTTAAACACACTGTGATAAAAACACAATGATCTTGTATGGTACAAAATAAGTTGTATACTTGCACTCTCTTTAGGAAATAGGTCTCAGTGAACTAAAATACATAAGCAACAAAACAAACCTAGTGCATAGTGATGACCCGAACGGTTCGCCGAACGGTTCACCACGGATGGCGAACATAAACTTTGACCCTGTACCTCACAGTCAGCAGACACATTCCAGCCAATCAGCAGCAGACCCTCCCTCCCAGACCCTCCCACCTCCTGGACAGCATCCATTTTACATTCATTGTGAAGCTGCATTCTTAGTGAGCTGTCCGGGAGGTGGGAGGGTCTGGGAGGGAGGGTCTGCTGCTGATTGGCTGGAATGTGTCTGCTGACTGTGAGGTACAGGGTCAAAGTTTATGTTTATGTTCGCCGTCCGTGGCAAACCGTTCGGCTAACCGTTCAGGACATCACTACTAGTGCAATATAGCCAGAAAAAAATCTATATTAAAATCAGTGCTCTTTGAAAAAATACACTCACAAAAAGCTTGCCAATGAACCTCAACAAAAAGTTGATGATGGTTAAATTTCAGTCTGCCATCACCAGCTTTTTTAGGCATTTAACTAATGATGTTTATCCTTCTTAGGTTTCCTAAGTTCTGCCATCAAGTCTGTCATGTGGTTTTCACTTTTCTTCATCCATGTCTTCCAAATACAGGCTGGACTCCATTATGTTGTTGCCATGTTCCTGACCAATTTTCCCAGGAAATGGGCTACCCATTTGGTGTTTTTTACCTTTACGTACCTGTCAAAAATAAGAAATCTTGGAGAAAAATAAATAAATGGACAGCTGAGACAACAGAGATACATTGTAGTATTGCACTATATATTTTAATATGAAAATGGACTAATATGTAATTAAGAAAATAGCTTAATTTGCCATATTGAAACATTGTTGGTAGATATGTGATGACATTATCTACAAATACTCAAAGAAATGTATAAAGCTGCAGTCAAACATGAATTTATTTTAAAACACAGTAATAGATCCAGAGGTGATTCACTCCACTTTACTTAGTTCTACAATGTACTTAATTGAAAATATACCTTATTTTTCTTCCTACTCTATACTAAGGACCTTGACTTGTGGTCTAATTTCCTGATTGAAATTGATTACCCCCTTCGGTATTCAGGCGTTATTCATGTGCACATTGGTATAAAATTGCTGTTTGACAATTAGGGTGGATAGGGCTGCATAGATTGCATGTTGTACATTCTTATAAATTTTTGTTCTGTTTCATTGTGACTTTATCCTTTTTAATATTTTGTTTCTGATGCACTAATATGCTACACTAATAACGATACAATCATATGCATTTTGTATTTGTTTTCATAGTACATGCTTGTCGCTTCATCCTATGATTAATGCATCTAAAACCAAGATAAAGAATGAAAAATAAAGTGAAACTTCAATCATTACAATGACACTACAAAAACTAGATCAGATAATGCACTCTGTGCAGAGTGTTACTTTCTTTAGAGGGATTTCAATAAATTTGGGAAGTGGATACAAAAGTGATAAATGCAAAGTTGGGCCTTAAGAATGAATACTCATGCAATATAATGAGGCTTGTCGGGGTATTAATAAATGGAAATATCTTGGTAATAATTACAGACAAAAGTAGAGACAACAATGTGCAATCACTAACTTGGGTCAAACGCCAGTAAGGTGCTGCAGTGCATAAAAAAATCATTTTGCTTCCAATTCAATCAATAATAAAGCATGACCTGAATGTGAGGTACAAGTTTGAATTTAGAAGAAAAATATAAAGGGAAATATGGGAAATGTAGAGAGGTGGGTACAAAATTAGTAAGGGGAATGGCAGGAAGATCTTAAGTTATAGATTAAAAAAAAAAATCACTTGTTATGTTAGGGGAAAACAAGTATCTCAGAGGGGATATGATCAAACCTGTATGTTAATAAAACTGTGCAATTGAAACTCAAAGAAATGAGATGCCACCATTGGGAAGACGGCAGTAGAAACAAGATATAGATTATATTTACTGCCCAGAGTGGCTGTTCTATTAGGTTCAATGGATATTAAAACCAAAACAAAAATCCTTAGTCAGAGCCTTGATTGCTACATTGGTATTTATCCAAGAGAAATCTGATAGCTATTTTGAAGTCAAACAGAATGTTTCCTTTTTAATATTGCAAAAAAATGGAAATATCTTCAAATCATGTTTTTCTCCTTTGCTGGACCAACAGTGGGAACAAATGTGTGACATGTCAAACTGCATGAGTGTTTCCTCCTCCCCAACAATGTAACTACTAATGATAGATCATGAAATTACATATGGGTTTAGCAATAGCTTCTTGACAAAGACTTCACAAGCCTGTTTGATGCACAGCAAAAGTGTTCTGTATTGTTAACAAGCAGAACAAACACTCACTACTAAACTTACAGAAGGTGCAGAGACCCCAGTCTAAACCAGTAAATAACGTAAAAGGTAAACATTTTTATGAGACTGGCTTTTTTCATGGTTCAACCAATATTCTCTTTCCAAGAAAAAAAAAAAAAAGAGACGGATTGACATATTAGAACAAGCATGTAAATCTCAAAGTCTAGCACGGGCCAAATAAATAAGGTTTAAGTTTATGTGGGCCGCAAAAAGAAAACAACTTAAATTTTCATAGAAACGTAGGTTTACTTTGAAAAGTACAATATATATATATAAAAAAAAACAGCATTCCCCTCTATCAAACTACAGCACCCCCCTCTACTCCCAGTCCCACCTCCTCTACTAAATCCCAGTCCCCCCATATACTAAATCCCAGTCCTCCCCTATACGACATCCTAGTCCTCCCCTCTACTAAATCCCAGCACTCCCCTCTAGCCAACAAGCAGACTCCACTCACATTGTCATTGACAGTATGCGTCTCCGGAGTCTGGCCTCTGGTATACCCCCAATGGTACGGTCCGCAACTGGTGCCAACCTCATCGTTGGGGATATTGCCTCAACCCTTTGGTGTTGGGTGTGCATTTAAATTCTTATATGACTATGGATACTAATGTGATGCAGAAATAAAGGAATGTTAAAATCTTTTTTTTTTCTTACTAATTTTTAGTTTACAAAACAGAGGGGGTGTGCTAAATCTAAATATTGACATGGGGACTATAGCATCCGGATTACAGTTTGTATCCATCACGCCATAGTTTACCTTTAAACCTTCCTTGTCAAACACAAGATAACAGGTACAATTGATAGGAAAGGGGCAGGTGGTAATAAATATTATGTATGACTTGGTCTTGAGAGCATGTGATCCTTCAACTGGAGCTAAGTCTTTGGTATCCTTTTATCTCTGGTAGTGCTGATTTCAAGAACATGTCTAAAAAGGATATATGAACCTTCGGCACTCCAGATCTCCAAATCCTACATCTCCCTTGTCGCTGAGCCAGTATAGCTGTAGGAACATCATCAGAGATGTAGTCCACAAAATCTGGAGTGCTTAAGGTTGCCTACCCCTGTCCTAGGGGCTTATCTATTTCCTCTAGAAATACCAAAGGTCAGCATGCAGGTTTGTTTGAATATTTTATATTTTCTATGATAAACAAGAAGTCAGTTCAGATGAACATGTTGAAAAGTTGAATGCACCAATTGTCAGTATTCATTAGAAAGAATTCTGTGTATATGAAAGTATGACTAGAAAAACGAAACACTAACATTCACATTAAACACCATATTCTATTCTGTAAAATATATCCAGTGTTCTCTGCTTCCTTCTTTAAATTATATATAGCAGGAGTCTGACATCTTATTTATGGTTATCAATTATTTATTTGGGGATAAGGGAATATTTGCCCTCATCACACAAAAGTTTGTAAGTATTTCTTAATATAATGTTTTTTTTCTGCTGAATTATTTTGATATTTTCACTGTTTATACAATTTTGTACAATGGTATAAAAAATGTAGAGGCATGACTCATTTATGCTAGTAGAGTTTTGTAAATGTACACAATGCACAGTTGGTTTGTCAGACAGTAAATTCATCAGCTATTTTCAGTGGTAATCATCCCATATTTTCTAGTTTCTTGTTTTCATTTGAATGAAAAAAATGTGTTGTCATCTGTTTGAATGGTCTGATAAGTTTTATCCATTGTTAAAATGAAGCCCAATTAAAATGGAGTTCAAATCTGTTAAAGAAAAATTATAAATCTGTTGAAAAGTATAATACAAAGGACATATAAATCAACTGCAGATAACTTTCTTAAATATAGATATAAAAAGAAATTGCCATTAGTGCAGCCCATGATTTATTTAAAATATTTCCCATACCCGAAGAATATACAGAGAGAGACCTACATTCTAAAGAGCAGATTATAAACTCATATTATTCGAAAGGGACAATTTCTGCACTGTAAACAGGTAAAAATATTTATCCATTTAACATGATTTTCAATATTAAATAAAATTGTGGAGAATTTATAGTTTGTCAGTTTTATTGTTTAACCCCTTAAGGACCAAACTTCTGGAATAAAAGGGAATCATGACATGTCACACGTGTCATGTGTCCTTAAGGGGTTAAACAATATATCTTGCAAAGTGTATAGTGTTTATTTGCAAAATGTTGTATTGTCATTAATTAAAAGACAAAAAAAACAACAACACTATCTGTGTCTATAACTGACTTAGATCATTTTATTTTCGCCTATATTTTGCTATTCTGTTACCTACTCATTATAATGTACTGTTTATTGAAAAGAGTCCCCTATATCTATCTCTGTGACTTTCAAGAATTACTTTAAATGTGAGCTAGCAAATATTGGTGAAAAGCCACAGATTTTTTTCCTCAACACTGCAAAGTGCAAAGGGACATCTGACTTACAATAAATTTGTATATGAATAAAGTTTACATTGGACACTACTTATTATTCTACCAAGGGACTCTCACTGTTATCCTCTCTGTTTGGGATTGTTATTCTACTAGTGATCATGTAACTGAAAATGTAGCTTCTGGTGCTCTGTCTCCTAAAATTATGCAAGCAGTCAAGGATCATGCTTTCTCTATCTAATCTAGTGCAGCCCACGTAATTAGATCCAAGTCTACTGCTCAATAAATCGAAAAGGAAATTCGTATCATGATTCATAAAATGGTTTGTTTGATGTTAATTTGTTTTTTTTTTAATCAATAAAAGTCTTGACCCTCTGTTTAATACACACAGACATGATGCATTATTTTCTCTTTTGCATGCAAGTATTCATGGTGTCCAAGGGGAAAAAAAGAAACTTGCTTTACATATAAACTGCACATTATTGTATACCAGTCACATTCTTATATACACTGATCAGCCACAACATAAATCCCTACTGCCTAATATCTCTAGATAAATGACACACATTTACTTGGCCTTCCACCTGATCTAAAAGAAACCATGATTCTTCAGACCAGACAACCTACTTCCGTTGTCCAGTTCCCCATTGAATTTGCTTTTGGCAGTGGACAGGGTCATCATGGGCACTGTGTGTTCTGACACCTTTTTATCAGCCATGATAATTATTTCTTTTTAGCAATTTAAGCTACAGTAGTTCTTCTGTGCGATCAGACACGATGGGCTGGCCTTCACTCCCCATGAGCATCAATGAGCATTGGGCGCCTTTGACCCTGAAGCTGTTTTACTGGTTGTTCTGTCTTGCTACAATCTTGTTAGGTACTAACCACTGCATACCAGAAACAACCCATTAGGCTTGATATTTTGGAGTTGCTCTGACCCAGTTGTTTAACCATCACTATTTGACCTTTGTCAAAATCACTGAGATCTTTTCGCTTGCCCATATTTCCTGCTTACAACAAATGAAACTGACTGTTCACTTGCTACCTAATACACCCCACAACTTGACAGGTGCGATTATGCCATTGTAGCAATATAATCAATGCTATCGACTTCGCCTGTTAGTGGTTTTAATGTTGTTGCTAATCAATGTGTACGTGTAATAGTTAGGCTTCTATAGTGTATAATGTTACAAGTAATATCTTGCAGGGTATATACAAAATAATATAGGGTTAAAGTACCTGTCATTTAACCCCTTAAGGACAGATGAAATGTGTGACATGTCATGATTCCCTTTTATTGAAGAAGTTTGGTCCTTAAGGAGTTAAAGGACCACCTGAGCATGCTTGACCGTCTCCGCATACCTCCTTCTCAGGTCTGAAAGCTGGTACAGTGTGTCATACGCACAAGCTGACGTGTACTTGTGGCAATGGTGCTCATGAGCAAGTGCACACACATGCATGGAGGGATATATCATCAGAGGCTTCTCAATTAGAAATTTCTCTATTTCTCTATGAGGCTATTTCTCTGTGAATTAACTCCTAGTCCACTCCAAGGAAAAAGGTAAGGGATTGCAAAGGCTGTAGTCGTAATAACTGACACTTTTGCCAGCTCTTTTAAGATATATCCCCAATGAATACATGCATGAAAAAGGCATGCATGAAAAAGGCATGCATGTACTCATTTGGGGCATATCTACCAAACAGTGATTTGTACAGTTTTGCCAATTTGGGCAGTGAAGTATCACTTTAAGCAAACTACGGCAATGAATTAAGCACTGTAAAACTTAGTATAAGTCATGTTAGAAATCTAGGTTCACCCACAACTCATGTCTCATTAGATTCGATATTTCACATATCTGTTTATACTGTTGATACAAAATAATGGCTATACTGTTGTTCACTTCCCTATCCTTGAATCCTTATGGAGCAGTTATAAATGCTAATTTTGTCATCATGTGTGTGTGTGTGTGTATGTGTGTATATACGTACAAGATATAAATATATATATCAGAAAAATACTGCTGTGCATCAGCTGCATATCTCAAGCTGGAGTTTGGGAAGTCTGCGTTAGGCAGAGGAATAATGGGAAATCTATCCCAAAATTCCTAGCTTGACATGCAGATAAGCATAGACAGGCCTCCTGTTTCAGACTTCACCTTGTATTTCTCCGGGCACCATTAGCTGGTTTCCGGTCACTGGTCTTTTTAGATCACAACTAGTACTTTGGTTTTGATAAAAAGTTCTATTCAAAACAGTATCCATTGCTAAGGGTACACATACATATTTTATCACACATTTTTATTCTACAATATATAAAAAAAAGTAGAAGTGGAATGCAATCACTGAAATGGTCAGGTTTACATTTTTCCATTTAAAGTTGAAAGAATAAATATTTCTTGCAACAAATTGTAGCACAACGAAGCAGAAATGTTTTTAATAAACTCAAAATATAAAATCATTTCTGCCTAAAAGTGCGCCGATTAATTACATTGAAAATGTATTGCTTCACAGAAATGTGAAGTGAAAGAATAATGTTTAAGAAGCGTAAAATATTCAGTTTTTTTCCCCACAGAAGGATTTTCTCATTTCAACTGTGCCCCGTCTTGTATCACCATGAAAAACACAAACAACCTCAGGGTAAACTTTATTGAATATTGTGGAAATATTTTACATTACCTCTCCCTTATGTAGATCATTTGTCTTTGATATTCATAGATATGCTTTTGTATACTGTCTGAATGTTTTATCTTTTAGATTCCACAAATAATCTGAGCTTTCATTAGAACTTGGGTTCTTTCTAAAGATAAAAACTAAGTGTATCATTTACTTAAAGTGTGGGAACAGGGCCGAACTGGGATTTTTTTTTTTTTTTAAATCACAGCAGGTCAATGAGAAGGGGACAACTCCATAAGTGGTAACCAGAGGACAAAATGGTCTGGAAAGCATAGTGCGCATGTGTTTGGAGGCTGCTTGTGGGATTGCGTGTGTAGCGTGAGCGGATTGTAACGTGGTGTTTTGTGTAAATATGTCGGTGTCAGTTGAATTGTCTTTGTGGTGTAAAATGCGTGGCTACGGGCTGTACAAAGTGGGAGTGTGTGTGTGTGTATATGGGGCATAGTGTTTAGAGGGGATGTAGTGAGTGTGTTCATAGTGGCTGTAATGTATTTATATATAGGTGATGTAGTGTGTGTAGAGGCTGAAAAGAATGTGTGTTTAGGGAATGTGGTGTGAGTTTTGCATACCTGGTATCTATGTGTTAGTGTGTATCTGTGTGTTTATGTCTCTGTATGTGTGTTAGTATGTGCCCCTGTGTAAAACACAAATACAGCCCTACAAACATAGTTTCAGTTTCAAGATTCTTTTGTTTCAGGAATTGTACAGAAGGATTGGAGGAAGGCAGATGTCGTTCCTATATTTAAAAAGGGTTCAAAATCCTTGCCTGGAAATTATAGACCTGTGAGCTTAACTTCTGTGACTGGAAAAAGTATTTGAAAAGCTATTGAGGGATAATATTCAGGAATTCAATTGTTGTTAGCAATAATCAGCATGGTTTTATGAAACATAGTCAAACTCACCTAATTGCATTCTACGAAGAAGTAAGTAGAAGTATAGATCCGGGTGTTGCAGTGGATATGATCTACTTGGATTTTGCCAAGGCATTTGATACAGTTCCTCACAATAGGTTAGTCTTCAAACTAAAAGAAATTGGTCTAGATGAATATTCTTCTTCTTGGCTAGAACATTGGCTTAAGGATAGAGTACAACGAGTTGTCATTAATGGTACATTTTCAAGCTGGACAAAAGCGGTAAGTGGTGGCTGTTTTGTTTTTGTTCTTTTGTTTGCTGTTCTGTGTTGGGACCGCTTCTATTTAACATATTTATAAATTATCTTGAAATAGGCACTGAAAGCCATGTTTTAGTGTTTGCAGATGACACAAAACTTTGATAACTAATACAATGTGAGCAGGATTTGCTTTGTAGAGGTATTTTGATAGATTGGGGGACTGGGCACTAAAATGGCAGATTCAATTTAATGTAGAGAAATGCAAAGTTAGGCACTTCGGGGTAAAGAATGCACAAGCAACTTACACCCTAAATTGTAGTGAATTAGGGATAACAGCACACGAGAAGTATTTGGGAATTGTTATAGACAACAAATTAGTCAGCAATATGCAATGTCAATCTGTAGTTGCTAAGTCCAGTAAGGTTTTGTCATGTATTAGCAGGGGCATAAATTCTTGTGATGAAGATATAATTTTGCCTCTTTATAAATCGCTGGTAAGACCACACCTTGAATATGCTGTGCAATTTTGGGCACCTGTTCTAAAAAAGGATATCATGGCAATAGAAAAAGTGCAGAGACGAGCTACAAAAATTGATCATGGAGGATTTTAGTTATGAAGAAAGGTTAAAAAATTTAAATCTCTTTAGTTTGGAAAAACGGCGCCTTGAGAGGGGATATTATTATTCTTTTATTATTTATATAACGCCGGCAAATTCTGTAGCGCTGTACAATGGGTGGACTAACAGACACGTAATTGTAACCACACAAATGGACGCACAGGAACAGAGGGGTTGAGGCCCCTGCTCAATGAGCTTACATGCTAGAGGGAGTAGGGTAAAGTGACACAAAGGGTATGGGGTAATGAAGTAGGTTACTAGAAAAGTAATCACTGAGAGCATAATAGGTTATTTTTGACAGTTGCAGGAGAGAAGTCATGGGGGGGACGAGAATGAAATCCCACTAACAGTTTAAATTATATGCTTTCCTGAAGAAGTGTGTTTTCAAATCTTTTTTAAAGGAGTGGAGACTGGGTGAAAGTCTAATGAAGAAGGGAAGGGAGTTCCACAGAAAAGGTGCAGCCCTGGAGAAGTCTTGGAGGTGAGCATCAGATGTGGGAGTATGCACAGAGGATAGGCATATGTCTTAGGCAGAGTGCAGGGGCCTTAACAGGAGCAGCATTATGTAGGGAATCTTAAATTGAGCCCTAAATCTAACTGAAAGCCAATGTAGGTCCTGACAGAGGGGGGAGGCGTGGGACGTGCGGGCAGACAGGAAAATTAGCATCGCCGCCACATTCATTATAGATTGCAGCGGTGCAATCTGGGAACACGTAAGACCACTGAGAAGGGGATTGCAGTAGTCAAGGCTAGAAAGAACAATGGCATGGACCAGCACCGTAGCTGCGTCTGGTGTTAAATAAGGGCAGCTATGTTTTTGAGATGGAAGCAGCAGGATTTGGGGATCGACTGGACATGAGGGGTGAAGGAGAGGTCAGAGTCAAAGAGAACACCTAGGCAGTGAGCCTGCAAGGTAGAGGTGATGGTGATACCGTTGACTTGGAGGGAGACAGACACAGGAGTAGCAACACTTGAGGGAGGAAAGACCAGAAGTTCTGTTTTGGACAGGTTGAGTTTAAGGTCTCGAGCAGCCATCCAGTTGGAAATTGCGGAGAGGCAGTCAGAGACATAAGTAAAGATGGGCGGAGAGAAATCAGGAGAGTACAGGAAGATTTGTGTGTCATCTGCATATAAATGATAATGGAAACCAGAGGAGCTGATGAGTTTACCAAGGTAGGCAGTATAGATAGAGAACAGTAGGGGACCAAGGACAGAACATTGGGGAATACCAACAGAGAGGGGTTGGTAGGAAAAGGCAGTGCCAGAGAAAGAAACACTGAAAAAGCAATGGAAGAGGTAGGAGAAGCACCAGTAGAGAGCAGTATCCCATAGACTGAGATTACGGAGAATGAGAAAAAATGCAGCAGAAAGATCAAGGAGAATTAGGATAGAGTAATGGCCGCGAGATTTAACAGCAATTAAATAATTGAATACTGTGGTCACAGCTGTTTTAACAGAGTGACGAGCACGGAATCCAGGATGATCAAGTGGAGAGTTGGAATCGAGGAAGTCTGTCAATCTCGCATACACAACTCTCTCAAGGAACTTGGAGGGCGGTAATTGGATGGGGAGTTGGGGTCAAGGTTGGGCTTTTTCATAATCAGTGTTATGGTTGCATGCTTGAAAGGCGAAGGAAATGTGCCGAAGCAAAGGCAGAGATTGAAAATGTTTGTGAGAGTAAGAGTAAGAGCATGAGAGGGAGACAGAGTGCAGATGAGATATGAGGGAATAGGATTTAGGGTACAGGTGGTGGGGCGGGAGGACTGGAGCAGAGCAGAAACCTCTCCCATTGTAGTAGGTGCGAATGAGCATAGAACAGAGGAGGGAGTGGGGTTGGGTGATGTATAATAAATATTCTTGAGAACCCACAAAACATCTACAAACGTAGCCATACAAGAAGGGAATTACATGAGACTATCCAGGTGGCCCTATACACCCGACAAACTACACAAAATATACACAAATACACAACCCTCCTGCTGGAGATGCTCACAATCGAATGCCCACCCTACGCACATATGGTGGGAATGTATTCGCATACAATCGTACTGGAAGCGTATACTTACGTTAATCAAAAGTGTCACGGGGGTATCCATACCACCAACCCCAGAACATATACTATTCCTCCATTCCGCTCCCTGGAATACAAAAACAAACTCTATCACTCATAACACACCTACTCAGAGCAGCCAACCTGCTTAGCCCTCTTCTATGGAAACAGGATCAACCCCCATCCATTAGAGAATGGATGATTAAAGTAGAGGGAATAAAGCAAATGGAGGAGACAACTTTTGCATACACTAGTAAATACCAGACTTTCCAACTTATATGGGGACCTTGGAATGAATTCCTGGATAAGACAAACTAGCCCAGGAGGTAAAGCAACCCCTCACTCCTCCTCATACCTCTACCCTTAAAGGGAATTTACACTTAACCAAAAACACACCCCAAGGGTCTTGAGACTACCCAAGTTTCAATTATCGATAAACACAAAAAGAATTCAGCGCTAGTAATCACAAAATTAGTCAAGGTAGGCAGCAACCCAAATGAAGGAAAACCCCTCGGGTCCTTTGGTGGATAGATACAAAAAGATATGGAAGGGCTGCGCCAAATATGGGTAGATAGTTTCAATTATCGCCTGCTATTTTTTCAGACAACTTGAATGTTAAGATGTTTAACAACAACTATAGATATTTACAATTATGGGGATAAGCTTATAACTGTCAGACCATATCTTTCAGAAATGCAACTGAATGTTATCTGTCAACTCATGTCTTATACAAAGTATAACGCATCTTATTGTTAACTGTTTAACATTATATGTTATTGCTGATAAAAAACAAATAAAAACATTAAAAAAAAAAAGTGTGAAATAGTCATTTGGGTTCGCGGGAGAGTGTGGTTATGAGGATATTGAAGTAATTTACTTTTGCAAAGGAAAGAACCAGAGTGTAGCAGCGCAGCATACATTTTTTAGTGGAGGAAGTCAGGTGCAGAGTGAGACTAGGCAGAGTGAGAGGAAACAGAGTGAGGGTTGTAATTTGGAATGCTTGCTGCGTTTAAATGTAGAAGGTGCCATGATGTCTAGTTGAGAGGAGAGAGTGGAGTTGTAGAGTGAGGTTGCAGAGTTAGAGCAAGTGAGATTTGAGATCGGTAAAAGGAGAGTTTGGAGTTTGGTGGAGAAATGCTGTAGATCAGGGCAGTGGAGGTTCCTGCGAGATTGGAGAGCTGAGGGTGGTGACATTTGATTATGGGGTATGCTGATGTCAAAGTTTAGCAGATGGTGGTCAGATAAAAGAAATGGAACAGTGGAGATATTGGAGGTGGTAGAGAGATTAGTGAAGATGAGGTCAAGAGTATTTCCTGCTGTATGAGTTGCTAAAGTAGACCACTGTGGGAGGCCTAAGGAGGAGGTTACAGAGAACAGACGGGAGGCATCAGTGCAGTTGAGGTTGTTGATTGGGATGTCCCTAAGTAGGAGGGAGGGAGTGCTAGAGGAGAGAAAGTGGGGTAGCAAGGAAGAAAAGTGTTCAATGAATAGCCTAGGATTACTGGGGGGGCGATAGATGATGGCAATTCTTAAAGGAGTGGGTTTAAATATGCAGACAGTGTGAACTTCAAAGGAAGTGAAGGATAGCGCAGGGGCAGGGAGGATAGGTTGAAAAGTACAGTGAGGGGAGAGAAGAATGCCTACACCGCTGCCTTTACAGTTGAGTCTGGGAGTGTGAGAGAATTGTAATCCACCGAAACATAAAGAAGCTGGAGTAGCAGTATCAGAGGGGGACAGCCAGGTCTTAGAGATGAAGAGGTCGTGTATGGCTGTTAAATTTAATATTGCTACAGATGGAATGGGCGTTCCAGAGTGCACACTGAAGGTTGGTAGAGGAGGATAAAATGCAGGGTATTTGGATGAAGTTTGTGTGGTTTCTGGTTGTCTTAGTGGGAGCAGACGAGGTGAAGGGCCCTGGATTGGGAGAGTTGTCACCAGCTGCTAGAAGTAGGAGAGATAGTGACAGGAGGTGTGAATGGGTTTTACATGGGCAGGGTCTAGGATGAGATTGGGTGGGAGTAGGAGGGAAAGAATAGAGAAATAAGTGCAGGGCATGAGATGAGAGAAGGGGGGAGTGCAACAAAAATGGATTAATGTGGATATGATTAAGTTATTGAGGGAACTGGGTGTAAGGAGATATTTTGATGCTGAGGGAGAGGAGAGAAAAGGAGAAGAGGAGAAGATAGAGCATTGCTCAGCTGAGTAAGTACTTTGAGAAAAGTAGAATGAGCAGAAGTAAGGAGAATTATTATTATTATTATTTTTGCCATTTATATAGCGCCAACAGATTCCGTAGCACTTTACAATATAATAGAATGAGGACTAAGTGTTAGGGGTTAAGGTAGTGTAGGAGTATTATCATTGCAGGTAGTGTTTGCAGCTGTCATTTCTAATTATCTAAAATTGTATGTGAGATTCTATCTATAAATTGAGTAAAGAGCTTGCGGTGGGGTGGTGAGGGGAGGGGTGGCGAGCAACTGATAGCTATTCTGGTTTTCAACAGGGAAGATATAGGTTGATGATAGGGTCAAAGAGGCCTGCAGTAAAGCTATGGAATGGAGATAATACATACTGACACAAACAGACATGCTGACACACACACACACACACACTGACAGGCATACTGACACACACACGCTGACAGACATACTGACACACACATACACACAATGATAGGCATATTGACACACAGATACACATACTGACTCACACACACACACCAACAGACAGACATACTACCACACACTGAAAGACATACTGACCCACAGACATACTGACAAACACGCACACAGACACACACACTCACACACCTGACAGGCATGCTTAAACACACACACACACTCTGACAGGCATACTGACACACACACACACACTGACAGACATACTGACACACAATGATAGAATATGGACACACACACTGACAGGCATATTGACACACAGATACACATACTGACAGAAATACTGACTTACACAGACACACACACACCAACAGACAGACAGACTAACACACACACACACACACACACTGACAGACATACTAACACACACACACACACACACACTAACAGATATACTAACACACACACACTGAAAGACATACATATACACACACACACACACACTGACAGGCATACTGACACACATACTGACAGACATACTAACACACTGATAGACATACTGACACACACACACATACTGATACACACACAGAAATACTGACACACACACATGCAAAATTTATAATTAGTCACCCTCCAG
Source organism: Pelobates cultripes (assembly GCA_933207985.1). Classification (NCBI taxonomy): domain Eukaryota; kingdom Metazoa; phylum Chordata; class Amphibia; order Anura; family Pelobatidae; genus Pelobates; species Pelobates cultripes. The sequence goes on from OW240916.1 coordinate 133,270,966, forward strand.
GTTCTTACCTTTAACTGGAGGTTAGTTTCCCTGGGGTCCAGTGGCAGGCTGAGGCAGTTGGGAGTTAGGCTCTTGCACTCTTGGCCTGGCCCCGTCCTCACTGCGTTCATCCTCTGGCGCGGCTCTGATCTCTGTGGGAGGAAGTGACTCGCCGCTGTCACTTCCTCCCATCCGGGTCCTGAAAATGAAAGGGGCCCGGTCGCACCGTTAAAGCACCACACCGCCAGACCTGGCCCCTGCTGACACTTGCCCACCGGGTGCCCCTTGGGGCATGGTCCACCCAGTGGGAGACCACTGAATCGCGGGGCTCCTCACGAGTAACTTGGCCCGGTGCAGCTGCCCCGCTTGCCCCACATTAAAGAGGGCCCTGCTTGCATAAGGTACTGGTCCAGCTGTACTTGACCTGAGAGCTGTTCTGGTTTTTAACAGGGAACTTTTTAACTCAGCCTTGCATAAGGCACTGGTCAAGCTGTACTTGATCTGAGAACTGTTCTGGTTTTCAACAGGGAACTTTTTAACTCAGACTTGCATAAGGCACTGGTCTAGCTGTTCTTGATCTGAGAACTGTTCCGACATTATACAAATATATTTGAGACCAGTACAAACCATTATCTGGAAATTTATTCATAAACAAGGCTATATTTAGGACACAAGGTTACGCATTTAGGATGGTAGAAAGGAGATTTAGTCTAAGGCAAAGAAAAGTTTTTTTTTTTTACCGTAAGAACAATAAGGATGTGGAATTATCTGCCTGAAGAGGTGGTTTTATCAGAGTCCGTACAGATGTTTAAACAGAAATTGGATAAATATTTGCAAAAACATAAAATATAGGGATATCACTTCTAATTAGTGGGGTAATAGCTGCTTGGTGTAAGGAGATATCTGATTGCCATTTTGGGGTCAAGAAGGAATTTATTCCTAGTTTGTTGCAAAATTGGAAACGCTTCAGACTGGGGTTTTTGCCTTCTTTTGGATCAACAGCAGAAACATATGTGAGAAAGACTGAACTTGATGGACACAACTATGTAACACACAACATTGCTCAGTGCTAAATACAACCCTGCATAGATGGGCAAATGGTCGATCCTCAGCTGGCAAAGCATTGTGAGATCTGTTTGACAGATGAGGATTTGACTTTTGGCCATTCTTGAGATAAAGGGGTGGGTCAAAAAATTATTGCACCATGGCCCTCTCTTCTTTAGTTCTGCTACTGATCAGGCTGCTCAAAACCACTGATTTCAAAGGAACCAGGATCAGTAAGGCATGCAGCAGAATTTTTGTGATTGGTTTCTCTAATCCCACTGAAAAATATATGCTGCAATACTGCTCCTTTAATAACACCTTCTTTGTTTCTGTCTGTACTTTGTACTCTCTTTTATGAAATCCAAATAATTGGTTTATTAATTAGAGCACACAAAAAACAAACTCTGCTGTTTTAATTAGATATTTGGCCTAATCAGATTTCCTTTCTTATCTATTCCATGAACAATTATTATACTCATTGCCCTGTCTCTACCAGAAATCTGTAATTATTTTTGCTTTAGTGTGTGGTGACCATAGTGACTGATTTGAAACTGTAACTAAAGTTAGAGAATTGCTCTCAAAAATTGATTGAAAAGCAATCTGCCATCAAAAGAGATAAAAAGTAATTGTATACGTAAACAAGTTATATTTTATAATTTCCTGTTGATGCTAAAAGGTAGCTCCATAGTACATAAAAGAGCCTTCAAAGTTTTGCAGTATAATGTGCAAATGTGTCAGAGTATGCATCTATATGCATGTGTGTATATTTATTGTAAAAATGCATGTGTATATCGTATATGTGCGTATATCTCCTTCTGTGTATGTATCTTTTGTGTGTGCGTGTGTGTGGGGAGTGGGGGGAAATGGAGAGGGGAAGACGACTCTATGTTAGTCTGGCAGCATATATTTATGTGTGTTTCTGGTGGTGTGTATCTGTGTGTATTTGTTAGTATGTATATGTGTGTGTATCTAGTAGTAAGTATCTGTGTATTTGTCTGTGAGTAATGATGATGGTTTTATGTGTTTTGGAGTATATTGTGTGTATGTTTTCTGAGACTATATATATGTTATATGTAAATGTATAATATGTATAATATGTATTTGTAAGATTTATTTCTATAACTACATACCTGGGTGTACGTATGTCACCTGACTTGATTTATAACAAGCACATCTTTGTTAACCTCCTCATTTTAACGTGTGTATCTACTCCTGAGTCTTTTCTAACCCTATGTTTTCTTCAACTTTAACCCCAAATCTCTTCTAATTCTAACCATTAGTTTCTTCCCAGCCTTAGTTAGCTCTGCAATGTGTGTTGCAGCATGACATGAGGCATCAACTTCCATATGTCATGTGCCTTTCTAAATATCATACATTTTTAGACTATGAACTATTGTTCCTCTTTCCTCTAGGCTTGATGGGAACATTAATAAATAATAAAATACCAATTAATTAACCTAGACAGAGAAGTCAACCAATTAAAAGAGAAACTATCTCTTTTCAGACAGTGGCGCATATAAACAAAACTCAGTCCTTATACAGAGTAAAACTGGGAAAGTAAAAATAGAAACTAAACACATACAAAAATAAATGTAAAAAGTACATTAGAGACAAGCAGGATTATGACAAACAAATTAGGACATACAACATAAAAAAATAATATTTCTTAGATTCTCCTGATAGAGGTAGAATCTCTTTAAAAACAGGGCACTATTTTAAACATGCTCTACACTCTACTTTACACTCTGCTATACACTTCTACATCATCTGACTACACCTGAGATATAGAAGACCATTTTTTAGAAATAGGCGACATTCAATATCAACCACATTCAATAGTGGAGAAAAAGAGGCTCAACACCAGAAAGAGAAGTGGTAGAAAAGAAAAGGAAGAAACAAGAAACAAGAAAAGAAAAGAAGGAGAGAATAGTCAAGTATCAGAATCCTACTTAAGATTACATAATTTGTAATCTCCCCCAGAAAATACTGTGTCACAGAACCACCTGTTTTTAGTAAAAGGTTAAAATATGCTTCTACTCATTACTTTTTCAGCATATTTCTCAGCATATATTAATATTAAAGGGACACTGTAGTCACTATAACCATTTCTTCTCTTTGAATTGGTTACAGTGCCTGGAGTCCCCTGGCACTGTCCCTTCATGCAGTGTTAAACCACCTTAGAGCAATTTAATACTAACTAAGGGTCCCTGGCCATCCACAGTCTGGTCCCTTCTGGAGGTGTGGCTAAGACACACACTTCATTGTTGTCATACCCATTCATATGGTTGGTTGTACTTCTGATAGGCTAAAAGTAGTCAGTCAGCTGACATTCTAAGCCAATCACAGCTGCCCATTGCTGCTCAAGCTAATACTTCCTCATTAGCCAAAGCTGCACAGAGGGGATGAGCTGCCAGAGACTCTGGTTTCGCATTAAAACATAATACAACATTAAAAACTGTTTAATGCTGAATTAAATTATGGTACAAAGGGACTCCAGATATTGTAAACATTTATTGAGATGAAGCAGACACAGTGCCTACAGTGTTCTTTTAACAAATTACGAGACAAGTTGCTCTAAAATGATTTCATGAATGCCGGACTAATCAGAATGAAAATAATGACCATACTGCTATTTCAAATCTCACCCAATAAACACACAAACTTAAAACATATGTCTCATTCTACCCTTCTTTTTCTAAGTCTAGTTGTGTTGACACATTGGAAAAACGAGTCACTAGATAGTTAAGAAAAATCAATAACAATAAGTTTGACAAATATAACTTCACAAAGAAAGAAAAGGATGCTATAGAGTATCTTAAAAATGACTAAAGCATTGTTATAAAACCAGCAGATAATGGTGGATGTTTTAGCATTTTATCAGCAGATTTGTATATTAGGAAGCATACTCGACACTTAATGATAGTTTTGTTTATAAAAAACTTTTATCGGAGGCCATCCTTCATATAAAAAAAAAACATTTTAACTATTATTTTTTTTTTTTTGGAGACAAGTAAAGAACAACAGATGTTAAATAAACACGAATATATGTACATAAATGTTATTCATCCAACCATTCCAGTAATTTATTTTTTACCTAAAATTCACAAAAATGAAAACAAAATCCCCAGGCCATCTGATTGTCTCCGGTATTAATTGTACATTATCTAATTTATTGGAAAATGTGGAGATTATCATTCACACAAGCATTAAACCTGTCTCCAGTATTAATTGTACATTATCTAATTTATTGGAAAATGTGGAGATTATCATTCACACAAGCATTCAAACCATGAAATCTTACCCAAGGAGTAGTATGAGCTTTCTGCAAATTTTAAATAATTTTCAGTTGGAACATGCTTGTATTTTAGTTACTAGCCATGTTCAATCCCTTTATACTGTTATTCCCCATGACTTAAAATGTGCCTGTATTAAATATATCCAAATTCAATTTATTCAATTTATTTTAGACGGTATGAATATTATTTAAAAAAAAACAAAAAAACAAGCATTTCTGGTTGTGTGATTCTTTTTATTTACAGAACATGGAAGTATACTTGGAGATACATTGTGGTGGAGTCAGAGATATCCTGGCTGATGCAGTGAAGAGAGAGACTCGGAAGGTATCATACAGAGCCAGAGACTATATACACCACAGTGCTGAGAGCCTAACTTTCATGCTTTTTAATTTTTTATACATTTGGAATAAAGTATTGATTTATAGTTCAGCTGGTGATGATTCCACATATTTTCATCATTTGGATCCAGCGCACATGAGGGTCTGATCACCCCTAGTTTCAATAGTTTGGAGTGGTACTATAACCACTCCACATTTGTGAGTTTATTTTCAACAGGGTTTTATATATAATTTCTGTGTACTGCAATGCTGCACTAGATTTCTCTCTGTTTTTTTGTATTTTAGATCATTAAGATCATCATATCAATCTCTGTGGAAGTATATTTTATACAACTCACTATATAACAGTGTGTTTTGTGACACTCATGGGTAGCAAGATTGTTTCATTTTTAGTTGGAAACATTTGGTCACTTATACATATTGACTTTTGATCTACAATGCACACTGTTGGGTTTAAATTTCGATTGCACGCCCATATTTTAGAGTTAGAATTTAGAATTTTATATCAGGGTTCAATATAGGTTGCTGCATATGTCTATAAGTTAACACTTTGTTTGGGTGTTGCTACTTGAACTTGATAAGTCAGTAACTAAAATATCTTGCACCATTTCTATTCATTTTTTACTCATTTTAAGATTATTGTTTTATAGACACTGGGGATTGCTGTGGGGGCCAAGTTCGCTCCTGGTTATGTAGAGCTTCCAATCTTTTTATAGCAGACTGGGAGGACTCTGCTATTTAGTCCAATTTATAATGGAAGATGAACTTGGTCCTGTACCGATGTTATTTTGATTTTTTTTTTATCTGGGATGTATCTCATACAGATCCTAAAGAGGTTTTGTCATTTTTAAATAATGATGATAAGGGAATTACATTTCTTAGCTTTAACAAAAATATATATGGCAATTTACATTGTAAACAAAATGCTAAACACAAAGACATTTTTAAGAATGTACATACTTTTACTGAGTCCACCAGTTGCAACTACTCTCTCTCTTAAAGCCAACTTATTCAAATAAAATGGAATTGAACTAATCCAGAAGTTTTGTCCCAACATACTCATTCCATAAAATACAAACTCAAGGAGAAGAAACATGATGTCTTATTTCTTATCTGATCAATGATATTGGACATCTGGACAGAATATTAGAATCCAAAAAAAGAGGATATTACAGTAACTATCATACTGGATTTCAATAATAAAACTAATAAAAGAAAAAAAAATCATCAAGAAACACTGGGAAATCTTGGTTAATGGACATGGGCTGCATTCCAGCTTCAATTGCAAACTAGCTAATCTTGCCATTGGTTTATAATATATGCCTTCTTACCCATATTATTAGACACGTCTGTAGACATGGTTGTTTAGCATGTAAACTTTAATACCTAACACCAAAAAATGCAGCGTTCTCAACATGTCAAGTTATATATCCGTCAGTTTTCTTGTCTTATTCAATCTTGTTGACATGTCACTCTGAACCTGTATGTGTATACACTGCATGACATAAATAAAAAATGTAAAAAAAAAAAAAGAAACACTTTGAAATCTTAAAAGAAGTTGAAACACTAAAAAATACTCTACCAATTAAACCTAAGATAATTTTACGGGTGCCCCCAATCTCAAAAGGTGCCTAATGAAGAATTATATTAAGAAAAAATTACCCATAACAACACAACACATAACAACACAGTTTTTTTTTATAAATGTAAACATTGCATAGCATGTAGAAGGACTTACAAAAACAATGCACATACATCTGATTTTACATCTAACTATTCACCAAAAAAGTCAAGCCGGACAACGGCGCCATCTTGGTTCTTCCTCCATGGTGTACATCTCCACCAATTGTATATATTTTTTTTTTTTATTAGGCCCTTTCACCTCCTCCTTAATATATGTAACATTCGCATGTGTTTATTTCAATTTTATTTTTTTATTTGTTTTGACAATATTTATGTAATGTATTTTAATATATTTTTGGAAAGTAAGTACATTATTAGTTTTATATAATATGAAGCTTTACAGTGCAATAGTGTATGGTGCATTAATCAACAAAGCATTGTTCACAGTACTCAACATCAAGTGGGTCTTCGGAGGCATTCTCCAAGCCTATCAGTCTCATAGCATCCGTACCCATAACCAATAACCCATAGATTAGCAGGTACTATTTTACAGAGTAGCAATGTGAGCAGTAAACATAGCAATTTAGTTTAAAAAAGGGGGGGGGGGGAGAAAGAAAATGGAATAAAGAGAGGCAGAAAAGAAAAAATATATTCTCAATTAATACATTTGTTATTGGTGTACACACCTTGAGGGTATTTCCACCAATTTATTGATTGATCTATGAACAAGAGAAAAAATGCATATAGGGTAATACAGTTAAAACAAATCTTATGTGTAGAACAAATAAGATCCACTCACATTGTGAGTAAAAATGATTGTAAAGATTTACAAAGATGGCAAAAGCAAAGAAACCTATCTCATTTTTAATATAAACAATGCATTCATTTCTACTGTGATTCAAAAATAGGTCAAACAAAATTATATAAGGTTTTATTTACTAAACTGATAATTATTGGGAATTCAAAATAGTTTTAGCCCAAAATTGGAAGTATAGACTGATTTGGATAATTTTTACAATTAAGATATCTTAGCCTTAAATTTTACATTCATTTTGAATTCCTAACCATTCCCACTTTAGTGAAATACCCTGATAGTGTTTTTAATTATCATAAAATCCATTGCTGATTTATAATAGTCTCATTACATGCCGAAGGCAACCAATTATTAAAGCAAATAAATAGAATGATACGATTTGACAGAAAAAAATGTGGATAGGTATTTTTGGTAAGAGAGAACAAGACAACAATTGAAGGATGAGGGAGAAATGATGATAATCGTAACAGTCATCTATAGTCTTTCTATTAATTTTCTAGACAGACAATCTTAAAGTCGATGGTACCACTGAATGTGTTTTGATCCTGTTGCTCTACTTGCTAGATAACCATGGTGTCCAATTTTACTCTAGGGACATAAATCTGTCTTGAAGAATACTTGTCAGTTGATCATTGAAGCATGTATAGTTGACCTTATGAAGTACTTTGATGAAAATCTATTCTTTCAGAAAGTCATAGAGATTTGAGAAATATCTTAGGAGCCAATTGCAAAGATACCGTACATCACGAGAACCCAAAAAGTAGATCCACAGATGTTGTAGAACTACACATCCCATGATGCTTTGCATGCCTTTGGAATTCTTTAGAATAACAAAGCATCATGAAAGCTGTAGTTTGAAAACATTTGGGGATCTACCTTTTGGGCACCCCTGCTGTACATTTAGTGGATGACCTATGGCATTTTGTATACAGATGCAGCCAGATCTGATGGACTGTTAACCAAAAAATGTGCAATGCTATGATCTTCAGGCAGGCAAACCCTAGTTACAGTCCACAGTACATTAAAGGAAAGTGCCTTCCTTAAATCTATGTAAGTGAATCCACAACCTAAGTGTGGTGTATTTGACTGTATCTCGTGCATCCTTTAAACCTGTATTGGTATGCTGCATAACCACATGCATCATTTTTTGCATGGATGTAGTGCCAATATTGCATCTCTCTTTTGTGGCCTAAATGTGTATATTTTCATGAAATTAAAATAACATTTGGCCATCTCTGTTATTAACTGTATAAATGTTACTGTCTAATGTTTCAGAATGAACATTCTTAAAGTCTTAATCAATGCAAAGATTCAAAATTAACTAATTAACTTCAGCATTTGAGAGTTTCTCTTGCTAAATGTTGTGAAAAGACACCAGGGAAGGCACTTGGAGAACTGTTGTGATGTTTAGGATGTTAATGCTTAAGAGAATACTGAGAATAAAACATTTTGGCAATATATTTTTCTCGACAACACTTTGGAACCTTGTACAAGTTGTGCTTCAGAAAATCATTAAAAGGTTTTAAGCTTGTGGAAAATCAAATCAAAACCTCTGACGGTCAGAAGAACAAGATTTGAAGTGCAAGTCGCACTTCATTGTGACAGGTGACAAGACACGTCTCAGAAACAGTTATATACAGCAAACACACAGCGTGAAGCAATATAGACATGCAAGATCATTTATAAATGTTGTTTTTTTATACCATGGAAAAGAAAGACATTGCATGTTTTGTCTTAATGTTTCAAGTTTGTTTGTCTGTAGGCACTGTATATACTTCATTGTGTTGAACTGGCTATAGTATCTGGAGTGCCTTGGTGCTGTTCTTTCATTCTGAGTTACACAGTTTTTAATACTTTTTATGTTTTAATGCTAATTGACAATCACCAGCAGCCCATCCCCTCTGTGCTGCTTTGGCTAATGAGGAAGTATTAGCCTGAGCAGCAATGGGCAGCTGTGATTGGCTGGGAGTGTGAGCTGACTGCTTTAAGCCTGTCAGAGCTTCTATTGCTGGTATGAATGGTTATGACTACAAAGAAGTGTGTCATCTCTGCCTTAGCCATACCTTCAGTAGGGACTGAGCTGTAGTTGGCCAGGGACAATTATTTAGTGTTAAATTTAGTGCTTTAACACTGGATGGCAGGACTCCAGGCATTATAACTATTCAAAAAAATTAGATAGTTATAATGACTGCTGTTAGGTATGATTTTATAACTAGCAGCCAATTTTTAATCTGCCGATATTTCATAAGCATTAGCCATTTTAATTCTGATTCTATTCTTCTAGTGTATTGCTAAAAGCTGTTATCTTTTATAAAGACAAAATACAATATTAAGTATGATTTATTTGTAAATTAAGTGTTTGAGTGCATCTACGAACAGATGTTCTCTAAAACGGGAAGTATATGTTCAGCAAGATACTTTAAATATATGTCCAGCAGATACTTTGAGGAAGTAACAGAAATACATTCTGCATAATGATCAACTATTTTATGAAATAACGTCTACAATTAAATGAAAGATGTACAATTATAATTTTAGAAAGTAGTGATCTGCAATCTTATCAAGTGATGTCTAGCTTTGGCCATGACCTGTCTACCTTGTGACCATGAACTAATTTATCTGTCAATAATGATAAATATTTGCTGAATTGTTGATTCTGTGTAATATTGTAGCGGTACTTACCTTACCCGGGGGCCGGCTGAGGTCCTCATTTCCTGCCGCGCGCGGCTCTCGAATGAAGGCAGGCATGGACCGCGAGATGCGGTCACGTGTCCCGCCTAACTCTAAGAGCGTGCCGCGTGTCTCGGGCACGCTCTTAAAGTGGCAGTGGGAGCCAAAAGATGAAATGTGCTCCCATTGGCCGCTGTCATCCCACATTCCCCAGACACTCACATTTTGGGGGCGTGGATATGACAGGGGCCAATCAAAGTAAAGTTTAGGGTATTTATACTTACCTCTCCCTTAACTCCCTGCCCTATTGTGGTTTCTGTTTCAGTTCCCTTTAGCGCTTGTTGTGTTCAGTTGTGATTTTCGTGCTTGACCTTGGCTTTGTATCTGACTCCGTTTATCTCTCTATCCCTGTTTTGTCTTGTTTGCCGGCTTACTGACTACTGTGTACCAGACCTTGGCTAGTTTTTGTTCTCGCAGTCTCTTTGTTCCCTTGACCTCGGCTTGTTCTTGACTCTGTCTATTCTCTGCTATACGGCGAGTCCAGCCATTCTAAGGTCCGATAAGTCGTATCTGCTCCATCTGTTGATTGTTGAACTAAATCTTTCGTGTAGGGGCAAACTACCGTGACAAACATGACGTAGTGCTAAGTAATCATCTTCTGTTTTTTATATAAACCATGACTGAAGTAAATACATTTTGAGATACGATTTGAGACTGTGTGTCGTGGATCAGTCATTTCTCCCGAGCTCGTAGGCTTGTTTGTGCTGGTTGGAGTTCCAAGGAGTTCCGGTCTGCACTCGGGGAAGAATTTCTGCCCTAACAACTACAGTGTCTGTTTAGCAAATAAAAATATTGTTATATAAAAAATACTAATGGTGTATTAGAAATATGTTTTGTTGATTACCTATACATAGTAACAGAGTATTTTCTCCAGCTATACAAATACTAAGTTACGTGTGGCCCACATTACATTTATTTCTATCCCTAACCACTCCGAGTTAGCAGTAGACTAGCAAGCACATTTTAGTTCTTAAACTAACACCATGGAATGAAACAATGAAAATTAATATTAACTTAACCTTTTTCATGTGATGATGTATTTTCTGATGCTGTATATTTAGCAGTTGATGCTGTATATTTGCCAATCTAAATACCGCCAGACACAGCCTGCACCTCCAATGACAAATAAGGGCAGATAATAATGCTGTGATGCTTTTGTGTAATGTCTCTTTAATTGGAACTCAACTGCAGAAACAATAAGTTTCACCTCCTTTATTTTATTGAAGTGAACAAGGTAGACTGTATCTTTAAATACACATGCAAGGAAAAAATGCAATGCTTATTTGTCAACAGAGAGTTTAGAGAAATTAAATACTATAATAATTGATATGACTTGCTTTCCTTGACAAGAGATTTACTTAACTTAGAAGCACTCTGGCACTGGAAGGGTTAATTCACCCAATGGAGGAAAAGGAAGGAGTCTCTTTTAACAAACTGCAGTTTAGTAGTGAGAGAAAGGAAGTCCGTTTGTCCAAGCCGAGGTCTGAGAGAGGAGAAGGTAGAAATCCGTTTACAAGCCGAGGTCTGGGGGATGAGAAGATAGAAATCCGTTTACAACCCGAGGTCTGAGAGATGAGAAGGTAGAAATCCGTTTACAAGCCGAGGTCTGAGGGATGAGAAGGTAGAAATCCGTTTACAACCCGAGGTCTGAGGGATGAGAAGGTAGAAATCCGTTTACAACCCGAGGTCTGAGAGAGGAGCCGGTAGCATCGAGTGGGGCAGCTGATCTTACTGCCGCACCTGAGTGAATAATCCAGCCCTTTGAATCTGGCGCGGTCTTCCTAAGTATCGTGGAAAGACCGCGTCAGAAAAAAGGGCGGAGCTAAGCGCCGTGAACCCGGAAGTGGGTTCCGGCGGCAGCATGAATGTTAGGTATACCTGACAGTACCCCCTTCTCATGGGGCATCCTCTGGGTGCACTTATTTCGGTTTAGAGGGGTAGCGTTTGTGAAAAGCATCAACTAATCTCTTTGCATGAACATTAGATGAATCTTCCCAGGTATCTTCATCAACTCCATAACCTTTCCATCTGATAAGGTATTGTAAAGAGCCACGGTGGATACGAGAATCCAAAATCTTATGAATTTCATATTCTTCTTCACCTTGGACGATGATAGGTTCAGGAGTTGTTACTATTTCTCTATGGAAAGGATCAGGGATGTGTGGTTTAAGCAAAGAGACATGGAATACTGGATGAAGTTTAAAACTTGGAGGAAGTTTTAATTTAACAACGTTATCATTGATGATTGTAGTTATTTGAAAAGGACCAAGAAAAAGTGAGCTCAATTTCTTTGAAGGACGGTTTGTGGTAATATTTTTTGAAGAGAGCCAGACAAGATCCCCCACTTTATAAGGAGGGGGAATTCTTCTTTTATGGTCAAAAAACTTTTTCTGGTAGTTTTGGGCGAGTTGAAGATTCTCCCGTAATTTAAGGAATAGAGAAGACATAAATTCATTTTTTGAAGTAACCGTGGGATTGGATGAAGAATTAGATGGGATGGGAAATGAGGACGGATGAAATCCATAGTTGGAGAAAAAAGGAGTCATTTTCGTACTAGAATGAATGGTATTATTGTAAGAAAATTCAGCCATAGGTAACCAAGTGGTCCAGTCATCTTGCAGGTATGAACAATAACATCGGAGATATTGTTCCAAACATTGATTAACTCTCTCTGTTTGCCCATTAGTCTGGGGATGATAGGCAGAAGAGAGTTTGCGTTGAATTTGAAGAGAGAGACACATCTCTTTCCAGAATTTGGAGGTAAATTGTGTCCCCCTATCAGAAATAATTTCTTCTGGAAGACCATGAAGCTTTACAATATTATCAATAAAGACTTTGGACAATTCTACGGAGGAGGGTAAATTTTTTAAAGAGATGAAATGGGACATTTTAGTGAAGCGGTCCACAACAACAAGAATAGTGGTGAACTGTCGGGATGGAGGAAGGTCAACAAGAAAATCCATAGAAATGGATTGCCAAGGTTTTTCTGGAATAGGTAAGTTAAGTAGTAATCCAAAAGGTTGATTATGTTCAGATTTGGACCTTTGACAGATAGGACAAGTTTTGACATATAATTCAATGGTTCTATCTTGGCGAGGCCACCAATAATATCGTGAAGTTAGTTCAAGAGTTTTCTTTATTCCAGGATGTCCAGCTAGGGGTGAATCATGAACCATTTTGAGTAATTTGTTCCTAAGAATGGGAGGAATATAAATCCTATTTTTAAAGTAAAATATACCATCCTTTTTTGTTAAATTAGGTGTTTTGGGAAGTTCAAGATCCTTTTGATTCAAGTTCCTTAAGTCATCCTGAAGAGAAGAGAGGATCCCTATTATTTTGTTAGGAGGATAAACATCAATAGAAGTTTTAGAAGGAATTCGAGAAAGAGCGTCAGCCTTTTTATTTCTAGTTCCAGGTCTGTATATTAATTGGAAGTTAAACCGGTTAAAAAATAGGTTCCATCTAACTTGTCTAGCCGTAAGGGTTTTATTAGTATAAAGATATTCAAGATTTTTATGGTCTGTATAGACTATGATAGGTTGTTTTGTATCTTCTAATAGATGGCGCCAATTTTCAAAGGCAGCTTTAACACTTAATAATTCCTTTTCACCAATAGGATAATTTTTTTCAGCAGAGCTCAAGGATCTTGAAAAGAATGCGACTGGATGAAGTGGATCTTGAGGAGTCTTTTGCTGAGAAAGAACTGCTCCGATAGCTGAATCTGATGCATCGACTTCTAGGACATACAAGAATGTTGGATTAGGTAGCTGTAGAATAGGTGCAGTTGTAAATCTTTTTTTTAAACTATCGAAGGCAGCTTGTGCATCTTTATTCCATTTGAAAGGACGTTTAGTACTGTTAAGGTGGTTAAGTGGATGTGATACCTCTGAGTAGTTTCTAATGAATTTTCTATAGAAGTTTGCAAATCCAAGAAATCGTTGCAATTCTTTTGTAGTAGTAGGAACGGGCCAGTTAATAATACATTCGATTTTAGAGTTATCCATTTTCAGAGAATGAGGTGAAATAATGTATCCAAGAAAGGAGAGTTCAGTAACTTCAAAAAGACATTTCTCTGGTTTAGCGTATAATTTGTGAGTTCTCAATCTAGATAGAACCCATCTTACATGCTTCCTATGCTCATCCAAATTGTTAGAATATATTAGAATATCATCTAAGTAGATAATAACACAAACATCCAAAAGATCTCTAAAGATATCATTTATAAAATGTTGGAATGTTGCAGGGGCATTACAAAGCCCAAAAGGCATCACTAGATATTCGTAGAGTCCATATCTAGTCCGGAAGGCGGTCTTCCATTCATCATCCTGTTTTATTCTGATGAGGTTATATGCGCCTCGGATGTCGAGTTTAGTGAATATAGTTGCGGTTCTTAACCTTTCAATTAATTCATTTATTAGTGGAAGAGGATAACGATTTTTTATGGTTATTTTATTTAAGGCTCTGTAATCTATAATGGGTCGGATGGTTTGGTCCTTATTCCTCACAAAAATATACTAGAGGCAGCCGGTGAAGTCGAGGGTCTGATGAATCCTTTACGTAAATTTTCATTAAGATATTCTTTTAAGGTCTGTAATTCCTTTTCAGAAAGTGGATAAATGTGTCCATAAGGAATGGGAGCACCAGGTATTAGATCTATTGGGCAATCATATGCTCGATGAGGTGGAAGTGTTTCCGCTTCTTTTTTACAAAAGACATCTGAAAAGTCAGAGTAGAATGGAGGTATAATTGATTCCTGAGTAGTTTGGAGAATAGGAATATGTTGGAAGCAGGTTTTTTTGCAAAAGTCAGAAGGAAAAGAAATGGAAAAGGGTGACCATTTAATTAAAGGATCATGAGTTTTTAACCAATTAATTCCTAGAATGACGGGATAAAGTGGAGATTTAATAACATCAAATGTAAGGAATTCTGTATGTACGTTATTGGTAATCATTCTTAGAGGAATTGTCTCATCTTTTATGGGTCCTGAGGATATAAATGAACCATCAATAACTCTGATTGGAATAAAATTGGTTTTTCGAACACACGGAATTTTATTCTTTGCAACAAAAGAAAAATCAAGGAAGGTTCCATTAGCACCAGAATCAATAATGGCTTCAGTCACGATTCTTTTTGTATCCCACTGTAATATGAGAGATATAGAAAAATAAGTAGATGTTTTCTTTTTGTGAAGAACGTTCAATATAGAAGTAGATGAATGAAGCTTACCAGCTTTCGAATGGATTAGTAGGGGACATTCTGGGATTAGATGTTCTTTTGAAGCACAATACATGCACAGATTTAGTTGTCTCCTTCTTATCCTTTCTTCCGAAGTAAGAGGGCTTCTTATTATACCAACTTCCATAGGTTCATTGTGAGGAAGAGATTTTTCAGGAAATTTTGGAGTAGTAAAATGTTTTCTCCAGTTAGACGTAGTAAGAACTTTTTCAGCCCTTCTTTCTCTTAGACGTCTGTCAATACTAATGGAAAGTTGAATCAAGGCATTTAAGGTGGGAGGAAGTTCAATACGAGAGAGTTCATCTTTCACAGCTTCTGATAATCCGAGACGGTATTGATTGCGTAGTGTGATGTCATTCCATTGGGTTTCGGCAGCCCATCTTTTAAATTCGGCGTAATCTTCAACAGGTCTGTTCTTTTGGTGGAGAGTTCTGATTGTTAAATCAGCAGTAGCCTGTTTATATGGATCTTCATATAATAAAGACATAGCTTCAAAAAATTCATCCAGTGAATCTAGTATGGGATCATCATTCTCTAAAAAGGAATGGGCCCAAGCCATAGGTTCACCTCTTAGAAAGGAAATTACTGAACAAACTTTTGACCTTTCAGTGAGGTAAGATCGAGGTGTGAAGAAATGACTCCGTTCATCAGGATTTCTACCTTTGTTGCACAAGTTAATTCACCCAATTCAGCTGGAATTCGGCATATAGCTATAATTTCTACCCTTCGGATGGATTCAGGCGAATTCCCCGTGTAAACTCTAGGTGGCCGCCATTTCGGCACTTTACACGTGGTCGCGGCCATTTTACGTGCGAACAGCGGTGTTTGCCCGTCAAACGCGTGGAACTAAAATCGGATACGCAAACAGGCGAACACCGCTGAGACCTCCATACATCCAGAACTTCGCACGGAAAAAACCGAATCACCGGCCGTTCGGTAGTTACATGCAACTTCGTATGGGGATTTCAACGACCACGAAGATGCGAACGGATGGCAGGACTTTCGTCTTTTTTTATTCGCCTAAACGGAGACCGACCGCAGGGCCAAAACTTATGGAACTATTTTCGGCTAGATGATCCGTGCGGTCGGTCAAAACTTTAGTGCTCCATAACTCCTGAACCATTCATCCGAATGGACTGATTTTTTGACATATTGTCCCCACAAGTGAGCACTATCCAGCGGTGCCCAATTTAAAGGTGTACCCCCTGTTTTTGGGGTACATCCAGAACTGGGGTAAAATAGTGCACGTTTTAATGAAGTTAACTGTTTATCAGAGGGGAGGGAGGTAGGGGCTGTAACCTGTACCTGATTGGTGATTTAATGCCTCCCCCTGGGTGTGTATTTTTTGTCTGTAACCCTAATAAAAAGCAGGCTGGAGATTCCAGACCTCAGATCTACTTGTATCCTGATTCTGGACTCTGACTGTTATTTGGGAATTCGTATGCTTTACCAAGGGGATTATCTTGGGAAGCTGTTATATTTCTTATAGACTTCATTGCTTGGATCTACCCTAGACGCTGACATTGCAGGAGGAATTATCAAAGCGGTTCAGCTATACTTGATTTCCTTACACGAGGTTTCAAAGCTATCAGAAGTTTGCAAGAATTTAAAAACTCTCTGTACTTTGTTCTATCTCCATAAAAATTTTCTGGATTACAGACAGCAGGATCACCAGCCGATTGAAGAGCGGCATGAGGAAGATGGCCTTGCATGTCTCTAACATAGGTTAATATTCTCTCATTTGTAATTTGCAATTCCTGTAACCCTTGAGCAATTGTATCTACTCTATTGGTTAGGGCAGAACTTGAGAGTTAATATCTGCTGGTTCCATTGAATTGGCTGGATTATTCTGTGATGCTTTTGTGTAATGTCTCTTTAATTGGAACTCAACTGCAGAAACAATAAGTTTCACCTCCTTTATTTTATTGAAGTGAACAAGGTAGACTGTATCTTTAAATACACATGCAAGGAAAAAATGCAATGCTTATTTGTCAACAGAGAGTTAGAGAAATTAAATACTATAATAATTGATATGACTTGCTTTCCTTGACAAGAGATTTACTTAACTTAGAAGCACTCTGGCACTGGAAGGGTTAATTCACCCAATGGAGGAAGAGGAAGGAGTCTCTTTTAACAAACTGCAGTTTAGTAGTGAGAGAAAGGAAGTCCGTTTGTCCAAGCCGAGGTCTGAGAGAGGAGAAGGTAGAAATTCGTTTACAAGCCGAGGTCTGGGGGATGAGAAGGTAGAAATCCGTTTACAACCCGAGGTCTGAGAGATGAGAAGGTAGAAATCCGTTTACAAGCCGAGGTCTGAGGGATAAGAAGGTAGAAATCCGTTTACAACCCGAGGTCTGAGGGATGAGAAGGTAGAAATCCGTTTACAACCCGAGGTCTGAGAGAGGAGCCGGTAGCATCGAGTGGGGCAGCTGATCTTACTGCCGCACCTGAGTGAATAATCCAGCCCTTTGAATCTGGCGCGGTCTTCCTAAGTATCGTAGAAAGACCGCGTCAGAAAAAAGGGCGGAGCTAAGCGCCGTGAACCCGGAAGTGGGTTCCGGCGGCAGCATGAATGTTAGGTATACCTGACAAATGCTTGATAAGGTGTCAAGATGGATGTGCTTAGTTCCAAGATAGAACTCAATACAGAAGTGTTGATTTCTATATTTAATTTTATTTTTCAGATCTCACAAAGAAGGATTAAGCATGAACCCATGGCATACGTGTCCTTCAAAATCATGTCTGTCGGTGTGGAGGGGCTTACGACACAGTTGGCAGCATGGTTGTAAAGATGCCTTAATGCTTTAGGGCCAGATCAGCTCTGCTGTGAGGCCTTTTGTTGAGGCCTAATCAGGCCTCCACTGCTTCTGGGAATATTTAATTGAATGCTGTTCCAGGAGATGATGATTTTAACGTGGGTTCGTTCACAAAGTTATTTGGGCTTGAACAACTGTTAACTCATGTTTATTCTCACTGCCCTTTGTCAGGTAATCTTGCTGTTGACTGCAAAATAATTCACTGTATCCAGCAAGTGTGCCATTAACTCAGTTTGACCTGCGAATGTGGTCTAGCAACATTGTTTTACAATGTATACCAAAACTACTACATTATTGAGGTAAGAAAACCAATTACAGAAATCATGTTCTAACACTTCAGAAATATCCATACAGAAATGTACAGTTCTAGAACATAAACTCTTAATCACATATAAGACTTGTAAGACCTTTACTAATAACACAAAATGTTGCTTTAGATTATAAGCTTTTTGGGTAGTGCCCTCTTTACCTTCCTATCTTGTATGTCAAACGTGCTTTGTTAGAATGAAATATTTTCTTGTTTCCTATTGTACAGTGCAGCTATATTATTAATTACAAATGCAGAAAGATAAGTCCTGCGCTCACTTCCATCACTGGGCGGCAGCAATTACTACAGTACACATCAGCCCCAATCAGTGGTGTATCCTGGTTTTGTGCTGCCCTAGGCAGGACAAAACTCAGGCGCCTCCCCCCCCCCCTCGCGCCAACCCCCCCAACCCGCCTTCTAAATACACACACACACATACAATTACTGACAGATACGGATACACTCGCTGACAGACTTCTAAATACACACACACACATACAATTACTGACAGATACGATACACTCGCTAACAGAAACACACACACACTAACAGACACACTCACACTCACTAACAGGCACACACTCACTGACACACACACTCACAGGCAAACACACTTACACAGTCAGACACACACACTAACAGACAAACACAGTCAGACACACACACTAACAGACACACACTCACTCACTAGCAGACACACACTAACAGACACACACTCACTCACTAGCAGACACACACTCACTGACACACACATTAACAGACACACTCACTGACACACACACTCACTGACACACACACACTCACAGGCACACACACACACTAACAGACACACACACACACACACTAACAGACACACACACACTAACAGACACACACAACACTCACAGGCAAACACACACTCACTGACACACAGTCAGACACACACTAACAGACACACACAGTCAGACACACACTAACAGACACACACTCACACAGACACACACTAACAGACACACACACAGACGTCATCTTCCGGCTCCCAACCTCACTCTGCGGCGCGCGAGGGAGCTGAGCAGACCGCTCAGGGGAAGAGCTCCCTCGCCAGCAGCCCGCCCAGCGCCGCCTGCCAGCCCAGAGCCCGGCATGTCAGTTAGCCGCGAGGCGTTTTTTGCCGCCCCCTGAAAAATGCCGCCCAAGGCAAATGCCTTGTTTGCCTCGCGGCTAAAACGCCCCTGGCCCCAATATATAGTAAAAACCAAAGAAAAACAAGTTACCTGCGCTCTCTCCTTAATCCCTATGTATTTTTAAACAAATGGAGGTTTTTTCGTTACCTCCAATGGCCATGAGAGGAAAAGCCCAGCTGCCAACGTCAAGGCAGACCCCCCAGGTGGGTCCTAACTCTAACCATTCACCTTGCTTCCTTGAGCTTCTGGCAAAGATCTCTAATGAGAGAGAAAGGGGTATTTTTATATACACCCCTATATATTATTAACCCTTAAGGAGAGAGTGCAGGTGAGTTTTCTTTGGCTTCTCTATATTATCAATTGCAATTTTATATAAAATCCATCTCACAAATGCATGGACTTAAAAAAGTATAGAAATCATTGATTAGTAAAACCAGGTAGATTCAATTTGACACTCTATTGGAACTATCTGTAATGGGCTCTAGCTACCCTTGGAAATCAGTTACATTAGAATATCAGACTTTTTTTTAAAGGCATGCACGTACTTAAAGATTTGAAAGAAAAATGTAATTAATACATTCTATGTCCCAGGCAGAATTAAAAAGTGCACTCTATTGGTGCGAGTTGTGCTATCAAGAAGCACTGCCATATTAAATATAATTAGCAGACTCTCAGCTGCAAAACTGCTAATGCCTTAAAGGGACACTATAGGATCAGGAACACAAACATGTTTTCCTGACTGTATAGTGTTAAAACCACCATCTAGGAGGCTTGCCCCCTTAAAAGGTAATAAAACTTTATTACATTATTTCCAACACCAGACTGGTCCACTGGCGCTGGCACTGCCCCCAATCCGCCTCCTTGCTGACATCCTTAGAATCTATGATTTCAGCCAATCCAATTATTTCTCATAAGGAAAGCATTGGATGGGCTGAAATCAACAAGAACGTAGGATGGGGTTGGGGCCTAATGCCGGCTTGGCCAATCAGCACCTCCTCATAGAGATGCATTGAATCAGTGCATCTCTACAAGGAAAGTTCAGCGTCTCCATTCACAACGTGTGCAGCACTGGCCCAGGAAGCATCTGAGGAGTGGCCATTGGAGGTGTCACTAGGGGGCTATGTAAAAAAAATTCCTGCAGGGAATGATTTTACTCACCAGAACAACTACATTAAGCTACCTTTAATATAACATAGTACTGAATGCACTTCCTAATGTTCGGGAAACCTTGAGGCACTCTAAGATAGGTAACCTTAATCCCTCCAGACGTTGTCAACTACATCTCCCCTGATGCTTTGCCAGTAGTATGGCTATAAGAGCATTATGGGAGATGTAGTCCACAACATCCGGAGTGCCAAAGGTTGGCAGTTTGTGCCCTAGGATAATCAAACAGAATTCCTCAGTAAAAACAACCCAAAAGTTCCTATTTTGGTGGGGCAGTCCTTATTTCGGTGTCCTGTCCCGACACCCATAACCTTGGATTAACTATTGGATTAGTGCTTACTGTCAGGACTGTGGCTTGCACTAAAAGGGTGAGGCCCTACTGTATTTTTACTGCACTGTGCTACTAAATGGAGACATGGTGTTGCAGCCTCTGGTAACTGCTGAACACGATCTCCAGGACATACTGCTTAAAGGACCACTATAGTGCCAGGAAAACATACTCGTTTTCCTGGCACTATAGTGCCCTGAGGGTTCTGCATCTCCAGTAGCATAGCAAGTACATTATTAGACAATCTTGTACTGTGAAAAGCCACTAGGACCATGCAGTGAGAGCTTCAGCAGTGCTATCTGCATAGACTGTGGTATGGCCAGACAGGCTGTCAGTCAGCCTGGTGTACGTTATAACAATGGGAATATACAAATCCTTTGTGTCCCTAATGATATTGTAGTAAACAAACAACATAAAAATAAATTTTAACATAATTAGAATAAAATATGGTAGAAGCATCATGGTTGTAGGGAGAACCACAGTTCAGGTAAAGTTCCAAGGGTATATTAAGGAGTGCTCATTGCTACAAGGTTTTTTGAAAATTGTTCAGCATTAAAATGACTGTTTAGTAGATAAGAGAGTGCGCTGGATTTTCATTTTCACTGTACTTATTGGCCCCCAGCGGCACCCTAATTTAGCATGTGTAGGTGAGTGCAGCCAAACCCTTATTTTCTCATATATGTATATATTTAGGAGTCTAGCCAGCTCCATGGGTTTTGCACCCCTCCCTGTTACAGGTGCCTCATCTCAGGATCCTATTTAAGCATTGTACTGCAGAGACCTCGAGATGGAAGGATTTCCCCAAGTGAGAAGCTCATTTAGCAGACAGAGTAGGACCTGCCAAAGATGGGGTACATTGACGTTGTGGCAGGCTTATGCAATGTATGATCATATACTGTAACTAAACCCCCATTATATTTTTTTGCCTAGATTAGGTGTTTTTAATAAAACTGAAAATTGTTCAGCATTAAAATGACTGTTTAGTAGATAAGAGAGTGCGCTGGATTTTCATTTTTACAAGGTTTTTTGTAACATCGTGAGATTTTAATATGTGAGGTTATGACATTGAATTTTTGGACATTCTCATATTTTCAGATAATTGTTTGCTATCCTGGAGAAAAGCCAACAAAACAGAAAATTTGATTGAGACTTTATGCAAGACAACTCCACACGCTCCAATGGCTTTTTTTATATTTGTACAAACGACCCTATATGATAAAGCAGAATAAGAGCCTGGATAACGTTTCTCAGCGAAAACATGGCACATTGCAGTTACAAGGTCTAGAGGGTTCACTAGATGATAAAACATTATTGAATTGAAAGGAAAAAAATCCCTAGGTTGTGTCTATGACATTTGGCAAAAATATATATTTTTTTAACTCCTGAAAACCGGAGATGATGCATATTTGGCAGGCTTTACCAGAAACCAGAAATGTCTGTATATTGAGATTACTTATATTCTGAAAAGTTGAGGAAAAAGTTTTGAGTATTAACATTGCAGAATCCCCTTGGCTGTACATTAGCGGATATGTTCCAAGTGGGAATCATAGTTGCCTTCATTGGCCATTCTCTGTTAGGAATGAACATCGCTATTGTAGAAATTAGAAGGAACTTAAATCAATGGACAAGCGTTTCGAATGGTTTAGAATTTTTGGATAACCTTTTAAAATGATTTGATATGAAACAATTTTATTTTATAATATTTTGATAGTTCTTTTAAATATTGATATATTTGTTTATACATGATATATTTTTTTAAAATGTTAATATAAACAAGATGATTTTAAAAGTAAGTTTATCTATAATTATTAAATCATTTGAAAAGCTTTGAAAAGCTCCAGCAATATAAAATCAAAGGCCTATATCCCCTTACCATAGCTCAAGTTTTAGATATGATGGAAATAAAACAGACAAATGGAGAATGTGTCCATCTTAAATAAAAATTACAATGTGGGATTGTTAAACCTTAAATCTATTCACCAACATCTTAAACACATCAGTGAGCTAGGGCTAAAGGGTTCTGGACAATTTGATAAATGGTAGCGGAAGAAAAAAATAGGTCTGCTGTAAGTTTACATGTATGTGCTTTCTTTCCTGTAGAATTACCTTGATAGGGAATATATTAATTTTACAACATGACAGGAGGCTTCATATGTTGCATAATCTCTCTTTACTAGCTCCACAGCAGCAAAGAAACACATAGAAAAAAGAATCACAAGAGAGTAGGATGTACATAAGGTATAATGACCTAATCACTTCCTCTTTTTTTGCTGCTCCATCAAGCAGACAGGTCAGAGTATTACTCTTCTCCATTACTTTATGTTTGTATTACTTTTTTTGAGGTTGTTTCTGTATTATTTGCACTAAAGGCTGAGGCACTAAAAGGGTGAGGCCCTACTGTATTTTTACTGCACTGTCCTACTAAATGGAGACATGGTGTTGCAGCCTCTGGTAACTGCTGAACATGATCTCCAGGACATACTGCTTAAAGGACCACTATAGTGCCAGGAAAACATACTCGTTTTCCTGGCACTATAGTGCCCTGAGGGTTCTGGGGAGAGGAAGGGGTTAAACTTGCCTCTTTCTCCAGTGCTGGGTGGGGAGCTCTCCTCATCCTCTCCTCCCTCTTCTCCTCCTCTTTGGCTGAATGCACATGCGCGGCAGGAGCTGTGCGCACATTCAGCCAGTCCATAGGAAAGCATTCACAATGGACGCTGACATCTTCTCACTGTGAAAATCACAGTGAGAAGCATGCAAGCGCCTCTAGCGGCTGTCAAGAGACAGCCACTAGAGGCTGGATTAACCCTAACATAAACATAGCAGTTTCTCTAAAACTGCTATGTTTATAAAAAAAAGGGTTAACCCTAGCTGGACCTGGCACCCAGACCTCTTCATTAAGTTGAAGTGGTCTGGGTGCCTATAGTGGTCCTTTAAGGGCTATTTCTAATTCTCCCATAACTATGAATTAACTGTTCAAGCACAGATTAGTGCTCTCTGTCAGGCTGTGGCCTGCTCTTCAGTGTTCATACCCTGTGCACCCGGGGTGAGGCCCCTACTATATATTTTACTACACTGTGCTACTGTGTGGAGACATGCTGCTACAGCCTCTGTTAACTGCTGGACAGGATTTCCAGGACATACTGCTTAAAGTAATATCTCCCATAAACTTGAATTAACCATTTGAGCACAGATTAGTGCTCTCTGTCAGGGCTGTGGCCAGTACTTTAGGGTTCATACCCTGTGCACCTGGGGTGAGCCCCCTACTATATTTATACTATACTGTGCTTCTGAGTGGAAGCACAGTATAGTTGCAGCCTCTGTTTACCTCTGTTTCCCTCCCATATCGAATGACACAGATACCTGTGTTTGATCAGCGGATGATGATCTGTATGACTATAAGGGAGTCAGAAGAGTATTCAGAGGTGCCCAAGACAAATTGCTGGATTCTATTTGCCCCCTCTCAAGGATAAAATACCTGACTATACCAGCACTGTCCAGAAATGGGCTCACAATATCCATGAATGGGCACAGAGATGTTTCTGTTTTGTCAGAAACAACTATATTTGCCTCTCCTATGAGAAGCGCATATTGATGGCCCATGTCCCAGTCTGGGGACTCCTGGTGGGCAAGGATCCTCTTGTGTGTCAATTTCTCAGTAACATCCGCCTCCAGCTTATGAGATGTGGATATTGTTCTCCATTTTCTATGGGACTGGGCATCTAATGACGGACTTTCTCTCTGTCTCTTATCAGCCAAGTTTACGTTATGCTTGGTTGGTGTCTTTCCGTCATGTATAGGATGTTCGGGCATTCTACGTGAATGTTTTTTCATTTCTCCCTGATGGGGCTACAGGCCAAAAGACATTTTGGTTGTTCGTGTGGAATTCTCTGGAAGTTTGCTCCTTCGGATGTTGGATTTAGAAGTTATTGTTATTGCTTGTTATATGTTTTCTTCTGCTTGATGTCACTGTCTGAAAGAGGAAGTCCAGGTCACTATATCTCATGTACATCCTACTCTCTTGTGATTGGTTCTTTTCTTCTATGTGTTTCTTTGCTGCTGTGGAGCTTGTAAAGAGAGATTATGCAAAATACTCACCTCCTGTCATTACTAAAATTACGATTATTAGTACACTAAAGCTAGTATAATATTCAATTGTCAGCTCTTTTTTGTTTGAAATAAGCGATATCTGTAGAATAGAAAAAAATAGAAAATGCAGCTAAAGTGACTCTGACTCCCTCCTCTCCTCCCCTGCAGATACTCTTATCCTCTTCCTCCCTTGCAGTGCTCTTGCAGGGCTGTCACTTCCTCCCAGCGCTCTGATCTGATCACTATGGGCCTGGTGGGTTGTTAAAGCACTGTAGTGCTGACCGGGTCCCTGGAAATACATGGCATCGGGTGGAACTAACAGCATGGACCCCTAAACGCGCAGGCCCTGGTGGAAGTACAGCAAACATGCAAGATATCACCAGTCTCTTTCTAACCCCCAACAATATTTGTGTGCCTATAAGGCATAAAGGGTGGTAGTACTGCAAGAAGAGATGGGAGAGAAAGAGGTTGTCTGATGCATACATCAGGGGACCTATGCAGGCTGTAGTATTTACTGAGATGACATTAAACATGCATATAGCAAAACCTTGCAGCTTTGAAGTCTGCTTTTTCAAATATTGGCGGAATTTGGTGGATCTTCCATATTCCACTGAGCCTGCTAATTGGGTATTTTACGGTTGTTACACTGTCAAATATCTTTAACATAGATACTCTGTTCCTTTGAAAACGAGGGATATAGTGCATTAATTGACTCTTTTTATCCCCCAAATCTATGAGATATACAAATACACAGGGGAACACAATAACTAGTAGATTGTTTATGGACAAAGCTACACAAAAGGATAAGAGACATGGGGGGATAGATACACAAATGGTGATATGGGGGATGCATTTACATTTTCTGGGGAAGGGCACATTTTAGATTTCCTCTATACAGCTCTCTTGCTGTCTGTTCTCAGTGAATGAAGCAGGCATGGTATGAGGAGATACTCACTATAGCTTAAATTAATAGGAGCATGACCAGCAAATGGCATTTACAGAAGGGATTTGTGACATTCAGTGTATTCATTTGTAGTAAATAATACAAATGGGTGAATTATGGATCATTTATAGTTTTGCTCCTCTCGGTTGTTGGCATATACGTTCTTAGATGAACCAAAAAAATAATGGTACAAGCCTCAGGAGATATTTCCAATACATAAGTCATGTGATTTCAGCCTTAAATTGTAAAGTAAGCATGTCCCTAGTGAACCAATTTCCTTAGAATCCAAAGATCTCTCGTTCTACTGTTATAAAGAATTATATTGTACTTATATATCTATGTATGACATGTGTGTGCATGACACTGAATAGTGCACTAGAGGAAACTGTTGCTGAATTCCAATTATTCAGGCCTCCAACATCTCACAGCGGCTTCTTAGCATTTAAAATGTTATGCTTTATTATCCTGGCTAACAAGTGTTTTGTGGCTACTCCTATATTGGGAATTTGACAAAGGTAACCAGATGTGATGTAGACATTGCACATATAAGGTGTTCCCCTAAGTGAAAGTCTAAAGTGTGGACTCTGACGAGATTATAAGGATCTTTGTTATTGATATTCATATTGGAGGTGGATAGAAATCTAATGTCTGGGTTTGAATGTAAGTATCTTTAACAGATTTGTCTGCGAGGTCCCTAGAAAGGCATCTTATAAATAAATGAATGCTTCGCATTTTTCTCACTTCTAACATATGGCCTCCGGTGTTGTAAGAAAACAATAAAAAAACAGAATGAAGCAAAAATAAACTTTAAATACCAAGAAACCTCAAAGCGTCTTGCGGTAAAGCATTTCAAAGTGCATGGACATTGTGCCAGTCAGTGCAGGGTTTAAATGATTGACACTGGCCTTTTTCTGCAAAGGGTTGAAGATGGAGAAATATAACTTAAAGGGACACTATAGTCACCAGATTATTGACACAAGGTTGCTCCTTCAGACAGTCTCGGCAGTCTTTGTATGGTGCAGCTCCTCGACCCGCAACTTTGTTGTAGCTTGGTGATAGGCACTAGTTGTGATGGGGTTTGCAGACCTAGATACCTTAAAAAGGCCTCTGGGTCATCTGATGAGGTCAAGGTATGGAATTTATTCCCATGTGCAGCCACAAGGGACCTCTCCAATCTCCATCTGTATTTAATGGAACTGTCTCTGAGTCTTCTAGCTACTGGTGCCAGTTTTCTTTTTACCACCAGGACAGAGAAGGGGATGTCGCCGTATACAGCCACTGTGCAGCCATTGTATTAAAAAACGATACTATCACCACAGTGTAAACATGTGAATAGTGTGCAACAAGTATGAAATATACTTTAATAATAAAATTGGACAGCCTTACTGAGATCACTTCCCAGATAGTGGTCTCAACCAACCAGAATATAGACAACAAAATATATATTGGAAACAGCTGTTAAATATTAAAAGAACATAAAACACAAATATAGTGTATTACAGTTAAATTTCAAAGAAATGCGCTATTATTGAATGCGCTCAAGGGTGCCTCCCCCGATGATGCTGGGGGGCTGTAAATCCCACACCACAGTCTGTGTAGCCCTCTTGAAATCAGGACCCCAGATAAGGGTTTGGAATAAAAGGGACTTGGGGGTGGGTTTGGTTAGGCTGGTTTTTCTGTATGTTTACATTTTAACAGATCTTGGGTCCATGAGGAAGTCCCAAGTTACTGGGACGAAACGTGTAGGACCAATTCTGGTGAATTTTAATTATTCTACAGGTGATATACACATTTTTATTTTGTAATAAAGCTGCTGAATTTTCTTCCAAACCCTTATCTGGAGTCCTGATTTCAAGAGTGCTACAAGGACTGTGGAGTGGGATTTACAGCCCCCCAGCATCATCGGGGGAGTCACCCTTGAGCACAACCTATACTTTCATTTGTGAGTGCATTCAATAATAGCACATTTCTTTGATATTTAACAACTGTAATACACTACATTTGTGTTTTATGTTCTTTTCAGGTTTAACAGCAATTTCCCATATATATTTTGTTGTCTATATGCTGTGCAGCCATTAAAGGATATAGTTCCCTGAGCTCTGGAGTAGTTTATTATAGCATTTCTTATTGCTACATGCTGTGTTACGGCGATGGTGTCTCTGTGGGCTCCTTCAGGCACTGCAGCTGTTTTGCTCACTTAGAATGCTGACAAGATCTGAGGCGGTCTGTGCGTCCTGTGATACCTATAGTGGCGACCAGACTCTGGGTAAATTGCAGTAGCCTCCAACTGTCTCGGGGATCCCTTTTATGTGCATGTTGTGACCCCTGTGGTGCGATTCAAGCGTGTTTACTGCCTGGCTGAGTCACTTTACTTGCGAGGTAAGGACTTCTATTTGCGATGTGGCAGCCCGAAGTTGTCCATCTCTGGAGGATTCCCGCTCCTCCACTGCTCGCATTTTCTGATGAACTACCCCCATCTTGGCCTAAACTTCCTGGAGATCTGACTTCCAGACTTGTCTTAGGTCCGTGAGGAGTCATTTGAAATCTCCCTTCGTGGATGTGGATGTGTTCTTGTCCTAGTCAGACGCTTGGTAGACACCTCTGGATTGAGGCGAGGTAAGATATTCTCCCTTCTGGAGTTCGTCAGACGCCTCTGATTCACATTGGGCTTGAGGCACCATCTTTGCAGGTGTCCGCAATGCTGTTCTCTCAAAGGATAGCCTAATATCTTGTAGATGATGAGTTTCTGTGTGATGGTGCTTATTATTTTTGCCCCCCATTGTGTCTTCTGGTAGGGGGTAGTGATGTGTCGGGTTAGAAAATCGTTTTTCGGTGGCTAAAACCTGTTTTTTATAGTCTGGGTGTGGAGCCCCACAACAAGACGTCCGCTCTGTTTCTCTGTTAGCCATCCCCTTCTCCCCCCCTTCCACTGTTTTTAAGTTGTCAACTACTTGCCATTCATCATTAGTTTTTTTAATTCAAGTTTTATACACAAGTTTATCAGACTCAAACTCGCTATTATTGTGCAACATTTGTGCTGAGTTTTGAGATACGTACTTCTGTCTCATGCTGTCCACATACATATCACTTGTTAGGATAGTATTGACATTAACCCCTTAAGGATGTTACAATGTTCCATGCCATCCTCAACAGAGTGGGCTTTAATGATGATAGGATGTTCTCACCAAAGATGCCCAGGTATCAAATGATAGAACTTCCCTCTATCATCCAGTGCCCAAGATTGACCGATGATGTGTATGCAGTGCTCAGAGTCATGTAGCCCTTTCAATCCCAGCAGAGGTGATTCTGAGCCCCTCATGCGAGAGAGATCCTGACAAGGTCTTCCTGCAAGCTCCCCTGTCTACTGTCATCAGCTGCTCAGCACCAATTATTGTGTGATAGACAGGGAAAGCATGCTTGGAACTGCAGCATGAAAAGGAGCCCATTAAATTACCTATATTGAAATTCCAGGTAAGATTCTGAAATTATTCATACATTAAAAAAAATCTTAATATTTATCCCCTCTATTTTCAATGCCACTCTGATACAGTTAAATAAACATGGAGTCACAAGCTGAGAAAATTACTTGCAAATAGAGCACCTATAAGCAAACCCAATTTGTTGCTCCAGTATATGCATAATTTCCTCATGCCAAGACTCAATATTCTTTGTCTTAGCAGTAGCCTGATGCCACATCCATCCCACAGAACACCATCTTTCACAAACAGCCGCAATCTCAATCATGGCTTTCATGCCTGTAGCAGGCGTCTCAAAAGTATGCCGTTGGCTTCATGAAACCAGTTTGGTGCCAAGAATGTGCTGCTAGGCTGGCCCTATGAGAATCCCATTTCAAGCAAAACAAAAATGTATTGATTGCAATACAAAACTAAGACAATATGAAATGATGGTATTGGTGTTGTTTGATTGATAGCTCTCCACCCAAAAACACATAGCACTGCAAATTAGCAAATGAAGAGGTAAAATATTGAAATGTTATCTGTTACTGTAAAACATCTTCTTACCTTGATATAGATTAAATACATGTTATATTTTCTTATTTTATTAAGCCACCTAAAGATGTTACCATAAGCAATATAAATATTGCAGCTCATTTTAGTGGTGATGTGGCCAACTATGTTGTGGCGTCATTCCCTGGTTTAGGAGTAGCTGATAGAACCTGGGTATTTTCCTAATGTCTGATGACCACTGCTTTCCTTGGTTGCATAGATAATGCTAAATTTATATTTCCATATTATCAATGTTGATTTCACCCAACCTGGTTGGAAATGTAGTACTTATATTTCTTATGGTGCCCTTTAAGTTTTCAGTTTACTCATTGTTTTTAATAACCCTTAACCTAATCCAGCAGTTTTTGATGACAATACACTATGCAAAATTATTGATTGTTCACAAAGAAATAAATATATACACAGTTTGAAATGCACAGCACAGGCTATATTGTATTATTTAACCTCATATGCAATTATTGTTTTTTTACATGATCTGTTGCGTACAAAAACAAATTGCAGTTCTGAAAATCAATTCTTGAAAGCAGTGTGTCACATCTGAAGGTCTGTCTGAAAATGAATGTAATATATTATTTTTAGGTATTTAGATTTCACTATATGTTTTTTTTACAGGTAAAGTTATGGAAAAGAATGAATGCCCACCTACATTTAGGTGTGAGAGAGAATGCAGAGACTTTATTTCAGGAGGACCTTTAAATGGACTGTTCATCCCCAGCAGAGAAAGAGGGAAGGCATTGCATACTACTTCAACCTCGGCACTCCCAAAAGTGTAGTTTTGTTCTAGTAGAGGCTTTGCATCTTGCCACTTACACTAATAGGAGCTAAAATCACTGAAATGTACCATATGATAACACCTCACCAATTGTATATGGGTACATGATATCGTGGGAAGGGGCAATTGGTTCAGTGTCCACAATATACTATAATTTTACTCTGCTGCCAGCCCCTCCAACCATTGTTATTGTCAGGGTTTGAAACATCAGTCTTGGTTTTTGGGAACTCCATATGTACTCATTGTGGCGAAACCGACCTCGCCACGTGTCCTTGGAGGGGGCTGCTTGCCCGCCTCTTGCCTTTGGACTATGGACCAGACTTTATGTGAATGTGTTAACCCAGATAGCTATGCCATGGAGCCCATTCATGTAGTTAAAGACTTCGGCTCCATGGCAATTGAACTGTGTGAATAGGATCTGAGCGCTATTCGGTAGTTTTGTGCGCTCAGATCCCAGCTATCTGGGGATATGTGAAATGTCTGTGTGTTATGTGTAAAAGGTGACTTTATGTATTTTAAAGTGTTTTATGTCTTTTTGCAACCATGTGCTCAATGGAGTCTGCCTCTATCCCTGGATAATTGGATTACTTTCCCCCATTGTCTCCAGGATAGAGGGCTCTGTAAAACCTGTTTGAGCCAGATAGCCATGTGCCAGCCAGGGCCCAAAAGATACTTTTACTAACTTTTGAACCCCTGGTCGGATTCATGCCATTTTTTAATATGTTGTTCCCCTGAATGGATTGATTGTGAATATGTAATTTTATGTGAATGTGATGTATGGTTTTAAAGTTATGAAAGTTGGGTAGAAAGTATGTTTTAACTGTATGTGTAATTGAGTTTCCTCTCAGGATAAGGGGAGGGAATATGTGGGATGTAACTGATATGTGATTGGTTGTTTTATACCTCCCTGTGGGCGGTCCTGTATGTGAAAGGCTGTAATAAAAACCAGGCTGGGTGTGCCAGCACAGGTGTTCCTGCTTAACCCTCAAAGTGAAGTGTTGTCTCATTATTGGGGGAGGATTTATTGTATGCTGTTCCAGTTTGACTGCTAGGAGTCCAAACCCCTCCGTATGGTTTTTGGCCTATTCAGCTGTTTATAGCATTCATATGCTTGAGAGAAGGTATACGCTTCTCCGGTTCGGTAATTGTGGTGTCTGCCAGCAGTGGCGTACTAAGGGGGGGGCGGGGGGGCGGTCCGCCCCGGGTGCCAGCCGGGTGGGGGGTGCCATGACCAGCCCCCCGGTCCCCCCCATGCTGCAGCCGCCCGAGCGCTCTGTGAAGAGCCTCAGGCGGCTGCAGCTTTGCCCGGGCGGTGCGTCCATGAGGGCGGACCGCACCGCCCGGGCGCAGCCTGAGGAGAGGATGACAGGAGGGAGCGCTCCTGTCAGCTCCCTCACTGCAGCATGGTCCGACGGGTACAGAGAGCAGCTGTCTCCTGTACCCGGCCGGACTAACAGGAAGTGCACACTGAGTGTGCACTTCCTGTTAGTCCAGCCGGGTACAGGAAACAAAAGCTCCCTGTACCCGCGGACTATACAGGGCTCGGCCACGCTACAGGGAGGTAGGGGGGAGGGGGAGAAAGAAGGGGGTGGAGAGAGGGGTGAGACCTGAGAAAGAGAAATAATAAGGGGGGCAGGAGAGGGGGGTGAGAGAAATGTAAGAGGGGGTGAGAAAGAGAGATAAGTGGGGTGAGAGAGAAATGGGGGTGAGAGAGAACAAGGGGGTATAGAGAAATAAGGGGTGAGAAAGAGAAATAGGGGGTGAGAGAGAAATAAGGGGGGTGAGAAAGAGAAACAAGGGGGAGGTGAGAAAAGAGAAATAAGGGGTGAGAGAGAAATAAGGGGTGAGAAAGAGAAATAGGGGTGAGGGAGAGAAATAAGGGGTGGAGAAAGAGAAATAAGGGGGGAGGTGAGAAAGAGAAACAAGGGGGGGGTGAGAGAGAAAATAAGGGAGAAAGAGAAACAGCAAGTGGAGGGGGGGTGAGAAAGAGAAATAAGGGGTGAGAAAGAGAAATAAGGGGGGGTGAGAGAGAGAAAAGGGGGGGTGGGTGAGAAAGAAAAAGAAGGTGGGTGAGAGAGAAAGGAGGGGGTGAGAGAAAATAGGAGCGGGGGTAAGAGAGAAATTAGGAGGGGGGTGAGAAAGAGAAATTGGGAGGAGGAGAAGGAAATTGGAGCGGGAGGAGAGATTGACATTCATCACATACACACAAAGCACCCCTTGCACACAGAAAAACACACAATGCATTACACACACAGACACACATACACAAGCAATGCAACCGTTACACACAATGCATCCCTTACACACAAAGAAACACACAATGCATTCATTACACACTCTCAATGCACCCCTTACACACATTCAATGCATCCCATACATACACAGAAACACACCTTGCAGCCCTTACACATACAAACACAATTTCACACAATGCATTCCTTACACACATATCAGGACATCCCTACACACTCCACCCCCTGTGAACAAACTCATTGGTGGAATATGAAGGTGGACCCTGGGACCCAGACCTTGAGCTGTAAAGCGGACCCCAAAAATGGAGCTGCTTCCCGTTCTCCCCAGAACATTGATTTTGTGACCACAGTTACAAACCGCTTCCAGAGAGCTTGTTCTGCACCAGACCAGTGAGCCAGACTGCAGCTAGAGCCCATCATCATCCTCATCTGGTTGTAAGTAGGCAATCTAGTATATTATTCGTGGCACTAAGCTCTAATTTACCTCACATTAAAGAAACACTATGGTCCCCAGAACCACTTCAGCTTAATGTAGTGGTTCTGGTGTCTATAGCCTGTCCCTGCAGGCCTTTTAATGTAAACACGGCGGCACTGCAGCACTGGCGTTAGTTAACATGGCAAATCATATGGCTGGGGCATTGTGATGTCACGTGGGGGGCGGCAAACTTTACTTTTGCCTTGGACTGCAAAAATCCTTGTACCGGCCCTGGCTGGAGGGAGCTGTGTGAGCTGTGGCCGCACACTGTCCCATGGTAGTTGGGGTGCCGTGCGGCCAGTACAGCTCACTCAAGCAAACAGCTGATAAACTGGCCGCACGGAGGAAATGTGTATGTGTGACTGTCTGCCTGTGACTGTGTGTGATTGTCTGCCTGTAACTGAGAGTGTGTGACTGTCTGTTCAGCACCGAGTGTGTGACTGTGTCTGTAACTGAGTGTGTGACTGTTCGCCTGTAAATGTGTGTGTGGGGCTGCAGGATTTTGTAGAAGGGGGTGGGGTTTTGTATTGGGACAGGAGCCCTTACAAGGGGGATAAGCAGGGGATTTGTGGAAGGGGGGTTGGGGGGGTTTTGTGGATGGGGCAGTACAGGATTTGTAGAAGGGGCAGGACAGAGGTTTTGTAGGAGGGGCAGGGCAGGACAAGGGTTTTGTAGGAGGGGCTGACAGCGGTTTTGCAAAGTTTACAAATTGTAAAAATAAAAGAAATAAAACCTTTAACATTTTTTACAGGTTTTTTTTGTTTGTTTGTTTTTTGGGTGGGGGTGCCAAGCACAGGATCCGCCCCGGGTGCCAAATGCTCTAGGTACGCCCCTGACTTGCAAGTTACATAGTTATTTAGTTACCTATAGTTATATATAGTTATTTATAGTTACCTTATAGTTACAGTTACGATAGTTATATAGTTACGAGAAAGTTACATAAGTTATGTATAGTTATGTATAGTTACATGGTTACTTATAGTTACATAGTTATGTATAGTTACATAGTTACCAATAGTTACATAGTTATGTATAGTTACATAGTTAGCTATAGTTACATAGTTATGTATAGTTACATGGTTACTTATAGTTACATAGTTATGTATAGTTACATAGTTACCAATAGTTACATAGTTATGTATAGTTACATAGTTAGCTATAGTTACATAGTTATGTATAGTTACATGGTTACTTATAGTTACATAGTTATGTATAGTTACATAGTTACCAATAGTTACATAGTTATGTATAGTTACATAGTTAGCTATAGTTACATAGTTATGTATAGTTACATGGTTACTTATAGTTACATAGTTATGTATAGTTACATAGTTACCAATAGTTACATAGTTATGTATAGTTACCTATAGTTACATAGTTACCTATAGTTACATAGTTTCGTATAGTTACATAGCTGAAAAAGACTTGTGTCCATCAAGTTCAGCCTTCCTCACATCTGTTTTTGCTGTTGATATATTAATGCAGGTTTGGTCAAACGGGAGACTGCAAATCAGAAGCAGTGACTGAATGACCCCATAGCCATAGGCCAAGGGTCCAAGACTCTCT
>OW240916.1:133306021-133326021 GCA_933207985.1 Pelobates cultripes
GGGGGTGAGAAAGAGAAATAAGGGGGGGTGAGAGAGAGAAAAGGGGGGGTGGGTGAGAAAGAAAAAGAAGGTGGGTGAGAGAGAAAGGAGGGGGTGAGAGAAAATAGGAGCGGGGGTAAGAGAGAAATTAGGAGGGGGGTGAGAAAGAGAAATTGGGAGGAGGAGAAGGAAATTGGAGCGGGAGGAGAGATTGACATTCATCACATACATACAATGCACCCCTTGCACACAGAAAAACACACAGACACACATTCACAAGCAATGCAACCGTTACACACAATGCATCCCTTACACACACAGAAACACACAATGCATTCATTACACACACTCAATGCACCCCTCACACACATTCAATGCATCCCATACATACACAGAAACACACCTTGCAGTCCTTACACATACAAACACAATTTCACACAATGCATTCCTTACACACATATCAGGACATCCCTACACACTCCACCCCCTGTGAACAAACTCATTGGTGGAACATGAAGGTGGACCCTGGGACCCAGACCTTGAGCTGTGTAAAGGGCCCCCCAAAAAATGGAGCTGCTTCCCGTTCTCCCAGAACATTGATTTTGTGACCACAGTTACAAACAGCCTCCAGAGAGCCTGTTCTACACCAGACCAGTGGAGCCAGACTGCAGCTAGAGCCCATCATCATCCTCATCTGGTTGTAAGTAGGCAATCTAGTATATTATTCGTAGCACTAAGCTCTAATTTACCTCACATTAAAGAAACACTATAGTCCCCAGAACCACTTCAGCTTAATGTAGTGGTTCTGGTGTCTATAGCCTGTCCGTGCAGGCCTTTTAATGTAAACACGGCGGCACTGCAGCACTGGCGTTAGTTAACATGGCAAATCATATGGCTGGGGCATTGTGATGTCACATGGGGGCGGCAAACTTTACTTTTGCCTTGGGCGGCAAAAATCCTTGTACCGGCCCTGGCTGGAGGGAGCTGTGTGAGCTGTGGCCGCACACTGTCCCATGGTAGTTAGGGTGCCGTGCGGCCAGTACAGCTCACTCAAGCAAACAGCTGATAAACTGGCCGCACGGAGGAAATGTGTATGTGTGACTGTCTGCCTGTGACTGTGTGTGACTGTCTGCCTGTAACTGAGTGTGTGACTGTCTGTCTGTAACTGAGTGTGTGACTGTCTGTAACTGAGTGTGTGACTGTCTGCCTGTAAATGTGTGTGTGGGGCTGCAGGGATTTTGTAGAAGGGGGTGGGGGTTTTGTATTGGGACAGGAGTCTTCATAAGGGGGGATAAGCAGGGGATTTGTGGAAGGGGGTTGCGGGGGTTTTGTAGATGGGGCAGTACAGGATTTGTAGAAGGGGCAGGACAGAGGTTTTGTAGGAGGGGCAGGGCAGGACAAGGGTTTTGTAGGAGGGGCTGACAGCGGTTTTGCAAAGTTTACAAATTGTAAAAATAAAAGAAATAAAACCTTTAACATTTTTTACAGGTTTTTGGGGAGGGGTGGGGGGGGGGGGGTGCCAAGCACAGGATCCGCCCCGGCTGCCAAATGCTCTAGGTACGCCCCTGTCTGCCAGAGTGCTTGGAGTCCTCAGGAAACGTTAGGAGCATCCTTTAATGGAGGTACCCAGTCGGGGTGCCAGGCGATCCATTACATTGGTGGCAAGCGGTGGGATGGCGTCCTAGTGTGAGGTAAAGCAGCTCAGAGACACAGTTCGTGGATTTACAAATTGAAGGCGACGCTAGTGTTCATACAGCGTCTCTGTCTACATAAAGATTTGGGAAAATGGGGTTCGTGGACCCCTGGGCAACACACACACCTGAGGAAGAAAGTGAATTAGACTGGAGAGATATCGCTCGGAAAGAATTATGGTACGATGCCCTGGAGGAAGTCCAGTATCAATGGCAGCAGCGCTTTCCTGGTGTCACATACCAGTTGGAGGAACAAATGGCCTGGCGGATGCCGCTTCTGGGAGACCAACCCGGAGGGCAGCAGGTCAGACAACTTGAGTACCTCATGCAACGGGAACTGAGCCTTGACGCCTCATACCGGGCACTGTGGTGGTGCACTGTCCAGCCAGAGACGTGGAGGGCAGAGGGCATCCAACCGGAGGGGGAGAACTACACTAGCCCTGGCCTGTTGTGGAAGGCCTTAACAGAAGACGTCAACTTTGGCAGTCCAGCAGAGTCACGGTACTGGGCTATCTTTCATTACCGAAGTGAGATGTTACAGGGCCCGAGATCTATTGGACTGGGAGAAGACATCCGCCGTTTCGCTGCCATGGAACGAGAGCTAGAGATGGATTATGTGGAACTACTGAACTCATGTCAGCCGCAGAGCATGGACGCAGAACAGGAAAACTGGGTGGCGGACCCAGACCTGCCAACCTACAGCTGGGAAAACGCAGCCGAGGTCCCCACTGCTTCACTACCAGTTGCAGAAGTAGGGGACCTCATAGACTGGTCCTGGGAAGACCCACCGATGGCAGGTAGAGATGGGACGGCTGTCTCTCTACCGGCCCTACAGGGATGCTGGGCAGTCGGCCCAGATCCCCAGTGGCAGGGTGAAGTGCAGGGAGTGGAGAACCTCGTCTCCCCTCCCCAGCGGCAGTGTGTACCCCAGGGAGCAGAAGGTGTTGTCCTTCCTCCCCAGCGGCAGGGTGAGTCCCAGGGAGCTGAAGGTGTCGTCCTTCCTCCCCAGCGGCAGTGTGAGTCCCAGGGAGCCGAAGGTGTTGTCCTTCCTCCCCAGCGGCAGTGTGTGTCCCAGGGAGATGAAGGTGCCGTCCTTCCTCCCCAGCGGCAGTGTGTATCCCAGGGAGCTAAAGGTGTCGTCCTTCCTCCCCAGCGGCAGTGTGTATCCCAGGGAGCTGAAGGTGTCGTCCTTCCTCCCCAGCGGCAGTGTGTACCCCAGGGAGCAGAAGGTGCCGTCCTTCCTCCCCAGCGGCAGTGTGTATCCCAGGGAGCCAAAGGTGTCGTCCTTCCTCCCAGCGGCAGTGTGTACCCCAGGAAGCAGAGACCGTCTGTCTCGCACCCCAGCCGCAGGACAAAATATTGAAAGGGGAGACAGTTGGTCCCCCTCTCCACCAGCAAAGAGAGTGTCAGGGAGAGGAGCAGGTTACCCCCTCTCCCCAGCGGCAGTCTACAGTTCAGAGAGAGGAGCTTGTTACACCCTCTCTCCAGCGGCAGCCTAACCCACCATGGGGCCCGAGATCTATTGGACTGGGAGAAGACACACAACTATGCAGATGGGACCGTGGTCTCTGCACTTGCAGCACCAGGAGTAGGGACGGTCGGTCCTGTCCCCCAGCCACAGAGCAGTGTATCCAGAGGGGAGACAGTCGGTCTCCCCCTCCCACAACCAGGCTCCAACCAGGCTACTTCAGTGGTAGCGCTGGCACCCGGGCAGAGTACCGCTGGTCTCTGCCCACTCAGCAACCCACCAAGGCAGTCTACCAGCCCCCCGCACAGCCGTGGTGAGGCACCTGGACATGGACAAATTGCTATTTTATCCAGGTGTAGTAACCAGTTATTGTGGGTGGGCTGTATTGCTGTTTGTGCTTTGTGGGTGGGTTGCTGGACTAACCAGGGCACTGACTGGCAGGAGGTCAGATACCCTGTTAGTCTGGATGGTAAAAGGGGAGAAATGTGGCGAAACTGACCTCGCCACGTGTCCTTGGAGGGGGCTGCTTGCCCGCCTCTTGCCTTTGGACTATGGACTACACTTTATGTGAATGTGTTAACCCAGATAGCTATGCCATGGAGCCCATTCGTGTAGTTAAAGACTTCGGCTCCATGGCAATTGAACTGTGTGAATAGGATCTGAGCGCTATTCGGTAGTTTTGTGCTCTCAGATCCCAGCTATCTGGGGATATGTGAAATGTCTGTGTGTTATGTGTAAAAGGTGACTTTATGTATTTTAAAGTGTTTTATGTCTTTTTGCAACCATGTGCTCAATGGAGTCTGCCTCTATCCCTGGATAATTGGATTACTTTCCCCCATTGTCTCCAGGATAGAGGGCTCTGTAAAACCTGTTTGAGCCAGATAGCCATGTGCCAGCCAGGGCCCAAAAGATACTTTTACTAACTTTTGAACCCCTGGTCGGATTGATGCCATTTTTTAATATGTTGTTCCCCTGAATGG
Organism: Pelobates cultripes; assembly: GCA_933207985.1. Lineage (NCBI taxonomy): Eukaryota > Metazoa > Chordata > Amphibia > Anura > Pelobatidae > Pelobates > Pelobates cultripes. The sequence goes on from OW240916.1 coordinate 133,310,140, forward strand.
ATTGATTGTGAATATGTAATTTTATGTGAATGTGATGTATGGTTTTAAAGTTATGAAAGTTGGGTAGAAAGTATGTTTTAACTGTATGTGTACTCAGGATAAGGGGAGGGAATACATGGGATGTAACTGATATGTGATTGGTTGTTTTATACCTCCCTGTGGGCGGTCCTGTATGTGAAAGGCTGTAATAAAAACCAGGCTGGGTGTGCCAGCACAGGTGTTCCTGCTTAACCCTCAAAGTGAAGTGTCGTCTCATTATTGGGGGAGGATTTATTGTATGCTGTTCCAGTTTGACTGCTAGGAGTCCAAACCCCCCCCCGTATGGTTTTTGGCCTATTCAGCTGTTTATAGCATTCATATGCTTGAGAGAAGGTATACGCTTCTCCGGTTCGGTGATTGTGGTGTCTGCCAGAGTGCTTGGAGTCCTCAGGAAACGCTAGGAGCATCCTTTAATGGAGGTACCCAGTCGGGGTGCCAGGTGATCTGTTACACTCATCAATAAAGATCAAAAGAATGTGAAGTATGCGGATGGGCTTTGGATAGTGAGTGTATGAAAGCGGTAGAGAATGTGTGGTAAGAGGTTTACCTTTGATATAACAATACAACCCAACCAAGACATGCGTGGCAGAGTCCATTCAATCAAATATTTCCCAAAGGAAGTGAGCATTGGTAGAAAATTGGAGTGGTATTGCTGGGATAGGTCTTCTGCGAGCCACCATACTCATGCATTGGCTTACTGTTATATAAAATGGCTGGTTTCTTCTTGCCAATCACATTGCGCCTCCACATGCACAGGATGATTACGAATTGATTCTTGTATAATTCTACTAATCATCTACATTTAAGGAATTCAAAGAAAGAAGGACATTATTTTAGCAGTACCCCTCAGCACTAAAGCAACACTGGCACTAAAGGAGACCAGTGCAAACTGCTGGGATATGGACTGGCGGAGTAATGTTCCATGGTGGGCAAAACACAATCTTGGCACATATACTGCCAGGGGCTGGGAACCACCAGTACAGTACCCTGTGTTAAACCCTTAACCCCTGCACAGCCTTGGAAATGAGAGTAGGGGTTAGTGGGGCAATGCTGCCTTGATATTTAATCTTTCACCTATCTTCTATGGGTAAGGTATATAGGTGGGTGGGACTTTTTGGAATGTCTTCATATGTCACAATAGTTACACATTCCACAGCTCAGAGGATGTTTGGGCAGATACTATTGAACCTCATATTCCATGGTGAAGGAATTGGAACCATTTACTAAATTCTATCCTCATTCATACCAGTTAGACTTAATGAGTTAATAATCGGGGGCGTGACCAAATTAATTTTTTTAACGGGACACTATAGTCACCAGAACAACTACAGTTTATTGTAATTGTTCTAGTGAGTATAATGATTATCTTTAGGATTTTTGCAGTAAACATTGTCTTTTCAGAGAAAAGGCAGTGTTTACATTACAGCCTAGAGCTACCTCCACTGGCGACTCCTCAGATGGCTACTAGAGGTCATTCCTGGGGCAGTGCTGCACGGTGGGCGACACTGATATTTAGTGTCTCCACCCTCTTCATGGAGCCACTGAACTTTCCTCATAGAGATGCATTGTTTTAATGAGGAGATGCTGATTGGCCATGGCTGTGTTTAGCTTGTGTTGGCTTTGCCCCTGATCTGCCTTCTTGGCAATCTTAGCCAACCTAATACTTTCCTAAGGTAGAGCATTGTGATTGGCTTTTGATCAACACTTGTGATGACGTCAGCCAAGCAGGCAGATTGGGGCAGAGCCAGTAGCAGTAGACTGGAGTAAAGCTAAGATGTTACTATACAGAGCTGGGCAATGGGCGGGAGGGGGCAGGATGGTGTTTTTAACTCTATAATGTGGCAGAACCAGCCTTGCCACTGGGCATTGGAGAAGACTGATTGCCAGCCTCCTGCCATGTGACTTTGGGAGACTTTGCCCTGTGCAAGCATTATTTGGCCTTATTGGATTTTGAAACACTTTTTCTGCCCCTTTGAATACATGAGAAGATGTGCCCCTCCCCCGTTTCCTGTCTATTGTTCTCCAGCAGGGCATTGTCCCAGGGACACTACCAGACCAGTTAGAACTTGTTGCTAAACTTTAACTCCATGGTGATTTGACTGTGTTTGTGGGATCTGAGCGCTGTTCGGATATAGTGAGCGCTCAGATCCAAGCTGTCTGGGGATAGGTTGAATGTGGGGGTTCTGTTCAGTATGATAGGAATTATGTATTTTTATGTGTTTTTACTGTTGTTGTAAATGGAGATATTTTCTGTATGCTGGAGAAAATTGGCTAACCTCATCCAAGCCATGCTTGCAGTTGGTCAAAAAGGGATTTCCAACTAACTTTTGAATCACTGGACCAATTTGTATGATTTTGACATATGTTTGTATTTGGACTATGCTGATTCTGAAAATGTGATGTATACTTTTAAAGTTATGAATATTGTGTAAAATTGTGTATTTTCATGCCTGTGATAATTACGTCAGTCCATTGTGTTCAGTAATTATATCACAGGCAGAGGGGAGGATTTTGTGTGTAATTACTGGGAGTGCCTGAGTGTATTGTACGTATTGATTGGTTGTTCTGCAAAACCCTGTGGGCAGTACTATGTGAGTAAAATGTGCATAAAATCAGAGTGTTAGATTAAAGCTTCAGTTCTACTTCACCCTCAATTTGGAGTGCCGTCTCTTATTGGGGGAATCTGCTACAAGGGATTGCTATGCTCTGCATATTCCCTTGCTATAATCACTACTAAGTTCTTTTAATAGCTTGTTCCTATTCTGCTACCTGAAGGAGTCTACAGTGGTTATGGTGTCTGCTGGAGTGCTTGGAGTCCTCAGGAAGCGCTAGGAGCATCCTTCAACAGAGGTACCCAGTTGGGGTGCCAGGTGATCTGTTACATTTAGTTTCTGGAATATGTTTGTGTTTCTGACCCTATAGTGTTCCTTTGAATTTCAAGTCAACACAATTTGAAAGTTAGTAAATAAATATCATATACAGCAAAACACCTCTGTTATTTACTGTTGTTAAAAAATACTATTAATAGTTACCTAATTAATTGATATTTCACCATCCACATAGGCTATTTAGAATAATTCTTCATGTTCTATGCTTGCATTATTAGGGAAGCAATAATGCTCTATTATACAGCAGAGACCACTGAAAAAGGGCATTGATCTCTTAAATTAAATTTTAATACTCTATAATTACATTGATTCAGAAGGCAGAGAAAAGCATGTGAAATATATTTCAATTATGCCTCATAACAGAAAACTAAAAAAATATATATTTTCTGCCTCTACTAACCGGAATCCAATAAGTAAAATCACATTGCTTCCTAAGTCCACATCCTCCTTCCTTTACTTTAATGATTTTGCAGTGTCGGTAAAGTATGTATGAAACTAGTCACAAAATGCATATTTGGGGAGTAATAAATAACTGATTTGTTATTAAAAATAAAACCACAAAACAATAAATCCTCTGCTGTTATTGTATATAATATCTGAATATGCAGTCTAGTAATTCTTAACATACCAGCTGGTGCTCTGGATGTATATTAAAATGTATCACTCCAGTTAATATTTATAGTACATTTTACCTGTTTTGACAGCCTTCAACTCCTAATCCAGAGCAGAGGCGTACTAAGGAGGGAGCGCGGGGGTGCAAGTTTATTTTTTTTTATTAGGGGGAGGGGAGGTGCAGGTTTTTTTTTTATTAAGGGGGTTGTGCAGGTTTTTTTATTATTAATTAAGGGGGTGTGCAGTTATTTTTGTTTAATTAAAAGGTGTGCAGGTTTTTTTATGTGTAGGGTGGGTGTATGAATTTGATGTGTAGGGGGGTGCAGAATTTTTATGCGTAGGGGCTCTGTGAACTTTGTGAAGTTGGTGCAGGGTTTTTATGTGTAGGGGGTGTATGAACTTTATGTGATGTGTGCAGGGTATTTATATGAAGGGGGTATGAATTTGATGTATAGGGTAGGTGCAGGGTTTGTGTGTGGGGGTGGACAATTTTTATGTGCAATAATTATTCTTGAATTTGTTTACATTTTTAAATTTTTAAGGGGGCGGAGGGGGAGGGGTGTGTGCTAAACACCAGGTCCGCCCCGGTTGCCAAATGCTCTAGGTACGCCACTGATCCAGAGTTTGGATCATGAGCTGTTTCAAGCCTTCTCCATACTTTTTCCCCCATTATTCTGGTACAGGTTGCTTTTGCTTTCATCTGTCCAAAGGATGTTGTTCCAGAACTGGGCTGGCTTTTTAAAGATTTTCTTTTTTGGCAAAGTCTAATCAGGCCTTTCTATTCTTGAGGCTTAAAAATGGTTTGCACCTTGTGGTGAATCCTCTGTATTAAGTTTTGTGAAGTCTTCTCTTTAATGATAGTTCTGGGGTGTGTCCTTCACTTGGCTGGATGTTGTGAAGGGGTTTTTCTTTACCATGAAAAGGATCCTACGATCATCCACCACAAATCTGTATTCCTAGCACTATAGCTCCCTTTGCCTCCCCCCTCTGCCAATAAAATGTTAAAAACACTTTATTTACTTACCCGACCCGCCGACCAGGCGCTCCACCTCCTCTGATGTCACTCGAAGAGAAAGGGTGGGGCGCTAATGCATGGCAAGCACATGAGGCCATCCTCATAGGAAAGCATTGCTGCAATGCTTTCCTATGGGGATTTAACTGACACTGGATGTCCTTATTCAAAGTGTGAGGATGTCCAGCATCAGTTAGGCGACTAGTAAGCAGGAAGCGCCTCGAGTGCCTGTCTTAGTATTGCAATGTTTTATATTGCAGGACTAAGTGACAGGGACACAGCACCCAGACCACTTCAATGAGCTTAAGTGGTCTGGGCGCCTGTAGTGTCCCTTTAGAAATCATACAGAAAAGAGTAAAAATAAAACAATGTTTATATTTTTCCCTATTCATTTGTAAAGTTTGCCCTGGCTTTGAACTGAATTATGATCCAACTCTTTAAGACAAATTTAAAAGAAAACAAGAATCTTATGAAAAATGGGTTCAATGGTTACTCCAACCACCATGACCACTTCTGCTTTTAGAGATCAGAGGTCTCTCCAGCCAGAAAAACATAAGTCCTCGCATATTACAGTGCGATATGTTATGGTGCTCTTGCAACCTATTGCACTGTAAGAGACTTCCACCTTCTCAGTGAGACCTGGCAGTGATCCTTCCGTTCTTGCCATGTCTCCTGCATGCTCTCCTGTGCGGAGCTCTGTGTGAGGGGAAGAGGTGTAGTTTGGGGATGGGAAGTGACAATACTTCCTTCATGCTCTCTCCTCTCCTGCAGAATGCTCCTGGCTTGTGAGAACTATGAAGGTAAAGAGCAGCAACTTGCAGAGACATTATAGGTATGCTCCCTGATGGGGGTTGCTCCAACCACTCAAAATGGTTGGAGTAACCTGTTAACACAAGTTATATATGATTTTCAATGTATTTATTGGTGTACAGTTTAAATGACACTTCCCCTTTAAACTTACCTACTTCCTATAGATTGCAGGAATCCTATATGAAGTATATGTGTGCTTATTGCAATCAGTGAATATCTCTGAACGTTTCTCTGTTAGACAATGGTCCCTATTGCCACCTGTTACCTCCTGTTTTCTTTGATAAGCATCGTACTTGCCTGTTAAACTATTTGCCATTATCATTTATATTTGCTTATATAACAGACTGCTATATTTTGCTGTTTTGCTTTAAAGGACCACTATAGTGCCAGGAAAACATACTCGTTTTCCTGCCACTATAGTGCCCTGAGGGTGCCCCCACCCTCAGGGTCCCCCTCCCGCCGGGCTCTAGGGGGTGGAAACTTACCTCTTTCCCAGCTCCGGGCGGGGAGCTCTCCTCCTCCTCTCCTCCCTCTTCTTCCGTCACCGGCTGAATGCGCATGAGTGGCAAGAGCCGCACGCGCATTCAGCCAGTCCACAGGAAAGCAATATCAATGTTTCCCTATGGACGCTGGCGTCTTCTCACTGTGAAAATCACAGTGAGGAGCGCGGAAGCCCTCTAGCGGCTGTCAATGAGATGGCCACTAGAGGCTGGATTAACCCATTTATAAACATAGCAGTTTCTCTGAAATTGCTATGTTTACCGCTTCATGGTTAACCCTAGATGGACCTGGCACCCAGACCACTTCATTGAGCTGAAGTGGTCTGGGTGCCTTTAGTGGTCCTTTAAGTTTTGAGATCTTGAACTTTGCCCTTTGCACTGTCATGTGAGGAGGAAGGGCTAGAGTGGCAGGAAGAAGAGGATAGGGGAGAAGCCATGTTCTCTGAGTCTGCATAAAGAAAGTGTGTCCCTACCTGTTTCAATGGTCTATTACTGCTGGGACAGTGAATTAAAAACAGGGGAAGGCTAGAGCACTGCTACTACAGGAATTTGGAGACTGTCTACTGCTCTGCTAGGAGAATTAGAAGATTGTTATTTAATGTTCAGCTCCCTGCAGATTCTGGAACTTTCTGCAGGAGTGTGAACAAGCTCTTGCATCCTGTCAACAGAAGGAAGAGAAAGGATTGCCATTTCTGTTCTGCTGCTGTCCTACATTCTGCTGGATCTCTCTGGAGATATCTGCAGTTACAGAAGTCACTCAAAGGTACTGTCTCCAGAGATTGCTTCAGGATTCTCCCATATGTCTATATCTGGGTAGCGCTATCTACACCTAAGGGCCCCAACGTTGTGCACAAAATGTAGCTGCAGGTACCTATGAGTTTAACTGTTCAGATGTAGTAATTGATGTTATTAAGGGAAGTTTGTTGTCTGCATTCCTGCTGTAAAAGACTCTTGTGACTGTATCATTCCTACATCAGGGACTTTATCATCACTCAGCATTAGCCAGGAACTGCATTGTTATTTCTGCTGTTATATGTGTATCTCTCTAACCACAAAACAGTCTGTATTTCCATGTCTGTATTTATTTCATGTCTCTGAGGTATTATTAAGTGGAGGGTACTCATTAGACATGTGCAATTTGTTTCGATCCGAATGTCTGAATTGACGAATTTCGAAAGGGGCAAACCGAATTGCCAAAGTCCCAAATTTTGGAAGTGCTGAAGTGCTTCGGATTTCTGAAAAGTGTCAAAACAGGAGAGGGAGGGAAAATAAAAGGGAATGATGACAGAAATCTAACCCTACCCCTAACCTAACCCCAACCCTAATCCTAACCCTAGAAGGGTTAGGGGTAGGGTAAGGGTTGGCGTTGGGGTTAGGAGTAGGGGTGTGGTTAGGGAATTTCTGAAGTCCGGAATTCCCAAATTGCCGAATTCCCGAATTTTGGAAGTGCTGAACCAAAGTCCCGAATTTCGGAAGTGTCGAACCAAACCAAATGTTTTGCCCATGTACATCTCTAGTACTCATCTACTCAGTGGGGTGGGTCCCCCATAAATAGATGTTGCACTGAGTGGAGGCACTGTGTCAGAACAACGTGTCCCGATCTCCCAACTATAGCGGAGGCTCAGGATCCCTGTCAGCGACAGAAGAAGGTGTAACTGCTGCTAACTACGGCTTATTGCCAGGAGCAGGGGAAAAAAGGGGTTACACTTACTAATGCAAACTGTTAGTGAAGGAACTTTACAAGCTTCAAGCAAATATATGTTCAAAAAGACATTTTCCTGACTACTTCATACAGTGCAAAAGTTTATATAAACAACATTTTCCCCAGAGTAACTTCCAGTCATCTAACAAAAAATATTACTTAAATTAAGGAACATTAATATTTAATTGAATTTAAAAAAAATTCCCTACCGCAATATTGTATTCTTTTGCTAGAGCTACAATACATTTATACACAGGGTTATTCACTAAAGTGAAAATTTAAAGGGACACTATAGTCACCAGAACAACTACAGCTTAATGTAGTTCTGGTGAGTATAATTATTGCCTTCAGGCATTTTCATGCAAACATTTTTTTTTCAGAGAAAAGGCAGTGTTTACATTGTCCCAAGGGACACCTACAAGTGGCCACTCCTTAGATGGCCACTGGAGGTGCTTCCTGGCTCAGTGTTGCACAGTATATAGCAGTGCCATTCAACGTCTCCAGGCTCTGCATGGGGACACTGAATTTTATAACTTACGACAATTGACAGCTAAATTTACCTTCTTACTGTGCGTAGGCTCGTTTCGTCGAGTCTTGGACATACCGGCGTTTGATTCGGACGCCTTTACTATCGGACCGGAAGGGCTCACATTCCGAATTTCAAGACGAACCAAATCCGATTCGGCATCACTATTCTACCCGTTCTTCACCTCAGACCCCCAACTATGTGTGGTCAGAGCTCTGTGAGCGTATATGTCAACAACGGAGACACTACGCCGGTCAACTTCCCGACAATTACTGATATCATACGTTAGTCCTCACGGTCCAGTTTCGATCACTACACTGTCCAGATGGATTAGATGACTCCTCGCCCTCGCTGGAGTGGACCCGTATTTCAGTGCCCACTCCGTGAGAGAAGCAGCGACATCGTCGGCCTTTTTGGCAGGCGCGTCGCTGTCGGACATCCTACAAGCAGCAGATTGGTCCCGCGAATCTATGTTTCATACTTTTTATTTCCAACAGTCTTCTAATGCCGCATTTTCTCTTTTGCCTAAGCATTAAAATTGCAAAATATGAAGCCTCCTGTCATGTTATAAAATTGAAGATTATGCTAGCGCAGTGTACTAATAATGTTAATTTTAATAATGACAGGAGGCGAGTATTTTCCCCCCTTGTTATATCTTGATATTCCCTACCCGGACTGAGGTAAGTTATGAGATCCTAAGAAATTTAAAATTATGATTTAATATATATTAACAATGATATTAGTACTAGTACGGATTGCATGTTGTTAAAGACAAATATGGTTTTGACTTTTATGACTAGAATGTGCGTTTAATTAAATTATTTCTATAATGGTGTTATATATTTTAAGTTATATGTTCATACGGTCGATTCCGTAGCACTGATACTAGTTTCCTTTTCTTTCAGCGTAACAAGTCCACCTGGATGGATTATGTTTTATTTTCTGGTTACTTAAATTGGTTCTTTAATCATTCATTATGGACTTGTGATGTTGCATTAATCAAGAGGAAGTGATATGGATGTACTCCTGCTTATATAGACTGTCTGTACTCGCCTCCTGTCGTTATTAAAGTTAAGATTACTAGTACACTGCCAATGTACTAGAGCGGCGGATGGGGGCCCTTAATAAAACTGTTACCCCCTCCCCAAAAAAATTAATCAACCCCTACCTACCCCGCTCACCCTAAAAAATAGTGAAGGGGGAACAATAACTAAGTACCTGTAAAAAAAGAAATACAACTTACCATTTGATGTCTTCTTTTTTCTAAAATCTTTTTTCAGCCCCAAAAAAGGCCAAATAAAAAAAACATAATACCCGTCGCACTTAAAAAAACCCAACACTGAAAAAGTAATCCATCTTTACTCATGGAGGGCACCGTGCAGACTGAGCTCCGCAGAGCAGGGGAAGGCTTATAAATCATTGCCCCGCCCAGCAATTAGGCTCAGAGCACTCTAATTGGTTGGTTTAAGTCATCCAATCAGAGTGCACTGACAGGTAAATGAAGAGACTGACAGATAGGTCTCTACATTTATCTGTCACAGCACTCTGATTGGGTGTTGAAATCCAACCAATCAGAGTGCTCTTTGTCATTTTACACAGCGTGGGAAAGTTCTTTGGAATTTTCCCACGCTGTGTAGTTTGACTCATAACACTCTGATTGGTTGCCAAGAAAGCCCACAAAGAGTTTGCTGAAGAGAAGCAGACTAAGGACATGGATTACTGGAACCATGTCCTGTGGTCCGATGAGACCAAGATAAAATTATTTGGTTCAGATGGTGTCAAGCGTGTGTGGCGGCAACCAGGTGAGGAGTACAAAGAAAAGTGCGTGTTGCCTATAGTCAAGCATGGTGGCTGGAGTGTCATGGTCTGGGCCTACATGAGTGCTGCTGGCACTGGGGAGCTGCAGTTCATTGAGGGAACCATTAATGCAAACATGTACTGTGACATACTGAAGCAGAGCATGATCCCTGGGCTGCAGGGCAGTATCCCAACATGATAACGACCCCAAACACACCTTCAAGACGACCACTGGCTTGCTTAAGAAGCTGAAGGTAAAAGTGATGGACTGGCCAAGCATGTCTCAAGGCCTAATCCCTATTGTGCATCTGTGGGGCATCCTCAAACGGAAGGTGGAGGAGCCTAAGGTCTCTAACATCCACCAGCTCTGTGATGTCGTCATGGAGGAGTGGAAGAGGACTCCAGTAGCAACCTGTGAAGCTTTGGTGAACTCCATGCCCATGAGGGTTAAGGCAGTGCTGGAAAATAATGGTAGCCACACAAAATATTGACACCTAGTACCCAATTTGGACATTTCCACTTAGGGATGTACTCACTTTTGTTGCCAAGGGTTTAGACATTAAAGGCTGTGAGTTGAGTTATTTTGAGGGGACAGCAAATTTACACTGTTATACAGGCTGTACACGTACTACTTTACATTGTAGCAGAGTGTCATTTCTTTAGTGTTGTCACATGAAAAGATATAAAATATTTACAAATAAGTGAGGGGTGTACTCACTTTTGTGAGATACTGTATAACTTTTTTTACATCGTTTTTATATAGTTATTATTTATATTATATGTGAGTAATTTAATTCTACGTGTATTTTTTTATTAATATATGTATATTATACTGCTAAAAATACACTTAGTATGATATAATATAATATATATATATATATACACATATTATAGATATAATATATACATATTTTTTTCTTTTCAAATTTACTAATCATTATTTTTTATTTTTTTAGCAGCAGGGAAAATGCCTGACAGCACAGGTAGTCCCCCTGCACGCATGGATGCCTATTGCAGCCATGTGACCGCTCTTTCAGAGGCCTAATTTGCAGAGGGGGGAACTGTCTGGGCTGTCAGGCAGTCCCCCCCAAATCGTGAGCAACGCCCATCTCCGGCGGAGATCAGGTAAGTGGGGTGGAGGGCGGGGACGTTCTATGCCGCCCGCCGGCCTTTAGGCTCGGCTCCTTGAAGACGCCGTCCTTAAGGGGTGAAAGGAAAACTGTAGAGTCAGGAATACAAATACTGGCCTGGCCAGTGAGGGAGATCTTTGATATTTTGAAGCCAGACTGCCAATCCTAAGAGTACACCTGATATACTATCTGACACATATGATCCTGAAAGTGTAGTTGATGTCCTGCATGTTTGTACATCTAAATGCCACCTGAACCTTGATCAGCTGCCAGGTGTGTATCAATGTAAAGAGGGGTGAACTATGTATTCGATATCAGGCACACCCATGTTTACACCAGACAGACTGCAATGCTTTTATAACCTTTGCTCATACCATAAAGGCAAAAGTAAACAAAATCAAATAAACAAACTTTAAAGTCACTCAAGGAGGACTCTGATGTTAGAAATACAAACATGTATTCTGCCTATTTAGATGTTCGGCCCTCTCTGTAATAGTAAAACAAAGAAACTTATGTGTAGCGTCACACCATTAAGTTATAGTGGTTCTGGTGCTAAGGGTGTCTGTCTGCATCTTCAGCTTGATTGAATCTGTTATCTTAAAGTCAACAAAGTGAGTTCAGTTGGAATAGATATTCCGAAATCTAATACACTATACATTTCAGGACAAAATTGCTTCTTCTGGCTTCAGAGAGAAAACCAGTATTGAAGTTTATCATATGTCAACGGCAAGGCACATTTTATTTATCAGCAAAGTACAGGGTCCAGCAAAGTACATCTATTACAGTGTCCAGTATATATATATATATATATATATATATATATATATATCACATGTATGGTATATAGTATCAAGAAACTACCGTTTATATAATTGCTAGAAAGTTATTGTTTGTATGTTGAAATAGTTTGTTTTATAATAATGTATATGTTGAGTTGACTATATTTCTGTTTTTAGAATTATAATGCTCACAGACGTCTGCAAAATTAAAATGTAACAGATTCTCATGGTACTCTTTGAATTTAATGTAGATTTCACATAGAAAATTTTAGCCAGAAAAACTCAATGAAAAAAAAAGCATTATTTCAGTATCGGATCCTTGTGAGTTCAATTTAAAGACAAACCAGTACGTTTAGTTTTCTAATTAAATGTAACAAAACATTAAAATATAGATACTAACACTGTGGATATGCATATATTCACATTTATTCATTTATTGCTCTAGAATGTCAGCATTTTATAACAAGAGGCAAAACATTTCTTTTCTAAATTGTGCATTTTTAAGAACAGTTATGCATAGAATCTGAGGCTGAAATCTGCTACGATTTCTTATGCATATACATAATGTACATGGTGCTCAAATCCTCTTAACAATGTAATAAAACACGATAAAAGAAAAAAAAAACATGAAAAAGTCGTAATACTTACAGAAAAAAAAAAAACCTTTTAAGGTGTGCAACAATCTTTTCTTGTATTCCAAACAGCAGCAAAACAAGACAGTTGATACATTGTCCTGCACAACCTAAAAGGCACACACTCCATGCTTTGCTGGTACCATTAGTTAGATTAAAAAAATATATTTTAAAAGGAGGTGGACGAGGACTGGTGTCTGGCACCGTATTAAAAATAGCAACTTAGAATTACTCAGAAGAAGACAACACTGTTGCCAAGCAAACTTAATAGCAATATGCAAAAGACTAGATATTTTCTTTTATTCGCAAACTATAGAAACCAACATGTGCACAATGCATTCAATGTTTTATATTTCATGCAATATTTGATGTTGATAAATAATGGCATGGTCTAAGCTACCATTGATGTGATGCACATGCATACATTTGCCTATAATTTAAACAGACTGCAAACAATCCAATGATATTTGCAAATCCCTGGACGGATGAGTGCCTGGCTTGAACTGAGCCCAGATAATGCAAGGATAATTATAGTATGAGGAGACCAAGTAATGATAACAAGACTGGCATAATGCAAAGCATGTGCAATCACTTGACAGCTCCCAATGAAAAAATATGATATCTCAGCCACGATCAAATTCTCTGTCTTACTAGTGAGTGTTATATCAAGGCTTAAACACCTGATTCATCTTCATATATCATTTTGAGGAGCGTTATTTCACAGCAACCTATAGCCTCAAATTCAGCAGTAGAGTCTTAATTTTTGGCTCTTTTCCTGATGCTTTCATAAAATGCAGCACAAATGTGTATTTAGAAGGTACTCTTCAGTGATTTGAAGTGGTCATGGTCAGTGGTGTATTTTGAATTTATGCTGCCCTAGGCATGATGGAACTCGAGCTCCCCCTAATTTAAATTTGCCCCACCCCTTCCTGTCAACACCTGCTTTGACTGACATACACACATACACACCCACTCACTGACCGGCACACACTCTCAGATACACTGACATACACTCTCTGGCAGACACACATACTCACACACTCACTGACTTGACACAATCTGGCAGACACACATGATTACTGATTTGACACAATCTGATAGATACACACAATCACTCAGACATGCACTGACATGCACTGAAAGACATGCACACACTTACTGACAGAGTGCTTCCACGAAGGGGATTCATTCGCCTCCCAAACGGGGACCACCCAGATATCCCATTTAGAATGTAAGCTTAGAACTTTGCAACATAGTGGCAAACCGCAAGGGAAACAATGAGCATTCCTTCGGCTGTCCACCATTCGTGCATACGAACGCCAGCCAGGGGGACCGTTCATGGGTTATTTCCCGAACAACGACCTCCCCAATGCTCCATTAGAATGTTCACACCAATTAATCAGAAAGTTTGCACATGTAACATAAGTGTGAAACTGCAAGGGAAGTAATTAATTAATTTTCCCCTGGGTGGCCGCCATTTTGTACAGACGAATTCCGTCCAGGGGGAGCATTTGCATCCCAAAAGGAGACGCTTCCCTTGCAGGGTTTCACACAGAGACCTCGCGAGCGGAGCCTAGTCGACACACACAAACTCCCTCACAGAAACACACATTTACTCACTGACAGATACACTCACAGATATAAACACACACTCACTGACAGACAGACACATACACACACTCACTGACACACTCAGACAGACACACACAAACTGACACACACACACAAACTGACAGACATACATACACATTCATTGACAGACAAACAAACTCACTGACAGATACACTCAACATTTACAAATAATTATTTACTTTTATTTTATTTAAATCCACCCAGCCTCCCTACCTTTGGGAGAGCTGGGTGTATTTTTACCTAGGGTCCAGTGGGGCTGCTGGGCAGGCAGGCGTGCAGGATGGAGGGTGGGCAGGCAAGGGGAGAGGGTGCGAAAAATACGTGACGAGAGAGCTGGGATCTTTCTGATCAGCTCCCTCGCACGCTGCTTAGTGATGCCAGGTGTCGGAGTGACGTCAACTCTTGGGCCCCCCATAAGTCAAGGCTAACAAGGCATTTGCCAGGGCACTTGGGTGGCGGCTTTTTTTTGCCACCCCCTGGAAAGTGTCACCGAGGGCAAATGCCTTGTTTGCCTTGCGCTAAATACAGCACTGGTCATGGTTGTAGGTGTCTTGAAGTGCCTTGTTTCTGCTTGAAGGACTGCTAGTTACTCCCCAACACAGGTGTCTGTGTTAATTCTGGGCATATTTTACATCTGTTGTCAGCACACACTGCCGACAGACCTAAAATCTTCTCCCTTGCAGGCGCTCTGACTGATAGCTTTCCTCTCCCTCCAACCTGTATGTGCTCCCTCCTGCCTCTCAATATTTCTTTCTTTTATTTTTGTTTTTTTACTAAAATATCCAATCATCCTAAAGAGGGATATCAGCTCCAGGAGATCCTTGAGAGCATCAACAGCTCACTGTGCATGGTGGGGAGGACTGGTCATGTCATGACATATCTCTGTCTCTCTGCAATGGTCATTAAGATTTTTTTTGGGTTCTAGTCCCTGGTGTTTCTGGAACCCAGCAACGTTCCAGGTAGGTATACATGTGTAATACACAAAGGTCCATACAAATGCAGTTATTAGCATGGTGGTATATAAAATGGATAAAGAAGCTCTATATTTTATTTTTTATATAAATATATATATATATTTAGCTGTTGGATATAAAATTCAATGTTCATCAAAATAGATATAGTTACTCTTGTCTCTCTGTAAATCTTTCTGCATCTACCTCTGCGTATATTTTAATCTCAATTAAGTATGAGCAATTAGTGAGCAATCAAACTCTGTGCATCTTGAATATGCCCTCCCTTTCTTTTTTGGTTTAGAATGAGAATGACTGTATCTCTCTGTATCTACAGCAACATAAGGATGGGAAACCATTAGACGGTAACTAAGCCTGAATGTTGAACAAAAACAAGTTATAATTTCAGGCCAGTAGTTCAAGCATGGAGACCGTCAGACTAATTCATTGCGCTGACTGTCACAGGTCAAGGAAAACAGCCATTCTAATATCAGAGAGAGCTGCTAATGATGGTGGTAGGAGCAGAACGATTTCCATCTATTTGATGAGCGGGTTCATGATAACCATAACAACGGAAAAAGAATGAATTTAAAATAACATGATGAACAAAGCGAATAGGCAGGAGTTACAATAGATAGATCATGTACCTAATTAGGCTTCATGATATTAACTCCTTAAATGTAGGCAGAGTATTATCAGCAAGTGGCAGAGTGCTTATAATAGTCAGGATTTTGGTGCTTTGATTACTTACAAATAAAAATGGTATTGTAATCTTTATGCAGATTGTTTTTGGTAAAAGCAGTGTGATGTGCAGTCTATAAAATGAACACATCCTAACTTAGTTATTTGACTTAGAAATTGTTTTAATTTATT
>OW240916.1:133331021-133426843 GCA_933207985.1 Pelobates cultripes
CCCACGATGGCATACCATTTGCAAAAGTAGGGAACCTAAGTTATTACAAGTGGGGTATGTCCAGTCTTTTTAAGTAGCCACTTAGTCACAAACCCTGGCCAAATATTTGTTTTTTGCTTTTTCACACAAAAACAAATATGAACGCTAACTTTGGCGTTCGTGTTTGTAACTAGGTGGCTACTAAAAAAGACTGGACATACCCCACTTGCAATACCTTGGGTTGTCTACTTTTGCAAATGGTATCATGGTGGTAATTCTCATTCCTGGGCTACCACATGGTCTCAAAAGTAACATTATTAATCTAGCAAATTTCAATGTGAAAAAAACGGAAAATGTAACATGCTATATTTGACCCTGTAACTTTCCAAAACACCATAAAACCTGTTAAAGGGGGGTACTGTTGTACTAGTGAGACTTTGCTGAATATAAATATGTGCATTTTATTGCAGTAAATGCTAACAGTATTATGACATTTAAAGATAAAATGTTAGGCGGAACTAATCTTAATTTCTCACAGTTTTTATTTTATTCATAATAAATTATGTTGCATATAGTTTGTGTGTGAAAAATGCAAAAAATATCACTTTTACTGACGATATCATCATTGTAATACATTTTACTGTTTTGAAACACTAATATTTGTGTTTAGCGGAGTCTTCCGAATAAAACGGTACATGTACAGGTTTTATGGTGTCTTGGAAAGTTACAGGGTTTAATATAGTGCTAGCAAATTAAATTCCCTGGACTTTCGGCCTGGGTTGTCAGGCAGGTCCTGCAAATTCTAATTAATAAAATGACCTATTTATGTAAAATTATTACAAAAATATATTCGTAGAATTATTAAATATATAGGTGTACATATATATAAAATATATATATATATATATATAATTTTTTACAATTATTTTTATTTATATATAGGTGTATATATATAGTGATATATACGTATATACTTATGTATATAGATATATATTATTTAGTTCTACGTGTATTTTGATATCAATATATATATATATATATATATATATACATATATATATATATATATATATATATATAGACATAGCAGAAATGACCGCACTCCAAAACCTGTTTTTGTCCTGATGAAAGCTCCATGTGGGAGCTGAAACGTTGACTTTTTAAATGGATTGAATAAAAGCTAAATTTTATTTGAAAATCTCTATAAAGTCCTTGGAGTGCGGTCATTTCTGCTATGTCTACATGATCCTTGCCAGACCAGCACCGGGCACCACAGGATTACACCAGGAGCCCTCGCTATTTATATATATATATATATATATATATAAAAAATACAAAAATCCCCTGCACTCACGTCCAAAATCCCACTACCGGGCGCAAACACCAGGGCTCCACGTAACACAGACTCCAAAGTGGCAACGGCTGCTCTCCGGTTTTACAAAAGTTTTATTGAATCATAATAAAAGCAATGACCGACGTTTCAGTCCCAGCTCGGGACTTTCCTCAGGGTCCAACAAAACAGAATATTCTGTTTTATTCTGTTTTATTCTGTTTTGTTGGACCCTGAGGAAAGTCCCGAGCTGGGACTGAAACGTTGGTCATTGCTTTTATTATGATTCAATAAAACTTTTGTAAAACCGGAGAGCAGCCGTTGCCACTTTGGAGTCTATATATATATATATTAATATCAAAATATAGTTAGAAAGAAATTACACATATATAGTTATTTATTTTTTATTATTTTTGTATTTTATTTAATGTATTTACATATTTATTTATATTATATACAATTATATATAATTATATATATATATTAAATCAATTTCATTCTACGTGTACTTTGATATTAATATATATATAATTAGATATATATTAATAATAAAATACACTTAGACTATTTATGTGTATATATGTGTGTGTATGTATGTATATGTGTATATATATATATATATATATATACTTAGATCATATATATATAATATATATATATATATTATATGTATGATCTAAGTATATATAATTGTATTTGACACTGCTTTAAACTTTTTTTTTTTTTTACAAGCAGCAGGGGGAGTACCTGCTATGCCATCCATGTGATCGTGAGGTCCTCGCAAGGACCCTGCGATCACATGGCCCAGGAGGGCCAGAATGGAAGCAGGGGGACTCCCTGGGATGCCAGGTGAGTCCCCACACTGCGATCGCCGGTGTGGGATCGCCGGCGACCGGGTAAGTAGAAAGGACGGCGGGGACATGCTATGCTGCCCGCCGGCATTTAGAGCCAGGTCCCCAAGGACGGCATAGCGTGCCCGCTGTCTTTAAGGGGTTAACTAACTTATTGATTCTCCTCTGTTCATTTACTTTTTCTTGTTATTCTCAGCTAACCTGCACCTTTCACTTTCAGGCACATTGTCTGCTTTTTATGACACCCCACTCACCCCCTCCCTCCCATTCTCTAACATCAGTTGTTTTAAGTGTTAAACTCTATCAGATTGATCAGTATTGCTTCAGACCTGAGGAAGAGAGGAAAACTCTTGAAAACTTGTCTTAGAAATATTATGCTAGTCCAATAAAAAAGGTATCATTGCATACTGCAATACTCTGGTATTTTGGCATCTTGTCTACTGGACTAATACGGCTAATCCAATATACACTATATGTATTAAGGCAATTTGACTGCATTTGTGGGAGGTGCTGGTTTGCTACCCCTAGCCTACTTAAGGCACTCCCCTTGCCTGGCTCCTTACCGTTCGAGGTCAGCGTTGAATGAGGATTCACTTCCGGGTTCTCTCAGACGCCATCTTGGTTTCAGTATCCAGGAGGTTTCACCACATTAAGCTGTGTCCAGGAATCCTGTTCAGGCCTTTCCGCCCGTCCAGCTTCTTCTGACTCTGGTCTCTGTCGTAGATCGCGTCCCAGGGACTCCTAAACCGTAAGTCAGACCTTCCTGTCACGCCAGGACCGGTTCCCACGGCGTACGGTACAGCACGGGTCCTCGCTTTACGGCTTTTTCCCTGGTTATGACACGAATGTTTCAAGCCATTCGCGGGCTTTTTCATTCGTACGGTCATTCGGCTGAACATATTTAATCGTTCAATAGTCATTTCGCATATCCTATTTCATGTTATTGAAACGAATTATCATTCGGTTGTTTTGCCGTTCGGCAAATTTTTACATACGCTCATACACGCTTTTGGTTCGCATAAGTCATACGGTTAAACTATTCTAACTTCTGTGTTTCCCTCACATTTGCTTTCAGCTTTTCTGTGTGTTCACGTATAATCCTTTCATGAATTATATTCACCATTTCATGTGTATATAACGTTCGGTTAAAGAATTGCTTGCTTAAATAGATTATTTTGATTACTTTTAAATATTGTCAGTATTGTATTACGTACACAAATCAAGTCCACTTCTCTGTATATACCATTTGACTCCCACGCTTTCAGGGGTCTGCATTACTTATCCATTTATACAAATGGACTCAGCCTATGTTACAAGCCTCACTTCTGGGTTATTAATACAACACATACAAAGGATATAGGTTCATTTAAGCAATAATTCTCGGGTTGATACGTCTTTTCTATACAGATATATCATATAGATATACATCACTTTACATCATTTTAAATCATTTTGGGGTATCCCTGCCTTTGGTTATTCTGCTACATATCATACATAACGCTGTGTTAATTAGGCCATGACCTCATCCATGTCCCTTTCTATAAAACCAGTTACATTTCGGTACAGATCATTGAACTCCCACGCCAGGAGTTTTATAACTATCCATTTCATTTCAATTCACTCAGCCTATATTACAGGCCTCATTTCTCTGTCATGACGATGACACATAAGGCTTAAATCCTTTTGCATGCATACTCGGGTTGAATCACACGTACTGATCCAACCAATCATACGTCCCCTGCACAGTCATATACATATGTATATAACCTACGTTTCATGTTTTCCTTTACACACCATTATCACGTAACACATAGATTGTTTGTACATAGGCCACGGCCTCCCTCAGATGTCTTATTCAAGCATGCAAACATTTGTGAGCCACTCATAGCTATTCCCATGGTATCAACATAATTTTTATACATTGCTGCTACAGACTAAGTCTGTTTCTTTTCACACTCCACACTCATCATACTACTCTATTTTACCCATTTTTAGGCTGTCAAGCTTATATAATTGCTCCACACGGTTTATTCCTGTGATTTGTCATACTACCAGGTACGTACACCTGCTCATATGGTATTCTACCATACATTTCATTTCATCCCCCTAGTTTAGAGTACTGGCAATAGGGTCACAGGATTCCCAATAGGTATTTACCCCGTCTTGGCTGTCGCCATCAGTTAGTGGTTCCGCGAGGCCAACACCCCGCCTCAAACGTTCCAGAGGCAAACACCCAACGGGCCACACGTTAGCTAGCCGCCTCGCATGTTGCAAAGAGAGGGCCTCACCTGTCACTCCCTTCCCCTGTTTTCTGTTGTACTGTCACCGAGAGGCCTAAAACTCCTGCCACTACGTCAAGTGGCCTCAATAACCCCTCGCGCCAACGCATAGATAGAGCCTCTCAAGCCGCTTGGCAATTAGCAGGGCCTCACCTGTCACCAAACAAGTATAATACTTTCGCCATCCGGCCTAGCTAGCCTGCCAGTACAAATTGGTGGTTCTATATACTAATTATTGTTTTATTTATAGTATGTCTCAGGAAGGGGTAGAGGATTTCTCCCTGCCTAGCACCCCGGCTAGAGCTGTCACTCCCACACAAGGAGGAGAGCTAGCTAGTCCAGCATCAATTAGATCCTGGACAATCCCTCGCATAACCACGGAATTAAGGAGACGACAAATCCCCTACCCCGCTGCAGCAAGGAAGGCAGAACCTTTCAAACTGCTACGCACATCAACTAATAACATGGAAGCCGGGGAGGATCTAGCCAGTCCAACCCAGGGGACATACATGCCATGTTATTCTCACTCATGGCATCCATGGGCAAGGTCAACTCCAGGCTGGAGAAACTTGAGTCGGTCACCACGGCCCTCACTCTAGCAGGGCCACACGCGGCTGCGGTACAAACACCAGCCTTGCCATTAGTCGCTCCAGCCAGCACCCTGGATGACCAGGAAGTTAGCCCGGCCCACATGATACCTGAGCATATCAAAAGGGATATCCTGGAAGGTAAAGACGTCAACCTGGCTTCCCTGTTGATTGCCTCCCAGGACATTGTGGAACATAAGACATATGCTTATGATGATGTTTCTGTTATTGTCAGATCTAGGGATGCCCGCCTGAACAGGAAACTGACTATCCCTGAATTTGTACTAGCGTTTGGTATTTACAGGGATGTCATCTGTGCGGTTTATCCCAACAGAAGAGAGGAGTTTGATCTCTATATACACAAGCTGGTAGACCTGGGCAACAAATATGGTGGTTCAGCATTCTATGACTACCATAGGTCTTTTTCTGCAAAAGTGGCTGGAGCCTTCTCCCAGTACGGTACACGATCCAACTGGGGAAGGATTGATACCGTCTTATTTTGCAGACACTTTGCAGGTCTAAGAACACCAGCTTGTGCATACTGCTCCTCCACAGCCCATACTACTAATTTTTGTCCCAACACGGCAGACGGACATGCCTCCACACAAGGAACTAGTTCATCTGGGGATCCAGGGAGACTATCCAAAGACAAATTGGGATGCCCAATCAAGTTTCTGGGCAAGTCCCAGATATGTAATAATTTCAATGTTGGGTCTTGTAATTACAGTGGGTGTAGACTATTGCATGTCTGTTCAAAATGTTTTAGGGCACATGCAAAGACCATGTGTCCAAATAAAATGTATTCCAAGCCTTACCTTACGTCCATTAATATGCCAGTATTCACAGCATTGATGTCTCAGCACCCATCTAGACACCTGGTAGATTTTCTTATTTCTGGTTTAACAGAAGGCTTCCACACAGGTATCCTACACATACCAGCTGGAACTCTGGAATGCCTTAACCTACAATCCGCCCAACACAACCCCACAGTGGTTGACACCCTCATAGACCAAGAAGTGGATGAGGGCTTTGTATTGGGGCCTTTTAGAACTCCTCCATTCACAGAATGGCGCACCAACCCTATTGGTATTGTCACAGGGAAATCTTCCCAAAAACAGAGACTCATCATTGACTTATCGGCTCCCCACTCATCGGCCAACCCCAGTCTTAATTCCCTCATACCCTCTGAGGAATTCTCTCTGCAATACACCACCATAGATCACGCCATTACAGCTATCATACAAGCAGGGGTTGGAGCCTGGCTCAGTAAGACCGACATTACTAACGCCTTCAAATTACTCCCTATCCACCCCACACTGTGGCACCTGCATGGCATCAAGTGGTCCGGGAACTACTATTTTTTCTCCCGGTTAACTTTTGGGTCCAAAAGTAGCCCAGCTATTTTCGACACATTTGCCGAAGCATTATGCTGGTTACTATTGAACATAGCCGGATGCCCTACGGTATTACATTACTTGGACGATTTCCTACTGGTCGAGGAGAATACTGCACCTCCCACTAGCCTCAAAGCTACCACTAAGCTGTTTGAGCAACTAGGTGTACCCATCTCCCCAAAGAAAACAGAAGGGCCAGACACGGTTATCACTTTTCTGGGTATCCAATTAGACTCTGCCACAATGCAAGCAAGCCTACCATACGATAAGATAGAGAATATTCTCACTTACATAAACAACTACCTACAGCTCGGCACTTGCAACCGCAAAGAGCTACAGTCCCTGCTAGGGTCACTAAATTTTGCGATGCGCATCATACCTCAAGGCCGCTCCTTTATTTCACGATGCTATTGCATCTTTTCCCACTTTTTCTACATGACACACACAGGTTGTCCTTAGATGCCCAAGCTACGGCAGATCTAAACATGTGGAAGAGATTTTTAACCACTTGGAATGGTAAAAGTATGTTCCTCCCTCAATTGACTGAATCATCTCCTACCATTTGGTCAGATGCGGCATCTACCACTGGTTTTGCAGCAATTTTTGGGAACGAATGGCTTTGGGGCAGCTGGCCTTCAGCAGTTCTGGATTTGGAAGGTTTTTCCACTACCTCAGCTCTTTTTGAGATCTACCCCATAGTGGCGGCTGCCGTAGCGTGGGGTCATTTATGGGCTAATACGCCAGTGCGTTGTTACTCAGACAACCAGGCAACCTGTCACATCATCAACAAAGGTCGTTCCAAATCTCTTACGATCATGAGATTCCTGAGGAAACTCACTTGGTTGGCAGCTTGTCATAATTTCTTCCTATGTTGTTTCCATGTGCCAGGTGTATATAACACAGCTGCTGACAATTTGTCTCGCTTTAAATTTCAGGAGTTTCATCAAGCACTCCCGTCAGCAGCACCCACAGCCACCATCACTCCAACATTTCAACAACTCATACTGGACTAGACGTCATCATGCAGCATAGCAGGACATTGTCCCAGTTGGCACTTTCACACAATACAAACAAAACATACAGCAGGGCTTTCACACTATTCAAACGATTCCTTCTGGAACATAACATCATACAACCGTTTGTTATGACATCTTTTTGGGGGTTTGCTTCCTTTTGCCACCTTAAACTCAAAATGTCATACAACACCATCAAACTCTATCTCACTGGCATTCAACACCACATGCTCATCTTACACCCAAATAACAACAGTTTCATGGCCTCTCACCAAATTAAGACCATACTCAGAGGTATTCAAAAATCAGAACCCACACATTTGGCCCAGAGGCTACTCATAGATAACCATATCTTCAAAGCATTATCTACCCTACTCGACCTAAAACCGTTTGACACTAATACGAATTCTATCATCAAAACAGCAATATACATCGCTTTCTATGGATTTCTACGACCCAGAGAATTCACTACGACCTCCACGACCCAAACCACTCCATTCCTCCTCTATTCCCACTTGACAAAACATATGGATCATTACATCCTGTCTTTACCTCACTCCAAAACCAGCCAGCACATACCTGTAAACATTCCGTACTATCCCACACACAACAGATGGTGTCCCATCAAGGTTCTTGATGCCTACATACAGCACCATAACTTACTGCCCTCGCAACCGTTATTACAACTACAAGGTGCAGTACTCACCACTACAACCTTCATGACCTACGTCAGGTCCTTGCTCACACAACTGGGCCTCAACGCAAACAATTACTCAGGACACTCCTTTCGTATAGGAGCCGCGTCCACAGCCTCCAGTGTCAACATCCCAACTCATGTTATCAAAACACTGGGGCGCTGGAAGTCATCCGCTTACTCACGGTACATACCGAACCCAGTACAAGAATTAAGGGATGCTTTCATAAACATGTCTGGTTGATAAATGTATATGTATTGGTTGTCCGTTAATAAATTTGATTACTTAATTTTTGCCCTCTTCTTTCTCAGGCCTACCTCATCGTCGGTTTCGGCACACCACAACCGACTTGCTCCTTTTATCATCCTACGCTTATTCATGGTATTTCACACTGTACTATCTTAAGCACCTAACACAAGTATTAAGGCAATTTGCCTGCATTTGTGGGAGGTGCTGGTTTGCTACCCCTAGCCTACTTAAGGCACTCCCCTTGCCTGGCTCCTTACCGTTCGAGGTCAGCGTTGAATGACCCTCCCACCACACCACTTTTAACATTTATTTCCTTTCTATTTCTTTTCCTGGGTGGGCCCTCTTCTTTCTCAGGCCTACCTCATCGTCGGTTTCGGCACACCACAACCGACTTGCTCCTTTTATCATCCTACGCTTATTCATGGTATTTCACACTGTACTATCTTAAGCACCTAACACACATATATATATATACATACATACAAATATGTGTCTATATATATATCAAAATACACTAACAATGAAATAATATTTTTTTAAAAATAAAATATATATGTATTATTATTACATAATTATGTGATTTTATTAATTCTATTATATTGAGGGACGTGCCTGACAACCCAGGCAGAATGTTCAGAATGTTCAAATTGTAATTTGCAATTTAAAGCTAAAATAACTGAAATGGATAGACAGCTGAGCTTCCAGTTTGGCTATGTTACCCAAAAAAACCCGATATATTTACACATATACACATACACACACATATATATATATATATTGTGATAAGGTGAATGGGGTGGTCTGTGAGGGAGTCTATATCTCGACAGAATTGTTCAGAGAGGCATATGATTTTTAACCCCAGGGGGAGTATGTAGTTTGTGTGTGTTACACAAAGCATTGTTTAGTTATGGGCCCCTGGGGTGGAGCATTTGGAGAGCAGGGTGGGCCAGTGCTCCACTCCGCAGCTTAGCGGTTTTCTTGGAAGACTTAGATCCAGCCCAGGGTTTTGGACTGTCTCCAACCTACTGCTCAGCTGTAGGTAATCGGCTGCAGCAAGTGGGAATAAAATCCCTCCCTGCTAGGCAGGTAAGGGAGAATGGTTTTTTTCTCTCTGAAAGGCTGGAAGCAGCAGGCTGGCTAAATACTGGAGTGCTGAGAGTGGACAAAGACTCTAGGTTAGTGAAACCACTATTGTTTTGTTTAGTTTAATCCTGAGAGATAGGGGACCTAATGTCAGTTAGTGCTCAGACGAGCCAGGTTTTTGTTTATAGGGTTTTCTGTTACTTTTGTTTTCATTTAACTGCTGTATCCTGTGTGGATTTACAAAATAAAGTGCCTGAGTATTTGCAACTACAAGGACTGTGCATGTTTTTGCCCTAGAGGACCGTGCTACCTGCAAACAAGGATCACAATATATATATATATATATATATATATATATATATATATATATATATTTCAAGTAGAGATTGTAGCCGTATTAGTCCAGTGATGTAGATGTAAAAAACAGATAAAATTAGTATCTTGTAATACCTTTTTTATTGGACTAACAGAATTTTATCTGTTTTTATATATATGTATATATATATATATTTGTGGTCGGAACTTAATTCGTACATGAAAATAGAGAAGAGGGGGAAAGTTGGTAGTGGTGTGCCTAAACCAACGTACGGGTAGGCCTGTAATAAAGAGGGCCCACCAGAGGTAATGTAATGTTGGTAGTAAGTTATTAGAGGGAGTGGTGGGAAGGGTCGCTTTAACAGGAACCAGCAGGGGGTAGAGCTTTTATAGGGAAAACTCCTCCCACAAATTCAGGCCTATGGCCTTTTACTTGTGGTCGGAACTTAATTTGTATAGGAAAATAGAGAAGAGGGGGAAAGTTGGTAGTGGTGTGCCGAAACCAACATACTGGTAGGCCTGTAATCAAGAGGGCAAAAGATATTGAAGAAAACACACTTTATTTCTTAATTTTTACAATGGTAGACATTTAAAGGCTTTCCTGAGTTCTTTCTCAGGATGTGGAATATAAGTGCTGTAAACAGAGGATTTCCATCTGCCCAGTCTTTCCACGATATGGACTGGTGTGTCTGTACTGGAGGCTGAGGTGGCTGCCCCAATTCTGAAGGAATGACTGGAAAATGCGGGGGGGTTATGTCTCAATCTTAGCAGTAGTGTTCTAACGTGGAATATGAATTTTGAAGTGGTAAGTGCCCGGGACCCAGACAATGAATTTTGAAGTGGTAAGTGCGGTGCCCGGGACCCAGTATGCCTGATGTTCAGAGTAGGAGTCACAGTGTGGAGGAGGATTAACAGGGTCTGGTGCAGGGTAACCGCACGCCCCCTGGTGTTGAGCACCAGCGTTTGTGCAGCCACAAACCATAACCCTGATGCAGCTTATGCGGATCCCAGGAACGAGGAAATAAGCAGACCTCCCAGGAGCTGAAATAGGGAGGCTCTGTAGCAGGTATGTATCCAGTACAGAATCAAGAAAAGACTAGGAAAGGCACCAAACATGAAAACAAGACAGAACTAATAGAACCCAGAACCAGAGAAGGATAGGAAGCTAAAACCAGAACATGTACACAATACATTAGGGAAACATTAACATAACATGGGCATGACTGGACAGGACTGTACATGGACTGGGTATACAAACTAAAACAAGACAAGATAGGCAAAACAAGAGGAGAAATAACTAAGCACTATATATGAAAATCATGGGGATTTAGTCACATTATATGATCATACATTGCATAAGCCTGCCAACAACGCCAATGTACCTGCAAGAAAGGGCAGAAGCCTTGAGCAGCTGCCTGCAGGAACACTGAAACAAAAGGAATGATGAAAAACAAACAGTTGTGGCAACATAAAACAAACATTTAAATGAATCTAAGAGACTGGGAAATCCAGGGACGGAACATAAGAATGAACCCAGAAACCCAGCATAAAAAAAAACAGACATAGAATAGAAAACCAAAAAAACAAGAAAAACTAAACAAGAATTGTGAAAAGAGTACTGGATACCAGAAGCCATAGCCAGAATGATCCGCAGCTAGGAGGCCTCACGGGAACTAGAACTTAAAAGTATTAGGGGCAGCTCCTGTCCCTTGCAGCCAGTTCTCTATCCCTGGCTGGGGCTTGTCTTATGGAAAGGCAGCATAAATATAACCGTACGTACCTAATAACAGGATGAGATAGAACCTGAGTAGAAAGCTGGAGGGATGATGCAGAGTTGAAGATGCCTATTTGAAAAAGGATCAATTATTAACTAATGATAAGTGGAGTAATGGTTATATCCTAGTGTATATATGTATATATAAATGTACCCTTAATTGAGCCTAAGAGAGAGAATTCTTACGGGATAGGAGTCTCTTATGTGCACCTGAAAGAAAAAATTGGGGATATGTGTAATAAGTAGTAATGTATAAATGTAATAACGGAGCGAAAAATTTTTAAAAAGGTTTTTGTTACCTGATAGGTGTTGTAGTAACTCTATGTGTCTTGAGTTTGTCAAACGTATTACTTGCCAAAGCTGGAAACAGATAGCACAACAGAAGATTTGAAAGATATCATATGGAGGTTCCCGAACGTGGGATGTAATAAGACAAGCCCCTTAACTGAGCTTAATGTGTAAACGTAAAAGGCAGTACGAGGCCTTGATGTACCGGTTATGATTGAATATGAGCGTAAGGAAATAGAAATACCTGAAACAAGATTGCCGGAAGAACAACGCTGTCCCAGGTTTTACCAGGAACTTGCTAATCATAGATATAGGCACCTAAGATACACGTGTGATATAAGGACAACATAAGTACCGAGCAGAGGAAAATCCATATATAAAGACTAGTATATAATTGTGTTTAAGCTATTTAACAGAAGTACTAAATAGCAATTGTGACAGATTTATTTGAAATAGTATCCCGTGAGACAGAGTCCAGACAATTTGTGAGCAACATTCTAACCGTGCAGATGTAGTTTATTATGTTAATAACCCTGGCAGGCTGGTGCACAAGTTAAATAAACCGTGTAGCAGAGGAAAGTAATGTGCAGGGCTCATTAGAGCTAGGGAACTAACCTACAGATATGTGCAGTAACAAAACTGACATTTTGTGAGATTTAAGTAATATCTAGGAAATGCTAGGCCGAACTGTTAAACTGTACTAAATTGTGAATTACCCAACATGAATCGTGACTTTATGCAAAATTACCAATCGAATAGCAGAAACACAGTGGTAGCCTTCAAGTATTCTAGGATTTAATGGGCATATGATACAGCCAACGTATAAATGATAGAGTGTGCAAACGTACAGCTTAATTTGACAGAATGCACTGAGCGTAAGAGACAGGGGAACAGCTTTAACAGTTATTTAATACAAAATATATATTAATGAATAGATTTAAAATAAATGGATTTTAAACGAATGGCTTTAAGCGAATGGCTTTAAGCGAATGGCTTTAAACTAAATGGATTTAAACTAAATGGATTTACACATTGATATAAATGAAAAGAATTAAATGAAAGGATTAAACGAATGACCAATTTAACAAAATGAATTAAACTAACAGAATATAAACAAACAGAATTTGACGAACGGCATGAATTATGCGAAACAGAGAGAGCCGTGTGCCGCGTCTAGAGGCCGGGAGCCGGTGTCAGGATCGGCAACCGGGTCAAAGGCCTTGCGGGCGGTTGGGGCCCCAGTGAAGCTGCAAGCCGGTTTGGGGAGCTGCAGGCCGGGTTGGAGAGGCTGAAGTCGAGTCTGTGGCTGCTGGAACAACTGGGTAGGCCGAAACCGGAAGTGCTGGTTGTCGTGGCAATGTCGCTCTAACAGGACTCCCAGTCTGTTTATCTTGAGGTAGGTCGGCGATTTGCCTTCCCTGGTGGCTCCCTGCACCCCCTCTCCATTGTGGCTACTTATGCCTGCTCTTTCCAGTGCGTTACAGACAGCAGCGTAGTTTCTCCGGGTCTTCATCAGAAGTAAGTGTGATAATTCAGTCGCCATGGGACACCATCAGGGCTCCTACAGCTGCCCATCAATACCACTCTGAGTGGTCTCTCAACTTCTTGGCCACTGGAGAAAAGGGACTCCTTTTTCTGCACAGCCCCCATATCTTGCCGTATCTCCCGGAGATCCGACTTCCAGATTTGGCGCATTTGCAGGAACATCTATTTTATGTCCCCTTTAGTTGACAAATCCTTGTCAGAATCAGCAATCCGGTGTATGTCACCGTGTCTTGGAGAGGTAAGTAGCTTCTTTTCCTCCTCTATGGATTCCTCCGGGGTTTCTTGTGTGTGGCTCACTGCGGGTGCCATTTTAGGAGGCGCTGGCGGCATTGGCCGCTCAAACGAGAGCCTGATATCTCTTTGTTTAGGGGCCTCTGGCACTTGAAATTTGCGGTGTTTGCGCCCCATGTTGTCTCTCAGGGGTTAAAGTTGTGGAGTATCTTCTCTGGTGGAATAGGCCAGTATATTTATGGTAAAGTCACTGGGTTGAAGCAGAGTTCCACCAAAGCACGTTTATTCAGGCTCTTGGTCGGCCACGCCCACCCAATCCAATTTTATTTGATTAAATCACTGCAATAGGATGACCTCAGTCATAATGAGTTACCGGAGACCACATTGTGCAACAAGATCTTTATTATACAGATATTTTGATCAATAGTTTTCTTTTAATTTGATTTTCTCTTTGTTTCATTTCTTTTATTTCTTTGTTAACTTTTATGTGGTTATATATGAAAAAAACAAAAAAAATGTGAAGATTAATTGCATTGATTTTCAGATTGGGCAGTGTGTTTAATGTCTGCTGGCTGTTCTGTTTTATGTGTGCCAGTTTCTTGACCTTTGGATATAAATTGTTGAAACTAAAAATATTTATTTTATGTTAACTTTAGTTTTGCATCTAATGTATATCATAATTGTATTATATTAAACACACTTCAAATCTGAAATGAAAATATAATTATCTACCTATCACTACAAGAATTGTAAATAAATCTAAAGCCCTTAACAATACATGAAGGAATAATTCCATAATGGATGTCTTCTTCTATGGACCTATGACAGAATGATTCCATCATGCAGTATTTTTTTTTTTGTTTAATAAATTTTTATTCCAGTACATATGTTTTACCATATCTCACAGATCGAAAGAAACAAAGAAAGAGAGAGGGGAAAAAAAATAAACACAGTAAGTAAATAAAATAAATAAATGAATACATAAATCAGCAATATAATGTACAAAGACCTGTGTATCTCAATTATAATCTATTAAATACTGTAATAGAATTTACTATATTTTACAATGAAAATAAAATGTACAAATAAATATAAGTCCATATGTGGGAAGAAATTCCCTTAATCTGGATAATGTTTCAAATTGCCAGCCCATTTTATTTATTTGCTAAAGGGCATTCTACTACCCTGTACCATCTAAACCATTTAGTATTCTTATTTCATATATTATAACCAAAAAATGCAGTATTTTACAAGCAGACAGATGAGTTGTATATAGTGTTCAAAGTTAGTGCTGCGATCAGCTCTTTAAATGGGGATTTAAATTCAATGATGGTACAACTTGATAAAAGCAGGGTTAAATCCAATTGATACCTGGGGCTCCCCTCTGTCAGCCACTTTTAATGGTCCAAGACTGACAGATGGGCTACATGCAATACTCAAAGTAAGCATGGCATGCAGCTCTCTAAAATGGGGATTTAAATCCCCATTGACAGCAATACATTGTGACCAGGGTTAAAACCCAGCTCACATCCAGGAGACTCTGGTATTAATCCAATCTGAGCACTCAACGTGAGTGATGCCATTTAAATGCATTGAGAACACTGTAAGTGGGCGATCAGCTATTCTGACATTTAGCACACTACCTAGTTGACTAACCGTATTCGATCACCAAATTCTCACAAGATAGACATTAGCAGTGTAATTAAGGAGAGAGGATTTGTTAAAGAAAGCATAATATTGCAAAGCGCTACGGAATCTGTTGGCGCTATATAAATGGCAATAATAATAATGTCATCTACAAATTGCGTATTTCATTCCAAAACCCAGAAGTAACGTATAATCGTATTTCATCCTAGATGACTACATTACCCATTTAGCTCCAGGCAGGGTGTCATGATACTTCATATCTGGTTACATGGATATCGCAATGAAAAGTCTCTCAGTTCATATAATATTCTCGGAGACACATAGATACATATATGTGTATCAGAGAAAAGATACGTTTAAAACTATTAATTAGAGACAAAATCAAAATTTTAATATCTAAAAATCTGACTTCTAAGTCACTAAAAACACTCATTAAAAATATGCCCCAATCATTATTACTTAGATGCTCTAAAAAGAGTTTACATCTTCCTTAGTACCCTTCCAAATAAAAAAGATATAATCGATATACCTGTGATATGAGACCAGATTTGCACTCTAGTCATTGTTGTGGTAAATAAAATAATTTTCCCAGTATGTCATAAAAAGATTTGCATAGCTGGGTGCAAATCTGGTCCCCATAGCCGTACCGCAGATCTGGAGATAAAATTCTTCCTGAAACCAAAAATAATTATTCTTCAGTATCAATTCTATTCCCTGCATAATAAAATCTATTTGGTCTTTAGGGAATTTTTTCGATTTCATTAAGAAAAATTCAGTGGCTTCACATCCTTTCTGATGATTAATTATTGTATATAGGGAACTCACATCTAAAGTCACTAAAAAAATAATTTGGTTCCCATTTAATTTCGTCAAGAATTTGTCAAATATTGACTGTATCCTTTATATGGCTAGCAGTTGTTTGTACAATAGGTTAAATTAGAGGGACAAAGGTTTAAAAATAATAGCAGGAAGTATTACTTTACTGAGAGGGTAGTGGATGCATGGAATAGCCTTCCAGCTGAAGTGGTAGAGGTTAACACAGTAAAGGAGTTTAATCATGCGTGGGATAGGCATAAGGCTATACTAACTATAAGATAAGGCTAGGGACTAATGAAAGTATTTAGAAAATTGGGCAGACTAGATGGGCCCAATGGTTCTTATCTGCCGTCACATTCTATGTTTCTATGTTTCTAGGTTGGAGACATTTGTCAATGTATTCTGATAGTCTGCTGGAAATTGAGTCTATTCCAGAGACTATCGGTCTCCCAGGTGGATTTTTTTGATCTTTATGTAAATTTGGCAGATGATAAAAACTGGTATCTTAGGGTTTTAAGTAATTATATTCATGATTATTTAAAATCCCTTTTTCTTTTCCAGTTTCAATTAATTCTTTACATTTTGTAGCCATTTCTTTTGTAGGGTCTCTTGGTAAATTAATATAGGTTTTTATATCTTCTTCCAAATTTTTGCCCTCATGACTACTATCCCTTATCTGCCGGTTTTATTATTCTTTCTTCGTCTTCTTGAAATTTTTTAAGAACTAGTCATTCTTCCTTATTTAAATTCATTTGTTTGGGGTTATTTGTCTAAATTTTATTTATTTCTTGCATTAATGATTTCTCAAATGCAATAATCTCATCTGAGGTGAGATTGTTGGGGTAGAAATTTGATTTATTTTTTAAGTCTGTCTGTACATATTCTGATAATGATGGTTGATGATCAAAAATGTATCTGTCACTCTTAAGGAAAAATTTCTTAAGATATAATTGTCGCTTAAATTTATTTATATCTATAAAAAAATCGAATTTGTTTATCAATCCTCTTGGTAATAATTTCAAACGTTTATTTAAAACTTTGTGTTCTATCTTTTCAAGGGGTTGATCTATATGGTTTTCTCTTCTTAATCCTGAGGCCTCCCCTATTTCCTCTTTTTCTAGACTCCTTGGTCTTTTTCCTGGTGACCTTGTGTGTGTTGATCTTTCTTGTATTAACTTGTGTGGGTGAAGCATTTCTTTGTATTTCTCTCTTTTTGATGTTTCCTGAAAAAAACTATTTTGGCCGTACTAAGAGTGCTTCAAACCTATTTTTGTGTATATAATGTTCTTCTGTTCTTTGGGAATTTTCTCTTCCCTGTGGGACATTTCTTTCTTCTCTCCTAATCGGGTGAAAAAGTGTTTGGGGTTCGTTTGAAGGTTGGAGAGTTTTTATGGAGAGGTTCCCTTTTTTGGAGAGGTTCCCTTTTGTTTTTATAAATATCATCTCTATAATAATTCTCCCTGTAATGACTTATTGCTCAGTTTTTTTAATATATATCTTGTTGGGGGAGTTGTATGGGGAGTCTTTGACTGTTGGATTTTGTCTGAGTAGGAATAGTTAGTTTTTATGGTATGTTCTAATTTGGTTATTATCATAGTCATACCCGTCTCTTTTGTATTTTTTCTTTTTAAACTCTATTGTGTCTTTTTCAACTTTGTTCAATTGTAATTGAATATCATTTGTTATAGATTTATATTCTTCTGATTTAGTATTATTTCATAGAGAATTCTGTTTGTTTATCTCTATGTCTAATTTTTCTAAAGTTAATTTCCTCCTTTTAATAATCTTGTTCATGGTGGTAAACGCGAAGAATTCTAACATGTTTGACCATTCTTCCATAACTTCAATATCATCTTGGTCAAAAAATGTAACTTTGTTATACTTAGAGAGGTCTCATGTAATATTTTCAATATGTGCTTTTATTATAATGTCCTCATTTTCATGAGATGTGTCTACGTGTCTCCGAGAATATTATATGAACTGAGAGACTTTTCATTGCGATATCCCTGTAACAGGATATGAAGTATCAAGACACCCTGCCTGGAGCTATATGGGTAATGTAGTCATTTAGGGCGAAATACGATTATACGTTACTTCCGGGTTTTGGAATGGAATACGCAACAGCCTAACGAATGCGCCACAAGTGACGAACCCTCTAATAATAGGAAGAACATAAGACAAAGGAGGAGCTACCCAGCATTCAAAAACAAAACCGGGAACAACTGAATGCATACCAATTGAAAAAGCCCGCACGGCGAAACGCGTCTTGGATAATTTCTGAAAGAAATGACATTATTATTTATTGTTTTTATTTTGAGTGTTAGTTTTTATGCTCTGTTTTAAACCCTTTTAATTTTGGAATAAAATTCCTTTACAAGTCCTACTCTTCATCTTCATTCCACCATACCGGAATCCCAGGTTCCCACAGGGAAATGTAACCTACAATTTGACACTACACACACAGTTGGGAGTCAGTTATAGTAAAAGGCTCCTAAAAAGGTGAGCAAATTTACTGCTATGAAATATGTGATTATTTCTACCTATTGAGTTCAAACAATCTGCACCTAAATTGCTGTATTTCTTCTATTTTCATATATACCTGTGAAAGAAAATCGATATAGGAGAAGGTCAAAGAGCCACCTTAAAAGGCCAGTGTTTAGAACCTATACCCCTCAAAATGGCTCTAAAAGTTGTGAGTGTGACCATACATTTATTCACTTTCACAGTATATTTATAAATCATATTGGACTGTTTCATATATCTTACATTTGTATTACATGTAATTTTACCCCACATAATTTGAAGGGGTAAGTAACAATTTGCATAGCACTACACTAGCACTTTTGTGTTTAGGTGGTGGGACATAGCACCTAAAGAACTAGTTTGTTTGTTTTACCAATAACATCAGGTTGCCTGACTTAGCACACCTTTGAAACAGCGCCTGGTACCAAGGGAATACATCCAAACAGAAGGGGAGATGAAGGGGGACAGATAGGGCACGCCCGCTCCTCAGGCTCAGGGGCCTACAGAGGGGAAAATCAGTTGAGGTCATGGCTACCCGCCCATAAAGGAGCCCTGGCCAGGATGCCCTCGTGGACCGTCTGGGCGTGGAAGGGACGGCGAGAAAGTTACGGGCGTATGGACGCTGACCAGGGCTAGAAGCAAGTTGGTAAAAAGACACAGAAAGTTATGTCTCAGTTGAATTTTAATGTTTTCATTCTCAAGTAAAACGTGTTAGTAAAAATTGACGGATGGCACCGAGACACTAAACTGATATACAATGTCATGCTTACACATATGAAAGTACCTTATAAGCACTGATGTGCCGCATAATAAGTTTTTGGCTTCTGCATAAGCCTCATTGTACCTGCCATGATACGTGTCTGTCATCCAAAAATAAAAAGCCCCAATGAATCCTATAGAATACCTTGTCCGCATCCAAAGATAGGAGCCGAGAAGGCATGTGATTTAATTTTATTTGATGGATCAAATTGATATAACACCTTGTGCTATCCAAAGCCTGACCATTTAAAACAAAACCCACCTGGTTGTTGCCAACTGAAAACGAGAGAAATTGTAACAATTAGCCAATATTTTGGAATACATTTTTTGTATCATTATTAATTAAGGTTATTACTAGTTGGTATATGTTTAGCATCTATTACTTCTTTTTTGGAAATGGGAGAATTTAGTGTATACAAATTGTCAGTCAAAATCAGTTTCAAAGGGATTTTATCCAAGTATGAGCATGTATTTTCAAATGTGGGTTGTATCATGCTAGGGTCCAAAACCAAATTGTACAGTTTCTTATAGTATTCAGCAAATGTATTGCAAATTTTAATGGGCTGTGTGATTTTTACTCCATTAACATTTATCAAATTCTCAATTCTAGATTGGTATAGGTTGCAACTTAGAAGAGGCCTTGTTAAAATATCTGTTTTATTTTATTTAACATCAAGGCTGTGTGTTCCATTTAGATAACATACATTTTATTTTTTAACATCTGAGATCATTCCAGCAAGGGATGAAGATGGGACTTATTTGTTCTGATTTAAATTATATAATTTCATTATATAAAATTAGAATTTCGTATTTTCTTTTCTGCTAATAATCTGCTACAGCCTGCAGAAGCCTCCTGTGTGTGATTAGAGTTCAATTTACAGAGCAGGAGAAAAAAAAAACTTCTAAGCAAGTTAACATCTGACTGAAAAGGACCTTTTTTTTCCCATGCAGGCTGTGTGAGTCACAGTCAGTGGAGGTGTGGCTAGGGCTGCATAAACAGAATTAAAAGTGATTTAACTCCTAAATGGCAGGAAATTGAGCAGTGAGACATGGAAATGCGACTGAACACGCACATAGCAAAAATGTGTCATTAAGGGGTTAATGCACTTAGTAATAACAGTTATACATTTATTGTATTATTTGTATTTGGTTTTTTGAGTGATAGATACTCATTTACTCATAATAGTGCAACACTGTTTTAGTGAAGAGCAATGCCCCCACTTATTATGGAACTCACAGACTCTAAGTATCAAAGCGCCTTAAGGTCAGGATCCTCTGTATGCTGTTCGCACTCCGGATAGCAATCAGGAACCAGGTCGGTAGGTGTAAATGGATTTATTGACTTCAAAATATATTAAAAGTATATAAAACATAAAAGCAATACAATCCTATGTTTTTAATTTCATAGAAACTTCCTTAGGGACCAAAACATGCACAGTTACAGAAATAAAAACATTCTCCGTAACAATAAGTTGTCCTACCCACTCCCTATTCCCATTCCTTTAAATAGGATTGTTCCTCCAGTGTGTGTTGGGGGAGTTTTCATTTCCCCTGCCAATTGCTCTCCTTCAATCCCCCTCTCGTCAGCTGTTTCTGATGATTCAATCGGCACTGTATATTTTTGTATTCCTCTGTCTTCCGGCTGGTGTTCCAGTCCCGATCTTCATGCGTTCCAAATTCTCAATGTAGCTTGTTCCTAATGTCCCAAATAGAAAACACCACAAATTGGTTTGCTTTCCGCTCTATTGGAAACAAAGTAGTTCCCTGTATATTTAGCCTTGTGGATTGTATTTAAACAAATTGTAGTTGTGTTAAATTGTGCTATAATGGCTAGTGGCCATAATCATTTAACAAACATACATACGGCACATAAACAAAAATTTGATGCATTATTTCAAGATTGGGAAAAACCCCAACAGTTACAAGGTTTGGATGAATATTTTAAAGCAAAATACATTTTTTTTATCTAATGAGACAAAGAAGTGGTGGGAAATTTCATTCCTCCAAAATATATAAAGGAAGGTTTGATTCCAAGGGGATTAAGAGTTGACAAGATGCCAGCATATGGCTTGGAAAATGAAATCCTACTCAATTGTTCAATTCAATGAATTAATTTAATAATTGAATATTCTAAGGAAATAAAAGAAAAAATAGAACAAGACTTAAATTCATTAGAATTCACTAATTAATTTGACAAAGGTGGGGCAACCACTGAATACAACACCCAAAACTGATAATGAAGTGGTCTGGGTGCAGAGGCTCTGTCCTTTAAAAAAAAAAAAAATATATATATATATATATATATTTTTTTTTTATTTACAAGTTTTTCCAGGATATTATGCATTGAACAATGCTATATAAGATGAAATATGATGCTATATGACTCAAGATGTGGTTCCTATATTCAAAAAGGGATCAAAATCCTTGCCTGGTAATTGTAGACCTGTGAGCTTAACTTCTGTGGCTGGTAAAATATTTGAAAGGATATTAAGGGATAATATTCAAGAATTCATTGAGAAGAACATAGTTATCAGCAAAAATCAGCACGGTTTTATGAAGCACAGGTCATGTCAAACTAACTTGATTGCGTTCTACGAAGAAGTAAGTAGAAGTATAGATCAGGGTGTTGCCGTGGATGTGATCTATTTGGATTTTGCCAAGGCATTTGATACAGTTCCACACAATAAATTAGTGTTCAAACTCAAGGAAATCGGTCTAGATCAGGGGTCTGCAACCTTTAAGACAAAAAGAGCCACTTGGACCCGTTTCCGAAGAAAAAAACAAACTGGGAGCCGCAAAACCATTGCGACATTTAAAACAAATATAACACTGCATATATTGTTTCTTACCTTAATGCTTTATATACAGGATCGTGCAGTCAGCTGTCAATCTGAAGAAAAAAAGGACTTTCACTTAACAATGTAAAATATATTTTTGCTAATTAATAGCTAATTAAAATATTTAATTTACCTGGTTAATGGGACTTTTGCTCCTGAACCTCAGTGCTCAGTGTCTGCACATCAGGGCTGTAAGACGTCACCTTCATTTTCACACAGGCTTGCAAGCTGTCATCTGTGAGGCGTGATCGATGTTTGTTTTTAATATAGTTCATGTTGGAGAAGACCTGCTCACATACATATGTGGAACCGAAGATCGACAGGACTCCAAATGCATACTTTTTCATGTTTATATAAGTGTTGGGGATGGCATTCCATGTTTCGAATACAAGTTTGTCCTGTTTGGGAAGGTTTTCAATATCACTCCATTTATGATTCTGAGCTAGAATGGCCTTCTGACAGGCAACATCCTCAAGAGTAGCGGTCAAGTATTTGAACTTGGACACCCATATATCTTTGTCGGCTATATCGGCCAGTTCCATCTCAAGATCAGGTTGACTTACACCTGCAAATGCAGTCATATTCAATAGGGATGGATCGATCGCCAGGGGAGTGACAGGGAAGGATAATGTGTTTTTTTTCCTCTCTGAACTCACAGAATCGTTTCCCAAACGAGCTTTGCATTGCGGTGATTGCAGACTTGAAATATTCCAAATTTATCGTATCATGACTTTGTTTGAACTCTCTCAAAGAGGGAAAGTGAGACAGTGTACCTCTCTGGAAATCTTTGACAAACACTGTCAACTTGCGCTCGAATGCCAAAACCTCCTCCAGCATGTGCAGGGCAGTGCCTCCTTTCCCCTGAAGGGTTGTATTTAGCATGTTTAGATGGGCTGTCATGTCTACCATAAAATGTAATTTTTCCAGCCACTCTGACTGTTCCAGCTCAGCAAAGGTGAGCTCTTTGCAGGCCAGGAAGGTTTTTACTTCTTCCAAATATGTGACAAAGCGTTTTAGCACCTCGTCTCTGGACAGCCACCGGACCTTGTTGTGGAGCAGGAGGTCAGAATATGTGCTTTCCACCTCATCCAATAGCAAACGAAACTGGCGGTGATTTAAACCCTTTGCCATTATCTTATTAACAATCTGAATGACCACATCCATCACTTTTGTGCATTCGGGGGGAAATGTTTGAGCACACAATGCCTCTTGGTGCAGGATGCAATGAAATGACAGCAGCGTTCTACCCAGCGCCTTCTGTAGTAGAGCCACAAAGCCCTTCTGTGCTCCTCTCATGCTCGGTGCCCCATCAGTAGCCACTGAGACCAGGTGGTTGGTGTTTATTTCTTTAGCACTTAAAAAGTCCAGGACAGCCTTACAGATATCCTCACCCCTTGTTTGGTCTTCTAGTGGTATCAGCTCAATCAGTTCTTCCTGTGGCCCAAAAGAGTTCACATATCGGCAGAACAGCGCTATTTGTTCAATATCACCTTTATCTTTGGACTCATCACAGGCGATGGAGTACGCCACAGCTGAATTAATGTCTTGAATTTGCTGTTTGCTAATGTTTTCTGCCATTTTTAGGGTTCTGTCTTTAACAGTCTTCGCAGAGAGAGGCATGTCTTTGATTTTCTGCACAATTTCATTCTTGTTTTTGAAGTCCATGTATAGATGTTCCGAAATCTTAATGAATGCTTCATTTATATACTCTCCATCCGTGAATGGCTTCCCGTGCTTGACTATTTCCTGAGCGGCTACAAAACTAGCATATGTTGTGGAATTTGCAGACTTCACCCACTTCTTGAAATTATTTTTGCTCCTATCAACCTTCCTCATAAGTTCTGCAACGGCTTTTCGTCTCTCATCTCCATCTGGATATTTTTCAGCAAAGGCTGTGTGTTTATTCTGGAAATGTCTTGCAATATTCGACTTTTTGTTGTTTGCAAATTTCTCACCACATATTAAGCATACTGGTAAACCAGTCTTGTCAGTAGAGAATGCAAATGATTCTGTCCATGTATCATTAAACACTCTGTTTTCTTCAGAAATTTTTATTTTCTTGCCTTTATCCATGGTTGGCCTACCGGCGGTCCAAAACAGGGACGTAATTAGAAATCAGAGGGCCCCATAGCAAAATTTGCTATGCCCAATAATCAATGCCCCAAAATGCCATAGAAAATTAATCAGGGCCCCAGTGTACCATAAATCATAATCAGTGCCTGATGTAAATAATAATTAATAATGAGGGCCCAATGTCATCCTCGTCATTATAAAAATAACTTTTTTGTCACTTTTTTTTCCTTCTGATTGCTTAAAAAGATGACAACAAAGTATTAGTAACCCAGCTACTAAGGATTATGGCTGCGCTATGCTCAGTTACCCTTTATGTATTATGGTCACAATTGTCCACAAAAGCTGGTTATGCGTAACACATTTAATTTCATTATTATGACTGATCATACAGTTTACTACAGCAGATTTCAAGTAGTATCTATTAACAAGTATCAATACAGCTACATAATGAATGACCAATAGGTAGACCTGCAGTTGTTGTATAATAACTACAACTCCTATTATGCTCTACAAGCCTTATGTAAAGCATAATTGGGGGTTGTAGGTCTACAACAGGTGGGGTTGTATCTTTTGGCCACCCTGAAGCTAGCTCGTTATCACAGGTTTACAGGAAACAGACTGTAAGACAGGGATATTAAACTCCAGTCCCGAAAGGCCATAAACACACCGGGATTTCAGAATATCACCTTGCACATTGCTGAGTTATGCATGGTGTTAATTGTTTTGATTACATGTTAATTAGAAAAATCCTATACCTCTGGCAGGATTGTGGCCCCAGAGGACCTAACTTGACGCCCCTGTTGTAAGGGTTCCTGTTACTCATTTGGATCTAAAATACTGATTAATGTGCCCCAGTGGATGTTATTTTAGTGGAAAAGTTTCCAGATAACTGAATTGTAAAAAAAATAAAATATTAAAAGTGGTGTCCCTCAGGGGTCTGTTCTGGGACCCCTTCTATTTAACATGTTTATAAATGATCTTGAAGACAGCATTGAAAGTCATGTTTCAGTGTTTGCAGATGACACAAAACTTTGTAAAATAATACAATGTGAGCAAGATATTACTTTGCTGCAGAGGGATTTAGATAGACTGGGGGACTGGGCACTCAAATGGCAGATGAAATTTAATGTTGAAAAATGCAAAGTTATGCACTTCAGCGTAAAGAATACACAAGCAACGTATACCCTTAATGGAAGCGAATTAGGGATAACAACACACGAAAAGGACTTGGGAATTGTTATAGACAACAAACTATGCAACAATGTGCAATGTCAATCAGCAGTGGCCAAGGCCAGTAAGGTATTGTCATGCATGAAAAAGGGCATTCATTCTCGGGACGAGAATATAATTTTGCCTCTTTATAAATCACTGGTAAGACCCCATATTGAATATGCTGTGCAATTTTGGGCACCTGTTCTAAAGAAGGATATTATGGCACTAGAAAAAGTGCAGAGGTGGGCTACAAAATTAACAAAAGGAATGGAACATATCAGCTATGAAGAAAGGTTAACAAATTTAAACCTATTTAGTTTAGAAAAACGTCGCCTGAGAAGGGATATGATAACATTATACAAATATATTCGGGGCCAATACAATCCATTGTGTGGAAATCTATTCACAAACCGGACTATACATAGGACACAAGGCCATGCGTTTAGACTGGAAGAAAGAAGATTTCATCTAAGGCAAAGGAAAGGTTTTTTTTACCGTAAGAACAATCAGGATGTGGAATTCTCTGCTTGAAGAAGTGGTTTTATCAGAGTCCGTACAGATGTTCAAACGGCTACTAGATGCATACTTGCAAAAACAGAATATTCAAGGATATATTCTTTCAATGTAGGGTGCTTGATCCAAGGATAAATCTGACTGCCATTCTGGGGTGAAGAAGGATTTTTTTTCCTAGCTTGTTGCAAAATTGTGCTTCAAACTGGGTTTTTTTGCCTTCTTTTGGATCAACAGCAAAAAACAAATGTGAGGTAGGCTGAACTTGATGGATGCAAGTCTCTTTTCAGCTATGTAACTATGTAACTATGTAACTATGTAATATAATGGCAAGTTAGAGGATTGAGAAAACCAAGAATTAAACCAAAAAAACCCCCTAAATTTTCAAAAATACAGTGCATGTCAGAGTTGGACATCGCCATTTAAATTCTATAGGGGGGAAGGATTCCGTTGATTAGGGTTTTCTGTGTCCTTGAATTATATAATCTGTCATGCTCATCTGCGTCAGGACACACTGATAAATTAAATTTTCGTATACATTTACTAAAGTCGATTTTTGGTATGCAATTCTTGTCTTCTGAGCTTGAAAGATGGGACTATTTAGTTGTGATGTGACAAGGTTTTATGAGAGGGAATAATTTAGTTTGTGTGGATGTCATCTGTTATCAATTACAGGAGGCTCTGTCCTTTTAACCCTGCAATGTAAAACATTGTGGGGTTAAGTACACCTCCATTGGCTGTCATACTGATACCCACTACAGGTGCTTCTGCTTTATTGTGTAAAACGTGATCATGTGATGTGGAAGTTTATAGGAAAGTATTGAATACAATGTATACCAATGGTGAAGCTTGAATGAACATGCGGCGCACATCACACATGCGCATGAAGTCCCCAATGATCCTCTTTGAGGAGCATTGAATAGACCACCACAGAGGAGGACATGTCCTCCTGACCAATAGAAAGGTGGGCTATTACCAATTGATAGTGATGTCGCGAACTTGCCGGGAACGGTTCGCCGCGGTTCGCGGCGAACTCCGGTCAGCTGACACATCCCTGCCAATCTCCAGCAGACCCTCCCTCCCAGACCCTCCCACCTCCTGGACAGCATCCATGTTGAAGCTTGCCGTTCGTGGCAAGTTCGCAAACGGTTCGCGACATCACTACCAATTGAGCACAGAACAATGAAGGGGAAGAATGCTGAGTCCCGGAGGACATAACACAGGAGCTGTGGTATGGCTATTAGGGGGCTATAGAAAGACAGAGACTCAGGAGTGGAAAGGGAAGACGAGACACATGCAAGTAGGGGTTGGAATGGAGAAAGAGAAACACATATTGTAACTACAATGTACAGTAAATTACTGAATTACTTTAGAAAGTCATAGTAAGAAAAGCAATGTCATGGTGTCACGGTAGTATACCCCAACACGCAAGATTTAGTCCAACAATTGACAATATAGAGCAGATACGTCTTACCGGACCTTAGAATGGCCGGACTCGACGTAGAGCAGAGAAAGACAGAGTCAGGAACAAGCCGAGGTCAAGGGTACAAAGTAACAGCGAAAACAAGAACTAGCCAAGGTCTGGTACACAGTAATCAGTAAGCCGGCAAACAAGACAAAACAGGGATAAAGAGATAAACGGAGTCAGATACAAAGCCAAGGTCAAGTACGAAAAAATCACAACTGAACACAACAAGCGCTAAAGGGAACTGAAACAGAAACCACGATAGGGCAGGGAGTTAAGGGAGAGGTAAGTATAAATACCCTAGCATTTAATTTGATTGGCTCCTGTCATATCCACGCCCCCTAAATGTGAGTGTATGGGGAATGTGGGATGACAGGGGCCAATGGGAGACTGTTTTAGTTTTCGGCTCCCACTGTCCCTTTAAGAGCGTGCTCGAGACATGCGATGCGCTCTTAGAGCTAGGCGGGACACGTGACTGCATCTCGCGGTCAGTGCCCGCCGTCATCTGAACCCTGAGCGAGCTGCGCGCGGCGGGAATAGAGGACCTCAGCCGGCCCCCGAATAAGGTAAGTACCGCTACACATGGCAAACATCACCCCATGGTATGGCTATTAGGGGGCTATAGAAAGAGAGAGACTCGGGAGTGGAAAAGGAAGACGAGACACATGCAATTAGGGGTTGGAATGGAGAAAGAGATCCACATATTGTAACTACAATGTACAGTAAAGTATTGGATTACTTTAGAAAGTCATAGTAAGAAAAGCAATGTCATGGAAAACATTACCCCATGCAAATTGTTATTATACTGGTACAGATTAAATTCCTCGCTGTGATGTAACATGTAACATGATGTGACAGCGAAGAGATCATTTTTGGGGCATTCACATTTATTTAAATTGGGGACCCAAAAAACTTTTAGTTCACATTGAATAGTGTTCTTGAAGTGTAAAGTAATTATTGGTAGACACAAATGAAAAAGTTTCAGTAATTGGAAAACTGCATATTAGGTATGGAATCCTGCCAAACCAATGCTTTGATGTCCACAACACATCAGTATGTTACAGCCAACATGTCACATTGCAACAGAGCATTCTGTGCATTAACAAATGCTGGACTCAAAAATACATTCCGCTGGACCACACTAATACTGAACTTTCATGCACATTACTGTCTCCCTGCTTTCAGGTTTGTAGTTTAAAGTATAAATATAC
Source organism: Pelobates cultripes (assembly GCA_933207985.1). Lineage (NCBI taxonomy): Eukaryota > Metazoa > Chordata > Amphibia > Anura > Pelobatidae > Pelobates > Pelobates cultripes. Next base: position 133,359,688 of record OW240916.1, read on the forward strand.
ATTTATTGTTGCTTATATTATTACTTCCATTTGTGGGAAATTTATATATTTATTTATAATGTGGAAATCCTCAAATTTTACAAGGATTTTGAATTGTATAGTACTATTAAAACATGAGAACTACAATTAAATTATGTTAAATATGAAACTTTGTTTTGCTCCAAACAGCATTTTTTTAGAATTTGGGATTTGAATAATTGTCTAAATTCCAGAACTCAAAGCCAAAATGTAGTCGAATTTAAAAAAAAAAAAAGTGCAATGAACATCCCATATTTCCTGAAAAAAATAAATATTTTTAGACAAATTGTTAGGCCAAAACATTTTTTATTGCAATACACCAGTTTATTAATTACACACATCTCTAAATGTTTGATTAAATACATTCTGTCAAGTGTCATATTTTATTTTTATATAACTTTTATATAATGTACATATTGTACAACTGATTTTTTGTATCCACTGGTGTTTGGAATATTAATTACTCACTGAATTAGTTGAATTAAATGATTTACTGTAGTGTATTTTTCTTGCTATATGCTATTTTCACTTGTCTGTTTGTTATACATCGTAGAGGTGCTCTATTGATTTCAAAACACAGACATCTATAGAGAATTAAATAAAGAATTATTCAATGAGCTTTGCTGGTTTTGGCATGAAAAATATGTATCAAAATGCCCGTACATCTACTGGTTAGGCAAAGTGGCACCTGCACAAAATTAATTTTCAATCATCACTGAGTAATGCAAATTACATATTTTTTTCCTATACTAGCCTGTTTAGTGCATAGTTCTGAGCTGCAGCATTTAAAAAACACACAAAAAATACAGAAATTAAGTAAAGAAAGTATTTGGGTTTCCCAACATCCAGTATAGTGGCCCAATAACTCCTCCTATTATAAAGAAAGACTCTAGACTGTAAGCTCGTTTCAGCAGGGTTCTCAACTACACATTGTTCCTGTTACATTTTGTTATTGTTTCAATTGGCAAATTCTCCTCTTATTTTAAAGCACTGCGGAATAAGCTATATAAATACCAATAATAATAATAACTTGAAGGGAGCGTAAAGAGGTAGGCCTTCTCCCACATAATTTGTGTGGGATTTCCCAGGATTCCTAAGAACCAAAGGCCCATGGTTTAATCTCATGTTGCAGCTTTTCTACAGCGGAGTGGAATGGGGGGGTAATAACCAGGGTAGTACTAGGTCTTAGAAAAGTTATAAGCCAGGTTTATTTCCTCATGGGATAACATTTGTTACTTTATATAGTCATAGCTGTCATATTCCTTTTGCCTCCCCTGAAGCTACTTCACTACATATTTGAAGCCACATCGCTAATAACGCCCGTGATACTTTCACTGTGAGGTGATCTGTGATTATTGTAATTTATGTAAGTGATAATGCCCTAAAAGGTAACTTTTACAACCCATATCATCAATCAAATCAATCAAATTAATCCATCAAATATTTTTGCATTCCAAAGGAGGTTTAGAAAAAAGGAGCTTCTGGCTCTCACTTCTGCATGTGGGCTTGTAGAAACCCTGCAGACCCCAAGCAAGGGCTCAAATTATTCTGAAATGATTTAACTACTTTTAATGGGGTTTGGAACCAGGGCACTTCTGGCACCATAAACACTGCAGCGTGTTTATGGTGCTCAGAGTGTTCCTTTAAAAAATAAAAAGATTAATCTCCCATCTGTACCATCTGTAACAAAAAGTTATGTAAAATACACATCTGTACCTATGACAAAAACTTATGTAAAAGACAAGAAATTCCGATAGAAGGAATTAGTATAACACATTGTTGATCTTCTTTTTATTTTTTTATTTTTTTAATTCTTTATTTTTGTTATGCAGGTAGTTACAACAGTGCCTGTGTCACCACAACAGCATTGACAAGCTCAATTTTCATAGACATATGATGGCAGTATTGTGGCAAGTTGGACATGCATACAGTTTTTTTTCTAAGTGAAAAAGGTAACGATACAGCAAACAAGCTATTAACAATATGGTTTAAGCTAAGTTAGTGTGACTAGCTTGAGGCCTCGTGGTGAGATCGACCGGCTTGTATGCTTATGAGAAAACAGCAATGTACAATTCGCTTGTCGTGTCCTAAAGCGTACAGCTTATGGCTAACAAGACAGGCTAGGCACATGCTGGTTAAACATAGTGAGTTAATTAGTGATTGTAGTGAGTGTCATCGCTGTATATTATATAAAAATATCAAGCTATGAAACAGCGTTTTTGTTAAGCTAGACACGTATAGAGCATTGCGAGTTGCGCCTAGGGTGTAAAGCAGGCTAGCTGTTTAAATGTATGCGCATTTAAAACAAGGAAAAAAGTAAACAAGAAGCACATTTTTACATTAGAGACATCAGGCTTGAACAAGGTAGTAGTCAGTGACACGGTAGCACTGCAATTGGTAAAACATAGGTTGTGCTGGCTGACTATGTGAGTGAGAAGTATAAGAATAAACTAGTGCTTTACACATATGACCTATTAGTCAATTGAGAGTCATAACAGTTGACTGACTAAACATATCATGTGTTAGCTAATATGTATGTGGCCACCACATTCCTGCCAAACACTGCGAGCCCTAGAAACACCACATGTGCAACGCAAGTTAATCATGCCCATTGAAGGCACAGGAGGGAGTCACTGCTAGAATGCCATGTCCGCAGATACCGTGTGGAGATAGAAAGTAAGTGGTCATTTGCCTTTTTTAAGTCCCCTTTCATGAGATCAGTTCACCCAATGCCTGCTGATGGCAGGGTACATTCCCCGAAAAGCGTGCGCTCAGGGGAGTTGTATGCGTGGGCTTCCAGTTTGACTTTCCCTCTCTTGTGTGCTAAGGGGCCAGTGCGTGCGCCCGGGTAGCATGAGTCTCTGGGCCTCAGTCCAGTTTCGGACGTGCTCCGCAGGGATTTTGTTTGCGTGCTGGCGTGTCATGCGGCTATGTCCCTGTGGTGCTGTCTGGTGTCTCACTGGTTCGTAATGTTGTGCTCGGGTGAGTTGCTGGAGCATAAGGTTTGCCCGGCGGTCTCGCTCTGTTGAGAGTTGGAGCGGGTACGTGCGCCCTCGTGGTGAGGCTCTGCAATACAATATGTGTATTAACACTGTGTGCTGGGGTAGGGGTATTAAGGACTATGTGTGCTGGGATAGGGGTAGGGGTAATAACACTATGTGTGCTGGGATAGGCTGGGGTAGGCATACTAACACCATGTGGGTAGGGGTAGGGGTATTAAGGACTATGGGTGCTGGGGTAGGGGTATTAAGGACTATAAGTGCCCCAAATACTTCACTTACCTTTTGTGAGATGGACTTTCCAAGGGTTCTTTAATAGCTTCAGTAGAGCGGCGACCGGTCCAAGATGGCGCCCGCATTCCTCGCCGCTCAGCACGCAATGCCATAGATGTGCGGCGTCTAGGTATTCTATGTCTATGATCCTGCAGAAGTTTTTCCCCTTTTCCTTTCTCCTTCCGTGACGCATTTCCCCTTATGTATGTTTTCAGCATACACCTGGTCAGGTAGGGATCACTAAGATGGCGGCATGCTCACATGAGGCGTGAGTTTAATCATGATGAAAGTTTATTGAAGTTATCCTTATAAAAGGCTAGGTATGGACTGAAATGTGGATGTGATTTAACCTTATTGTAGTAAATAAAGACACACTTCTTTGATTAATAAGACAAAGAAGTGCCTTTCTTCGTGGATATTTATGTTAGTAGGCTGAAGGCACACCAAGGCACTGAAGACATAAATGCTAGTGCAGGACTGTGGATAATATACAGTTGTGCTCAAAAGTTTGCAGAAATTGTTCAACTTTGGCATTGATATGGGGAATCCCCATAATATGGGGGAAAAAAAGGATCTCTCTGCTGCCGAAAAGAGTGAAATAGTTCAATGACTTGGATGAGGAATGAAAACATTAGATATTTCATGAATACTTAAGCATGATCATCGCACTATTAAGAGATTTGTGACTGATTCAGAGCACAGACGGGTTTGTGCAGATAAAGGCACATTGAGGAAGATTTCTGCCAGATCCATGCATCGGATCAAGAGAGCAGCTGCTAAAATACCATTACATAGCAGCAAACTGATATTTGAATCTGCTGGTGCCTCTGAAGTCCCATGGACATCAAGGTGTAGGGTCCTCCAGAGTCTTGCAACTGTGCATAAACCTTTTATTCGGCCACCACTAACCAATGCTCACAAGCAGAAACGGCTGCATTGGACAGAAAAATACATGAAGACTAAATTTCAAACAGCCCTGTTCACTGACGAGTGCCATGCAATCCTTGATGGTCCAGATGGATGGAATAATGGATGGTTGGGGGACGGCCACCCTGTTCCAACAAGGCTGCGATGTCAGCAAGGCGGTGGTGGAGTCATGTTTTGGGCCGGAATCATGGGAAGAGAGCTGGTCGGCCCCTTTAGGGTCCCCGAAGGTGTAAAGATGACCTCTGCAAAGTATGTGGAGTTTCTGACTGACCACTTTCTTCCCTGGTACAGAAGAAAGAACTATGCTTTCCGTAATAAAATCATCTTCATGCATGACAATGCACCTTCTCATGCTGCAAAGAATACCTCTGCATCAATGGCTGCTATGGGGATAAAAGGAGAGAAAGTCATGGTGTGGCCCCCATCCTCCCCTGACCTCAATCCTATTGAGAACCTTTGGAGCATCCTCAAACAAAAGATCTATGAGGGTGGGAGGCAGTTTACATCCAAACAGCAGCTCTGGGAGGCTATTCTGACATCTTGCAAACAAATTCAAGCAGAAACTGTCCAAAAACTCACAAGTTCAATGGATGCAATACTTGTGAAGCTGCTATCAAATAAGGGGTCCTATGTTAAAATGTAACGTGACCTGTTAAAATGTTTAAAAAGTTAAAATGTTGTTATAAGTTTGATTAAAATAGCTTTTGATTTCAGTAAATATGCTGAAAACACAACAAATGACAATTTTCAGTTCTTTACAACCTATAAAGTGTTTTGAAACTTACTGTGCGTAATAATTTGGAACAGTGCATTGTAATTTTTTTATGTTTAAAAAAATACTGTTATCATTAGGAGTTTTGTTCAATAAAATTTGAATAGTACTCTTAATAGTTGGTAACATGAGAGTTATGCTGACTGTTATTTACATCAATTATTTAGGTAAATGAGAAAAATATCATTTGCATAATAATTTGGAACAGGGTGTATTATCACATGGTTGTTTGGCTCTTTTTAAAATTCATAATGATAACAGAATCACCCAAATGGCCCTGATCAAAAGTTTTCATAACCTTGAATGTTTGGCCTTGTTACAGACACACAAGGTGACACAAACAGGTTAAAATGGCAATTAAAGATTAATTTCCCACATCTGTCGATTTTAAAATTGAAATTAGTGTCTGTGTATAAATAGTCAATGAGTTTGTTAGCTCTCACGTGGATGCACTGAGCGGGCTAGATACTGAGCCATGGGGAGCAGAAAAGAACTGTCAAAAGACCTGCATGGTAATGGAACTTTATAAAGATGGTAAAAAAAATATAAAAAGATATCCAAAGCCTTGAAAATGCCAGTACTGTTGAATCATTTATTAATTAGTGGAAAATGTAGGGATCTCTTGATATCAAGCCAAGGTCAGATAGACCAAGAAAGATTTTAGCCACAACTGCCAAAATTATTGTTCGGGGTACAAAGAAAAACCCACAGACTGCTCTGGAAATAGACAATGTTTCTGTTTCATGGAATACAATACGACGATACTTGAACAAAAATGAGCTGCATGGTTGAGTTGCCAGAAAGAAGCCATTACTCTGCTAATGCCACAAAAAAGCCTGGTTACAATATGCCTGACAACACCTTGACACGCCTCACAGCTTCTGGCACACTCTAATTTGGAGTTACAAGACCAAAATAGAGCTTTATGATTACAACCATAAGCTCTGTGTTTGGAGAGGGGTCAACAAGGCCTATAGTGAAAAGAATACTATCCCCACTGTAAAGCATGGTGGTGGCTCACTGATGTTTTGGGGGGTGTGAGCTCTAAAGGCACAGGGAATCTTGTGAAAATTGATGGCAAGATGAATGCAGCATATTATTAGAAATTACTGAAAGACAATTTGCATTATTCTGCACAAAGGCTGTGCATGGGACGTTCTTGAACTTTCCAGCATGACAATGACCCGAAGCACAAGGCCAAGTTGACCCTCCCGTGGTTACAGCAGAAAAAGGTGAAGGTTCTGGAGTGGCTATCACAATCTTCTGACCTTAATATCATCGAGCCACTCTGTGGAGATCTCAAAGGTGCAGTTCATGCAAGACGACAAAAGGCTTTGCATGACCTGGAGGCATTTTGCCAAGACGAATGGGCAGCTATACCACCTGCAACAATTAGATGCCTTATAGACAACTATTACAAAATACTGCATGCTAAAGGGGGCAATACACAGTATTAAGAACTAAGGATATGCAGACTTTTGTACATGGGTCATTTCATTTTTTTCTTCATTGCCATGTTTTGTTTTATGATTATGCCATTCTGTTATAACCTACAAGTGAATATGAATCCCATAAGAAATAAAAAAAAAATGTGTTTTGCCTGCTCACATATATTACCAATTCTCCAAGGGTATGCAAACTTTTGAGCACAACTGTGTGTGTGTGTGTGTGTGTATATATATATATATATATATATATATATATATAGTTACATATTTACATTAACTTGCGTCCATCAAGTTTAACCTTCCTCACATTTGTTTTTTGCTGTTGATCCAAAAGAAGGCAAAAAACCCCAGTTTGAAGCACTTCCAATTTTGGAACAAACTAGGAAAAAAATTCCTTCTTGACCCGAGAATGGCAGTCAGATTTATCCTTGGATAAGCTATTACCCTACATTGAAAAATGATATCCTTGAATATTCTGTTTTTGCAAGTATGCATCTAGTTGCTGTTTGAACATATGTATGGACTCTGATAAAATCACTTCTTCAGGCAAATAATTCCACATCCTTATTGTGCTTACAGTAAAAAAAAAAACACTTTTCTTTGCCTTAGACAAAATCTTCTTTATTCCAGTCTAAACGCATGACCTCATGTCCTATGTAAAGTCTGGTTTGTGAATAGATATATATTATTGCAAAATTGGAAGTGCTTCAAACTGTTTTTTATATATATAATATATCGCACACACATATATATACATCTTGCGCACTCACTCATTCACTAAACAGCAATTTCAAGTCTCATAGACTCTAGGTTGCTAGAGTATGACCTTCCAAGAATGGGGTATATTGATGTTGTGGCAGGCTTATACAATGTATGATCATATACTGTAACTAAACCCCCATTCTGTTTGTTTTTAAATAAAACTATTACATTCTTTGAGACTTGAAATTGCTGTTTTGGGAATGAGTGAGTGCATTATATATAGAATTTGTATTTCATTCAAAGTGTATTTTACCATACATTTACTTTGTAAGTTTAATGATTATATATAAGGGGACCTGACTGACAACCCAGGCAGTCTTCCAGCAGCCAATCCTGCAGTGTCAGCGGTATCATATGACTCAAATCAGAGGGATTGGTTGCAAAGGGTTGTCTAGCAGGTTGCCTGAATGCAACTGGAGCACAAGGTAAGTATCTGAGCCATAGGGAGGGTCCAATCATTCAGGGGTGCTATGCCGCCCTAGCAGCTTCGAATCTCTAATTTTATAGGATGGCATAGCAAGCCCTAATGTTGGGATGGGGTTAACGATGTGGCTGATCAGTGTATGTTTTTAGATGCATTTTTTATGTTTGCAACATCCAGGTAATAAATCCATTAAACTTACTTTTTCTGCCTTTTTGGCAGATCACTGTAGTTGAGTATGCCTACAGGCATGTGATATGTACAGACAGCCCTAACAAGATAATAGAGAAGCCAAAATTCCACTCGGGCTGTCCACGAAAGTGAGTTATGCTGATCTGACTTGCAACATTTAAGTCAAAATAATTAAGTTGAAAAAACTGCAATAAAGCTTAATTAGACAGTGTGGGAAGATGTGGTGCTAGATTTAGAGCGTTTATTGTGCTCTATCCATAACTTGTGCTAATAGCACATACTATTACTCGGAATGAGCAATCAGTGATAGACTAAGAAGCTTCAGCTGACGGTTTCAGCCTATCACCAGCTGCCAAGGATAATTTTCCAGAACTGTACAGCAGAAAGAGGAGGAGATAGACCACAGAGCTATGGGGAACCTGGAAGACCAACTTTGGGGTTACACTGTTCAAAAGTGTAACCCTTGAAGGTAAGAAGGCACCCTGTAACTCATTCCCAGATAACAACTTCATATATGATGCGATAATTATAATACTTCATACAGAAGTAATAGTAGGTTCTATCATTAAACTAGCATGCAATATTATCTTAATTACATGTTTTTATAAAACATTTGACTGTTATATTTATAGTTTATTTTATTTAAAATGCTGCTAAATAATTATGGTCCAAGCACTACCAAGATTAAGAAAGGCAAATGTATTGGAACCTAAGTGTTCAACCAACAAATTTGCCTTTCTAAACCTTGGTAGTGCCTTCTCTTCTCTTGACTACAAACAACCTTTTGGGTCTTGATGCTGGCCCTAGGTTTAGTTGCACCCAGGTTGCATGGATGAATTAGATGAGTGCAGTTCCTTACTTGAATTCTAAGCTAAATAATTATGACCGCAATATTCCTGTTATTATAGAGCAAAAGTATAAAAAAACAGAGTGCTGTTGTGACGAACTGAACCTCGTCACTGGTTCTTGGAGGAGCCTGTTTGCCAGCCTCCTGCCCTGTGACTATGGCCCCTAGAATAAACTGTGGTTAAAGACACTGTTTGTGCCTTCCTGGACTTGTATGGTTACACTTTGAACTCTCGAAGCGGTTGGAAGCGGCACTCTGAACTCCCGAAGCGGTTCAAAGTGGTTGGCTGGCATTCGAATATGTGGTGGTGGCCATCTTTAGCTGTGAGCACAATGAGCAAAACACATACCTTCCACTGATTTTCAGCTATTCGAATGGGAATCGAACGGCATTCGGTGGGAATAAACTCCCGAACGAGAGACATAAACTGAGCCTACTCCCGAAGCTATAGGTTTGGTATTTTTTATTCTGCTTCGAATCCCTAAAGTAGCCTGATTTCCTGGAACTCTTTTCGAACAGTAATTTTGTGTGTGGGCGGTTAAAATAAGACCTCCATGGAAATCCCAACCCCTAAACTGATCTGCGTGATTTTTGGATATGTTGTTCACCCAGATTGGGGCTATCAGGAGATATAACTTTTATGGGGTTTCCATGAGTCTTCAAGGTAGTTTTGGGTTTTTATAAAATATGTGGTTTTTCTGCCTGGAGATAATTGAGTCAATACAGTATCTGACTCAATTATCTCTCAGGCAGAGGGCAGGGATTGTATGTTTGTTTATGGGAGTGTCGTGCATTTGTCATTGTCATTGGTCTGTAACTATATCTTGTAATTCTCCACAAGGTCCATGTGGGAGTACCCCTTGCATGGGGACTTGCATAAAAGGCCAGTGTGGCTACAATTAAAGTGAGATTTGTTTTACTCTTCATGAAGTCTAGGCTCATGTGTGAGGAATTGGAGAACTATATATACTCTGGGGATTGCTATATCACAATACTTCCCTGGGTATAATCACTAGCGCTTGTAAGAGCTGTTTGTGCTATGCTCTCTGGAGTAAAACAGGTTTACCCACTGGAAGCTGGATCCTGGTCTTGGGTCCAGGGTGAGTGGAGGACGGCAAGATACCCAACTAAGCTGCGGCGGTTTGTGGGGTTTATAGTAGTTATGGTGTTCCAGTACAGTGCTTATGGTGCAACCAAGTACTAGTAAGCAGTGATTGACGGAGGTACCCAGTCGGGGTATGAGGCGGTCCGTCACAGCTATAAATAAAGCTATAACAGTAATCTTGCATAATATGTCCCAAAAAACTGTTTGAAATGTGTGCAATTTTGTATTTTCCAGCACTGATTTTTAATGTTTGCACAAATACAAACTTTATTATTACCTTACAAAACATACAATATAAATAAATACGTGTTTGCTCAATTATAAAACAAATAAACAATATACTAAAATCCTTTATAAGACTAGTGAGATTTAACTCTCGTTTTAAAATGTGCTACAGCAATGGGATGCAATGTACACAAACGTGATAAAGCATTCTAGCTAATAGCACACAACGCACCATAAAGTGAGTGTAAATTACACCCTGTTACATACAGTTCAAGCTGGTTAAAATTTTACGGCACCCTGAGGAGCAGTTAAGTGCTAAATAACTTTGACCCCAACCTTAAAGAGTTTTAAAACTGCAAAGAACAACGAAGAATAGGATAAAATTGAATTAAACAGCTATGTGCCCCAAATTATAGTTATATATTGTGCAAAATATATTGTTAGTACAATACAGGGAGATTGGTTTACTACGAGTGTCAATACATCAGGAAAATGATTGTCATCTTCTATTTCTGATGCAACAGAATACAATAAATCATTTTATTTCTTCCGAGCTGGCAGTTTTCTATATCTAGTCACCTTCTGGGACATGCACTTCAATAAGAAAATCCAAAGTGTTTTAACTTGTGCATTTTAATTTTATTTGTATTTATTACATTGTTCTAAAATAGTCTAAAAAGGGTCATATTTTACCAATTTTACAAAAAGACAGCTAATCTTGACAGAAGAAAAGAGAAATCTTGACAGAAGAAAAGAGAAATTAAACAAAACATCTTGCTCGCAAAAATAACTACAATAACCCATGAAAGTAAGAATACTCCTTCCCTGATAAAAAAAAACTCATTGATATGATAGGATAATCAAAATACTTCATACAGAAATAATAGTAGGTTAGATTATTATAGTAACATGATTTTTTTCAAACATACATGCCATTGAGGCATTAATATATTTCATGTGTTCCTAAAAATGTTGTACATTTAACTATGATGGCCAGTGCCAACCCCCTCCCTCCCCCAATTTAAAAAACAAACAAACAAACAGATTTTAACCACTTAAGGGCCAATGAGTTTTTTGATCTGCAATGCATTATCCTTTTTAAAGGAGAAATAGGGTTTTCTTTTGAAACCCTATATGCATACATATACAAAAAGAAAAGTTCTGCGCTCACTCCCATCACTCCTGGGCGGCAGTACACATCAGCTAATACATATAGTAAAAAAAGTTACCTGCGCTCTCTCCTTAATCTCTATGTATATTTAGACAAATGGAGGTCATTTAGTTACTCCAATGGCGACTGGAGGGAATGCCCGCCTGCCAACGTCAAGGCAGACCCCCCTAGACGGGTCCTACTCTTCCCTTTACCTTGCTTCATAACACAGTAGTAGAAAGGAAAATAATGTTACAAATGTGAAGAAAAAAATTAAAACCTTTTTTCGCAGTTTTACATTTAATAATTTCTACACACTAAGTGCAAATAAAGATAACTAACTTAAAATAGATTAACTAATTAGTCCTCATTGTTAGCATGCCCAATATGTCTAGGATTTCTATTTTTTTTTTACAAGTTATAAAACAAGTACTGCATGGAATTTGAAAGCTAAAACTCTGCAATATTTGGAATGCAGAGATTACAACTTTAATTGTAGTCACAGAATTCAACACCACCACACAAAAGTATATATTTGTAGAAAGTACACACCCCAGGCTATGTAATTAAGATAATTTTGACACTTCTCATGTAACTATTTAACAAACTTTTTAACACATTAGTTTCTTTTTGAGGTTTTTTGTTCCCCCACACATGTATTTTGTGGACATTCACAGATTACACATGTCCCATTACTACAAATACCCAATATTTGTATTCTGCTACTGTTCTTGAGTACAATGATACCCTACACCAAACATGTCAAACTTGCAACCCGCGGGCCGCCTGAGGCCCACAATGATTATCTTTGCGACCCACCTGCCCTGTGTCTGCTTTGTGTTGTTACTGCAACTGATTCTTGTCTTCCCTCCCACGGCTGTTCTCTGTCTGCAGAGCAGGCCTGCCACTACCCTTCCCTCCTGGTCACGGTGCCAGAGGAGCATCTTGCCTCCTTGAGCAGAGAAAAGCAGAGCTGGAACTGGAGGACTGGTGGCTCATCTTAAGGTAGGGTAGGATGGGCTTGGGGGACCTTCCTGTGTAGTGTGTTATATTGGGGAGGAGGGGCAGTGTATTCATTTGAGAGAGGGGGAGTGTATTTGAGTGGTGAAAGGCGAGGCAGTGTATTAGAGTGATGGGAGGGGCCAGTGTGATAAATTGTTTATTTGACCCATGCCAGCCTTTAAAGGACCACTATATGGTCAGGAAAACAATCTTGTTTTCCTGGCACTATAGGGTCATTAGGTCCCCCCCACCCTCAGGGCCCCCCTCCTGCTTAAAACCCCCTCAGCCACTTACCTTTCTCCAGCACCGGGCTCCCTCGGCACTGGGGAACTCTCCTCCCTCTGCCAACGTCAGCTCTGAATGCGCATGTGCGGCAAGAGCCGCACGCGCATTCAAACCGCACATAGGAAAGCATTACTCAATGTTTTCCTATGGACGTCCAGCATCTTCTCACTGTGAGTTTCACAGTGAGAATCGCAGAATCGCCTCTAGCGGCTGTCAGTGAGACAATCACTAGAGGCTGGATTAACCCTCAGTGTAAACATAGCAGTTTTTCTGAAATTGCTATGTTTTCAGCTGCACCGTTAAAACTAGAGGGACCTGGCACACAGACCACTTCATTGAGCTGAAGTGGTCTGAGTGCCTTTAGTGTTCCTTTAAGTATGACATGCTTGCCCTACACGTATACCTTTATTCTATTCCTGCTCCTAATTAAACCCCTAGTATTGTTCCTAATCCAACCTCTATTCCAACCCATATAGTAACCTATAATCCTACCAATACTCTAACCTATAATTCTACACATAATATCAGCCCTTTTACTAACCCTAATCCACCCAATATTCCTACCCATGATCCAACCTCTAATCCCACCCATAACCCAAATCCATAATTTAAAAGTATGCTCTTTGATGAAACATATATCTGTATATTCTCTACTGCATGTGTCTGTCATTTCTCATTCAAAATAGAGTGATTATTTAATGTAGAACTATCACTCTCTGGAATTTAAACCCAGGGCCGCCATCAGAAATTGGGGGGCCCCTAACACAGCTCAAGGTCTGGGCCCCCAGGTGCCCGTCTCTAAGCCCCACCTCCAAATCCCGCCCACAGGAATACACACACAGACACAAAAGGACACAGACACACACACAGAAAGATATACAAGTACTGCATACTAACAGACACAAATACCGAAACAGACATACACACATACAGGCATACTGACACACGCATATACAGACACATACACATGCATAAGGAGATACAGATACACACACATACACTGACATACAGACACACACACTGACGTACATACATACTCACATGCTGACACACACATACATACATACATACTGACAAACAGACACACATACAAACTGACATACAGACATACAAACAGACATACATACATACACATAAATACATACATAATGGCATACACAGACACACACATACAGATAGATACATACATACACAGATACATACAGACATACTGACACACACACACACACACACACAGACATACATGCATACTGACATACTTACACACATATATACTGTCATACACACACATACATACATACTGACATATAAACATTCTGACATACACACACACACACATACAGATAGACACATACACACATACATACTAACATACACACACACTCAGACATACATGCACACATACATACCGATATATAGATATATACATACATACATACTGACATACACACACACACACAGACATACATACACACATACATACTGATAGATATATACATACATACACATACACACACAGACATACATGCACACATATATACTGATAGATATATACATTCATACATACTGACACACACACACACACACACACACACACACACAGATACATACACACATACATACTGATAGATATATACATACATAGATACATACATACATACTGATAAACATCACACACAGACAAACAGGCATACATACAAACTGACATACATACATACATAATTGCATACACACACACACACATACAGATAGATATATACATACACAGATACATACAGACATACACACACACACAGACATACATGCATACTGACATACATACACACATACATACTGTCATACACACACAGACATACATACATACATACATACATACATATTGATATATATACATACTGACATACACACATACAGACACATACATATGGACATACATACTAACATACACACACACATACATACTGATAGATATATACATACATACATATTGACATATTGACATATTGACATATTGACATATTGACATACATACATACACACACACACACACACAGACATACATGCATACTGACATACATACACACTGACAAACAGACATACATACTGTGGCGGAGCCAGCCTCGCCACTGGGCATTGGAGAAGACTGATTGCCAGCCTCCTGCCATGTGACTATGGCCCCTGGGATGTATTGCCTGCTCTCCTGTACTGCTGAGGATTGCTACCAACTAAGTGGATTTGGCTATGGCGCTTGTGTAATGCCCTCTGTTGGTAGCAACAGTAATATGCACTACCTGAATAGCAAGACTGGTAATTTGCATATTCGGGTAGATTTGCATATCGCTAATTCTGCATGCAGGAGAGACATTTTGTGTTAATTATGGTCCTTCCCACCCATTTATAAATATGCAATTATGTTGTAATAAGTCACTGTATGTTGCCTGCTATGATTTGACTGTTTGTAATTTTATTGAGTTTTCACAGCAATGTTAATGTAATGACCATATGGGCTAGTCCCAAGTAAAATAAAGTTTTAGACAGTTCTACTTCACCCTCAATTTGGAGTGCCGACTCTTATTGTGGGAATCTGCTACAATGGATTGATATGCTTGTCATACTCCCTTGCTAAATCACTACTAAGCTCTTGTAAGAGCTTGTTCCTGCCTTGCTCTTTGGAGGAGTCTACGGTGATTATGGTGTCTGCTGCAGTGCTTGGAGTCCTCAGGAAGCGCTAGGCGCATCCTTCAACGGAGGTACCCAGTCGGGGTGCCAGGTGATCCGTTACACATACAAACTGACATACAGACATACATACACATAAATACATACATAATGGCATACACATACAGATAGATATATACATACACAGATACATACAAACATACACACAGACATACATACGGTCATACACACACAGAAATACATACTGACATATATACATAATGACAGACACATACATACGGACATACATACTAACATTCACACAGACATACATGCACACATACATACTGATTGATATATACATACATACATACGGCTGTCACTTCCTCCCAGCAGCCCTTGTGGTGTAGCCGCAATTTTTTTTAAAGGGGCCCGGTCGCATGGCCGCAGCGCTGACCGGGCCCCTGAAGATATAGGGCTCATCGGGTTGCCCTAAATGCTTGGGCCACCCGATGGGCCCTGGTGCAGATGCACCTGTGGCAGTTTTGCCGCTCCACGTGGGGTCCGGGCGGCCGGGCCCGTGACAAACGTCATGGTTGTCACCCCCTGATGGCGGCCCTGTTTAATCCAATGGATAAAACTTGAAAACCACCTATGACTCATGTTAATCTTTTATATTTATGCAATGCTACATTTTCTTTTCAGTTTGAATCACAGACTTAGAAAATTACATTATAATCCAGTTCAGACAAGGCAAAGCCACGGAAACACTGCAAAGAAAAATGAGAAAAGAAACATTGTTTAAGCTTGCATCCTTTCTGTATGCTTTCTCTATGTTGACTGCCAGGCGCAAATGATAGAGCTTGTAACGATGATTGAGAGGGAGCTAAGATGGAAGCTCTCAGTTGCAAGAAAATAATATGTGGATTTCTTAATCTAATTTTATTTTTCACACATCACAAATACATATTTGCTAAATACAGGGATAAGTAAACACAGTATAAAAAACCATAGCTAGTGACAGTTCACCTTTTAGTGTGAGCAGTCAGGGGCAACTGCTATTTATTCCCTTGAGAGAACGACCATAACTTTGCAGTTGTGAATATAAATTACAATTGCTTTCCACAAAGAATGATCAAACTTTTGATCTGTACAATCAACCATCAAGATCCTGATCCTGACCAGCCAGATCAATAGCAGAAACCACAGCTTAATTAGTTTTCCTTAAACAGGGCTGTGGAGATCTAGTCACCATTGATCTCGGATTTTTGGTTTCCTTTCATAGACAGAAGCCAGTACTATCTAGAGTTTCAGTTAATAGTCTGGCATGTAATTTACAAGATGCTAACAGATGACTTTTTCTTCTCTGAAGAAGAGTTCAAGAGAGAAAAAAATACCTAATTCCTCAGATTTATTTCAGTGTGATCAGACTAAAATATGATTCATCCGCAAAATATCCTATGATTATTTTCTACATTTTCACAAAAGAATTGTAGCCTATTCTCAACTACTAAAATATATCCATGTCTGCTGCAACTGAAGAGGCTTTGTTCTATATGTCTTTTGAGAACTAAAGGCTTGTAGACAAGGGCAATGTTAGAACAAAATCCTTATTCTCTGATACAGCAAAAGGTCCTGTTCTAGGTCATTACATTGTTGGCTCCAGTGGGAAACAAGTAATCACTGACCTTCTTAGTGATCATTAAAGTTAATAAATGCTTTAGTTCAGTGACTGCTCGTGGGAACATTGGTGCCATGCAGCAGAATATACGTGGTTAAAATGTAAAAAAAAACAGAAGTAATATAATTTAGCAAAGACAGGTACATTGTAAACATGTATCATGGACAACTGAACTTAAACCTTAGATGATGGATGCCATCAGTGAGAGATTGCTTCATCTTCATGGAATATGACAAACTATGCAATGTTTCCTCAGAGCAGGATGGATGTACTGGAAGAAAGGGCACCCAATGGCAAGAATTAGACTTGGTGGCGCAGTACCCACAGAGAAATAAAGAAATCATGCACCAAAAGGGTTATTCTCATCCACTGCCAGGAATTTACTATTCTCCAAGTCAGTTATGTTTCCAGTTCAGCTATTCTGCCTTAAATGTATGGTTAAATTCCTCCTGATTCACAGTTCTGTAAATAACTTTGATATGTTCATATTTGTTTCAAACATGTTTTTTAAAGGAAAACTACATGCTAGGATTCACACTCAATGTTGATGTATTATATGGATAATATGTTAAAGAATATGCAAAAGAAACTCAACCCTACAATATATGAAAATGAAAAGGTAACTTTGAAGCTGAGCATATTCCCAAATCGACCACTTATGAGATAAGTAACACAATGTATAGAGAACTGCTGTGCAGAGCAAGCTTTATGAATGGAGCTACAGATCGAGCTTATCCATTCTTCTACTTTGTTTCTGAACATTCTACCAGGATACTGTGAGATACAAAAAGAACTACCCACCGCAGATAAATGAGTTTATGGTTGCAAATGCAGAACCTAATTCAGGAAAATGTATGTATACATATGCAGAACACTCCTTGACATGAACAATACCTGGACTCATTAATAATAATATCCATTTGAAAAACTGGTAATTAATACCAAAGATTGGAGAACATTGAAGTGATAGAATAACGCATGTTATTTACACACTATTACAGTTTTAGAGTACTGTAAACAAATGCATATGCAGAGAGGGTTAAAAGTGAATTTGGAACTTACTTTGTTAAATATTGAATGAAAAAATAGAAATATATGTGGAATTATAAAAGGATTCTCAGCAAATTATCATTTGACATTTTATTGCATGCTAACTGAAATAACAGAAACCACAAAAGAAAATTGAAAAACATTGAAACAGTGTTGCAATCCAAACTGGCTCTAAATGTGCTTGAAAAAAACACCAGACTTAATAGAACCATGAGTGAAGAGTGAAGAGTGTAGACGTTTTAGAGAGACCAAGCAGATTCAACTTCAGGTTACATTTTGCAGGGTGGTCTACAAGTAAATCAACAAACCATACACACAGACCTCTAGTAATGCTCAGAAGTGGTCATCACTGAGAGATCTGGGGGATACGTCTGTGAAGACCTAGACATCAGTGGAAGCATCTTCAATGTAACAGAAACAGGGTTGGCTGGTCCCTGGCTTTCTTGATCCATTCCCCTTTTCTCTCCATCCACCAGAAGGCTCCTCAGAGGATGCTTTTCCTTTTCTACCACAGCTGGGTAGGCAGCTTCTTCATAGTGATTAGAACCCTTCTGGGACAGTTGAAGTGGTACCACTTACCTAAAGCATATACCCAGAGTGAAATAGCTATTGATAGTATACACACTAACGCTAGCTGAGACTTTTAATGAGGACAAATTAGAGTTTGTATATAGTCTTTTGTGTGCAAAACAAACATATAACAGCCAGTCATACATTATAAAACATACAGTAATCAATCAGACATTGTGTCCTCTACCATTGTCCTCGGATTGCACCATTAGATAGTCAATTACACTCTTTGATAAAGTTCCCTTGGCTTCACATCCCTACTAGTATTTCCAGTGGATGTCTGAGTAATTTCATCAAGCACTTAGGGTCCCAAGGCTGCTCCCTCAAGTACAATGTGTCATTTGAAAGCTCTCTTTCACGTGCTCCCATTGTTCACATTTGGTGCATTCCTGTCACTAAGTGCATATTTAAAAAATATATATCAATGTATTAAAATGTTTTTTAAAATATTAAAGCATTTTAAAAGTGTCTCCCAAAAATATTAAATCATTTGAAAAGCGTATCCAATATAGTAAATCAGTGCCTTAATTTTTTTTTTTTAATTCTCTGCTTTCGCTACTTTAGACTATGGAATGGATTGTCCTTTGCTGTTTCAAAATTATTTAACATATCTGAAGTTGATTTCCATCACTTGCTGACATCGAGTCACAAACAGTGTGTGGGAAGTCCTGTTTTTGTTTGCTAATGCCTCAAGATTTGACTAGCCTGAAATCATTCTACAATAATAAAGTGTTTCCTTCAAGAATTTCAGTCTTCCTTTACAGATGTAGAATGTGTGCAGAATAGTAGACTCCTACAAAGAAGCTATTAGGGATGTGCATGGGCAAAACATTTGGTTTGGTTCACTTCGCTTCTGAAATTCGGATAAGAAACAAAATGTGTCTGCTTCAGTAATTCGGACCAATGGCATTCGGTTCGGTTCGGCAGTTGCAAAAATCGGCAATTAGAAACTTCGGTAATTCGGACCCTAACCCTAACCCCAAGCTACTTCAGAACTTCTGTAAGTATCCGACTGTCCGAATTTCACGAAATTCAGCCGTATGTACATTTGGAACTAAACGAATTGCACATGTCTAGAAGCTATGCTGTAAGCAGCTCTGTAGGTAACCGATTACTGCCTGAACGTCTTCTCAATCAATTTGCCACCTGATTGCCTGAAAGATGTTGGACGGTCTTCACTACCACCATGTCTAGGCATTATGGGCTTCCACCAGTGTGCTGTCAAGGAGGGGAAGGCATGCTGATCTGTAGGAGCACTCATTTACAGGTGGGCATACATCATTTGCAGGTGGGCATACATCTTCTCTGCAACCAGATGGGTGATTTTGTTAGGCAGCTGTTTTAACATGGCCCTGAAATGAAATCCATTAAAATGTTCAAGAGTGAGGTGGTGAACACATCCCTATAAAGATAAGGAGCCCAACTGTTCCCATCTCTGTTAACTACTGGCACTATCCTCAACATACCCCTGCTCTGCCTCAGGGTGGTAATAGTGGAGGAGTGTTTTTTCCTTTTTTAAATAATCATTGTAGTGGATTCATCCTGCTTTATGTTTGTTGAAATATTGGTTGCTGATTGGTGTATTTACTCCTACTGTAACATTACTGTGTTTAACTTTAAGATTAAGCACTACACTGCATACAGTGCACTGCAGTGCTCACACACGTGCACAGTACACATTAATAGAAAAAGAAAGGCTTTTACAATTGATTGTTTTTTTTCACTGATGCTGTACCATGTCTGAAACACTTCTCTTGCTTCTGCAGCAAACTGGACTGAATACAAGAAAAAAATTGGGGAAAAAATCAGACTTGCCGCACTCTGTGCCAGTATTGTTCATTTGTGTAGTAAACTGTTACAAACTGACTGTATTACAATTTGCAAAGCTCTAGCATTGACACAGAAACACACTGCAAGTCACATAATCTGTCTTTCACAAGAATAACATTTAAAAAAAATTCACACATCATTATATAATTCGATCTAAATCAGTGGATTTAGGTAGCAGTGGCTAGGCACAGCAGTAACCTTACAACCTCATCAGTCTCATACTGGAATCAATGACACTGGCTGTATCACTCTCCCACGCAGCTAGAGGAATGGTAAACCACACAATCACTACTGGTCTGTCTACCTTAATAGCTGAGGTCAAAATGTCTGGAAGAATATTGCTTGGATATATATAGATTTTTTATATTCTCCTTTTCCCTTCATTGGTCACTTCTCAATTGATTGGTGAATAAGACAACATTTATTGGCTGTCCCTTTACCAACAATCATTTTTTAAATCTTTTGAAATACAGCCAACATTATTATCCAGACTCAAGCCTCAATTTAATTATTTTGGATAACTTTTATTTTAACATATCACAATCAGTTTCAAAAATGTTTCAAATGTTTTATCTATAGAAGTCATCATTAAAGACTATGGGGATTTCTGTAGAGGAATAATTTGAAAAGTTTTCTAACAAATAGTGTTTACTAGAAAAGCTTATCTAAAATAATTAAATTAATGCCTAAGCTGATTATGTGCCTCCCCACAACACACACACAAAATCACACTCACCTCTCCATTCCATTCCCCTTTTTCTGGCACCCCCAATGCATCTCTGAATGATGAAACAATAAAAAAGACTAATTCACTGCTGATACGGGCTGTAGTAGTGTGAAAATAACTTTTTTTCTTTGGTTTTATTGTATGTACTGGGGCTGATGTGTACTATGGTCACTGCTGCCGCCCATGAGTAGTGGGAGTTTGAACGCAATACTTATTTTTGTGTATTTGTATTTACTTTTTGTATCACACAACCATTTTACAGTGCTGCCGCCCATCCCATGTATTCCCTATTAAGGGTTAATAAGTATGTAGGGGTTTTAAAATAATACCCCTCTCTGTCTCATTAGAGATTTTCTTTTTCCTGAAGTTGAAGCAAGCAAGGTGAATTGTTAGTGTAGGACCCACTTGATGTGGCAGGTGGGCATACATCTAATGGCCATTGGAGTTGAACTAAATGCCTCTATTTATATAAATATGCATGGGGATTTGGAATAGTGCGCAGATAACTATTTTTCTTTACTTTAAATTATATTAACATTATCATCATTTGAATATGTACCACAATTATGCATTGGCCTAGAATGGTGACAAACAAACAGTATGTAGACAATAACAGGAACTGTGGCTAGATCATGAAACATGTGTACTGAACATTTTAATTTAGTTAAAATTGACAATAATGGCCTGCAAAGCGAAACCAACACAAATGCAGGTGTCACCTTGAGTTTCCTGCCCATTTTCACCAACCATTTTCATAGTCTGTCAAGTTGCCAGTAGAAAATGAACACTTATACTAATTATTCTCCTTGATACTTATTAGTATATATGTATGTCAATTCTTCTTTCTTGTTGTTGGGTGGCTCACCTTGTATCATGCATATTATAGTTCTTCTTTGTCACTTAAAAATACAACGCAATCAGACTTTCCTGGCTTTTCTTATAAAAGAGATTTATTTTTCTTCCTTTCACAAATACAAAGTCAGTACTTACAGTGTCATTGATGTTAAATAGGTCAACAGCTGATGGTACATGCTGGACATTCAGAGTGTGAAGACACTCTGCCTTGGTGTTCCGTGTCTCATTCTCCTAGACTCTCTCTTACATATTGATACAATATGCTTGTTGGCTATTCTAATAACCCTATTAGGTCATCTCATGTTCCAGGGACACTCAGAAATAGAGAAGAGCTTACAATACTTATTGTCATCTGTTTATGTCACTCAAGATCAACCACCCTTCAGTGTGAAATGCATTTAAGAGACATTTCCAAAATCTAGAATATTTTACATTTCCCTCTGTTTATGGTTTGACGTAAAACCATAATATAAAAGAATGTTTTCCTACCCATGCACACACCATGTCACATTTATTGAATGCAAGAAGAGATGTTCTCATGTTAGCTTTCTACATGAAAATCCATGGAAGACTGATATCTTCTATCATTTATTAACTATAAACATGCATCAATATATCCCTCTGTTGTATATCTTACTGTATAATCTATTATATCTGAAACCAGTTTTAACTGTTCTTAAACATCTTCATTGGACTATTATCACTAATGAAATTAGCAATTTTTCTGTAAACTATATTTTGTAGGTTATAACCTAACATTTAACTGATACTCAATAAATGTAACATTAACCTAACTTTGTACCCTGGCAATGCATTAACATCACTGATGTAGCTAATCATTTACATTTGTATAGAAAGCAATATCAGTGTATATACATATAATAAAATACCAATTTTAAATCGTGAACATATCCTAACACAAACAAAGAAAACAATGTTCTTATACTCCCAAAAATTTATATTAACTAAACTGTTACATCCTTAGCACTTATTAGTCATTAATCAAATACATTTCTAAAAATAACTCTGTACTTGGTTCCTAGTGGAATAATTCCATGGTATAAGACTTGTACCTTAGATGTTCTTCCTAAAACTCTAAGTAGATTATCAGCTCATAAAACAATATTTCACACCTCTAATGTTTACTTACAAAAATGACTAAATAATTTAACCTCTTCGCGACACGTGACGGTTCAGGACCATCATCGTTTTTTTACCATTGAGGACCGCTGACGGTCCTGAACCATCACAACGGTATTATGTGCTTACCCAATTGCCGTCGTTCCCACGGCGGCGAACGGCGGTACTCCCGGTGTGGGGAGACTGCCTGCAGCCCAGGCAGTCTTCCCTCTGCGAATTAGGACCCTGGGGGCCATGTGATCACTCAACAGGTGTCCTAGTGTCTGCCTGTAGGGGGACTGTCTGTGCTGACAGGCAGTCTCCCTGCATGTGTAACATAAAAATAAATAAAAATCTTAATGTTAATAAAAAACTAATGGAGAGCAAAAAATGGGTTGCAAGAGTATTCTGAGGACGGACAGCAGCTAAAATAGCCTGCCCTTCGGTGGGTCCCCGCTCAGAACTCAAGCTGGTTTTAGCTCATCTTGTGCCATTACAGAGAGAACATAGCTGAAGCATATCAGACTGGTCCCACCCATACAGGCAATCCAAATCAGAAATGCCAGCAAGTTCTCTCTGCACGAGAGATACAGCAACCCCAGAAGATCGTTTCAGCCTTGTTAGGCATCATCAGTGAGGCATAACTGATATCTCTCTAGGCACCGTGAGCAAGGGGTCCACGTCTGGATTACCCTTTAAATTAATGGAGAGCAAAAAATGGGTCGCAAGAGTATTCTGAGGACGGACAGCAGCTAAAATAGCCTGCCCTTCAGTGGGTCCCCGCTCAGAACTCAAGCTGGTTTTAGCTCATCTTGTGCCATTACAGAGAGAACATATCTGAAGCATATCAGACTGGTCCCACCCATACGGGCAGTCCAGATCCGAAATGCCAGCAAGTTCTCTCTGCACGAGAGATACAGCAACCCCAGACGATCGTTTCAGCCTTGTTAGGCATCGTCAGTGAGGCATAGCTGATATCTCTCTAGGCACCGTGAGCAAGGGGTCCACGTCTGGATTACCCTTTAAACTAATGGAGAGCAAAAAATGGGTCGCAAGAGTATTCTGAGGACGGACAGCAGCTAAAATAGCCTGCCCTTCGGTGGGTCCCCGCTCAGAACTCAAGCTGGTTTTAGCTCATCTTGTGCCATTACAGAGAGAACATATCTGAAGCATATCAGACTGGTCCCACCCATACGGGCAGTCCAGATCCGAAATGCCAGCAAGTTCTCTCTGCACGAGAGATACAGCAACCCCAGACGATCGTTTCAGCCTTGTTAGGCATCGTCAGTGAGGCATAGCTGATATCTCTCTAGGCACCGTGAGCAAGGGGTCCACGTCTGGATTACCCTTTAAACTAATGGAGAGCAAAAAATGGGTCGCAAGAGTATTCTGAAGACAGACAGCGACCCATTTTTTGCTCTCCATTAGTTTAAAGGGTAATCCAGAAATGAAATGTTATTCTAACTGTATTTTGATATTAATATATATATATTTATATCAAAATACACTTAGAAGGAAATTGTATATATATATCTATTTATATATAAATAAATAAATAAAACAAAATATACATATATCCATATACAAAATTACATAAATAATTATATAAATATGCACGTAGACTTCAAATATATAAATATGCATATATATTTAAATTCTACGTGTGTATTTATGTAATATTTTTACTTTAATTTGCTAGCACTGTATTTTACCCTGTAACTTTCTATGACACCCTAAAACCTGTACATGGGGGGTACTGTTTTACTCGAGAGATTTTGCTGAACACAAATATTAGTGATTCAAAACAGTAAAACATATCACAGCGATGATATTGTCAGTGAAAGTGACTTTTATTGCATTTTTCACACACAAACAGCACTTTTAGTGATGATATAATTGTTGTGATACGTTTTACTGTTTTGAAACACTAATATTTGTATTCAGCAAAGTCTCCCGAGTATAACAGTACCCATCATGTACAGGTTTTATAGTTTTTTTTTAAAGTTACAGGGTCAAATATAAGGGTCAAATATTTTTACATTGAAAATTGCCAGGTTGGTTACGTTGCCTTTGAGAGCGTATGGTAGCCCAGGAATGAGAAGTTCCCCCATGATGGCATACTATTTGCAAAAGAAGACAATCCAAGGTATTGCAAATGGGGTATGTCCAGTCTTTTTTAGTAGCCACTTAGTCACAAACACTGGCCAAAATTAGCATTCAGTTTAGTTTTTTACTTTTTTCACACACAAACAATTGTGAACGCTAACTTTGGCCAGTGTTTGTGACTAAGTGGCTACTAAAAAAGATTGGACATACCCCATATTGAATACCCTGGGTTGTCTACTTTAAAAAAATATGTACATATGGGGTGTGATTCAGAGATTTATGACATATAATAGTGTTACAATGTCACTATTGATACATTTTAAAAATATATACCGTATATACTCGAGTATAAGATGTCTTATACTCGAGTCACTGTCTGTATTATGGCAACTTACATTGCCATAATACAGACCAGGACCGCCGGGCTCATTACAAGCCCGGCGGTCCTGTTGGGGGCTGGAAGAGAGCTGTAACTTACCTTTCCTGCAGCTCCTGTCAGCTCCCTTGTCTCCTCCAGTCCGGTCAGCTCCCCTGTCAGCTCCACTGTAAATCTCGAGAGAGCCGCGGGGTCAGAGCGTTGGCACGGGTTATTGTGGCAACGCAGCGCGCGGCACTCACACCGCGAGACTTGCAGTGGAGCTGACAGGGGAGCTGACCGGATCGGAGGAGAGAGAAGGGAGCTGACAGGAGCTGCAGGAAAGGTAAGTTACAGCTCTCTGCCAGCCCCCCTCCTACACAGCCCATCCACTGGACCACCAGGGAATGAGAGCCCCCCATCCCTGGCCATGTATCAAGCAGAGAGGGGGGACGAATAAAAATAAATAAAAAATTAAATAATAATATAATAAAATATTAATAATATTAAAAAAATAATAATAAAATAAAAATATAATATTAATAATATAATAAAAACATTTAATATTAAAATAATAATAATAATTTTAAAACAATAATAAAAATGCCCACCCCCCACCAAGGCTCTGCATCACATATACAAACACACTCTGCATCACACACACACTGCATTCATACACACACTGCATTCATACACACACTGCATTCATACACACACACACTGCACTCATACACACTGCACTCATACACACACACACTGCACTCATACACACGCTGCACTCACACACACACACACTGCATTCATACACACACACTGCATTCATACACACACACACTGCACTCATACACACACACACACTGCATTCATACACACACACTGCATTCATACACACACACACACACACACTGCATTCATTATACACACACACTGTAAATAAATATTCAATTAATATAATTTTTGGGGGATATAATTTTTTTATTTAGAAATTTACCAGTAGCTGCTGCATTTCCCACCCTAGTCTTATACTGGAGTCAATAGGTTTTCCCAGTTTTTTGGGGTCTCGACTTATATTTGGGTCGACTTATACTCGAGTATATACGGTATTTTGAAACAGCAATTTCCTATTTGTACTTTTGGCCATATAACTTGCAAAAAAGCATGTAAACACTGAGTGTTTTTAAACTAAGGACAACATTTTGAATCAATTTAGCAGTTTTTTTCATTAGCTTTCATAGGTAAGTAAAAGATTTTTCAAGCAAAAGTCAATTTTTCACCATTTTTTTTTTTTTAAAGTAAATTATATGACCTGATACAAATAATGGTATGTAAAGAAAGCCCTTTTGTCCTGAAAAAAAACCCAATATATACCCCAGTCTGGGAACAGTAAATGAGAAAGGGGAAAATTACAGCTAAACACAAACACCACAAAAGTGTTAAAAGAGCCCTGGTCCTTAACATACAACATCGCAAAAACAGGCCGGTCCTGAAGGGGTTAAATACCTTATCATATTCTGCTTTTCCAACATTAATCTTTACATTATTACATCTCTTGTGATGGCTTGTTAATGTAAAACAACATTAATAGTTTCCTATATCACACATAGTAGGATTGTCCAAATGATCATCACACATTTGTTCTGACAAATCTCATTTCCTAGTACACCTCTATACATCATCAAAAGTAATAGTATTTCTTCTGATATCATTTGGGTTTTACTACCCAGGATCCTATAATTCCTAGTCCAAACATTATAGACTCAGGAGAAAAAAAAAAAAAAAGTTACATTGGATAATACCATATCTTGAAATCGATCATATCAAAAAATCATTCTTACCATCCCTAGTCCATGCCATCATAAACGTAGGTGTAAACTGTGTGCTGTATTATTATCTATTTATTAATTTCTTCTTATTAGATCTATCAATATATAAGCAGAATGCTTTAGTATAAATGTATAGTTTTGTATTCTCATTTGGTTAAAACGTTATACCAATGTCAATATCTCATTTACTATTCTTTTGTGTCTAAGCCAATAACCATAAACTCTTCTATATTATATTAAGTTTCAGTAAACCAAGATTATCCTCATCTTGTTCTATTTCTTATATAACTAAGCAAGTTTTTATGTCATAATATTTAACTTTATACCATCATCCTTTCTAAAGTTAATATACACATTCCATGTTAGATTATACTAAAACACATGTGACTAGTAAGTAACCAATCACTGTTTCTTTTTTTCAAATTTTCTTTCTAATCTCATCTGGGAAATGGTCTTTGTCAGATTATTCATATGTCTATTATGTTTCTTAACCCCTTAATGACTCATGACGGAATTTTTTTCATTTCTCTGGCATTTTCCTTGTGAACAGGGCCATCTATAATATGAATAGGACCCTGGGCAAAGAATTTTGTTGGGCCCCCTGGGCCCTGCGACCCTCCCAATCCCCCCTCGCCCCCAATTACGCCCAACCCCCAATCACACTGACATACTGACACATACATACAGACAGACATATTCAAACATTCACAGATACATACTGACACACACATACACTGACACACAAATATATACTGGCAGACATATTGACACACATTCAGACATACTGACACACACATACATACACACAGACACATACACTGACAGATATACTGACACACAGACACATACACTGACAGAAATACTGACACATACACTGAGAGAAGTATTGACACACACACAGACATGCTGACACACACAGGCATACTGATATACACACACTGACACAGACAGACATAGTGACACACACAAAGACAGACATACTGCCACACACACAGACAGACATATTGACATACACACACAGACATACTGCCACACACACAGACATACTGACACACACACACAGACATACTGACACACACACAGACAGATATTTGACACACGTACACATACAGATATTTGACACACACAGGCATACTGACATATTCACAGACAGACATACTGACACACAGACACACATACACTGACATAATTTTGACCACACACACAGACATGCTGACACACACACACAGGCATACTGACATAACACACACACAGACATACTGACACACACACATGCATGCTGACATACACACAGACAGACATACTGACACACACACACAGACATACTAACATACAGACAGACATACGGACACGCACAGACATACTGACATACATTTAGCCACCCTTCAACCACCCTTACCTTTTCTGGAGAGTGGTTTCCCTGGGGTCCAGTGGCAGGCTGAGGCAGTTGGGAGTTCTCCTCTGAAACTCCCCCCTCCCTGCTTTCCTCCTCCCGCGCGGCTCTGATCTCCGGTAGGAGGAAGTGACGCGCGACACTCACTTCCTCCCAGCTGGCTGCCAAACAGGAAGGGGCCCGGTCGCGCTGATTAAGCGTCACAGCGCCGAATGGGCCACTGCTGACAAATGCCCACCAGGTGGTCCTTAGTGCATGGGCCACCCGGGGGCCCTCTTTAGCGTGTGGGACGATGCGGCTGCGCAAATCGCGGGGCCCACAGGGCAGCTGCTCTGGGGGCCCCCAGAAGCAACTGGGCCCGGGGCAGCTGCCCTGTTTGCCCCGTGCTAAAGACGGCCCTGCTTGTGAAGCTGTGTCCTTAAGGGGTTAAAAGTCCCCTGATATGTTTCTGTTCTAAACGACATCATCTCCAAAGGTTAGCAGGTCAAAGTTAAAAACGTTTCACTTCGACAGACAGTTGTTTCTTTCTTTGCATATGGGTTAGCTTCTCTTCAACATATTCATTAGTAATCAAGTCTTAAATTCTGTCTGTATCTGTTCTTGCTTCTCTCACACAGCTGCGCAGACTCTGAATATGTTCCTGAAAATCTGCCAGATCTTCCTCATGCTGGTTTGCAAAACTCACATTGCTTGAGATTTTTCCTTCAAGAACATACAATCTTGAACAGTCTTTGTGACACTCTAGATTCTTTTTTCTTCAACAAGTTTCTGTTCACACTTCAATCCAGTTTAGAGCACTCTCTCTACTTTCCCCTCTTTGGAAGTGGGAAAAAATTTGAAATAAATTGGCTGGTTTCGTAAAAAAAAATGTAGAAAAGAAACTTGGAGAAAAAACACTGGCTGCCTTAGCCAATATGTAATAATTGTACTTTTAAAATAATTATTCTCCTTGAAACTTATTCATATGCATGTGAATTCTTCTTTCTTGTTGTTGCGTGGCTCGCCTTGTATCATGCATATTATAGTTCTTCTTTGTCACTTAAAAATATAACGCCACCAGACTTTACTGGCTTTCCTATAAAAGAGATTTATTCTTCTTCATTCACAATGACAGTACTTACAGTGTCATTGATGTTAAATAGGTCAACAGCTGATGGTACATGCTGGACATTCAGAGGGTGAAGACACTCTGCCCTTGATGTTCCGTGTCTCAGTGTCTGAGTCTCATTCTCACACAGATAATACATTCTACAGATATACCACCAAAATGGATGTGTAAGCATTACAAGTCAATGCTATTGATACAATACTAATAATGTTGACTATTCTAATAACCCTACTAGGTCATGCCATGTTCCATAAACACTCAGAAATAGATAAGAGCTTACAACACTGTCATCTGTTTATGTCACTCAAGATCAACCACACCTTAGTGTGAAATGCATGTACGAGTCATTTACAAATATAGAATATTTTACACCAGTCCAGGTCTAAATTATGAAATGTAAATGGAAAAGGGATAAAGAATATTGAGAAAGTGCAATTCTGAAAAGCAGCAGAAAAAGTCTGGTATTTAAAGTGAGACAAATGCATAAAAAGCCTATGTGTGAGCATTATGAATTGTGTGAATGATGAAATGTTTTGTTTTAACATGTAAATCCGTAGGTAGATTAGTCACATACCATATGAATCATGCTCATATTTGAAATATGTCTATCTTTAGCAATTTCAAACTTAAAACATTGTGACAATGTCTGCATATTCATTATATCTTGTCTTACAGTTTGACAAGCAGTGTCATTACAGATATAATATGTATAATCATCTGAATTTGCAACAATAACATCTTTAGAGATGAACATACTGTAAAACAGTCTATATGACTTTCCATCTATAATGTTTATCTAAAGTGTTTTGTATTAAACAAATTTTAAAGCAATTATTAAAAGCAATTTGAAAGCATTTATTACCTTGCTTTGTATTGGACTAACATAATATTTCAAAGTCAAGCTTTCAAGAGTATTCCTCTCTTCCTCAGGTCTTAAGCGTATTGCCCTCATGTGGACGTCCGGTTCGGCTCTTCCCACCAAACATTTTCCCTGTACTTACCTTCAGCTACGAAATCTGACAACTCCGGGCTAATAGCTGACTCCAAACCGCATCAAAACATTGTTGCCGGCCTGCTTCCAGGTTCCTGTATCATGGTTTTTACAGATATCGTGAGGCTTTCTCCCGAACGCCCGCTGTTGGTGTTAATGCTATTTTGTATCAATACGTACAGTGTTTGGCTCATCATTGGAGCTTTTGTGCCTTTCTCTGCGTTTTGCTGAAACCAGGTTTCATATTTTTTCTTATGTTTCGCATGCATTCTAACTACTGAACGTTTGCATAACTTTTCCTTTCGTATGAGTATAGCTTTGTTCAACACCTAGCACGTTACATTCCGTATGCTTCACAAACTACTCTGCATTCGCATGAATTTCAGCTAGTCATGTTTTTATGTTCGGTTGGCTGGTATTTCATTTGTTCTCCTTGATATTCGAGTGTTTGAGCTCTGATCAATGAGAATCAGAGACTGTTCGCTGAAATATTTACCATTTCGGTACTTTTATGTCATCTAAGTAAATTATACCCTTACTCTATTTTTAGGGATTTATATACTAAAATGTGTTTCAGACTGGTGATAATTAGTACTTCATTGAACTTATTTAACTCATTATTATGGGTCATTGTTCATTCTTCATGTATGAGCTAACTCCAGCTCATCATTTATATGTCCCCACAGTGTTCTTTTTTCTCATAACTATTCACTGTATTTCATTATCATCCACATATTACAAACACTAGGCATTTATTATGTTTTCACTTTTACGTGTATGTCTGGTCTGGTGGTTTAGAAATTATAAAATGTATTTATGCTTTTATTTATCTGCAATACTTTCTCATAGTCTCTTTAGGTCTGGCCGTTCGTGGCCCTCCCGACATTGTCGCAAAGCTGTTTAATCAATTACACTCTTTCTATGTTAAGGTACTTTTATAACATTTGATTCAATGTATTCAGCCTTTTTTACATGCTAGAAAACACCACGTTGCCTGTGTTTTCACTTGTTGAGTTACTGTCACATCCTGCTCTGTTCTGCGTTCTGCAGAGATGTCTGGCCTTGGCTTCTGGTATCCAGTACTCTTTTTACAATTCTTGTTTAGTTTTTCTTGGTTTTTCTTGTTTTCTCTTCCATGTCTGGTTTTCTTTATTCTGGGTTTTATGGGTTCATTCCTGTATTCCGTTCCTGGAATTCCCAGTCTCCTGGATTCCTTTAAATGTTTATTTTATGTTGCCACACCCATTCCTTTTCCATTAATCCTTTTGTTTCAGTTGGTTCCTGCAGGCAGTTGCTACAAGTCATCTGCCCCCTTCTTGCAGGTAAGTGCTGTGTGTGTTTTATTATTGTTTATTTAGTCATGCATATCTAGGTAGATAGATCCCACCATAATTGGAGTACTTTGCCGCAGTTGGTGGGTTGCATACATCTTGGCCATTTATGTATGTCTAAGTCTCCAAAGTTTTACATATATAGTACTTAGTTATGTCTCCTCTTGTTTTGCCTTGCTTCTCTGGTCTTGTTTTATTTTGTCTTGTATTCCCAGTTCATGTACAGTCCTGTCCTGCCCTGTTCATGTTTCCCTTATGTCTTGTGTACGTGTTCTGGGTTCTGCTTTCTGTCCTGCTCCGGTTCTGGGTTCTTCTAGTCTTGTCTTGCTTTCTTGTTAGGTGCCTGTTCTAGTCTTGTCTTGTTTCTGTACTGGATACATGTCTGCTGCAGAGCCCCCTATCCAGTTCCTGGGAGGTCTGCATATCATCAAGCTCCTAGCTCTTGGGATCCACAGTAGCTGCATCAGGGCCCTGGCATGTGGCCGCACAAACACTGGTGCTCAACACCAGGGGGCATGTGGTTACCCTGCACCAGGCCCTGGTAGTCCATTACCATGCTCCCTTCATCATCAGGCACTCAGGGGTCCCGGTCTCCGTACCGCCACCCGTGACAGTTACGTAGCAATCTAAATTACTTTTATGCCCATCAGTCTTTGGGGGATGGCTTGCAGCTTGCCTTTTAGGATTGACCCTCGTATTGTCCACGATATGCATACATTAACAGTCTGGCGATCTAATTTATGGCTTCAATTCTATACGTTCCCTTTTCATGTCATTTCAATAAAGGGTTAAATTGTCTTTTTCCTGTCTTACTCCTCTTTAGACTCCTTTCTATACTTTCCTAATATTAGAGGATAGAGTGTATTTCAGCTTTTCTCAGGTATATTCAGCTCCCTTATATATAATTTATTATTATTCCCCGTATTATTATTATTATACTCATATGTATACGTATTACTTTTTCTCATAGATCTGTATTTGAATTTTCCTGCTTCTTAGGAGAATCATTCTTCGGATACCTTTTTTTTTTGTGGGTGGATTGTTTTCACGCCCCCTTTAAACTCTCTATTTTTTGTTACTTATCCCTCAATAATTTATTAATTCTTTCTATAGGTGCATACTCTCTGTATTTACCCTTTCTTGTCATTAGGCTACATTGTCCCTTTCTAAGTACGTGCCTCATCCTTACACATTACGTTTCATAAGAGTATGCCTAGGGAAAGAGAACTGGCATATAGGTTTCAGGTGCTGACCTTCTTGTTTCATACTCGTTTTAGTCTCCCGCTGGCAAGGCCAGACTTCCAGCCTCAACACTGAGGTTTGCCCACATGACCTTACGTTTTAGTTATTGCCTTGCAGGCCTTTCATTAGGGTGCTAGTTAGCATTCACTTATCATGGCCATACGTATTGATTCTCTTAACATCACCGAGAGGCCAACACTCCACCACAACGTCTGGGTGGCCACATTCCCCTCGAGCCAAATCATAGCTAGAGACTCTCTCTGCCACTTGGCAACTAGCAGGGCCTCATCCATCATGGAGTAGATTAATTCTTTGTCTAACAGCACTATATCAGCCAGCCAGTTCTATAAGTTGGTACCCTGTTGTATGGGTCATTGATTTTTTTTTTTTTCACTTTTTAGCATGTCTCAAGCTTCTGTACATGAAGATGGCCTGTCTTTTCCTGAAACTCCAGCTAGGCCCTGCACTCCCCCACGTCCCAGTTCCCCTGCTGAGTCACTTACCCCTGCCACTCCCGGGTCCATGAGGTCATGAACTATACCCAAACTAGCCACTGGGCTGTGCAAAAGGTGCATTCCCTTTCCAGTCACTGCAAGGAAGTCGGAACTCTTTAGGCTCCTATCCACTCAGTCCATTGACCCAAACCCAGTATGAGTTTACATTGCAGACGTTTTGATGGCATGGGGGAAGTGCAGAGCATGATGTCTATGTTGATTGCCTCTATTCAAGCCATTAGCGATCGGCTGACAGTTTTGGAAACGGCTCACCCTATTCCCCAGGCCACTGCAGCAAGTCCGGCAGAGGTCACTACCCCCACGTTAGCAATCTCGCAGAGTGGCTCGAGCACCATTTCTCCCCTTTCCTCTACATCTCACATTGTCACTCCCACACATTTGATCCCACCTCCATCAGGAAAGACATTATTGAGGGTAAGGATATTAATTTAGTCTCTCTACTAATTGATTTGCAGGACATTGTAGAGAAGAGGACCTATAATTGCAGGAATTTGTCATTGGTCCTTAAAAGCCAGGGACCCCAGCCTAAATAAGAAACTCTCAATCCCCAAGTTCGTACTCGCCTTTGGTCTCTACAAGGACATCATTTGTTCAGTTTACCCCCAGAGGTGAGAGGAACTGGATCTCTACCTGCACAAGTTGGTGGATTTATGGCACAAGTATGGGAGCTTTTCTTTTTATGACTACCACAATTCAGTGTCAGCCCAGTTTATCATGCAAACCGACTGGAGCCATTTGGGCACAGAACTCTTCTACAGACATTTTGTCAGTTTGAACCCCCCGGCTTGTTACAGCACACCTCAACCAACTTTGCATTAACCCATTTTACATATATTACTAATTTGTTTCTGACCACAGGTTTTAAGGTCATAGGCCTGTATTTGTGGTAGGCCTGTATCTGTGCTATAAAACTCCCATTACCCTCTTACCTGGGCTGTTCTCGTTCAGGTCACCCCACCCACCTCACCTCATATGCTTTATTTTATTAATACCTTTATTAACACCTGTACACTTGGTGGGCCCCATTTTATTACAGGCCTACCTCACTATGGCACATCTCAACCAACTTTGCATTAACCCGATTTATGCATATTACTAATGTGTTTGTGACCAAAAAAAAGCTGTAATCAGATTTATTCAACCCCCATTGGAAATCATGTTTATTATCAACATTTCTAGACTTTCAGCTGTTTGCAATAAACAAATCAAACAAAAGCAATTGAAATAGCTCAACACAACCAATGCTTCAAGTAATTTCCCAAAACTCACCTGGAAATGCAACTTATAATAACTTCTCCAGTCTCAAAATTATTCAACCCCCTGAATAAAATTAGTTGCACCAGGTGTACTCGAGCTGGAACACTTGAAATACCTGAACTGGCTACGTGTTTGTTGAGTGTCACATTTGACTACATGTTAGAAATATGGCTAAGTCAAAAGAATGGTCCACAAAGTTAACAGAAGAGATCATCGCCCTTCACAAACAAGTAACAGGATAAAAATGACTGCAAAGACTAGAATGTTCCTAGAGACACAGCTTTTAGCATAGTTTGCAAGTTCAAAGTTGATGGAACACTACCTGGACAGGACAAAAAAAAGGAAGCAATCAATGACTGCAACCAGGTTTATGAAAAAGCAGGTTGTGAAAAACCCTTGAGTGACTACAAAAGACCTACAGCAAGAATTGGTTGCAACAGGCACTGAGACTTCAGTAAGGCACGTACTAAACCCAGAAGGTTTCCATGCCAGAACTCCAAGATGTACACCTCTACTGACCCAAAAGCACAAGACAAGTCAGCTTCAATATGCTCAAAAACAGATAAATAAGGCACAGAAGTTTTTAGATTCTGTTCTATTGAGCGACGAAACAAAACTGGAACTTTTCAGCTCAATAGATTAGTGGTATGTCTGGAGGAAGAAGAATGAAGCATATGCAGAAAAGAACACTTTGCCTACAGATAAGCATGGTGGTGGCTCGGTGATGCTCTGGGGCTGGAAACCTGCAGAGTGTGAAAGGCAATATGAATTCATTAAAGTATCAGGAAACTTCATGCTGTCTGTGGGGAAGCTGAAGCTTGGGCTTCATTGGACTTTCCAACAACACCTCAAATTCCACCAAGGCATGGTTGCAGAAGAAGTAGTGGAAAATTCTACAGTGGCCATCACAGTCACCTGACTTGAACCCCATAGAAAATATCTGGTGGGCTTTGAAGAAGGTAGTTGCAGCATGCAAACCCAAGAATATTACAGAACTGGAGGGCATTGCTCATGAACAGTGGACCAAGATTTTTTAGGAGCGCTGCCAGAAGCTGGTTTCTGGCTATGAATCTCATTGAATCTCAGTTCAGAACAGCAAAAGTGTGCTCTGCTAAGTTCTAAAGATGCTTGCCATGAAAGGATTGAATGATTTTGAGACTGGAGAAGTCATTGTCAGAAGTCATGGCTGTGTTGAGCTATTTCAATTGCAATTGCAATTTTGACAATAAACCTGATTTTCAATGGGGGTTGAATAATTTGGATTACAAATATATATATATATATATATATATATTGTGACGAAACCAATCTCGCCACATTGCATTGGAGGAGCCTGGTTGCCCGCCTGCTGCCTTTGGATTATGGACCGGCAGCTAAAGGGTTAATTTTACTGTGCAGAAGGATTTATTTCTCCCTTTCTGCACAGCCGTTCGGTAGATTCCATCTACCAAACAAACAGTCTCTTTTCAGCCTCCCCAGAGCCGTGGGAAGCCGGCCGGCGACCTTAATTGGCCACCCAGAAGCTGGAGTGCGCCCTCCATTTACCTCCCTGAAGCCGCGGTTAACCGCGGCTTAACGAGCGTGTGCCGGCAATTGACCACCCAGTAGCTGCGGTTAACCGCAGCTTAATTGATTGTTACTGGGTGGTCGCGGTTACACTTAGCCGCCACACGATGGCGGTGTTCTGGAGCTCCCCGGGCAGCCAGCGCTTGTCTGCCCGGCTTTCATGCACCAAACCCGGACACTTTTACGTGCAGGCACCGCTGAACCTCCAACCCCTGGTTCTAATTCGCACGGATTGAACGAATGCATGTAAATTCGGTATTTTATGTTGGAGGAATGTTTTAACCCAGATAGCTATGCCATGGAGCCTATTCGTGGAATTAAAGACTTTGGCTCCATGGCAATTAAAACTGTATTCGTGTGGTCTGAGTGCCATTCACCTAATAATGTGCACTCAGACCTGAGCTATCTGGGGATATGTTACATGTCTGTGTTTTATGTAGTAAATGTTACTTTGTGCATTTTAAAGTATAATGCTGGTTTTGTGTTCCCACGTGTGTAATGGAGTTTTGCCTTTGACTTGGGAGATAATTGAGTTACTTCCCAATTATCTCCCAGGGCAGAGGGGAGGAAGCCAGGATGCATTGTGGGAATATACTGTGACTGTGTGTCCTTTTTGTATACTTGTCTGTCCCTTGTCACAGTCTCCCATTTGGTCCCCTAGGGGAGTGTCCACCAGGTGGGAGACCTGCATAAAAGCTGGGCAGGTAGCCCTCATTAAACAGACCACTGCTTGACCCTCAACACGGAGCCTTGTCTCGTCTTTGGGGGGATTTACTGTATGCTGCTAAGGACTGATTGCCAGGAGTGTAAGCCGCTTGGGAGCTTTTCCTGTTCGTCTGGTAGCAGCAATTCGTATGGTTCCTGTTCGTGTATTTGGAGTGCTACCTTATTCCCTTGTATGCCGTTCGGGAGTTTGGAGCATTCACTTGTATGCAGTTCGAGAGTTTGGAACATTCACTTGTATGCAGTTCGAGTGTTTGGACCATTCCCTTGTATGCAGTTCGAGTGTTTGGAGCATTCCCTTGTATGCCGTTCGGGAGTTTGGAGCATTCACTTGTATTCAATTCGTGAGTTTTGGTGATTCTACAGTAGCTGTGCCTGTCTCTGAAAGGGGGATTATCGTCTAAGTGGTTTTTTCCCCTTTTGTGCAAAACGGTCCGTTACATATATATATATATATATATATATTCACAAACATGTAACATTTTTCAGATTCCCTAGATGATCGCTTTAAGCATGCACATGAAGCACATTCTGTACGTTATTTACAAAAGTTTGAATTTTCAGCAACTCAAAGTCAATCCAAAATTTCAATACTTCTGCACAAATAGTCAAACTGAAAAACTTCTCTAGGTCATCTTTATTTTCAGTTGAGATATTGTTTAGTCCCAATGCTGTTTAGTCCCAATGTTCTCTTCAATTAAGCTTTTCTAAAGCATTTCTCTCAATAAGTAGCCATTGATAAGCTGAAAGCATCAGATGACCCTTTCAGCCTATCAGTAGTGCCCTATAGAAAAGCTTTATAGCTAGTGGAGGAGGCTGAGGACAAAAATGTTAGGGGTGCCATGAAGAGAGCTTTCAGGTTAAGCTGTTTGTTTTATAAATATTGTTTTTGTTAATTTTGATACAACAGATCAAACATAAACATCACATAACATAAAACAATACATCTGAGAGGAAGATTAACCGAGCTCACCAAGAGGAATAGTCATGCATCTCTTGTATTGTAACTAAATATATATTATATAAAACATTTTGGGACGCTATGAAAGTGCTAGTGCTTTTTGGAGACATTTTTCTCTTACTCTTTTATTCCTAACTGAGGAGTTGTTTATCCAGCTATTTTCCATTTTTAATTGAACTATTAATTGTTCTTTATATTGACCATAACTAATTTCAATAGGTTGTTTCTATCTTCTCGCTATTAAAATTTTGATAGCCATAAAACCATGAGTAGCCAAATAATATTGAGATGGTTTTAAAGTTGGCCAACTAATATGTAGTAATAACAGAGTATAAAAGGAAAAAGGGCTGCGCCAAGCTAAATAAATAGTTTTTAGTCCAAATGATGGTAGTGGTATAATAAAAATCCAACCTAAAAAAGTGTCCTCTCTGCCATCCTAGGGTACAGGAACAGGATCTTGAGGTATGATATATAAGATAAAAGGAGAGAGCAACCGATAGTGCAGATTGTCTGTATCAAGTGAAGTAAAATTTGAATAATAGTATCAAACTCACAATTTTATAGAGCTTCTGTCCAGCTCTAGGGTAAAGCGCACACAGCGGTATAATCCCCGCTTATGAGATATGTGGTGAGTGTCGGTTCTTCAGTGGTATCCAGAAACTCAAAGAGAACAGAAACAAGCCAGATAGTGCTCTCTGTATAGGTGTATATTGTAGGTAGAAAAAAAATTCCGTACTTACAAGGACAGAGCAGTCCAACTGCTCCTTGATGTCAGCGCTGGTGGAATAATCCCCACCTAAGGATTTCTTTGACTGCAGAAACTTGCAGAAATGATGTTAAAATCAAAATAAAATAAATTATAAAATATATAAATATATATATAATATGCCAGGGATGTATAAATAAAAGTAATTGGAACTATCAAGTAACCAAAATTTTAAATTTATTATACAAAGTTATATTTCCATTAACGCGTTTCGTCATACAGACTTTTTCAAAAATGGAATGCTGAATTGGCGCTGTCTCTCTCTTTTATTTATTTATTGTTAATATGTAGTAATGCTACCTGAAGGGTTTTGTCTATTTTTATAATTTATCAGTCCTATACAGATAGCTATACACATGCTCCCAAATAATCTTAATAACCAAACAGTCCCACCATATATGTACATAACTACCAACTGCTTCCAAACATCTCCAACAAATCGTTGAAGCATCAGGATCTATTTTATTTAATATTGTTGGTATGATATACCACCTACTGCATATTTTATAAAAGGTTTCTCTTAAAATTATATTATGTACCTTTCTATTTCATTTAACAAATATCTCACCCCATACAGTAGGCTCAATTCTAAGATTCAGTTCTATTTCCCATTTTATAAACATTTTCACTTGTTTCCTTTGTAATGTAGACATTGTTAAAGCATACAACTTTGACAAAAGTTTAGATGTTGCTTTTGGTTCAAAAACCTATTTCATAAGAAATACACTGTATGATCATATAATGTAACTAAACCCCCATTATTTTTGCCTAGATTAGGTGTTTTTAAAAAAACAAATAAAATCTTTCAACATTGAAGTTGCTGTTTAGTGGATAGGTGAGTGTGCTGGATCTTGTGTATTGTATTATTTGGCCCCCAGCAGCACCCCCATTTATGCATGTTAAGGTGAGTGCAGCCAACCCCTCTTGTTTTATATATATTTGGGAGTCTAGCCAATTCCTTGGTTTTGCACCCCTCCCTGTCACAGGTGCCTCATCCCAGGGCCCTATTTAGCCTTGTACTGCAGAGAGCCCCAGATGGAATTTCTTTCCCCAAGTAGATTAATCTCATAAGAGCAGACATTAGGCTGTTAGTGTAGGACCTGCCAAAGATGGGGTACATTGACGTTGTGGCAGGCTTATGCAATGTATGATCATATAATGTAACCAAACCCCCATTATTTTTGCCTAGATTAGGTGTTTTTAAAAAAAACAAATAAAATCTTTCAACATTGAAGTTGCTGTTTAGTGGATAGGTGAGTGCGCTGGATCTTGTGTATTGTATTATTTGGCCCCCAGCAGCACCCCCATTTATGTATGTTAAGGTGAGTGCAGCCAACCCCCTCTTGTTTTATATATATATATATATATATATATATATATACTTTATAATATAGGATTTAATTCTTAGATAATTGAATATTTTAGAGTTAGGATGATAAAATTCCTGTACTAATGTAGCAAATGACTTAACTCTTCCTTCCTTCATAATATTATCTACAAATATGATGTTTCTTTCTCTCCATCTAAAATTACCATATATACTCGAGTATAAGATGACCCGAATATAAGTCGAGGCCCCTAATTTTACCACAAAAAACTGTGAAAACTTATTGACTCGAGTATAAGACTAGGGTGGGAAATGCAGCAGCTACTGGTACATTTCTCAATAAAATTAGATCCCAATAAAATTACATTAATTAAATATTTATTTACAGTGTGTGTGTGTGTGTTTGTGTTTCTGTGTGTTTATAATGAATTCAGTGTGTGTGTGTTTGTGTGTAGTGTGTGTAGTGTGTGTTTGTGTGAATGCAGTGTGTGTGTATATAATGAATGCAGTGTTTGTATGAATGCAGTGTGTGTAAATAATGCAGAGTGTGTGTTTGTATGAGTCTGTGTGTATATTATGCAGGGTGTGTGCATTATATACACACACTCTGCATTATATACACACACTGCATTCATACATACACACACACACTGCATTCATACAAACACACACTCATACAAACACACACTCTGCATTATATACACACACACTCATACAAACACACTCTGCATTATATACACACACACTCATAAAAACACACATTCTGCATTATGTACACACATACTCTGTGTGTATATGATGCAGAGTGTGTGTGTGTTTGTGTAGTGTGTGTAAACTGGGTGGGGGAGGGCATTTTTATTATTTTATTTAATTTTTAAAATATTATTATAATTATTTAAATGTTTTTAATATTATTAGTTAAATTATTTTAATATTAAATTATAATTTTTTTTGTCCCCCCTCGCTGCTTGTTGCCTGGCCAGGGAGGGGGGCTGTAACATTCCCTGGTGGTCCAGTGGATGGGCTGTGCAGTGGGGGGGCTGGCAGCGAGCTGTTACTTACCTTTACAGCAGCTCCGGTCAGCTCCCTTCTCCTCCGTGCAGCTTCTGTCAGCTCCGTTCTGCTAAGTCTCACGGTCTGCGTGCCGCGCGGACAGAAACAGAGGCAACGCTCAGACTGACGCGTGGTTCCCGAGACTTACACTGTGAGCAGAACGGAGCTGACAATGTCCCTTTTTTGTATGCTGTTCGAGCATTTGGCTCTATTCACCTTTTATTTCATTTACCGACCAATTCACCGAACGACCACCCTCCTGGCTTGTTAAGTTGAAACAAATCACAAGAATGCAGTGTTCTCTTTGTGTGAAAACGGCGGCCATCTTGTCGCACGAACGCATTCAGCGGGACTTGGTCATCAAGTGCATGGAACTCTAAGGCGGCTACTCAACGACCCGCACCCCAGTCAAAACTCCCGAACGCCTGCTTCTAGCTGCAGCAAGTTAGGAGAACCTGGTTCGACAGTTTGTTCAACAGGAAAACTACCGAACCATTAACATACACTGAGCCAGGAGAGTCATTCACCTTTTCGCTGATTTCCCTACTTTCTGTTCATATGAAAACCCACAAACTAATGCTGGACAGACTTATTTCGAACGGTCGGTGAAATCTTTTAACCCCATGTCGATTCGACTATGTTCGTGGGATCTGAACGCTTTTCGGATATATTGAGCGCTCAAATCCAAGCTATCTGGGGATATGTTGAATATAGGGGTTCAGTTATGTTAAAGATGAGTTATGTATTTTAATGTGTTTTGTAAAAGTTATAACTTGGAAATATTTTCTTTACCTGGAGATAATTAAGTTTACTACGGCCACTTAATCCAATTATAGAGAGGAGGGGTTTTACTGTTTATGTGGGAGTGTTTTACATTGTAACTGTATGTTGATTGGTTACTATAATTATGTCCCAGTCCTCCACAAGGTCCATGTGGGAGTATCCCTTGCTGGAGGACTTGCATAAAAGGCCAAGCTGTGGCCACCATTAAACAGATCATTTTACCCATTTATGAAGTCTTGGCTCATGTTTGGGGGATTGGGAGCTATAATTCACTACACCTTCTGCTACACTTGGATTTTGGGAGATTCTGCACAGATATACTCAGCTAGAGTATAGGGGATCCGTTACAGTATTCTTGAGTATACTTTCTGGAGTCCTATATTGTTTTGTTGTTCTTTAACTATACGTAATAGTCTAATATTCCCTGTCCTCCTTTTTATTTTTTTTGTCAGCCATTTTGAGATCCTGCTATTATCATAATAAAAAATGTTTTCATCCTCTCCCAATTTGTATTAATTTGCTCTGCTTCTATGGAATTAATTTTCCTTTTAAGTTCCCGAGCTGTTTTCATGTTTTGTTATTTAATAGATTTTTATTTTTTTCTAGACAGTTTATAATATTCAGTATATAACTCCGCTCTAGAGGCACCTCTTTCTTTATT
Organism: Pelobates cultripes; assembly: GCA_933207985.1. NCBI lineage: Eukaryota > Metazoa > Chordata > Amphibia > Anura > Pelobatidae > Pelobates > Pelobates cultripes. The sequence continues at coordinate 133,402,565 of OW240916.1, forward strand.
TGTCCTGCTTTTAAGTTTGATCAAATAGCCTCTTGACACCGCTTTAAAAGCACACCATTTCATTGCATTAGACATGTCCTCTATGTTATTTTCCTTAAAGTATAATTCTATAAGATTTTTGATACAGTCTTTTTTCATTATTATTATTATTATTATGATATTTATATAGTGCCATCAAATTCCGCAGCACTTTACAATGGGTGGATGAACAGACATGTAGTTGTAACCAGACAAGTTGGACACACAGGAACAGAGGGGTTGAGGGGTTTAGGGCCCTGCTCAATGAGCTTACATGCTAGAGGGAGTGGGGTAAAATGACACAAAAGGTAAGGATAGTATTAGACTAGTGACAGTTGCAGAAGAGGAATCAGTCAGGAGCTATTAACAGTTTAATTGATATGCTTTTATGAAGAAGTGGGTTTGTAAAGATTTTTTGAAGGAGTGGAGACTGGGTGAGTATCTAACGGAGGAGGGAAGCGAGTTCCACAGGAAAGGTGCAGCCATCGAGAAATCTTGAAGGCGAGCATCAGAGGTGGGAGTACGGACAGAAAATAGATGTCTTCAGCAGATCGTAAGGGCCTAGACAGGACATACTTGTGTATAAGGGAGGATAGATAGGTGGGAGCAGCATTATGTAGCGCTTTGAAAGCAAGAACCAGAATTTTAAATTGAGCTCTATATTTTATAGTAGGGACTGACAGAAGGGTGAGGCATGGGAGGTGCGGGCGGACAGGAAGATGAGCCTCACCGCCGCATTCATTATGGACTGTAACGGCGCAAGTTGGGAGCAAGTAAGACCACTGAGAAGTGGATTACAGTAGTCAAGGCGAGAAAGGACAGTGGAATGGACCAACACCTTAGTCGCATCTGGCATTAAGTAGGGGCGGTGTTTTTGAGATGGAAATGACAGGATTTGGCGATAGACTGAACATGAGGCTTGAAGGAGAGGTTGGAGTCAAAGAGAACACCTAGGCAGGGAGCCTGCGTGGTGGAGCTGATGGTAGTACCGTTGACTTGGAGGAAGACAGACACAAGAGTAACAACACTTGAGGGAGGAAAGACCAGAATTTCAGTTTTGGTCAAGTTTAGTTTAAGGAAGTGGGCAGCCAATTCCAATTAGAAACAGCAGAGAGGCAGTCAGAGACACTAGTCAAGAGGGACGGGGAGAGATCAGGAGAGGACAGGTAGATTTGTCATCTGCATAGAAATGATATTGGAAGCCAAAGAAGCTAATGAGTTTACCAAGGGAGGCAGTATAGATGGAGAACAGGAGGGGACCAAGGACTGAACCTTGGGGGACACCAACAGAGTTGGGGAGAAGAAGCAGAGCCAGAGAAAGAAACATTGAAAGAGTGCTGGGAGAGGTAGATCATAAGTATACTGTAACGGACCGTTTTGCACAAAAGGGGAAAAAAACGCTTAGACGATAATCCCCCTTTCAGAGTCAGGCACAGCTACTGTATAATCACCAAAACTCACGAACCGCCAATAAGTGAATGCTCCAAACTCCCGAACGGCATACAAGGGAATAAGGTAGCACTTCAAATAAGCGAACAGGAACCATACGAATAGCTGCTAGCAGGCGAACAGGAAAAGCTTCCAAGCGGCTTACACTCCTGGCAATCAGTCCTTAGCAGCATACAGTAAATCCCCCCAAAGACGAGACAAGGCTCCGTGTTGAGGGTCAAGCAGTGGTCTGTTTAATGAGGGCTACCTGCCCAGCTTTTATGCAGGTCTCCCACCTGGTGGACACTCCCCTAGGGGACCAAATGGGAGACTGTGACAAGGGACAGACAAGTATACAAATAGGACACACAGTCACAGTATATTCCCACAATGCATCCTGGCTTCCTCCCCTCTGCCCTGGGAGATAATTGGGAAGTAACTCAATTATCTCCCAAGACAAAGGCAAAACTCCATTACACACTTGGGAACATAAAACCAGCATAATACTTTAAAATGCACAAAGTAACATTTACTACAATAAACACAGACATGTAACATATCCCCAGATAGCTCAGGTCTGAGTGCACATTATTAGGTGAATGACACTCAGACCACACGAATACAGTTTAATCGCCATGGAGCCAAAGTCTTTACAGTCAGTTTCATACGAATGGGCTCCATGGGATTCCTATCTGGGGTATAAGACATTCACACAAAAATACCGAACACCGGGTCATTCGTGTGCTTTCACCGAACAAGAAGGGAGGTCGGCGGCTTCAGCGGTGTTCGCGCAAAACTGTGTCCGATTTTAGTTCCATGAAAATAGAGGCGAACACCGCTGTTCATTCGTATGGTTTAAAATGGCCGCGACCTCGTGTTCGGGATACGAACGGCGGCCACCCAGCATTCATCAATTAAGCTGCGGTTAACCGCAGCTTCAGGGAGGTTAATTGCCGGCACACTCCAGCTCCCAGGTGGTCCAGTCATTCGTACGGTTGTTCGGTAGATTGAAACTACCGAACAACCGGCAGAAAAGCACGAATACAGCTTTTCTGCATGCAAAAATAAAGTCTTTTAAAAGGGGGCCATAGTCCAAAGGCAGCAGGCGAGCAACCAGGCTTCTCCAATGCAATGTGGCGAGATTGGTCTCGTCGCATATACTATCATCTAAGTGCCATGTACTGAATAGTTTATGCCTTTCTCTATCTCTTAGAGCAAAAACAATGTAACTATGGTCTGCCCAAGGGTTATTGTTTATCAATATTTTATAAATCTGTTCTACTAAGCTGTTTTCCCCTAGAACTAAATCAATTCTTGAAAGAGATTGATGTACCCTAGATGAATGAGTATATTCGTATTCCATTGTATGATAAACTCCAGATATCTAATAGATTATTTTCTTTCATTATTGTACCCAACATATTCAATTGTTTCCTTATTTGCTGATTCACTTTACGATTATCTTTGGTCTTTTTGTCTAATACTGTGGGACACAATTATAGTCTCCAGCAATATTCAATATTCCCATTTTAACTTTTTCTATCTTCTTCATTACTTTCTTAAAATATTTAGTTGGTAACATATTTGGCAAATAAAGATTGACAATTGTGTAAAAAGGAATGAAAAGACAGATCCCCATACTCACAAAAATATGTGAATTGGTGAGAACTGTCTTAAAAAGAGCCTACCTCAGAGCTACATTATAAGGGGTAACCCAGAAAAAAAATATAGTTGAATGACAGAGACCCTCAAAACAAGGGGATCCCAGAAGTAGCTGCTGAATGTAACAGAATAAATAGTATAGTTACCAGGTGGCAAGTAGAGAAGAACAGGGGGCTGTACTTGTAAGTGGATAAAAGGGTGAAGGGGAATAAATAGAAATACCCATATATACCCTATATAAGCCACTGCTAGTTGTATTTAATAGCAGTAAAGGAATGTCCCTTTAACAAAAAACAAAAAAGGGAGACTAGCATTTATACTATAAAAAATGTCCTAAATTAGGACACCTAAGCTGCAAAAATACAATAAGGCAACACAAAATATGTGTAATACATAAATCACCCCACTAATATAAAGGCAGGCAAACAGGAGCCTATACAAACATGAATAGGAGAAAAGAGAGCGAAAGGAGGACAGGGGCAGACCCACTAAGGACAAGCCCTAAGTCCAGAGGAGACCCCCCAGGACCAAAAAATGCCTGCCTAGAAAAAACTCTAAATGCCAAATAATAAATTGCTAACTATACTAACTAACTAAATCAAACATACTAACTACCTAAGTGCTACCTAATGTGAGAGAAAAAAAAAATATATCAAATGAGTTGCTCCTCGTGCGTTTCAGCGTGCATACACGCTGTCGTCAGGAGCTATTGCAATGCAGTTCCTATTGAAGCCGGTTAAATACCTGAGCAATCAGAGAAAAGTCCCTCCAGCTGATCCGGAGTGTGGGAGGAGTGGGTGATTGACATGGAGTCACCACTCCTCCTCAACCATGTCATCGCTTATGCTGGAGTCTCATTGAAGAATAACAAAGTCAATCACTGAGAGGTGGGGGAGGGACTTATGCATAATCAGAACACACCTATCCAAACCCTGCTGCTCACATGGGGATAACCATTGGAAGATCTATCAGTCAATCAATACAGGAGGAGGGTGCAAAATCAAGCATCCCTCCTCCTGATAACGAAACTAACATAAACCTAACTAGCCAATATATATGATATCAATGAGGAGTATCAAAATGTAGCACAGGGAAGGGGCTATATAATTAAGCCCCCCTCCCTCTTACAGCACCTCTGGCATGAAACTGGCTGACAGATCACACAGTCAGTCATTATGCCAAATATTGATATATAAAATGCCTCCAGATGCATAAAAACATTAAAGGCATATAATACAGCTCTTGTAACTTGGTGAGCCCCCAAAAAATTATACTAACAGTCAAAAAGAATTAAGTTGTAAAAAGTAATAAGTTAATTATCCTCTATACACCTGGACATATACAAGTAAATTTGCCTGGACATTAAAATATAGCACCCTGCTGTATAATGCTTCCACTGGGATTCATATTTATTAATAATGGCAATTAAGTATAAGGCTTAAGTTAGGTTTACACTGCAGAGGGTTATATATTCTTTATACTTTACAAATAATGAAACAGCATTTCAAATCAGGATTGACTGTGAATACTGGTTAATCTCAAAAGAAATTCACCACCATTTAAGGCAGCTATGTAATATAATAAGGTATGAAACCTATTAGGAACCATGTGACTAATGCAAAGGAGGAAGAGAAAAAGATAATTTTTTATTATTGACTTATTTACATATTTACAGACAGCAAACAATTATTATAAGGTAGATCAGATGGTTGTATAGAAACTGTTTTTGGAAATACCTATCAGTCTACAAAAATGATGAGAATGAAGAACCTTCATTCAATCCCTGTGGTGACAGTGTTTTCAATTTATATATCCAGTAGGATTCTCTTTGTTTGAGCCTACAATCCCCTTTACTTTGTGTTTGGGTTATGAGTTCGATGCCCATAAAGCGTATCCCACTGGATGAATTTGCATAACAAGTCTTGAGGTGCCTTGAGATGGGAGTTTCCAGTTTACTTCTGACTGAGTTGACGTGTTCTCTAATGTGGAACTTAAAAGGTCGGAATGTTTTTCCGACATACTTCACGCCACAAGAACATGTCAAAAGATAGATGACTCCCTCTGTACGGCAATTGAAGAAAGACTGTACAGAATGAGAGTCAAGATTCAAACTGTCGAAAAAAATCTTTGTTTCTTTACCTATGTATTGACAGGCATTACAGTGACCGCATCTATAAGTGCCTTTAGGTAAATAGGATTTAGAAGACTTATTAAATAGACCAAATTGGCTAGGTACCAAGAGGTCTTTAAAGTTCTTCCCTCTACGTGCTGTAACGGAAGGGAAAGGAGAGATGACTGATTTGATATGGACATCTGATGTCAGGATCGGCCAATATCTGCCGAGAATCTGCAGCATTGTGTGCCAACCTGCATCATGTGTCCCAATACAACGAATCTGATGGGTAGAGGGTAAAATTTTGTCCTCAAGAAGATTGACTCTGTCTGAGTTTAATGCCCTTGAGTATGCCTTTTTAAGAACTCTGTTTGGGTACCCTTTATCCTTGAAAGATTTCTGCAAATTAGCGGCCTTTATCTTAAAATCTTCGAGGGTTGAGTAGTTTCTACGTAAACGCAGATATTGCCCAATCAGGATACCCACTTTGGAGGGATAGGGATGATAACTATCCCAGTTTAGAAGGCTATTTGTAGCTGTTGCTTTACGGTACAATGTTGTGGAGATTCTACCGTCCTCCTGTAATGACAGAGTGATGTCTAGAAAGTTCAAATGTTTACCCCCAATTTCACTGGGGAAACGTAAATTCAAGACGTTCACGTTCAGCAGCCGTACAAATTCGTTGAAATCATTTATTGTACCCAGCCAAACGATGAATACATCGTCGATGTAACGTTTACAGCAATGTATTTTGGTCAAAAAATGAGACAAGCATTCGTCAGTTTGAAGGTTCTTTTCCCATGTACCCAAGTATAGGTTCGCGTATGAAGGGGCACAACATGTGCCCATAGCTGTACCCATTATCTGATGGTAAATTGTACTATTAAAGATAAAGATGTTTTTAGTGAGCACAAGAGTAAGGACTTTACATGCAAAATCTATGTATTCCAGGGAGAAATTGTAGTTGTTAGAGTTAGTCTTAAGTTCTCAATTCCCAAAGTATGTGGGATAGAGCTATAAAGAGAGTCCACATCAAGGCTACATAATAATGCCTCCCTAGGTACAATGGTATTTTACATAAGTTGTAACATTTGTTTTGTATCACTTACATACGAGGGAAGTTTTAGTACAAATGGACTCATTATCTTATCAAGATATATACTCATATTTTGAGTCAAATTGTCTGTGCCAGAGACTATTGGATGCCCAGTAGGACTAGTTAAAGACTTGTGAATTTTTGGAAGGCTATAGAATGATGATGTCATATGATATCTTGTGAACATGAATTTAAATTCATCTTTTGTGATGAATTTGTTGTCAAGTGCTTGTGACAATAAACTTTTTGCTTCAATAACATATTCACTAGTGGGATCGTTTTGTTGGACTTGATATGTCTTAGTGTCACTTAGAAGACAATTAACCATCGATATATATTAAGAGCGATCCATTATAACTATATTGCCCCCCTTGTCGGAGGGTTTGATAATTATATTCATGTTGGTGCGCAGGGATTTGAGTGCTTTTACCTCAGTATTCGTTAGGTTTCCACTAGACTTAAAGTCCAGATCATTAGGGTTTATTTTATCAATATCCCTGCAGACCATTTCCAGAAAAACTTCCACATTCTTATAATCCTTGAAATGAGGTGTAAATGTACTCTTAGGTTTTAAATCCGTTGAGGGCACATTATTTGGTTTTACATCCTCATTAGATTGTAGTAATTCAACTAGAGTGTCTAGACAGTCCAGATCTTTAACATTCAATCCTAAATCTCGTGCTTTCTGTTCCTTCCTAGCAGTATGGTATTTAAACAAAGCCAATTTACGAGCGAAAATATGTAAATCTTTGGTCCAAATAAATTTATTAAATGGAGGAATGGGTACAAACATCAAACTGCATTTGCAATAGCTCCTGACGACGGCGTGTATGCACGCTGAAACGCGCGTCGAGCGCCTTATTTGATTTTTTTTTTTCTCTCACATTAGGGAGCACTTAGGTAGTTAGTATGTTTGATTTAGTTAGTTAGTTAATATAGTTAGCAATTTATTATTTGGCATTTAGAGTTTTTTCTAGGCAGGCATTTTTTGGTCCTGGGGGGGTCTCCTCTGGACCTAGGGCTTGTCCTTAGTGGGTCTGCCCCTGTCCTCCTTTCACTCTCTTTTCTCCTATTCATGTTTATATAGGCTCCTGTTTGCCTGCCTTTATATTAGTGGGGTGATTTATGTATTACACATATTTTGTGTTGCCTTATTGTATTTTTGCAGCTTAGGTGTCCTAATTTAGGACATTTTTTCTAGTATAAATGCTAGAGTCTCCCTTTTTTTTTTTTGTTAAAGGGACATTCCTTTGCTGCTATTAAATACAACTAGCAGTGGCTTATATAGGGTATTGTTGTGGAAATAAGGTCTGCACATATTTCCTAATTAGAGAAAATGTCTGTTTACTCATTTCACGATATATCACATATAAAGCTAAGCACACATGTTTTAATCAAAATGGCTGCTAGAAGCTTCTAACCCCTCCTCCCCTCCCTTTCCCTTCTTAACATCGACTAACTACCTCGTGCAGCAAGATGGCGCCGGAAAACCGTGGGAGACCCTCATGGCCCGGTGACATCACCTACAGTAGGCAGAGCATTAGAGCAACCACTTAACACCTAACCAATTATTGATGTATTATTCCATGTTATCTCTGACAATGCTTATGATGTAATTTTGCTTTAAAAGGGACCTGCCGTCCCCCCTGAATAAACTTTCCTCAAGTTATTCAACAACCTGGAACCTGTGTCTGGTGTGAATTACTTCAGGGAGCGTGCACGCATTGTTTCATTGATTTGGCCAGGGGCAGATACACAAAGAAATAATCAATACATTGATTGATTTTTCCATTTCAGGTATATATGGGTATTTCTATTTATTCCCCTCCCTCCTCCCTCTTCCGATGTCATCCACCGAAGAGCCGCGCCCACATTCAATCAGTCCATAGGAAAGCATTACTCAATGCTTTCCTATGGACGTTGGTGTCTTCTCACTGTGAAAATCACAGTGAGAAGCGCAGAAGCACCTCTAGTTGCTGTCAATGAGACAGCCACTTGAGGCTGGATTAATCCTAATGTAAACATAGCAGTTTCTCTGAAACTACTATGTTTAAAGCTGCACGGATAACCCTAGATGGACCTGGCACCCAGACCACTTCATTGCGCTGAAGTGGTCTGGGTGCCTATAGTGGTCCTTTAACCTTCTAATATATATACCCCTTTGTATACATAACTGATCCTCTAACCGGTCTCCAAGCAGGGGTACTGCTAAAAACTAACGTTTACCGACGACAGTAAAATCTTTGTTCCCTAATATTCTGCCCTTTTCCATTACTTTTCCCACTACTTTTTCTTTTTTCCCCTTTTCCCACTTCTTTTCTTCCATTTTTTTAAGAGAGGGAGATCATAAACTAAAGTACATGAAGGCAGAGAGCGAAAAAAAAAAAAAAATCCTCTCACCACCTATTTTGCAAATTGACCTTTAAATATTTAAATGTGCATTATCTATCTCACTCTGGAAATCACTATGACAAACTTCTGTACTTTATCACTCTTAATCATTAAAACATTTCTATTATAAAGTGCAAATATGGGGGGTATAAGCTGAGGGACACAAGTAGAGGGAAGAGGGGTATATGCAAAGGGACACATATTGGGGAAGTGGGAGTGCAAGCAGAGGGACACACATCTTTGCACACACATGGGATTCTGCATATACACATCCCTGCATTCACACACATACACAGCAACACTCCACACAATGATATACCTACATTAACACACTCAGGGTTATTCAACTCTATATTGTAATGAATACACATTTAATGGCAAAATGAACGCTGAAAGAGCCAATCTGTGACTGTAGTTGAGTTGTGAAATTCTCTATCAGCTATGTTTGCCTTAATTTTGCTGTGCAGATTTTAATTCATTCAAGTTGAAGTTTATTCAATAAATTACACCGTGAGAGAGATAGATATATTAAATTATGTTCTACCCCTCCTGATTAGGTTCTTGATCTGCCCCTGTATGCGATGCTATACACCTAGAGATACTAGTATAACACAAAACCTAAATATCTACTGGTGACGAACAACACAAATATCAGATAAATAACTTATTCAGAAATCTCTTCCTACAGTTACTACTCAATTAGTTATTTCACTCTTTTAAATATGTAGGCAATATGACTTTTTCTGAATATGCATTTTTTTACATACGAAAATAAATATGTATTTTCTTCTTTTTGTCTGCTATTTACTTTTTCAACCAAGTTCATTTTGATCAGTTCAGAGTAATACATCAAGAAGTGTTTTAATTCATGCTGCACTGTTGACTGGTATAGACTGCTTGCATATTAATAAAGTAGTTATTTGAATAATTAAAGAAGACCTATGGGCAATTAAATTATGTATTGGTGTTTCATGTCTGTCTTGGAATTTTGATTTCATAATTATTTTTGCATTTTGCATTTCAGCCGGTCCCTAGAACGTTAAGATTTTTTTAGTTTAACATCATTCATTTATGTTGTAATCAACACAACAAAGGAGAGAACAAAGATAAAAATAAACTCAGCTTACAGACCAATCTAGAGTACGTATTCATTATTTTCTAAACCGAACATCCATATGTTTGTCCCAAGAATTCATGAATTCTCTCACCAGTACCACTTTAAAGGGACACTGTAGCGTTTAGGTGAACCCCCACACAAGTGTTAAATAGTATGTTTACTCACTTTTTTTTTTTTACATGAGCACAATTTTAATACATTGAATCGCATACATGGCATTGAAGGAGCTGCACCTTTTTGAGGTGTGAGCAGAAGAGGTAGGCGTGGTGAGCTATCAGTGGTGTGACCACATGAAGCATAAACTTTAACAGGCACCAGTTGACCCCATGCTTGGATACAATTACATGGCTACTCACCACGAACAGTGTACTAAAGCTTCTCATTGTCTGTACCAACAGCCTGGGTAAGTTATCTTAAGTGAGCAGTAATAAGTCCCCTAGTGAGAGGCGTCCCCTTCAGGGCGTTGGGGTTCGGTTTGTTCGTCTTTTAGGTCCCCCTAACTTTTCTGGTGGGGTTTTGCAGTTATTTTTTAGTTGTCGGCTTGACAAGGTTGTCAATATATCAGGTAGCTACGAGCGTATCCATTAGTCGTATGATATGCTTAATCCCTAGTGACTGTAGCCTGGGCAGTCAGTTTCTGCCAACAATTTGTCATCTAAGGGGTGACGTTAATTTCTCCTTGTCAGGGGTTGTTTGCTGTAAAGATCTCAGCTTGCCTACATTGGCTAATGCCAAGAAGGGCGTGTTGTAACACCGAGTAAGGGTACTGTACAGACTAGTCTTAGCTGGGGTACTAGTATGCTAGCCAATGTTTTGCCTCAGATGAACTCCCCTGTGTCAGGTGCTTTTTCACGTGCTAGAGGTAGCCTTAGCTATCTAAGTGGGGGTACCATATTCCTACAGGGCACGTGGGGCCCTTCGGCTTGCCTGTTAGGGTTACTGACATCACCTGTGTTCCTACCATTCCCCTCTCGCCATCTAGCATGTCGACCTTAAGGTGTCTGAACCAAACACCGAGTCAAACCTCGGGGGGGGACAGGAGGAAAGGGAGTGAGGATGGGGTGGGTAGCCGGGTGCCAGGGGGGGAGAGGGCAGGGTAGAGAGAAAGGATATCACTTACCACAGCAGGGGGTGGGAGGGACATCTGTCCAGTTGCTCCACTCGATCAGCGGTTGGAATAGTCCTCCCATTGCTCCCAAGTCTTAAGGAAGAGTGGATAGGTATCCCTCACCTGTGCCGTCAGTTTGTCCATGAGGCATGCCTCCTTAATGTAGTGTATCACTCTGTCCATGTGTGGCATGTCAATCTGGAGCCAGGTATGCACGAGCGCCCTCCTGGCTGCTAAATAAATTTTATTTACCAATTTTTGTTCTCTATGGGTTAGGTTGTCAAGAGGTTTCGCTATGAGAAACGTCCAGGGGTTAGGCGTGATCGGTTTCCCCATTACCTCTGTTAGTAGGGCAGCTACACTGTCCCAATATTTTACTACCTTAGGGCATGTCCACCACATATGGAGATATGTGCCTTTTTCTCCGCAGCCTCGCCAACATGTGTCAGAGGGCATCTTCCCCATTCTACAAAGTTTGTCTGGGGTAGTATACCAACGCATAAGCGTCTTATAGCACTGTTCCTGATGCAGGACACATATGGAAACTTTTGTCGCTGCCTCCCATATGTCCTGCCATTCCCCACTTTCTAGGGTCTGATTAAGTTCCTTCTCCCATTGTGTGATATATGTGGGAATTTGGGCGTCCCCTGTCGGGGCGCTCAGTTGCGTGTAAAGGAGGGTAATGAGGCCATTACGTGGTCCCTCAGATATGCATAGTGTCTCAAAGAAGGTGGGTTTAGCCCCTGCTGCCGCTCGGACAACAGTGCTCTTGGCGAAGTCTCTAAGCTGGAGGTACCTGAAGTGGTCCCTTGTGGTGAGTGTGGCTAACGTCTTAAGGTCATCATAGGTTCGGAAGGTGCCCGCGTGATATAGGTGACCGTAACGTTGAATCCCTGTGTCTTCCAGACCCCTAAAATCTCTAGGGCTCATACCCGGTGGGAAGGCTTTGTTGCGCAGGTATGGGGTTAGTGGTGAGGGCCAGTGGGTTAGATCATATTTGCGCGCTGTGGTGTCCCATATTCGTGTGGAGTTCAGGATGGTGGGGCATGTCGTGGTGAGGTCAGGTCTATCTGCCTTGGGGACCCAAATCCAGTACTGTGGGAGGTCTGTGCGCATGATAAGTGTTTCCAGGTCCACCCATCTGTGGGAGTCCGGGGGCGAGTGCCATTCCACTATTTGCGCCAATTGGACGGATAGGTAGTATAGGTAGAGGTGTGGGAGACCCAACCCTCCCCTGCTTTTTGGCATATATAGCGTATGCCTAGCTATTCTGTGTCTCTTCCTGGCCCAGATGAAGTTTTCAATAGCTGTCTGCAATGGTTTCAGGTCATTTTTAGATACTTTCACTGGGAGTGCCTGAAAGAGGAACAGAAGGCGTGGGAGCAAGTTCATTTTGACTGCATGCAGTCTCCCTATCCACGAGATTGGTTTCTCGTGCCATCTGTCTAAGTCTCGGAGCAGGGTCCGAAGCAGACGATGGTGATTCTCTGCGTACAAGTCTGTATATTGCGTTGTGAGTCTGACGCCCAAGTATTTAATTGGTTGGTGTGAGATCTTAAGAGTTGTCGTTTGTTGTAGTGTTTGCACGTCCACTTCTGTCATGTTCAGAGGCATTCCTACCGATTTATCCAGGTTTATTTTATATCCCGAAACTAGTTGGTAAGTGTCTAGCAGATCAAGGAGGGGGGGAACCGAATCCAGCGGCTCTGTGAGGGTGAGCAAGATGTCATCTGCATACGCAGAGACCTTAAAGCTCTCCGATGCCACTGCCATCCCTTTCACTCTTGGGTTGTGTCTTATCAAGTGTAATAGTGGTTCAAGCGCCAATATGAACAGCAGCGGGGATGGCGGGCAGCCTTGATTGGTGCCGTTCTGCTGTACAAAAGGGAGCGGGGACGCTCCCGGTACCAGCATCTGTACTCTGGGGCATGTGTATAGGGCTCGGATTGCTCTAACAAAGGTAACTGGGAAGTGCATCACCTTGAGGAGCTCAAACATATAGTGCCACTGGATTCTGTCAAACGCCTTCTCCGCGTCCAGGGACAGGACCAGAGAATGCGTTTCCGTCCTTCCTGCCCAACACATCAGGTCAGTTGCTCGTCTGGTGTTTTCATATAATTGTCTGGTAGGGACGAAGCCCACCTGGTCCGGATGGATGAGCTTGGGGAGGATAAGGTTCAGTCGGGTGGCTAGTATTTTCGCGTAGAGTTTCATGTCAAAATTAATGAGGGATATGGGGCGGTAGTTCGTCACATTCGTGCAGTCTTTGTCCGGTTTGGGTATGAGGGTTAAGTCCGCCGTCAAAAGGTCCGGGTTGGGGCTGTCCTCACTAGTCCAAGTATTGTACATTTTAACCAGATGGGGCAGCAGTTCCTCCCGTAGGAGTTTATAGTACGCCCCATCAAACCCATCTGGCCCTGGGGCCCTCCCCCCCTTCATTACGGCAATGGCTCTATCGATTTCCCCCCTAGGAACACAGTTTGTGCCTCAGGGAGTCTTGGGGTTTGGGCGGTGACTAGAAAGGCAGCTACACTGTTGGCATATGCGTCGTTGTCTCCGGTCAGAGTCGGGGAGTGGTTGTAAACCCTTTAAAAAAATTCCATAAACTCCCTGTTAATGTCGTTGGGGTTGGTGAGAATTCTGCCCTGGGCGTCCTTAATAGCAGTGATGGAGGTGGTATTGCGTTTGGGTCGTAAGGCCCTGGCTAGTAACGTGTCCATTTTATTGGACTTTTCGTAGTATAGTCGTTTCGAGCGTATCAAGTCCTGGCTTACGTCCTCTACCATAAGTTCTCTTAACTGTCGTCTAGTCTCTTGTAGCGCCCCGGTCTTGTTCGGAACTACTGCTTGTTTATGCTGCATTTCAAGTTTACGTAATTGCTTTTGCAGGTCCTGCAACTTTTCATATTTTTGTTTACTCACTTTTTGTCCCACACTGCACTGCTTTCTCCATGGCTAACCCATCGATTTTCATGATGTTTATATGAGACCATCTTATTGAAATCGATGAGTTTTACTTGTGTGATAGCCACTTGAGGCTCTTAAACCCTGCAATGAAAACAACGTTGTTCCTGCAGAACGGTAATGTTTTCACTTGCAGGGTTAAAACTGGAGGGACATGGCACCCAGACCACTTCATTAAGATGAAGCGATCTGGATGCTTATAGAGTCCCTTTAATGTATGTGTACTGCTTTAGAGGGAAACTTTATTGCCGGATTGATCTCTCTGCTGGTTTCAGAGGAATGTATCAGAGTGTTGTTGTGGCGATGCTCTTATACATTAGAGGTATGGATCGGGCAGCCTGACCCGCGATGTAGTTCGAGCAGGAACTGCCAAAGAGATCTTCCCTATCTGCCTCTGCCATATCCCCCCAACCCAACCTGAACTTGACAGTGAGGGAGATCTTTGGTTTCCCCACTGGCTTGCCACCCCTCTCCTGCCTACTGTCCTGAGGTCATGGCCTCTCTTGCCATATGGCAAATCTGACCCTGCACAAAGGGACAAGCTAGCAGCATATATAGCAGCAATCTGAAGCAGACCCAACCAATCAAGTCCAAACTACTACAATCAATAAATTCTCAAGAGATTACACACTTTCTTCTAGCCATACCAATTCATACCAACAATGGCTAAAAGCAGTTAGCTGAGCCAATCACAGCGGCCCATTTCTGCATAGGCTAATGCTTTCTTATTAATCAAAGCAGCACAGGGAGAATTGGCTTTGGACTTTCATTCAGCATAAAAATATTGCAAATGCTGTATAAAAGGATGGTACCAGGTGACTCTAGAAATAGTAACCGCTTCAATAAGAAATTCTAACAGCTTCAGTTACAGTGACTACAGTGTCCCTTAAAGGAGCACTATAGGGTCAGGAACACAAACATGTATTTCTGACCCTATAGGGTTAAAACCACCATCTAGCCACCCTGGTCCCCTCATGCATCCCTAAATATAGTAAAATCGTACTTGTATTCAAGTCTGGAGCTGCTTACTTTGTCCCTGTTTCCTTATGACCTGCCCACTGCCTGTTGACATCATCAGAAGTGGTAGCCTGATCCAATCACAATGCCCCATAGGTTTGGCTGAGACTGACAAAGAGGCAGATCAGGGGCAGAGCCAGCACAATTCAAACACAACCCTGGCCAATCAGCATCTCCTCATAGAGATGACCTGAATCAATGAATATCTATGAGGAAAGTTCAGTGTCTGCATGCAGAGGGTGGAGACACTGAATGTTTTTATGCATTTTAGGCAGCAATGACCCAGGAAGGATCTCTCACAGACATCTTAGGAGTGGCCAGTGAGGTGAAGTTATCACTAGGCTGTAATGTAAACACTGCATTTTCTCTGAAACAAGCAGTGTTTACAGCAAAAAGCCTGAAGGTAATGATTCTACTCACCAGAACAAATTCAATAAGCTGTAGTTGTTCTGGTGACTATAGTGTCCCTTTAAAGAAAATTAAATTTTCTGCTTGTTTCTGAAGCTCCACTCATGCAACTCATCCCACAAATACTTTTTAAATATGAACATAGTGTAATTATAATTATGTATATATATACATATTAAAAAACAAAGAAAAAAGTTACCTGCACTGTCTCCCAAATCCCTATGTATATTTAAACTAATGGAGGTTATTTAATTACTCCAAAGGCCATTGGAGTGAATGCCCGCCTACCATGTCAAGGCAAACTTATATTTAAACAAATGGAGGTGATTTATGTTTATTTGTTTAAATATACATAGGGATTTGGGAGAAAGCACAGGTAACTTTTTTCCTTTGGTTTTTACTTTATGTATTGGGGCTGATGTATACTATGGTCATTGCTGCCGCCCAACAGAAGTGGGAGTTGGAGCGCAGGACTTGTTTTTTTGTATAGATTGTAGAGATTGTCGCCGTATTAGTCCAGTGATGTAGATGTAAGAAACAGATAAAATTTGTATCTTGTAATACCTTATTTCTAGCACCATCTTTTGCACTGTTCGCTTGTTTTTTTTTCTCTCTCTCCCCCCCACTCTGTGATCTTCACATAAGATATTTACACTTAATAAATAGAATACCGCACTCAGAATAATGCAAAAAAGTTATGTATTATCAAATTTGTTCAAGAGAGAATCAGAACCAATATTTACAATATAATGTAAGGGGGAAAAAATGCACACAATTGCTATGTATACTCATAAAATCCACAAATCACCAGATCTAAACCTATAGTAAAAAATGTATAATGGTCACTAAACAGTAATGCAAATGAGGAAGCATAAGGAAGTCAATAGGTAATATGCGCAAAACAGAAATATAATCACAGAAAATAACTCCAGTGGTTCCACCCCTTAACTCAAAGATTGTTTTTTAGTCCATTTGTGGAAATGGATATCAGTAATTCTTGTAGATAATGATGCAAAAAATGAATGAAAAAAATGGTGTACAGTAAAATAAACAACAAAAAAAAGAAAAAGAAAAAAATGACAATAAAATAGCAAAGACGAATAAATAAATGAAAAAACTGAAAAAGATGAACAATAGCTGAACTGGTTAGATCTCACCACTGTGACAAATCAGTCCTGATCAGGTGAGTAAGGGGGTTGCATGCTATAGAACAAAAATGGATAATGTCTTGGAAGATCTTTGGAGTCGGGCAGCAGTCTTAGGTTCGGTCAGACGTGTAGGTGACTGGTGGGCTGAATTCTATGTGTTGTCTTGCTCAGAAATGCTTCAGACTTGAGAAAGGGAGGTTCTCCCAAAAGCTTGTCATTAAAAAATCCTGTTAGTCCAATAAAAAAGGCAGTACACAATATGAATTTTATCTGGGTTTTACATATATATATATATATATATATATATATATATACATATATACAGTATCTCACAAAAGTTAGTACACCCCTCACATTTTTGTAAATACTTTATTATATCTTTTCATGTGACAACACTGAAGAAATGACACTGCTACAATGTAAAGTAGTAAGTGTCCCCTCAAAATAACTCAACACACAGCCATTAATGTCTAAACAGTTGGCAACAAAAATGAGTACACCCCTAAATGGAAATGTCCAAATTGGGCAAAGTGTCAATATTTTATGTGGCCACCATTATTTTCCAGCACTGCCTTAACCCTCATGGGCATGGAGTTCACCAGAGCTTCACAGCTGCCACTGGAGTGCTCCTCTACTCCTCCATGATGACATCACAGAGCTGGGGAATGTTAGAGACCTTGCACTCCCCCACCTTCCGTTTGAGGATGCCTCACAGATGCTCAATAAGGTTTAGGTCTGGAGACGTGCTTGGCCAGTCAATCACCTTTACCTTCAGCTTCTGTAGCAAGGCAGTGGTTGTCTTGGAGGTGTCTATGGGGATGTTACTATGTTGGAATACTGCCCTGCGGCCCAGTCTCCGAAGAGAAGGGATGATGCTCTGCTTCAGTATGTCCCAGTACATGTTGGCATTTATGGTTCCCTCAGGGAACTGTAGCTCCCCAGTGCCGGCAGCAGTCATGACGGCAGAAGTCATGCAGGCCCAGACCATGACACTCTCATCACCATGCCTGACTTTAGGCAAGACACAATTGTCTTTGTACTCCTCACCTGGTTGCTGCCACACACGTTTGACACCATCTGAACTAAATAGGTTTATCTTGGTCTTATCGGACCACAGGACATGGTTCCAGTAATCCATGTTCTTAGTCTACTTGTCTTCAGTAAACTGTTTGTGGGCTTTCTTGTGCATCTTCTTTAGAAGAATTTCCTCCTTGGATGAGAGCCATGCAGACCAATTTGGTGCAGTGTGCGGCTTATGGTCTGAGCACTGATTGGCTGACCCCCCTCCCCCCCCTCACTTCAACCTCTGCAGCAATGCTGGCAGAACTCATAAGTTTATTTCCCAAAACAGCCTCTGGTTATGACGCTGAGCACATGCACCCAACTTCTTTGGTCGACCATTGCGAGGCCTGTTCTGAGTGGAACTTGTCCTGTGAAACCGCTGTATGGTCTTGCCCACCGTGCTGCAGCTCAGTTTCAGGGTCATGGCAATCTTCTTATAGCCTAGGCCATCTTTATATAGAGCAACAACTCTTTTCTTCAGATCCTCAGAGAGTTATTTGCCATAAGGTGCCATGTTGAACTTCCAGTGGCCAGTATGAGAGAGTGTGAGAGCGATAACACCAGATTTAACACACCTGCTCCCCATTCACACCTGGGACCTTGTACCACTAACCAGTCACCTGACAATGGGGAGGGAAAATGGCTAATCAGGTCCAATATGGACATTTTCACTTAAGGGTGTACTAACTTTTGCTGCCAACAGTTTAGACATTAATGGCTGTGTGTTGAGCTAATTTGACAGCAAATTGACATTGTTATACAGGCTGTACACTTACTACTTTGCTACATTTCAGCAGAGTGTCATTTCTTCAGTGTTGTCACATGAAAATATATAATAAAATATTTATAAAAATGTTTGGTGTGACACCAAAAGAGTTGCGGTGGGGAAAAAAGTGTGGATGAAAACCCCTTCCTCCTGAAGTAAGTGGATAGTTAATACATTGCTAAACACAAATACATACATCAGTCAAGCCATAAGACTTGCTTTTCTGACAGAAATCCCATTTATACCTACCCAGAATCCCTTGCAGTAGTGAGAGCACTGCTAAAGTGGGATTCTGTGGGAAAAGCAAGTCTTATGGCTTGACTGATGTGTGTGTGTTTGTGTTTAGCAATGTATTAACTATACATATATATATATATATATATATATATGAACAGTCTGTGCAAAGTGGGGCAAGCTTTAAAGAAATCACTATAATGTTAATTCCCACAGTTTTAGAAATGTTAATTTCACTGTTTTATTTTTAGATTATTTTTAGCTTTGGCTGTGTTACTTTTTTAGGGAATGTAGGTGATGGTTGAGAGCTGTGTTCTCTAAGTGTATTTTTCCTTCTTGTTGGTGCATCTATTGCAGTGGTTCTCAAACCAGTCATCATGGCCCACCAACAGTCCAGGATTTATGTATTTCCCTGTTTTATTCCAATGGGGATACTAACAAAACCTGGACTGTTGGTGGGTCTTGAGGATTGGTTTGAGAACCACTGATCTATTGCATCACAGGTACTTTAGAATAGTTGAATACCTTGTTATTGTAATCATAAATGTCTACAACATTAACTTAAAGTAGTAAGTGTTTACAATAAACTCGCCAACATATGATTTTTTCATTAGGGTTATTCTTTTATTAGCTGTAAATCTGACATTTAAAAAAAGCTGAAATGGAGAGGAATGGTGCATTTTAATATATGTGTGTGGGCCTGTACACAGTGCTCATAATATTTATTTCTTTACTCCCACACAGCTCTAAATAAATTATCAGGAATTGATTTTGAGATTTTTTCAGCTTGTAATTGTCACCCCTGTAACAGAATCCTGGTAATAATAGCATACATTATGCATGTTCTATCCAACGGTGTCAAGCAGTTCAGTTGTTACACACAATTTGATATGTCTGAGGCGTTTAAATAGTTACAATTTTCTGATGTCGTTTCTGCAGGTTGCCATTTTGACTGCCATGACACAGAAGAGATAGAATTCAATGTTTATAAGCTCATAGATTCATTATGGCACTGACATATTTTTGGAATACAATTTAGCATATTTATTTTAGAAATTACATTTATTGGCTATAATAACACTCTTCCCACTGCTGCACATGTGTTATGCCTGCTGAAATAAATGGTACATTTATGTAAAGAGAGGCCTTTGAAGTTTATCATTAAACTAGGAATATAGGAAAAAAGATAAAAATACATTTCAAATAATTTGTTTTCTAACTCAACTACTTTAGCCTACAATTCGGCACTTTGTTTCGGTTTGGCACTTCGGAATGTCTGCACTTTGGAACCTTGACACTTCGGCACTTCTGCACTTCTGCACTTCGGAACTTTGGCACTTAAAGACTTCAGGACTTCAGGACTTCGGGTAAGTGTAAGGTTAGGGTTAGGTTAGGGTTCGGGTAGGGCTATGTTAGGGGTAGGGTTAGGGTTGGTTTAGGGTCAGGATAGGGTTAGAGGTAAGGTTAGATGTAGGGTTAAGGGCAGGGGTAGGGGTAGGTTAGGGGTAAGGGTTAGGTTAGGGGTAGGGTTAGGGCTAGTGTTAAGGGTAGGGTTATAGGTAGGGTTAGGGTAGGGTTAAGGGTAGGGTAAGGGGTAGGGTTAGGTAAGGGGTGGGGTTAGGGTAAGATTAGGGTTGATTAAGGGTTAGGGGTAGGGTTAGAGGTAGGGTTAGGGGTAGGGTTAGATGTAGGGGTAGGGGTAGGGTAGGGTTAGGGGTAGGGTTAGAGGAGGGTTAGTGTAGGGTTAAGGGTAGGGTTAGGTTAGGAGCAGGGTTAGGGTTAGGAGTAGGGTTAGGGGTAGGGTTAGGAATAGGGTTAGGGCTACCCTAATCCTACCCATAAACCTACTCCAACCACTAACCCTACCCCAACCCCAAACCCTGCCCCCACCCCCACCCCAACCACTAACCCTACCCCAACCCTTAACCCTACCCCTAAACCTAACCCTACCTCTATCCCAACCACTAACCCTACCCCAACCCCTAACCCCAACCCTCTCCTGTTTTGCCACTTTTCAGAAATCCGAAGCACTTCGGAAATTTTATAAAACACCCTTATAACAATAAAAAAAAAAAATACAAAGGACACCTCACTCTCCAAAGAAAAATGCTTGAAGCACTTCTTGCCAAGAATAATGCAATCATTTTTGTTTGTGCTTGAAACATACTTTTCTTGAAAAATAAATATATTGCATTAATCTGGAGAGTGTGGTATCATTTGTATGTTTTTTTTTTTTCCTTTAATAGAAACCCTGTGTCTATTTAAAACATCATAGTTATATAATTACATAGTCCATCAAAAAAAACACTTTTCAACTCCAGAATGACAGTCAGATGTCTCCTTGAATCATGAAAAATGATATCCCTGTATATTGTGTTTTAACAAGTAGTACTCAGGGGCTTTGAATTAGGCTGTATGTTTTTGTTTTCCTAAAACAATTAAGGGCTACTTTGAATACATTAGGCCCTTGTTAGCTCAAGGTTTCGTCTTTTCAAGAGGTGATCAGATGCATCAACCACAATTCTCATTGCAATTCAGTTGCATGCTCCTTTGTATATTTTCAGGAATTTCACAAAAGAAAGGAACAAAGAAAGGAAGATTATCTTAGTAAAATGAGGTTTGGCTAGTAAAACTTCTAGCTTCCCACTATGGCTATGAGTAATGAACCTTGTAATATAACAAAAAGTTTCCAACTCTTGTTACACACCTAACTTGATAAGTGGTCACCGAACCAGGTGATAAAATGCAATAAATCTCTAAACACATTTTTGTACTGTACTTGGATTATAAGATTCACACACTTTTTTTTTTGCTTTCCTGATTACTCACATGAGCAAGCACTATGGGTCACTTGTGTTAAAGGTCCTGCATGCATTTTGGGTATCTGCCTAATGTATTCTGGCAGCTGCCTAGCAACATTTTAAGACTGAATATCTCTATTTGCTTAGTAACATTGATGACCAATCCAAAAGCAGGCACACCTTGGGGGATAAGAATTTTATCTTGTAGCCCAAAGTTACATAAGATTATCTCCCTTTTTTAATGACAAAGAAGTGGCATGCTTAAAATATGCCATTTACATTCCACATGCAATATTGGAAATGTCTCTTTTGATGCAAATGTGTAAAGGATCCTACCATTCAACATCTCAAATGGCATTTCAAAGTATTTTTGGATCATATTCTCTAGTTACCAGGCAACACAACACGATCCAACAGCATTGCTTTATGCCAAAATGCTCAGAGCAAGACCTGTGTTCTCAGCACTCACAGTACATTCACCAAAGACTAAAGTTAACTTAACAAAGATTGAAATGTCAAAATGTGCTATGATCTAAAAAATAATAAAATAGAACTGTTTGCAATTACACAGAACTGCACGACAAATAGACAGAGAAAGCACAGGCCACTGCCACTGGGTATATGATACACAGGCAAAACATGGTACTAGCTAAGCATTTCAATATATAAACAGTTTTTTTCTATGGAAATTATTATTTTAGAATGGTAATATATACACATTTCTTTAAATTGAGTGCAACTTTTATTGTTTGAAATATAAAACATAACTTTTATTGAGAATAAAATATAAAACCTCCACCTAAGTGCATATAGCAAACAATACAAATAATCTTATACTTATTGGTGTACACACTTCTATCATCGATAAGCTCAAATGATAATGTTTCTAACAGTAATTGGTTTGTACAGTATGATTACTAATGTGACCAAATATGACGTTACAAGAAAAATGGAAATCTTCGCCTAAGTAGTGATAAACCATATGATAAGAGGTATCCAAAGTTGTTATGCTTGCTGCATCCGCCAAAGAGTTTCAATTATTGTGCGCTGTAGATGGGGATATTGCCTAAATTTAGATTTCACACAGGTCATCTATGAGGATCTTAAACCCTTAAGTTGGAGCATCAATAAGCGGGATGGTTGGATATAAGTGTGCTAGTTGGTCTTGCAAAAATGATACACACACTGCAGTTAATAAAATGTCTGATTATTAAATACTATATGCCAAGAAAATGGGGATCATCAACTAAATATTCAATAATTGGATGATCTATTCCCATAATAACAAAATAATTCCTATGATTTCTATCATTCTTGATGCATACTACACCCACTAAGATACTACAATAGTTGTATTCCAAAAAATAGGGATTGTTGTCTAAATGTAAAATTTGCAACACCATGCACCATGATCCTAAGCAACAAATTGAAGCATTATTAGTGAGCGAAACCAATGTTCACCGAATGTATGAATATAGGTATTAAAGACAATAAAGTATGTAGTGCATAAACATCTATAGCTCATATCATTTAAACTGTTAGCGGGTTTTCATTCCCCCTCTCGTCCCCCATAACTCCTCTCCTGCAACTGTCAAAAAGAAGCTAAATAAATACCTTACTAGCAACCTATTTCATTACCCCTACTTATACTCTTTGTGTCACTATACACCACTCCCTCTAGCATGTAAGCTCATTGAGCAGGGCTCTCAACCCCTCTGTTCCTGTGCATCCATTTGTCTGGTTACAATTACATGTCTGTTCATCCACCCATTGTACAGCGCTACAAAATTTTGTGGTGCTATATAAATAATAAAATAATAATAATAATTGCATAGTATTAACCCATGTAACAATTTCCATAAACAATTTAGTTACATTTCATCATTTAACGATTGGGGGTATCACAGTGCACTCTGCTTTTTTGGTTTATGAGACTGTTGTTGACTGTGGGGCTAGTGAATTAAGATGGTGAGTGACCATTATCTGATATTTATCTGCATATGATTTAATTAGACTGAGATGTTCTGTGCAATTTTGGAGAGTTTGTGACTTGAGACCCATTTATCTCTGCCTTTCTACATTTAATATGCATTTAATAATTGAAAACAGCCTGGAAAGTCTTGATAAAGGGGAACAAACTGTGACCCTAGATTTTACTATTAGGATTACCAGTAAAAAGTAAATATAAAAATACACACCTCTTTGTACCGCAACTGCACGCTTCCATCTTAACTCCCTGTCAATTATTGTTAAAATCCCTGTCATTTTCACGTGGCAGTCAGTATAGAGACAGCATACAGAGAAGGGAAGAAATTAAACAAAGTTTCTCATTTGCAGAGTTTGCCTGACTTTGACTTGTCTAACCTTATTTATGACTCAGAAAAGAGAGCATCTCATGAAACAAGTTTCAATACAAAAGATAGGTGATTCTCAATGTTTTATAGATTTAGTTCTTTCTAAATTCAGTTCAGTCTTTCATCATTATGAGGTTAATAAAACAAGTGCTATTAAGTTGGATAACTATGAACCACAGGATGTTCTAGGAAACCAGCAAAAAGCTAAATATATTTTTTCTATTTAAATACTTTATTATTTTGTTGTAATACCTATGTAGCTGCCTTAGAGTCAAACATGCATCACATTTTATTTTCATTAGTATATATTATTAATCAAAATAGTAACATTATGTGATTGGTGCATTCTAGTTAAAACTCTTTGTATGTGTGTTATATGTATAAAGAAGCTACAATAAAGGCCTGTTCTACTTATACTTATCTATAATGACATTGTTACTATAGATCTATTCATAAACTAAAACCCAAGCGTGAGGCTACTTAGCGGTTTTTGTGTGATTTGTGCTTGAAAATGTGTGTGTTCCAGTTCAGTGGTCACAAGATTGTGATTTAAGGATTATTGTGCTAAAAAGAGATTTTAAGGAACCTCTTGA
>OW240916.1:133427229-133452161 GCA_933207985.1 Pelobates cultripes
TCAATTGTTCTGACAATGGGGATGAGCCATGTCCCATGACCTAGAACCAATATCAATTGTGAGGTGTGCATTTAAAATTAATCCTTAAAAGAAAATTGTAAACCATAGCAGGGCTCAGGGACATTATATATTTTGTTGATTTATGAGATGTTAGATTTTCTTACCACCTGTCCAAAATTCTAGTAACACAATGCTTGTAGGTCAGTGGTCTTTACCGTTGAGAGTATTTCTTATAGCCAGGGACGTATTAGCCGCGAGGCAAACAAGGCGTTTGCCTTGGGTGGCATTTTTCAGGGGGCGGCAAAAAACGCCGCCCCCAAATGCCCAGGGCAAATGCCTAGTTAGCCTTGCGGCTAACAGACATGCTGGGCTGACGGGCGGCGCTGGCTGATAGTCGGGCGGGCGGCTGGCAAGGGAGCACTTCCTCTGAGCGGTCTGCTCAGCTCCCTCGTGCGCCGCAGAGTGAGGCTGGGAGCCAGAATATCACGTCATCAACCCGGCTCCCAGCCTCACTATGCGGCGCGCGAGGGAGCTGAGCAGACCGCTCAGAGGAAGTGCTCCCTCGCCAGCCGCCCGCCCAGCGCCCGCAGCCAGCCCATCAGCCCGACCGGCAGCCACTGGACCACCAGGGAGAAAGAGGAACCCCCCCCCAGCACTCCCAAAGGTAAGGAGGCTGGGGGGGTGTTAAATTTAAAAAAAAAAGTCTTTGTTAATGTGAGTGATTGTGTGTGTGTGTGTCTGACTGTGTGTGTGTGTATCTGACTGTGTGTGTGTGTGTGTGTGTGTGTCTGACTGTGTGTGTGTGTGTGTGTGTGTCTGACTGTGTGTCTCGTGGTCACTACTCTATCCTAATTCTCCTTGACCTGTCTGCGGCTTTTGACACTGTTGATCATCAACAGGTTCTTCTCATCCTCCGCAATATCGGTCTACAAGATATTGCTCTCTCCTGGTGCTCCTCCTACCTCTCCCAGCGCTCTTTCAGTGTTTCTTTCTCTGGCTCTGCTTCTTCTCCCCAACTCCTCTCTGTTGGTGTCCCCAAGGTTCAGTCCTTGGTCCCCTACTGTTCTCCATCTATACTGCCTCCCTTGGTAAACTCATTAGCTCCTTTGGCTTCCAATATCATTTCTATGCAGATGATACGCAAATCTACCTGTCCTCTCCTGATCTCTCCCCGTCCCTCTTGACTAGTGTCTCTGACTGCCTCTCTGCTGTTTCTAACTGGATGGCTGCACACTTCCTTAAACTAAACTTGACCAAAACTGAACTTCTGGTCTTTCCTCCCTCAAATGTTGTTACTCCTGTATCTGTCTCCCTCCAAGTCAACGGTGCTACCATCAGCTCCACCACGCAGGCTCACTGCCTAGGTGTTCTCTTTGACTCCGACCTCTCCTTCAAGCCTCATGTTCAATCTATTGCCAAATCCTGTCATTTCCATCTCAAAAACATTGCGCGCATCCGCCCCTACTTAATGCCAGATGCGACTAAGGTTTTGGTCCATTCCACTGTCCTTTCTTAATCCGCTTCTCAGTGGTCTTACGTGCTCCCTACTTGCGCCGTTACAGTCCATAATGAATGCGGCGGCGAGGCTCGCCTTCCTGTCTGCCCGCACCTCCCATGCCTCACCCTTCTGTCAGTCCCTACATTGGCTTCCTATAAAATATAGAGCTCAATTTAAAATTCTGGTTCTTGCTTTCAAATCGCTACATAATGCTGCTCACTCCTATCTATCCTCCCTTATACATAAGTATGTCCCGTCTAGGCCCTTAAGATCTGCTGAAGACTTACTTCTATCTTCTGTCCATACTCCCACCTCTGATGCTCGCCTTCAAGATTTCTCGAGGGCTGCACCGTTCCTGTGGAACTCACTTCCCTCCTCCGTTAGATGCTCACCCAGTCTCCACTCCTTCAAAAAATCATTAAAAACACACTTCTTCATAAAAGCGTATCAATTAAACTGTTAATAGCTCCTGACTGATTCCTCTTTTGCAACTGTCACTTGTCTAATACTATCCTTACCTTTTTGTGTAATTTTACCCCACTCCCTCTAGCATGTAAGCTCATTGAGCAGGGCCCTCATCCCCTCTGTTCCTGTGAGTCCAACTTGTCTGGTTACAACTACATGTCTGTTCATCCACCCATTGTAAAGCGCTGCGGAATTTGACGGCGCTCTATAAATATCATAATAATAATAATAATTTTGTGATTGCTTCAAATCCACTTGCCCTGACTGAATTCTGATTCTATGTGATTTTAGTAAATATGAGAATTGCTGTTGCACAAAATTATGGGCCCCAGCTGTTTTCCAGGATCTCATCAATGATATATTGAGAGATTTTATGTATTCCTTCATGTTAGTATATCTAGATGATATACTGATATACTCACCTGAGATAGACATTCACCATGCACAAGTTAAACTAGTTCTACAGACCTTACTTAAGATGGTCTGTATTGTAAACTAGAGAAATGGCTATTTGATCAGAAAGAGCTACAATTTCTTGGCTATACGATATCTGCCTCAGGATTCAAGATGGATCCCAAGAAACGAGAGGCGGTGTTGTAATGGCCTCTACATCATGGATTAAAGGCTATCCAAAGGTTCATCCGGTTTTCCAATTATTATCATATATTTATTGAAAACTTTTCTACGATAATAACCCCAATCACCAATAGAAGAAGCCAGTAAGGCCTTTGAACAACTCAAGGCTTCATTTGCTTCAGCCCCTATAGTTGCTCATCCTGATCCCAGCAGATTTTTTAATATTAGACGTGGATGCCTCTGAAACAGGGGTTGGTGCTATACTGTCCCAGAGGGAAAGTCATGACAAACCCCTGCACCCATGTGGCTTCTTTTCTAAAAAGCTATCCCTAGCAGAAATAAATTATGACATAGGTAACAGAGAGCTATTGGCTATTCTATTGGCACTTAAAGAGTGGAGACATCTACTGGAAGGATCCAAAGACCACCTCATCATAACCGATCATAAAAACCTGGAATATATAGGGGAGGCTAAAAGAATGTCATCCAGACAGGCTAGATGGTCTCAGTTTCTTTCTCGTTTCAGTTAAATCATCACTTATAGGCCTGGTACTAGGAACATAAAGGCCGATGCTTTATCTAGACAGTATGACACAGAGGAGGAACAGGAGTAAGAGTACACTTCTATTATTTCCTCCTAAATGTATTTTGGCTTCCACTGTCCTTTCTTTGTCCACGCCTCTTCTTGGTGTCATAATCACGGCTCAAGCTCAGGCACCAAGCAATAAACCTTTAGGTCTCCTGTTCGTTCATGAAACTGAAAGACGAATGATTCTTGCTATGTTTCATAATAACATTACAGCTAGGCATTCAGGTACATGCAAAACCATTTCAGCGGGAACCAGAAAGGTTCATTTGGACCAAGTTACCAAGCACGCATGGAGCGCCAGCGGAAAACTTTGCAAGAGCACCGTGTTGGAGTCCATTTTCAACGTCGCCAACTTCCTTGTGGCAAATAGAAGGGTTTCGGGTCTACCGTTTGAGTCATGCGTGCTTAGATTTTCTCTCAGCACCCACATTCCAAACGCCTCTCTTGCCACGCCTACCTTTATTTATCCCACTGTCAAACATTCCTGTCTGCTCAAGCGCTGGGATCTACTTGTTCCAGACAGATTCAGTGTCTTTCTGATCTAGAAACCTGCTTTGAGAAAATGCAAAGTCAATTGTCCCCTTGAAATGGTTGTGAAGTCAGCATCATACACAAAGAAGAAGGAGACTTCCCGGATACCTTGAAACAGCTTGTCAGCACTCAAGCAAGGGGTGAAGGAGTTGAAACTGACAAGGATTTGCGGCAATTTCTGTGTAAGCCGGCAGAAGAGATTCAGTTTACAAGCAGGTGAGCAGTGCAGCGCACAGTAGTTTTCTGGTTGACAGGCAGTGCTACGTTTTCAATCAGCCGAAAGTAGCTTTTCAATTGGACCATGTTACCAGGCACTCATGGAGCTCCAGCTGCGCACTTTTGCAAGAGCCTGGATAGCTCAGTCGGTAGAGCATCAGACTTTTAATCTGAGGGTCCAGGGTTCAAGTCCCAGTTTGGGCGTTCCTATGATTTTTAGATCACCAATATTAAGAGGGGCT
Organism: Pelobates cultripes; assembly: GCA_933207985.1. Lineage (NCBI taxonomy): Eukaryota > Metazoa > Chordata > Amphibia > Anura > Pelobatidae > Pelobates > Pelobates cultripes. The sequence continues at coordinate 133,431,347 of OW240916.1, forward strand.
ACCTGCTATTATGTCGGCACTTAAGCGTTTGGTGCACGTTAAGCCATTCTTCTCCACTGAAAAGTGACACTTCAAAGCAAGGGGAAAAGACATGGTCTAAGCTTAAAAAGTTACGGTACACTCAAACAGGGTTATTCACCAGGTAAACTTTAAATTTAAGGAAGAGTAGCAGAATGGAAAACATAGATTATTTAGAGAACATTTCCAATTTGGATAATTTGACCGCAAATGTGAAATTTACCTTGAATTTTTAATATAGTTTTGGAGTCCATTTTCAACGTCGCCAACTTCCTTGTGGCAAATAGAAGGGTTTCGGGTCTACCGTTTGAGTCATGCGTGCTTAGATTTTCTCTCAGCACCCACATTCCAAACGCCTCCCTTTATTTATCCCACTGTCAAACATTGCTGTCTGCTCAAGCGCTGGGATCTACTTGTTCCAGACAGATTCAGTGTCTTTCTGATCTAGAAACCTGCTTTGAGAAAATGCAAAGTCAATTGTCCCCTTGAAATGGTTGTGAAGTCAGCATCATACACAAAGAAGAAGGAGACTTCCCGGATACCTTGAAACAGCTTGTCAGCACTCAAGCAAGGGGTGAAGGAGTTGAAACTGACAAGGATTTGCGGCAATTTCTGTGTAAGCCGGCAGAAGAGATTCAGTTTACAAGCAGGTGAGCAGTGCAGCGCACAGTAGTTTTCTGGTTGACAGGCAGTGCTACGTTTTCCATCAGCCGAAAGTAGCTTTTCAATTGGACCATGTTACCAGGCACGCACGGAGCGCCAGCTGCGCGCTTTTGCAAGAGCCCGGATAGCTCAGTCGGTAGAGCATCAGACTTTTAATCTGAGGGTCCAGGGTTCAAGTCCCTGTTCGGGCGTTCCTATGATTTTTAGATCACCAATATTAAGAGGGGCTACCTGCTATTATGTCGGCACTTAAGCGTTTGGTGCAGGTTAAGCCATTCTTCTCCACTGAAAAGTGACACTTCAAAGCAAGGGGAAAAGACATGGTCTAAGCTTAAAAAGTTACGGTACACTCAAACAGGGTTATTCACCAGGTAAACTTTAAATTTAAGGCAAGAGTAGCAGAATGGAAAACATAGGTTATTTAGAGAACATTTCCCGTTTGGATAATTTGACCGCAAATGTCAAATTTACCTTGAATTTTTAATATAGTTTTGGAGTCCATTTTCAAAGTCGCCAACTTCCTTGTGGCAAATAGAAGGGTTTCGGGTCTACCGTTTGAGTCATGCGTGCTTAGATTTTCTCTCAGCACCCACATTCCAAACGCCTCTCTTGCCACGCCTACCTTTATTTATCCCACTGTCAAACATTGCTGTCTGCTCAAGTGCTGGGATCTACTTGTTCCAGACAGATTCAGTGTCTTTCTGATCTAGAAACCTGCTTTGAGAAAATGCAAAGTCAATTGTCCCCTTGAAATGGTTGTGAAGTCAGCATCATACACAAAGAAGAAGGAGACTTCCCGGATACCTTGAAACAGCTTGTCAGCACACAAGCAAGGGGTGAAGGAGTTGAAACTGACAAGGATTTGCGGCAATTTCTGTGTAAGCGGCAGAAGAGATTGGTTACAAGCCGGGTGAGCAGTGCAGCGCTGTGTGGATTTCTAGTTTGACGAGGCAGTTTCGTTTTCCATCAGCCCAGTAGCTTTTCAATTGGACCATGTTACCGGAGCGCGCCGCGAGATGCGCCAGCTGTAGCTTTACAAACCGGACCCGCTCAGTCGGTAGAGCATCAGACTTTTAATCTAAGGGTCCAGGGTTCAAGTCCCTGTTCGGGCGTTCCTATGATTTTTAGATCACCAATATTAAGAGGGGCTACCTGCTATTATGTCGGCACTTAAGCGTTTGGTGCAGGTTAAGCCATTCTTCTCCACTGAAAAGTGACACTTCAAAGCAAGGGGAAAAGACATGGTCTAAGCTTAAAAAGTTACGGTACACTCAAACAGGGTTATTCACCAGGTAAACTTTAAATTTAAGGCAAGAGTAGCAGAATGGAAAACATAGGTTATTTAGAGAACATTTCCAGTTTGGATAATTTGACCGCAAATGTCAAATTTACCTTGAATTTTTAATATAGTTTTGGAGTCCATTTTCAACGTCGCCAACTTCCTTGTGGCAAATAGAAGGGTTTCGGGTCTACCGTTTGAGTCATGCGTGCTTAGATTTTCTCTCAGCACCCACATTCCAAACGCCTCTCTTGCCACGCCTACCTTTATTTATCCCACTGTCAAACATTGCTGTCTGCTCAAGCGCTGGGATCTACTTGTTCCAGACAGATTCAGTGTCTTTCTGATCTAGAAACCTGCTTTGAGAAAATGCAAAGTCAATTGTCCCCTTGAAATGGTTGTGAAGTCAGCATCATACACAAAGAAGAAGGAGACTTCCCGGATACCTTGAAACAGCTTGTCAGCACTCAAGCAAGGGGTGAAGGAGTTGAAACTGACAAGGATTTGCGGCAATTTCTGTGTAAGCCGGCAGAAGAGATTCAGTTTACAAGCAGGTGAGCAGTGCAGCGCACAGTAGTTTTCTGGTTGACAGGCAGTGCTACGTTTTCCATCAGCCGAAAGTAGCTTTTCAATTGGACCATGTTACCAGGCACGCACGGAGCGCCAGCTGCGCACTTTTGCAAGAGCCCGGATAGCTCAGTCGGTAGAGCATCAGACTTTTAATCTGAGGGTCCAGGGTTCAAGTCCCTGTTCGGGCGTTCCTATGATTTTTAGATCACCAATATTAAGAGGGGCTACCTGCTATTATGTCGGCACTTAAGCGTTTGGTGCAGGTTAAGCCATTCTTCTCCACTGAAAAGTGACACTTCAAAGCAAGGGGAAAAGACATGGTCTAAGCTTAAAAAGTTACGGTACACTCAAACAGGGTTATTCACCAGGTAAACTTTAAATTTAAGGCAAGAGTAGCAGAATGGAAAACATAGGTTATTTAGAGAACATTTCCAGTTTGGATAATTTGACCGCAAATGTGAAATTTACCTTGAATTTTTAATATAGTTTTGGAGTCCATTTTCAACGTCGCCAACTTCCTTGTGGCAAATAGAAGGGTTTCGGGTCTACCGTTTGAGTCATGCGTGCTTAGATTTTCTCTCAGCACCCACATTCCAAACGCCTCTCTTGCCACGCCTACCTTTATTTTTCCCACTGTCAAACATTGCTGTCTGCTCAAGCGCTGGGATCTACTTGTTCCAGACAGATTCAGTGTCTTTCTGATCTAGAAACCTGCTTTGAGAAAATGCAAAGTCAATTGTCCCCTTGAAATGGTTGTGAAGTCAGCATCATACACAAAGAAGAAGGAGACTTCCCGGATACCTTGAAACAGCTTGTCAGCACTCAAGCAAGGGGTGAAGGAGTTGAAACTGACAAGGATTTGCGGCAATTTCTGTGTAAGCCGGCAGAAGAGATTCAGTTTACAAGCAGGTGAGCAGTGCAGCGCACAGTAGTTTTCTGGTTGACAGGCAGTGCTACGTTTTCCATCAGCCGAAAGTAGCTTTTCAATTGGACCATGTTACCAGGCACGCACGGAGCGCCAGCTGCGCACTTTTGCAAGAGCCCGGATAGCTCAGTCGGTAGAGCATCAGACTTTTAATCTGAGGGTCCAGGGTTCAAGTCCCTGTTCGGGCGTTCCTATGATTTTTAGATCACCAATATTAAGAGGGGCTACCTGCTATTATGTCGGCACTTAAGCGTTTGGTGCAGGTTAAGCCATTCTTCTCCACTGAAAAGTGACACTTCAAAGCAAGGGGAAAAGACATGGTCTAAGCTTAAAAAGTTACGGTACACTCAAACAGGGTTATTCACCAGGTAAACTTTAAATTTAAGGCAAGAGTAGCAGAATGGAAAACATAGGTTATTTAGAGAACATTTCCAGTTTGGATAATTTGACCGCAAATGTCAAATTTACCTTGAATTTTTAATATAGTTTTGGAGTCCATTTTCAACGTCGCCAACTTCCTTGTGGCAAATAGAAGGGTTTCGGGTCTACCGTTTGAGTCATGCGTGCTTAGATTTTCTCTCAGCACCCACATTCCAAACGCCTCTCTTGCCACGCCTACCTTTATTTATCCCACTGTCAAACATTGCTGTCTGCTCAAGCGCTGGGATCTACTTGTTCCAGACAGATTCAGTGTCTTTCTGATCTAGAAACCTGCTTTGAGAAAATGCAAAGTCAATTGTCCCCTTGAAATGGTTGTGAAGTCAGCATCATACACAAAGAAGAAGGAGACTTCCCGGATACCTTGAAACAGCTTGTCAGCACTCAAGCAAGGGGTGAAGGAGTTGAAACTGACAAGGATTTGCGGCAATTTCTGTGTAAGCCGGCAGAAGAGATTCAGTTTACAAGCAGGTGAGCAGTGCAGCGCACAGTAGTTTTCTGGTTGACAGGCAGTGCTACGTTTTCCATCAGCCGAAAGTAGCTTTTCAATTGGACCATGTTACCAGGCACGCACGGAGCGCCAGCTGCGCACTTTTGCAAGAGCCCGGATAGCTCAGTCGGTAGAGCATCAGACTTTTAATCTGAGGGTCCAGGGTTCAAGTCCCTGTTCGGGCGTTCCTATGATTTTTAGATCACCAATATTAAGAGGGGCTACCTGCTATTATGTCGGCACTTAAGCGTTTGGTGCAGGTTAAGCCATTCTTCTCCACTGAAAAGTGACACTTCAAAGCAAGGGGAAAAGACATGGTCTAAGCTTAAAAAGTTACGGTACACTCAAACAGGGTTATTCACCAGGTAAACTTTAAATTTAAGGCAAGAGTAGCAGAATGGAAAACATAGGTTATTTAGAGAACATTTCCAGTTTGGATAATTTGACCGCAAATGTGAAATTTACCTTGAATTTTTAATATAGTTTTGGAGTCCATTTTCAACGTCGCCAACTTCCTTGTGGCAAATAGAAGGGTTTCGGGTCTACCGTTTGAGTCATGCGTGCTTAGATTTTCTCTCAGCACCCACATTCCAAACGCCTCCCTTTATTTATCCCACTGTCAAACATTGCTGTCTGCTCAAGCGCTGGGATCTACTTGTTCCAGACAGATTCAGTGTCTTTCTGATCTAGAAACCTGCTTTGAGAAAATGCAAAGTCAATTGTCCCCTTGAAATGGTTGTGAAGTCAGCATCATACACAAAGAAGAAGGAGACTTCCCGGATACCTTGAAACAGCTTGTCAGCACTCAAGCAAGGGGTGAAGGAGTTGAAACTGACAAGGATTTGCGGCAATTTCTGTGTAAGCCGGCAGAAGAGATTCAGTTTACAAGCAGGTGAGCAGTGCAGCGCACAGTAGTTTTCTGGTTGACAGGCAGTGCTACGTTTTCCATCAGCGAAAGTAGCTTTTCAATTGGACCATGTTACCAGGCACGCACGGAGCGCCAGCTGCGCACTTTTGCAAGAGCCCGGATAGCTCAGTCGGTAGAGCATCAGACTTTTAATCTGAGGGTCCAGGGTTCAAGTCCCTGTTCGGGCGTTCCTATGTTTTTTAGATCACCAATATTAAGAGGGGCTACCTGCTATTATGTAGGCAAAGCGTTTGGTGCAGGTTAAGCCATTCTTCTCCACTGAAAAGTGACACTTCAAAGCAAAGGGGAAAGACATTGTCTAAGCTTAAAAAGGATTCACGGTACACTCAAACAGGGTTATTCACCAGGTAAACTTTAAATTTAAGGCAAAAAGTAGCAGAATGGAAAACATAGGTTATTTAAGAGAACATTTCCAGTTTGGATAATTTGACCATAAAATGTGAAATTACCTTGAATTTTTCTAACCATAGTTTTGGAGTCCATTTTCAGCATTAAGCCAACTTCCTTGTGGCAAATAGAAGGGTTTTAGTCTACCGTTTGGAGTCATAAATTAGCAGATTTTCTCTCAGCACCCACATTCCAAGCATACCCTTTATTTATCCACTACAATGTCAACAAACATTGCTGTCTGTACTCAAGCGCTGGGATCTACTTGTTCCAGACAGATTCAGTGTCTTTCTGATCTAGAAACCTGCTTTGAGAAAATGCAAAGTCAATTGTCCCCTTGAAATGGTTGTGAAGTCAGCATCATACACAAAGAAGAAGGAGACTTCCCGGATACCTTGAAACAGCTTGTCAGCACTCAAGCAAGGGGTGAAGGAGTTGAAACTGACAAGGATTTGCAGCAATTTCTGTGTAAGCCGGCAGAAGAGATTCAGTTTACAAGCAGGTGAGCAGTGCAGCGCACAGTTGTTTTCTGGTTGACAGGCAGTGCTACGTTTTCAATCAGCCGAAAGTAGCTTTTCAATTGGACCATGTTACCAGGCACGCACGGAGCGCCAGCTGCGCACTTTTGCAAGAGCCCGGATAGCTCAGTCGGTAGAGCATCAGACTTTTAATTTGAGGGTCCAGGGTTCAAGTCCTTGTTCGGGCGTTCCTATGATTTTTTAGATCACCAATATTAAGAGGCGCTACCTGCTATTATGTCGGCACTTAAGCGTTTGGTGCAGGTTAAGCCATTCTTCTCCACTGAAAAGTGACACTTCAAAGCAAGGGGAAAAGACATGGTCTAAGCTTAAAAAAGTTACGGTACACTCAAACAACAGGGTTATTCACCAGGTAAACTTTAAATTTAAGGCAAGAGTAGCAGAATGGAAAACATAGGTTATTTAGAGAACATTTCCAGTTTGGATAATTTTAATCGCGAAATGTCAAATTTACCTTGAATTTTTAATAGTTTTGGAGTCCATTTTCAACGCCGCCAACTTCCTCTTGTGGCAAATAGAAGGTTTCAGGTCTACCGCTTGAGTCATGCTGCTTAGATTTGCTCTCAGCACCCACATTCCAAACGCCTCTCTTGCCACGCCTACCTTTATTTTTCCCACTGTCAAACATTGCTGTCTGCTCAAGCGCTGGGATCTACTTGTTCCAGACAGATTCAGTGTCTTTCTGATCTAGAAACCTGCTTTGAGAAAATGCAAAGTCAATTGTCCCCTTGAAATGGTTGTGAAGTCAGCATCATACACAAAGAAGAAGGAAACTTCCCGGATACCTTGAAACAGCTTGTCAGCACTCAAGCAAGGGGTGAAGGAGTTGAAACTGACAAGGATTTGCGGCAATTTCTGTGTAAGCCGGCAGAAGAGATTCAGTTTACAAGCAGGTGAGCAGTGCAGCGCACGGTAGTTTTCTGGTTGACAGGCAGTGCTACGTTTTCCATCAGCCGAAAGTAGCTTTTCAATTGGACCATGTTACCAGGCACGCACGGAGCGCCAGCTGCGCACTTTTGCAAGAGCCCGGATAGCTCAGTCGGTAGACCATCAGACTTTTAATCTGAGGGTCCAGGGTTCAAGTCCTTGTTCGGGCGTTCCTATGATTTTTAGATCACCAATATTAAGAGGGGCTACCTGCTATTATGTCGGCACTTAAGCGTTTGGTGCAGGTTAAGCCATTCTTCTCCACGGAAAAGTGACACTTCAAAGCAAGGGGAAAAGACATGGTCTAAGCTTAAAAAGTTACGGTACACTCAAACAGGGTTATTCACCAGGTAAACTTTAAATTTAAGGCAAGAGTAGTGAATGGAAACATAGGTTGTTTAGAACATTTTAGTTTGGATAATTTTGACCGCGAAATGTCAATTTATTCCTGAATTTTAATATAGTTTTGGGAGTCCATTTCAACGCCGCCAACTTCCTTGTGTTGTGAAGGGGTTTCAAGTCTACCGCTTGAGTTGCGCTCAGATTTTCTCCTCAGCACCCACATTCCAAACGCCCCTCATTTATCCCACTGTCAAACATTGCTGCCCGCTCGCTTGATCTACTTGTTCCAGACAGATTCAGTGTCTTTCGATCTAGAAACCTGCTTTGAGAAAATGCAAAGTCAATTGTCCCCTTGAAATGGTTGTGAAGTCAGCATCATACACAAAGAAGAAGGAGACTTCCCGGATACCTTGAAACAGCTTGTCAGCACTCAAGCAAGGGGTGAAGGAGTTGAAACTGACAAGGATTTGCGGCAATTTCTGTGTAAGCCGGCAGAAGAGATTCAGTTTACAAGCAGGTGAGCAGTGCAGCGCACAGTAGTTTTCTGGTTGACAGGCAGTGCTACGTTTTCCATCAGCCGAAAGTAGCTTTTCAATTGGACCATGTTACCAGGCACGCACGGAGCGCCAGCTGCGCACTTTTGCAAGAGCCCGGATAGCTCAGTCGGTAGAGCATCAGACTTTTAATCTGAGGGTTCAGGGTTCAAGTCCCTGTTCGGGCGTTCCTTTGATTTTTAGATCACCAATATTAAGAGGGGCTACCTGCTATTATGTCGGTACTTAAGCGTTTGGTGCAGGTTAAGCCATTCTTCTCCACTGAAAAGTGACACTTCAAAGCAAGGGGAAAAGACATGGTCTAAGCTTAATAAGTTACGGTACACTCAAACAGGGTTATTCACCAGGTAAACTTTAAATTTAAGGCAAGAGTAGCAGAATGGAAAACATAGGTTATTTAGAGAACATTTCCAGTTTGGATAATTTGCCCGCAAATGTGAAATTTACCTTGAATTTTTAATATAGTTTTGGAGTCCATTTTCAACGTCGCCAACTTCCTTGTGGCAAATAGAAGGGTTTCGGGTCTACCGTTTGAGTCATGCGTGCTTAGATTTTCTCTCAGCACCCACATTCCAAACGCCTCTCTTGCCACGCCTGCCTTTATTTTTCCCACTGTCAAACATTGCTGTCTGCTCAAGCGCTGGGATCTACTTGTTCCAGAAAGATTCAGTGTCTTTCTGATCTAGAAACCTGCTTTGAGAAAATGCAAAGTCAATTGACCCCTTGAAATGGTTGTGAAGTCAGCATCATACACAAAGAAGAAGGAGACTTCCAGGATACCTTGAAACAGCTTGTCAGCACTCAAGCAAGGGGTGAAGGAGTTGAAACTGACAAGGATTTGCGGCAATTTCTGTGTAAGCCGGCAGAAGAGATTCAGTTTACAAGCAGGTGAGCAGTGCAGCGCACAGTAGTTTTCTGGTTGACAGGCAGTGCTACGCTTTCCATCAGCCGAAAGTAGCTTTTCAATTGGACCATGTTACCAGGCACGCACGGAGCGCCAGCTGCGCACTTTTGCAAGAGCCCGGATAGCTCAGTCGGTAGAGCATCAGACTTTTAATCTGAGGGTCCAGGGTTCAAGTCCCTGTTCGGGCGTTCCTATGATTTTTAGATCACCAATATTAAGAGGGGCTACCTGCTATTATGTCGGCACTTAAGCGTTTGGTGCAGGTTAAGCCATTCTTCTCCACTGAAAAGTGACACTTCAAAGCAAGGGGAAAAGACATGGTCTAAGCTTAAAAAGTTACGGTACACTCAAACAGGGTTATTCACCAGGTAAATTTTAAATTTAAGGCAAGAGTAGCAGAATGGAAAACATAGGTTATTTAGAGAACATTTCCAGTTTGGATAATTTGACCGCAAATGTGAAATTTACCTTGAATTTTTAATATAGTTTTGGAGTCCATTTTCAACGTTGCCAACTTCAATGTGGCAAATAGAAGGGTTTCGGGTCTACCGTTTGAGTCATGCGTGCTTAGATTTTCTCTCAGCACCCACATTCCAAACGCCTCTCTTGCCACGCCTACCTTTATTTTTCCCACTGTCAAACATTGCTGTCTGCTCAAGCGCTGGGATCTACTTGTTCCAGACAGGATTCAGTGTCTTTCTGATCTAGGAAACCTGCTTTGAGAAAAATGCAAAGTCAATTGTCCCCTTGAAATGGTTGTGAAGTCAGCATCATATTACCAAAGAAGAAGGAGACTTCCCGGATACCTTGAAACAGCTGTCAGCACTCGCTAGCGTGAAGGAGCTGAAACTCTGACAAGGACGGCGGCAATTTCTGGTGTAAGCCGGCAGAAGAGATTCAGTTTACAAGGCAGGTGAGCAGTGCAGCGCACAGTAGTTTTCTGGTTGACAGGCAGTGCTACGTTTTCCATCAGCCGAAAGTAGCTTTTCAATTGGACCATGTTACCAGGCACCCACGGAGCGCCAGCTGCGTACTTTTGCAAGAGCCTGGATAGCTCAGTCGGTAGTGCATCAGACTTTTAATCTGAGGGTCCAGGGTTCAAGTCCCTGTTTGGGCGTTCCTATGATTTTTAGATCACCAATATTAAGAGGGGCTACCTGCTATTATGTCGGCACTTAAGCGTTTGGTGCAGGTTAAGCCATTCTTCTCCACTGAAAGGTGACACTTCAAAGCAAGGGGAAAAGACATGGTCTAAGCTTAAAAAGTTACGGTACACTCAAACAGGGTTATTCACCAGGTAAACTTTAAATTTAAGGCAAGAGTAACAGAATGGAAAACATAGGTTATTTAGAGAACATTTCCAGTTTGGATAATTTGACCGCAAATGTGAAATGTAATTTTGAATTTTTAATATAGTTTTGGAGTCCATTTTCAACGCCAACTTCCTTGTGGCAAATAGCGGGTTTCGGTCTACCGCTTGAGTCATGCGCGGCTTAGGATTTTCTCTCTGTGCACCTACATTCCAAACGCCTCTTTGCCACGCTTCGCTCTTTATTTTCCCACTGTCAACATTGCTGTCTTCGTCAAGCTGCTTGGGATCTACTTGTTCCAGACAGATTCAGTGTCTTTCTTGATCTAGAAACCTGCTTTGAGAAAATGCAAAGTCAATTGACCCCTTTGAAATGGCTGTGAAGTCAGCATCATACACAAAAGAAGAAGGAGACTTCCTCGATACCTTGGAACAGCTTGTCAGCACTCAAGCAAGGGGTGAAGGAGCTGAAACTGACAAGGATTTGCAGCAATTTCTGTGTAAGCCGGCAGAAGAGATTCAGTTTACAAGCAGGTGAGCAGTGCAGCGCACAGTAGTTTTCTGGTTGACAGGCAGTGCTACGTTTTCCATCAGCCGAAAGTAGCTTTTCAATTGGACCATGTTACCAGGCACGCATGGAGCGCCAGCTGCGCACTTTTGCAAGAGCCCGGATAGCTCAGTCGGTAGAGCATCAGACTTTTAATCTGAGGGTCCAGGGTTCAAGTCCCTGTTCGGGCGTTCCTATGATTTTTAGATCACCAATATTAAGAGGGGCTACCTGCTATTATGTCGGCACTTAAGCGTTTGGTGCAGGTTAAGCCATTCTTCTCCACTGAAAAGTGACACTTCAAAGCAAGGGGAAAAGACATGGTCTAAGCTTAAAAAGTTACGGTACACTCAAACAGGGTTATTCACCAGGTAAACTTTAAATTTAAGGCAAGAGTAGCAGAATGGAAAACATAGGTTATTTAGAGAACATTTCCAGTTTGGATAATTTGACCGCAAATGTCAAATTTACCTTGAATTTTTAATATAGTTTTGGAGTCCATTTTCAACGTCGCCAACTTCCTTGTGGCAAATAGAAGGGTTTCGGGTCTACCGTTTGAGTCATGCGTGCTTAGATTTTCTCTCAGCACCCACATTCCAAACGCCTCTCTTGCCACGCCTACCTTTATTTATCCCACTGTCAAACATTGCTGTCTGCTCAAGCGCTGGGATCTACTTGTTCCAGACAGATTCAGTGTCTTTCTGATCTAGAAACCTGCTTTGAGAAAATGCAAAGTCAATTGTCCCCTTGAAATGGTTGTGAAGTCAGCATCATACACAAAGAAGAAGGAGACTTCCCGGATACCTTGAAACAGCTTGTCAGCACTCAAGCAAGGGGTGAAGGAGTTGAAACTGACAAGGATTTGCGGCAATTTCTGTGTAAGCCGGCAGAAGAGATTCAGTTTACAAGCAGGTGAGCAGTGCAGCGCACAGTAGTTTTCTGGTTGACAGGCAGTGCTACGTTTTCCATCAGCCGAAAGTAGCTTTTCAATTGGACCATGTTACCAGGCACGCACGGAGCGCCAGCTGCGCACTTTTGCAAGAGCCCGGATAGCTCAGTCGGTAGAGCATCAGACTTTTAATCTGAGGGTCCAGGGTTCAAGTCCCTGTTCGGGCGTTCCTATGATTTTTAGATCACCAATATTAAGAGGGGCTACCTGCTATTATGTCGGCACTTAAGCGTTTGGTGCAGGTTAAGCCATTCTTCTCCACTGAAAAGTGACACTTCAAAGCAAGGGGAAAAGACATGGTCTAAGCTTAAAAAGTTACGGTACACTCAAACAGGGTTATTCACCAGGTAAACTTTAAATTTAAGGCAAGAGTAGCAGAATGGAAAACATAGGTTATTTAGAGAACATTTCCAGTTTGGATAATTTGACCGCAAATGTGAAATTTACCTTGAATTTTTAATATAGTTTTGGAGTCCATTTTCAACGTCGCCAACTTCCTTGTGGCAAATAGAAGGGTTTCGGGTCTACCGTTTGAGTCATGCGTGCTTAGATTTTCTCTCAGCACCCACATTACAAACGCCTCTCTTGCCACACCTACCTTTATTTATCCCACTGTCAAACATTCCTGTCTGCTCAAGCGCTGGGATCTACTTGTTCCAGACAGATTCAGTGTCTTTCTGATCTAGAAACCTGCTTTGAGAAAATGCAAAGTCAATTGTCCCCTTGAAATGGTTGTGAAGTCAGCATCATACACAAAGAAGAAGGAGACTTCCCGGATACCTTGAAACAGCTTGTCAGCACTCAAGCAAGGGGTGAAGGAGTTGAAACTGACAAGGATTTGCGGCAATTTCTGTGTAAGCCGGCAGAAGAGATTCAGTTTACAAGCAGGTGAGCAGTGCAGCGCACAGTAGTTTTCTGTTGACAGGCAGTGCTACGTTTTCCATCAGCCGAAAGTAGCTTTTCAATTGGACCATGTTACCAGGCACGCACGGAGCGCCAGCTGCGCACTTTTGCAAGAGCCCAGATAGCTCAGTCGGTAGAGCATCAGACTTTTAATCTGAGGGTCCAGGGTTCAAGTCCCTGTTCGGGCGTTCCTATGATTTTTAGATCACCACATAAGAGGCTACTCACATATATGTCGGCACTTAAGCCGCTTAAGTAGGTTAGCCATTCTTCTCCACTGAAAAGTGACACTTCAAAGCAAGGGAAGACATGGTCTAAGCTTAAAAAGTTACGGTACACTCAAACAGGGTTATTCACCAGGTAAACTTTAAATTTAAGGCAAGAGTAGCAGAATGGAAAACATAGGTTATTTAGAGAATATTTCCAGTTTGGATAATTTGACCGCAAATGTCAAATTTACCTTGAATTTTTAATATAGTTTTGGAGTCCATTTTCAACGTCGCCAACTTCCTTGTGGCAAATAGAAGGGTTTCGGGTCTACCGTTTGAGTCATGCGTGCTTAGATTTTCTCTCAGCACCCACATTCCAAACGCCTCTCTTGCCACGGCTACCTTTATTTTTCCCACTGTCAAACATTGCTGTCTGCTCAAGCGCTGGGATCTACTTGTTCCAGACAGATTCAGTGTCTTTCTGATCTAGAAACCTGCTTTGAGAAAATGCAAAGTCAATTGTCCCCTTGAAATGGTTGTGAAGTCAGCATCATACACAAAGAAGAAGGAGACTCGATACCTTTTGAAACAGCTTGTCAGCACTCAAGCAAGGGGTGAAGGCTGAGTTGAACTGACAGGCGATTTGGCGGCAAATTTCTGTGTACGGCAGAAGAGATTCAGTTTACAAGCAGGTGAGCAGTGCAGCCATTGCAGTTTCTGTTGACAGGCAGGCATGCTTTTCCATCAGCCGAAAAGTAGCTTTTCACTGGACTATGTTACCAGGCACGCACGGAGCTACTAGCTGCTATTCTTTGCAAAGAGCCCGGATAGCTCAGTCGGTAGAGCATCAGACTTTAATCTGAGGGTCCAGGGTTCAAGTCCCTGTTCGGGCTGCCTTGCGATTTTTAGATCACCAATACAGAGGGGCTACCATATTATGTCGCACTTGCTGCTTGGTGGTGTTGCTTCATTCTTCTCCACCGAAAAGTGACACTTCAAAGCAAGGGGAAAAGACATGGTCTAAGCTTAAAAAGTTACGGTACACTCAAACAGGGTTATTCACCAGGTAAACTTTAAATTTAAGGCAAGAGTAGCAGAATGGAAAACATAGGTTATTTAGAGAACATTTCCAGTTTGGATAATTTGACCACAAATGTCAAATTTACCTTGAATTTTTAATATAGTTTTGGAGTCCATTTTCAACGTCGCCAACTTCCTTGTGGCAAATAGAAGGGTTTCGGGTCTACCGTTTGAGTCATGCGTGCTTAGATTTTCTCTCAGCACCCACATTCCAAACACCTCCCATTATTTATCCCACTGTCAAACATTCCTGTCTGCTCAAGCGCTGGGATCTACTTGTTCCAGACAGATTCAGTGTCTTTCTGATCTAGAAACCTGCTTTGAGAAAATGCAAAGTCAATTGTCCCCTTGAAATGGTTGTGAAGACAGCATCATACACAAAGAAGAAGGAGACTTCCCGGATACCTTGAAACAGCTTGTCAGCACTCAAGCAAGGGGTGAAGGAGTTGAAACTGACAAGGATTTGCGGCAATTTCTGTGTAAGCCGGCAGAAGAGATTCAGTTTACAAGCAGGTGAGCAGTGCAGCGCACAGTAGTTTTCTGGTTGACAGGCAGTGCTACGTTTTCCATCAGCCGAAAGTAGCTTTTCAATTGGACCATGTTACCAGGCACGCACGGAGCGCCAGCTGCGCACTTTTGCAAAAGCCCGGATAGCTCAGTCGGTAGAGCATCAGACTTTTAATCTGAGGGTCCAGGGTTCAAGTCCCTGTTCGGGCGTTCCTATGATTTTTAGATCACCAATATTAAGAGGGGCTACCTGCTATTATGTCGGCACTTAAGCGTTTGGTGCAGGTGTAATAAGTGGGGGGATGTGATTAACAGCCAAACTGTATGCCAATGAAGTGTTATTGTGTTCTAATACAGGGATTCAAGCCCCCATTCTACCCTTAGGCAATAATGAAGTTCCTCTGATTTCATTTTTGGAATAACTATAACTGGATGGCATGGTTCCTATTTGTAACACATTTATGGACCATGCAGGACGCCCTTACGTGAATGAAATTATGGCAAGGCAACAGACTAAGAATTTTACTAACATAGGAGCTTCAGTGAGACTTACTGACCTATCACTAAGTCCCCCTTCTGGGGCAAAACAATAACATATGAATTTATTAATGGAATTTTTTTTACTTAATTGCATAATCCTTGAGTCAAGCTAAACACTTCAAAGGTTGCTCACACAAAAGGTAAAATTTTTGGGAGTAGCTATCACAGCTGCTCAATTGAAGAGTGATAGCAATCTTACAAGTCCCCAAACCTTTTAACAAGCAATCCTTGAAGAAGTTTTTTTTTGGGGATTTGTAATTTTTTTCAAAGGAATTTGGCACACGCCCTATTTGTATCCATAGTGACATTGCTTGTGCCACCAGATCAAACTGTCTGTCCCTATGGAATCTTGGGAAACTGGTTGGATGGGGACTAAAGCACCCCCTCCAGTCAGCAGTAAACACTCATTCAAATGTACAACTGAATTTGTTAGCAAAGGAGGCTGTCTTAGATGGAGATCAACGGCATTTACATGTAAAAGACCCTGAGGTACAACAAGCATGGGAGGAGCACTTCACATGCAAAGAACTAATTACGGATAGCCAAGATTGTTGATCAAGGTTCAGAAGTGCCAGATTTAAAAGCAGAACTGAATAGGAATTCTAATCTTTCTCTTTTATTACAGAACCATCAAACACTTCAAAGTGGTTATTCTATAAAAGAAGGGTTGTTATGTTAAAGTATATCCATGCCCTAAGCAACAAAGGCCTGTGCATCAGAGAGTGCCAGTTTCAGACAGCCCCTGGAATACAGAATGATTTCATAGGTGCACTTACACTGTCCAAGGGGGGTCTCATATATGGCCCCAACAAATTGTAAAATTGTATCTACTCCTCAAACTCTGTTTGAGAAAGGGGGGGTAGGCGTAATAAAGATTAAAATTTTATCAAAATTATCCCTGGGATACAAATTGGGAAGCGCCCTATGTAATCCTATAAGTCAGTCCATGTAGACCAACGTAAAATATATAAAGGGGCTTGTTCCCCAGATGCAGAGTTATCTGCTAAGAACTGATACGCCTTCTTGATCTCTTACAGATTTTTCCAAAAGTACCGAGACATGGATGTCACTCAACATGTTAAAACTCACCTGGAAAGTGATGGAACAGCTTGTCACAGGCCAAAGCAACAACAGCTGTATCTATGCAAAGGCAGCTCGATCTACCAAAGACTTAACAGAGGACAGCAGTGACAATCTACAAGTTCCATATGTAGATGTGACATTTAATTTTGGGTGGGTGGTCAAGATTGTTTGGTTAAAGCAAGTGATTCTTTCAAGGGATTTTGGAAAAGACAATAAGGGAAATTAAGAACATTGGGAATGTTTATGGACTGGTTGGGGAAAATGGGAATGAATATGGACTGGTTGGGAAAATGGGTTGTAGATCTGGAGGGAGGAAATATTAATATGAAATGAAATGTTATGAAATGTTACTAACCCTAGTTATAATGTTAACAGCAATCTTAGAGAGTATCATATAACACTAATTATAGTGGATACATTAATCATAAAGGGGATACATTGGGGAACAGTAAGACACAATAGGGGTGGGGAAGTGAAGGTCTTGTTGAATGTAGAGGAAGAGATAGAGCCTATAATCCTGACTCCTCCTTTCACCTATATTCATACAACTCCTTCACTAATGGATAATGGGAGCAGACCTGAGTGTCAGGAGATTAGAGTGGTCTCTAGTGGTAATTTCCAAATATGTACACTGAGACCTACCCCTATAGTCAGGAATATTACTTAGCAATTGATTCGACTAACAGATTGACTAGTTTCATCACACTTTCAGAACTGTTCTAGGGTCACATCCACTATTAATAAGGTTTTAGTCAGATGGGTGACAAGAAGTAGAACTAGGAATAGGAGGGTTGTCTTGGGTACGGTTCTGGGAGGTGTGGGTACTGGGCTGGGTTTTGTAAATATAATTGATATATATAGTATGACTGCAACACTCCAGTCTGAGGGTGTTAAATTCAGAGAACTATCAATACTTTAATGGAGGATTGGACACAGAAGGATCAACAAACCTGTGCTGAGTTCTTTCATCAACAACAAGAACTTTAACTAACTGAACATTTATTTACTGACATGGCTAGTACTACCTGGTGGAAGAAATAAAAAAAAAACTCACTTCCAAAACCAATCATCATGGGGTACTGCCGTGGAAAATGTATTAATTCACCCATTTATTATTGTATTGTGTGTTTTCTATAGTATGCATTTTTAATCAGGTTGGTATGTGTTGTTACTTGAAGTCATTGATTGTTAGAGTATATCATCTCCAATATGATATGTAAATGGAAAGAGCTCTATTGTGACAATGGGTTGTGCATTCACATAAGTAGATACACTGCAGGATGCATTATCTCTCTCTCTTATCTCTGGTGGGTTTTATAGAGTCTAAGTGTCTCATCCACTTCATTGCCAATAGGAGGGATGTAATAAGTGGGGGGATGTGATTAACAGCCAAACTGTATGCCAATGAAGTGTTATTGTGTTCTAATACAGGGATTCAAGCCCCCATTCTACCCTTAGGCAATAATGGAGTCCTCTGTGAAGCACATGGCCTTTCACCAGGCAAAATCAGTTGGGTTGTTGATAAACTCCTCCTCCATTCCCTTCCAATGCAATCCCCTTCCCCCAGGAGGCACTCTGGTTCTGTTACATCCTAAGGGATTGACTAAGGGAGGTGTGTCCAGCAGAAGGAGGGACTAACCTGTTTAAAGCCCTGTGAATAGCACATTCTCTCTCTCTTTGAATTACCTCTCTTCACCTTCTCTCTCCTCTCTCCCCTCTCCCAACTATACACACCCTCTCTCTCTTACTCTCAGCTGCTGATCAATGGAGTGGTAACTGTATCACGTGTCTATGCCTGTTTTATTATGTTAATTTAGCCTACTTTCCATTCAGTCAATGTTAGTTTTAGTAGCAACATATACTAGCCTATTTTAAATGTATATGTATTGTTTATTTGTTTGATTAAGCCTTTATTAATAAATATTATTGAATTGCCGAAAGCAAGGAGTGTGGACTCTGACTTTACACTCGGTTTTTAAGTTATTTTAAGTTATTATTTTTAGTTATTAATGTTATTATTAATTCCAAGTTTATTCCAACTTGCGAGTTAAACGTTTATTACACAGGCAGTGCTACGTTTTCCATCAGCCGAAAGTAGCTTTTCAATTGGACCATGTTACCAGGCACGCACGGAGCGCCAGCTGCGCACTTTTGCAAGAGCCCGGATAGCTCAGTCGGTAGAGCATCAGACTTTTAATCTGAGGGTCCAGGGTTCAAGTCCCTGTTCGGGCGTTCCTATGATTTTTAGATCACCAATATTAAGAGGGCTACCTGCTATTATGTCGGCACTTAAGCGTTTGGTGCAGGTTAAGCCATTCTTCTCCACTGAAAAGTGACACTTCAAAGCAAGGGGAAAAGACATGGTCTAAGCTTAAAAAGTTACGGTACACTCAAACAGGGTTATTCACCAGGTAAACTTTAAATTTAAGGCAAGAGTAGCAGATTGGAAAACATAGGTTATTTAGAGAACATTTCCAGTTTGGATAATTTGACCGCAAATGTCAAATTTACCTTGAATTTTTAATATAGTTTTGGAGTCCATTTTCAACGTCGCCAACTTCCTTGTGGCAAATAGAAGGGTTTCGGGTCTACAGTTTGAGTCATGCGTGCTTAGATTTTCTCTCAGCACCCACATTCCAAACGCCTCTCTTGCCACGCCTACCTTTATTTATCCCACTGTCAAACATTGCTGTCTGCTCAAGCGCTGGGATCTACTTGTTCCAGACAGATTCAGTGTCTTTCTGATCTAGAAACCTGCTTTGAGAAAATGCAAAGTCAATTGTCCCCTTGAAATGGTTGTGAAGTCAGCATCATACACAAAGAAGAAGGAGACTGGATACCTTGAAACAGCTTGTCAGCACTCAAGCAAGGGGTGAAGGAGTTGAAACTGACAAGGATTTGCGGCAATTTCTGTGTGTCGGGCAGAAGAGATTCAGTTTTACAAGCAGGTGAGCAGTGCAGCTGACAGTAGTTTTCGTTGACAGGCAGTGCTACGTTTTCCATCAAATAAAGTAGCTTTTACAATTGGACCATGTTACCAGGCACGACGGAGCCAGCTGCGCGACTTCTTTTTAAAGAGTCTCGATAGCTCAGTCGTTGAGCATCAGACTCTAATCTGTTGAGGGTCCAGGGTTCAAGTCCCTTGTTCGGCGCTCTAAGGATTTTTAGATCACCATCATTAAGAGGGGCTACCTAAGTTATTATGTCGCACTTAAGCCGCTTGGTATGTTGCTTCATTCTTCCACTGAAAAGTGACACTTCAAAGCAAGGGGGAAAGACATGGTCTAAGCTTAAAATATGTTCTGGTACACGCAAAGGGGGTTATTCACCAAATAAATTTTACATTTAAGGTAAGAGCAGATGAATGGAAAACATAGGTTACTTAGATAACATTTGTAGAAAACATTTCCAGTTTGGCTAATTTGACCGCAAATTAGAAATTCACCTTGAATTCTTACTTTAGTGTTGAAGTCCATTTTCAACGTCGCCAACTTCCTTGTGACAAATAGAAGGGTTTTGGGTCTACCGTTTGAGTCATGAGCGCTTAGATTTTCTCTCAGCACCCACATTCCAAACGCCTCACTTGCCACGCCTACCTTTATTTTTCCCACTGTCAAACATTCCTGTCTGCTCAAGCGCTGGGATCTACTTGTTCCAGACAGATTCAGTGTCTTTCTGATCTAGAAACGTGCTTTGAGAAAATGCAAAGTAAATTGTCCCCTTGAAATGGATGTGGTAAGCATCAAACGCAAAGAAGAAGGAGACCTCCCGGATACCTTGAAACAGCTTGACAGCACTCAAGCAAGGAAGGGAGTTGAAACTGACAAGGATTTGGCGTACTGTAAGCCGCAGAAGAGATTCAGTTTACAAGCAGGTGAGCAGTGTAGCCATTGTAGTTTTCTGGTTGACAGAAGCATAAGCTTTCCATCAGCCAAAGTAGCTTTTTCAATTGGACCATGTTGGCCAGGCACCTGAGGAGCCAGCCGCGCACTTTTGCAAGAGCCCGATAGCTCAGTCGGTAGAGCACGACTTTTAATCTGAGGGTCCAGGGTTCAGCGTCCTGTTCGGTATGCTCTATGATTTTTAGATCACCAATATTAAGAGGGGCTACCTGCTATTATGTCGGCACTTAAGCGTTTGGTGCAGGTTAAGCCATTCTTCTCCACTGAAAAGTGACACTTCAAAGCAAGGGAAAAGACATGGTTTAAGCTTAAAAAGTTACGGTACACTCAAACAGGGTTATTCACCAGGTAAACTTTAAATTTAAGGCAAGAGTAGCAGAATGGAAAACATAGGTTATTTAGAGAACATTTCCAGTTTGGATAATTTGACCGCAAATGTGAAATTTACCTTGAATTTTTAATATAGTTTTGGAGTCCATTTTCAACGTCGCCAACTTCCTTGTGGCAAATAGAAGGGTTTCGGGTCTACCGTTTGAGTCATGCGTGCTTAGATTTTCTCTCAGCACCCACATTCCAAACGCCTCCCTTTATTTATCCCACTGTCAAACATTCCTGTCTGCTCAAGCGCGGGGATCTACTTGTTCCAGACAGATTCAGTGTCTTTCTGATCTAGAAACCTGCTTTGAGAAAATGCAAAGTCAATTGTCCCCTTGAAATGGTTGTGAAGTCAGCATCATACACAAAGAAGAAGGAGACTTCCCGGATACCTTGAAACAGCTTGTCAGCACTCAAGCAAGGGGTGAAGAAGTTGAAACTGACAAG